>OX639995.1:60465254-61665254 GCA_951828415.1 Anomoia purmunda
TGGAAGCTATCAATCAATAATAATAATAATAATAATAATAATAATAATAACTACGAGCTATTTTTTGGAACTTATATTATAAAAGACTTTCCATTATAAGTGTGGGGTAAGAAAAATATTTGTAAGTTTTGAAATACGAGACTATTTCGGGATTATTTCATGAAAAGTTCGGAATCATTTTTGCACTAGTCTCGAACTAAGTCCGAAATTTACCCGGAATAGTTCCGTATTGACTCAATGATAATTATCATGGAAATACTTATATTATAAAAGTCTCAGAGTAAATGGTTTTAGAAAACTAAAAAAATTTGTCTTACTCATAATGATTATGCAAAGACTTTTGAAATTAATTTAGTTTCAATTAATTACCGATGACTTAAGAAATTTGTCTCACCCGTAATTACTAGCAAAATAAATTTATAATTTCACTCTCAAAATAATCGTTATCGATGGCATAAAAAAAATGTGTATCATCCTTTAGTAAATATTACTATTATTGATTGACTTTTGTTCTCTATGATATTCTCTTATAATAGTCATGTCTCTGTTTATTAATCGAAATATGCAAAACACAAATTCGATGCCATATTTTTAATGAAATTCTAATATACTTATAGTTTTTAATATGATTTAAAGGTTAACTTAATTACTAAGCTATATACATAATTTAATAATCATTTTCGAATCGATTTCTAACGTGAACGAGGAAATCAAAATGTTTTAATTTTAGGACTGGGTTTCCTCGAGCATAGTATCTAACTAGTTTTGTAAATCAATGCGTATACATTTTTGGTGGTATACATTTGTAGCATTACATATATAGCGCTAGTAACTTTATGTGTGAGCTTATATGAGCATTATTTGCATCGTCAACATGAACATCGAGTGTTTGGGTAAATTACTTGAGCACGCACACACACACACACACACACAAGAGGTGCCTATGTATCTACAGTAGTGAAGTCAACAGAAATTGTAGTTGATGAATTGAAATTTGATTAAAAAAGTGATGCCACGTCGACAGTGACTGGATTTCAGTTAGCTGGAAATTGACTACCTTGTTTCTCATATTGCGATTACCGATTTTACAAAATACATACATACATATCAGTTAGAACTTGGAAAATATTTAACAAAAAATAATTAAAGCGTAAACTTTTTTTTTCATTTAAACCTAATATTCTCCTTAATAGTAGGCCTATTCCGACAGCAATGATGATTACTGTTTTCCTTCATATAGATTTATGCAAATTTTCGATTTCAAACTCTTGTATTTAAAGATGATATGGATATCCCTATAAACTCGTTAACAGAAAACAATGTTCCAAGAGTTTTATAATCGTGTACTTGCACAGAATTGAAGAACGAATACTCAACTAAGTTGTTCTATAAAATAGTCTATGCAACTACAAAATATTGCACAAAAATAAATTTTTAATCAAAGAGAAGTATTTCTGAACTCAATTACATCTAATGCAAATCCTACTTCAAAAAGTTACTAATTAGGTCTGTATGCAAAAAATGTGGATTTGCACTAATCATCAAATAGAAGAGAGAACAGTATAAATGAAGAAGTGCATAAAAAAAATACCTGCATGCATAAAAACCTTTCAGAATAGATGCTCTATATTCTGAGCCTTATAAATAAGTGCAAATTCTACGAGCAGAGCTTTAATGAGTCCTTTAAAGAGCCTATTACGAGTATTCATCTAAACGCGCAAATTAAGACATTTTTTTTGTTATCCGGGTAGCTGGTGTTTCGCTGATATATCGGCAAAGAATTGGTATTCTTTAACTTGTTTCTAATAACGAAAATAGATTGAAGACAAATTACTTCAGTTACAAAGTAAACTATTAAAACAAGTACGCTATTTTGGAACTATTAGGGTTAAAATCAAAACAGAAATAAATAAAGGTGCCTTCAAAATATTCTGTTTCGGAAGAACAATATATATATTTTATTATTCAACTTTTGTGTTTGAAATATATTTCTTAAACCAGAAGCCTATCCATTGTATTTGTATTTAACTGAAATGAGTTTAAGCTAATAATAGCAAATAAGTTGTATACTAATGATAGGACTTACAAAAACGCTAAGAAAAAAAGCAATTAGCAGATCTGTTGAGCAGGAGGAAGGAGGTTAGAGTGTAGCTGGAAGTTTTATATATTTATCGTAAAATTCAGGAATATTTCAAAAGTTACTCCTAAAATTATTTTCGTACTATAGTGCATATGATATCTATACAAAAATGGCTTATCTATTGGCAATTTTCGACACTCAATTTATTTCAAATTAATTTCTGGTTAATTTGATACACAAATAAAGTTTATTGTAAAATAAAAATCGTTTAAATTTAAGCTTTAAAGTTTTCGTCAATTTCAAACTTTTTATTGAAAACGCTTGGCAGTTTTTTTGGGTATGTAGTTTTATGGCGCATTCAATTTTGAATGTTCACAATTGAGAATTTATTTCGGTCGATTAACTAAAATACTGATTGCAGTTTATTTTCAAATTTTAAATTTCACATTAGATATATATAAATTGTTTAGATGTTAAATATTGACTATTTAGAATTATTTTCTTGACAGAAACAGGAAATGAGGTTAAAACCAATTTATTTCACAGCTCAAAAATTGCAAAATATTGTAAATAAAACCTCTCACTGAAAGAACCTCAATTAAGTTGCAAGTTAGTCTGCAAACCAACAAAAGTTGAGCGGGTTTTAAATAGGAACTCGCAATTATTTCACATGCGATTCCGATTTTTAATTTGAGATTCACAACACACCTCCTGGCCATCTAATTTTCTCTTCTTGATTCAGTTTGTGCGCTCATGTTCTTTCAAGATGATGTTTAACGCAAAATTATAGTAGTGTGCTAAAGGTAAAATTCTGCTCACTGGCGTGAATTTTCTCACGCAAACTTCATTTTATTTCATAGGCATATTTGACGAAAGTAAACTCTTGTTCTGTGGAAAAAGTGAAGTAAAAAGTTTTTACATATTACTTACTATTCGCATTCAGGGAAAATATGAAGAAAAATATGAGAATGTTTTCATATGAAAACCAGAAGTGGAATGAAATGAAATTTTTTCATGTCTCCAGTGGCAGCGAAAATGATTAAGCCAATGTCTGTCTGTCCGTTCGTATGCCGGATAACTCGAGTAAATATGAGCTACCTCAACTTAATGGGCGAAATCGGACATAAATCTCGTATACTTTTCATGTAACGGTATTTTAAAAAAAATAATAATAATATTTAAGTATTAAAGAGAGTATTCATCAAAATTTCAAATTTTTCAATCATAATTTTTTTCTAATTTTTTAAATATGTAATTGTATAGAGGCTCAAAAATTACGTTAGTTTTATATAATTTTTTCATAATTTCTCCATATAACGAATGCAATAATATCTTCTTTTATTTTGAAGAAAATTGATAACAACGTCAGCAAAAAAATTCTCAAAAATCAACACAAATTGTGGATCTCCTCAAACTTGCATTTTATTATGCTAAAATTGGATGGGCTATAATACTGATTGGAAGGATAGAAAATTTGTTAAATTTTATTGAAACTGGCATAAAGTTTGAAGATTGATTTTATAGAGTTTTTGTTGTTAAATGAACTTTGTTTTTATAACAAGATTAATAAAAAATTAGTGGGTAACAAATAAAGGGTCGAATATTGTCAAAAAGCCTCTGGGGTATAGTTACTATACAAAAGCACCATAGTAGTATTTACTATTTACATTGTGTTTTCTGTTTTATGTATCAACAAATTTAGACGAAGAAGATAAAGTTTGTTTTTTACGCAAGAAGTGGAAATCGTCTAGTCAGTAAACAATTCGGTCACTCGGAGTTGAAAAATTTAAATTTTTGTAAACAAATTTGTATTGGTTATTAGTAATCTGTTTTTTTTTACTTTATACGGACTTATCTTATTGGCCAAAATTCAATATAATATAGTTTGGCCCTCGTGTTTATTAATTTATTTATAATATTTTTTTTTATAAAAGTAAAGTTCATTCTGGAAAATAAACTATAAACGCAAAAGTTTCAAACTGTTTACCGAATTCACAAAATGTATCAAATTCCATGTCATATGTAAATCGTATTTTTAAACTTTTTAACGAGAGTTTTTAAAAATTTGCGGGTAAGCAGTTTTGTAGCCAATTCTATTACAATTTAATAATGTTGAAGTTTTAAGTGACTGCAAAATGGCGTTGATTTTCGATAATATTTTTTTTTCCTTGCTGAGGGTACTGTTCATTTTCTTCCATACAAAAGAAAAAAAAAGGTTAAGCATTCGCTATATGGATATATGGAGCAAAATTTTAGTCACTTGAGACGTGTGATTTTATACCATCAGTCTTATATCTGTCAATAAGTACTATTCTTGTTATTATTAAATATAATTTGTCTTATTTGTATTTGCACTTTTTCGTTCCCCAATGTGTGATTAGCTCTTCTTAGTAAATTTAAGAAATAGCAATTTCGGTTTTAATTTTTGTTAATCTGCGAAAATGTTCAGAACCCTGCCAATGATTAATCCCCATAAGCATCTTGGCTAGCTCTTCTGTTTTGTTATTTCCATTAGTAATTCTGAGATTTTGAATCAACACAATTTGCAGTTTGCATTTTGATATGTGCCGCAAATTTAAGGGCCTACAGGTCTATGGCGATTTTCAAGGGCACGTAATTTTTTGTGAGAAGTTTTTCATGAAAGAAAAAATACGCACAGAGACTTGTTATTACCCGCCGAGGGTAGGTCGCTATTGGAAAAAATCCAAGTATATTAGACTTTGGGCTGTTGCCTCTCTTCCCCTCGAATCATGCCGTATTCCTATGGTAACTAGTCAGTACCCTAACTTCGAAAGGCCTAAGATCGTCACTTTCATTGAGGCAGGTACAGCTTCAGCTCGTCTTCTAGCGAGTGCCGGGCAGCGGAAGAGTAAGTGATATATGGTCCCCTCCTGCTCCACGTCACGACCACTCCCAAAGCTGTTCAGCCAGAGTGTCCTTAGTCTTGCTGCATGTGCATCCGCTTAGGACCGCAGTCGTCTTCTAGATGCCTCCCTAGGTTGAGGAGAGATTTCGTTCGTTGGTCACCCATCGATGGCCAGAGTGCCTTTTCAATATGGCAACTGGGTTCAGCCTGCCACCTATCGTTTGCGATCCTCACAACTTTTAGATTTATCTGTAAGATACAAGCCTGTTTAGGTATGCCAAGTAAATCACTAATACCAGTACCCAGGCGAGCCGTTCATTGACCACCAAGCTCATCAGCTTCGCAGTTGCCCCATTTGTCGCACTGACCGGGAACCCGCACAATATGTGTTGGAAATCTCCCAGCCTTCTCGTTAAGAAATCGGCGGCATTCCGCAACTACTCTTGATGTTAGCGACGATTTCTTAGGGATTAATAACCGGCTGGCTGTTAGTGAAAATATAAATTTCATCACCGGGAATCATATCACACTGTACCAGAGATGCGGTCTTCGACACCCCCCTGGAATAAATAGGTATACGAAAATTGAACATTATGCCTAGTTGTTCGTTAAATACTCCCCCACCAACTCTCCCCTCTAGCTTGACCTATACGTGTAAATGTGGATGGTTCGGCTTTTCTTAACCGCGTTCAATGTTCACTCTTCCCCTCCGGGCAGCTGAGTCATAAACTAGGTTTCGGTCGGCTGCACCGTGGCCAAGACAAGGATGTACTCTTTCCTAATTAAATTTAGTAGAATAAACAAGGACCCGAGTTTCCTAATATTCAGTTAGGCATCTAGTGAAAGAATTGCGTATGGGGTTTTGAAAGTTCGAAAAACAGCTGAGATACCAATTTCGACGGACAAAAACAATTTTGGCCAAGCCTAATGATTACATGTAAATATATCTACATTACATTGTACACTCAAACGCACATGCATATGTTTGCACTTGCGTTTGCAAAGAATGCAGGCATTTGAGTTTCCCACTATCTATCGTTATTTACATTCGCAATGTTTTCGTTCGACATTATTTTTTGTGTTCGTCTATCACTTTGTAAGCTTGTCAATTGGAATTTATGCCGATGGATTAATAAAAAAATGGCCACAAAAGCAAATCCCATCTGTGTAAAAAAATCCGCTATTTGACAAAGTTATTTACATACTAATTTATTGGATGTTTATTCTTTCATTAAATCATTCTGAATGTTGGAAGAAGATAAAGCGTAAATGCTTTTACAAGTTGGACATATCTATGTAGAGAAATATGTTCAAAAGCTTACAAATGTTTAAAAGTTAATATATGTATACAGTAAGATAGTTGCACAAATTATATTATATTTATTTATTTAGAAAGTACTGTGTTGCAATTGCACTTCTTAAACTTTAATTTCTGGCACAAGCTACTAATATTATGCGATGAGCCTAAACCTTTTGAGATTTATTTAATAATTTAGAAATAAAGAGCAGACCTTGGTAAAAATAAAAGGAGGTCGTTGGAGGTTTGATTTATGTATGCTTATTAAAAAGCCATTTACTTATCTAACGAAATGAATGAATTATAAAGGAGTCAATTTTCAGTAAGTAAAAACAAAAGGTTTTTGCTTGATCAAATAATAATAATAATTCGCTTTTATATGAAGCAGAAATTAATATACCCACATTAATGAAACACCATATTGAATATATTGTTACATGATCACATTTGGTAACTAGAACAAAAAATATGTAATAAAAATGCACGCACGTGCGTGAACTATACCTACATATTAAACATATGTTGGCTAGATAATATAAAAAATAAAGGGTGCGTTGGGCATATGGAGAATAAATCCCATGCTTCCATTTTTATTGATTCAGATTATAACTGGAAGTAAAAAGAGATCAGAGCCGAGCTTTAAATTAAAAATTGGCACACTTCAATTGTTCGAAAAATCACAAAAAGTACAAAAAACGGGAATTAAATAATCAATAACTACCAACCTTAAGTTAGGGTAGGTTAGAGCGGATGCATCCGTGCCAGGGAACGTAGGTTAACCAAACCCGTCGTGATACCGCTGCATGGGTCCCGATGCATTTATTTTATTTCTTTCCCTAGAAGGTCCATTAGAGAACCACCGAATAAATACAGAAAATTGAGAACGACGGCGGAGCTTAGGTCAACCAAAAAGTCTAGCAAATACCTATTGCAGAATTGGTTTCGGGCATTGGCCAGGGTGGGACTGTAGTATAGCTGGTGCTCGACGTTCTCCACTAGTAACTTCGAAAGAAATCGATGCCTAGACATTCCAATCTCTTCTCGTTTATGCCCAAAAGGCAGTGTTTGCTTATCACCCCAACCATTAATATAAGAGAAGGCCGTTTGAGGTGGATGAGAGCTTTGGATAGCTTTACGTCAACCTGTGGTCAAACTTATCAGGTAATTTGACAGGCGAGTTCCATGGTTTAGCTGGTATTCACCTCCTTGATGAGCTTTGGCTTTAAACACTATTTGCAGGAGAGGTTGAAGGCACGCGTCTAGAGCAGAATTTACGACAGAGAATTTCGACCCTTTCCTTGTCAACTTGAACTTGTCTGTCACGAAATTGCCAGCAATGTTACTGTTACCATGAGTTCATGAAATAGTAACGGAACATCTAGACGCGATCAAATTGAGAGAACCCATCAAACATTAGCTAATAAATATTTCTTAAGTAGGGCGACATCTGTGAATCAATACTAACACAGCATATGCCAATTCTCATCTCCATGGTAAGTGTATTTGCGGAATTTTTATTTTCTCAGTGCCACCTGTCATTAAAAATTCAAAGTGAAATAATACAATTATTTACCAACAAAATGCAGACAATGGCAAACCTCCGGCTGTATTTCTGACCTGAAAAAATTTCCCTCAAAAATTATCTGCCCTTCGGAGTCGACGTAAACATATAGGTCCCTCATTTTTTGCTAAACCATCAAGACGCATACCACAAACTGTAGGAGAAGGTTAGTCAAACATCAGAGCATATGATGTAAGTGCCAAACTATTATATTATAATCATTTGATCTCCTTTTATCACGTTCTCTTGAATATGCCTACAAATTTAGATACTAACGACAATCAAGAGCACTACTGCCGTTGAGCAGATTACTATAAAATGTATTGGAAAATATTAGTTGAAAATATTTTTGTGTTAAAAATCAAGTTATGAAATTTAATCAAATACATTTTTTACAGGATATCAACCAATTCTGCCTATATACCAAACAGTAAGAAATAAATCGATTTTTTTGTGTTACTGCTTTATCAGTAGAGTGGAAAGTTAATGTAAATTTCTAGAGCAATACTTCGACACATTTCTGCGACAGAAAATGAAATGATTAACTTCAAAAATTAATCTATCGGTAAATTAATTTTTTTTCTGCAAAATGCCGCATTTAAAAAAAAAAAAAAATGTCGCTTTTTTATTTTACGTCCAGTATGCGGTTTTGTGAGGCTCTAAAATTACAACTACAACAATCTGAACAATCATATCATAAATATAAGACGTTTAGAATAGTAAAAAAATAAACACGCTGACATTTCCGGTACACGCGCGAGTCGCAGGCTTCTTGAAATAGTCCAATATTTTAAAATTGCCCTGTCGTTTGTAATAAAATAACCGAAGGCATCCCTTGGTTATATGAGAAATGTCCATAACCGCAAAAAACATTAGACAGCTAAAACACAATGTTCACCTGCGAAGTGTTATCTAGAAATTCCAGGTCATAACTGTTTATCAGTTCTTTCAAAATCCATAAAGACTAGTTCGAGTGGAATTCAAGTTTCCGATATACTTAATCCTGCGCGATGTGAAAAAATTTTTTAAACTTTTCAACATCCTGCAGATCTGAATATGCTTCAGTTTGTTCTGCTGAAAAAAAAAATTGATCAGGATCAAGTAACAAATCAACAGAATAAAGAGTAGCAAAGTTCAACTGCCTCAGATGTTCCACATGTTATGCGCAAAAAGTTTTCGGCAACTGTTATGGTTTTAGAAATTGTGATTCACTACTTTTGTCATCAGATATTTCGAGTGACTACTGTTTATTTCGCACAAGGGCAAAGCAATGAATTGGCTTTTTGAAAATTAACATCAAACCTATGCTCTCCAGCTCTCTGGATCGTAAACCCGAGGACGACTCTAAATAAGGCGTTGTTGAACTGGCGGCCAATAATAAATATTCCTATAATGCTCTTGACTGTCATGAGCAGAAATTAGCGAAGCAATGAATACCGGAAATCCACTGGTCATGTTGTGAAAAAACTTTTTTGTTTTCATTATTTAGTATAGAATGCCTGAACTGCATATGAAAGTTCACCTTCTTTCCGTCAAAGTCAGCATTGTGTTTTAATCGATTCTGTGTATTTTCCTAGCTATTTTGGAGCAATAATATATTTTGCTTTAAACTTGCATATTTCCCAAGGATAAACTAAAATGTGGGAAATAAAAGACAAAGTGTTTACTTTAATGCTCTGTAATTCAATGAAATTTTAATTTTTAATTCAGTGAAAATAACTTATATTTAGTGGATATTTTTTTTTTGCAATTTCATTGTTTTAAACTTAACTGCAATAGTTTTCGCTGTTTTTTGTAATGCAATACATAGAATTGTGAATTATGCTACAAAGATATGAGATTACGGTTTAATTTTTTTTTTTTAACAATTTTTTTTTTCGAACCTATTTGCCTTGCGGAGTGGATAACTCATTCTCTCTTTAATGAGTGTAAGACTGGCGTGTACTATTTTATTTCTCTCAAAGTCGTTGCTTTTAAATTTTTAACATTTATTTTAAAGCACTCGTTGAAGTTTTTAATAAATGGAATTTGTAAAACTGGTCAGCATGTTCTAAAATTATTCACTGCAAGGCGAATTCATATAAGATGAAGTTGATCAAGCAGCTGATTGAATTCGCTTGGTGAATGTTAAGTCAAAATGATGTGTATGTTTTGACCATACAGTTAGTGTAAATTTTCGTTTTTGTACATAAACCACCACCTGATATGAATTCGCCTAGGGTGTTACTATGAAAACTCATTTATTTTTTTTATTCGAATAAGCGTGAGGATTGTCAAATTTAAAAATTATTTTTTCCATTCTAGCAAGGCGAATTCATATAAGGCGATGTCAAAAGAACAGCTGCTTTCACTTTTTTCATTTAAATTCGCCTTGCTTTTGCGTGTGGCTTTTCAAAATGAATATTTGTAAAAAAAACAAAACTTTCGATTTTGTAATAAAAAATTGCTAACACTGGCAAGAAAACCCGGTCGTATGGGGACCTTTTCATCATAAATTTTTTTTTTGTTAATTATGTATCAAAATATAGTCCAATCTGTTACAAAAACCACGTAATTTAATGTTTCAACAAGCTTTAATCAAAATTTTAAAACTTTTAGGCATTTTTTGGGAATGCAATTTTTTAGCCTATTTAAAATTAGTAAAATGATATTCAAGCTTGAAGTGGCTAAAAATTACCTATGATTATTTATAGTTTTTATTTTTTTATTTTGGCCTTGGAAACTTTTTCTTCATATATCACCAACACAATTTTATGTGATAGAAAATGCAGATTACTATAGGCATATAAAATTATTACAAATCAACGGGAATTTTTATAAAATGCATGCGTTTTATGAAAAAAAGTTCACAAGACCAAAATTTAGAAAAACTTTAAAAAGTTCGCGGCAGGTTTTGAAATTAAATAACCAACTTCTTAAATTAGCTAATCGAAAAATTTCTAAAATAAAAACTAAAAAAAAATTAAAATTTTGAAAAAAAATTTGTTGAATTTCATAAATTTTTATGAAGCTTTGAAATATTTTTATATAAAATTAACAAAAAAATGTACCATGGAAAACTTTGCTAATATTGTAACTTCTCAACTAGCCCAACAAATTCACTTGAGACAAACTTTGACAAATGCCGCACCAAAAACCAAAAACAAAATATATGAAAGTTTTGTAAGTTGTATTTAAGTTTGTGGTTGAAACCGCTACGAAATTCCTAAAACTGTAGTACTATCTTGAAATCTCTCTCCTTTATTTAAATTAAAATAGCTTATATAGCTTCATTTTTGTTTAGGCATAATTGTGTGTGCCAAAAAATTGGTGAAATTTCCTATATATATATATATATAATATATATACCCAAAATATAAGTAATTCCATAATAGATTACACTTGATGTCGCAAATTTTTTCTGATATTAGAGTATAAATGGAATGATTCATAATTTATTGCTATCAAACTTTAAAATCAATCTGTCCGCAAACACTTCACCTAACACACCCTGTACATTGAAGTACAAAAACAGTTATTGTTCACAAGTGTGATGGCAAATAAGAAAGCAAAGAAAGCATTACACAAAATCTATCACCTACCTAGATATAAGAATAGAAATAAATATCACACGTAGTACATGAAAAAAAAAATAGCTATTCTCATCCAGCCAGACAGACGACTGCCATTGAAGCAGTCAAGCAAGCAACCCATAAGTCTGCTAGTCCATTTGAATTCATTTCACTTTTTGCTTGCATTCAATTCCTTTGCTTCCATTTGCTGTCATTGAACGTCTATAGAACTATTGAGGGATTTAATGCTATGCACTTACTTAAAAGATGAAAATGAATTATGATATAAATCGAGCCTATCAAATGACGACTTTAAGCCAACACCAATCGTCCCCACCTGCCCTACTTTATCTTAGCCGCACTGTCAAGTCTACGTGTTGAAATTTTTGCGCTTTGCCGCTCATACGATTTTGCTAAGTCCCACAAGTAGTGTACTATGACTGATCTAATTGTTATTGTTTTCAATTTGTTTTTTTTTTTTTTTTTTTGGTTAGTGTATATGCCCGTCCACTTGATAGCTTGTATTTTTAAGAGTGACGTTGTGTTTTTCTTGTTTTTTTTTTCTTTTCTTTCTTTTCTCTGGCCTTTGAGCAACAGCTGTTATTGAGACCATGTGTTCCCTCATTTTATGCATGGCGATTAGTGAACATAAATATATTTGTGTATATTGTATATAAATAGATGCATAGACAGCTAAGCAGGCTGTCATTTTGGTTTGGGGTTAAGCAAAATCCGTTGAAGAGGAATTACCAGAATTCAAATTGACAGTTTGAATGACACATACAAAATTGAGTTAATAAAATCCGAATACATTTGAATGAATATTGCTAAGATGAAACTTGGAGAGCAAGCTGGGAAGAACTGTGTAGTGAAATTTGAAGAGGGGTGATCGATTAGAGAAAATTAATGGCTCGAACTGATTTGGTTGATTTATTTAACCCTACTTTCTTATTAAAACACGAACCGTATTTCTTCGACAGAGGAAATACGACACGATAAAATAATAGCCCTCCAATTTATTCCCTAAATGGATAACAGATAGATATAGACACAGATGCATGTACTATACCAAAATTTTTAGAAATAATAGTGAATTCTATTACGCGGTGTCTGTCGGTCTATACGTCCGGCCTTGCGCCCGTGGGTCGGATAACTTGAGCTTTTGAGCTATCTCAACGAAGCTTAGTATAAATATTTCCTTGAAATCAAAGTAACCACGCCCACATAACGGTATTTTGTGAAAATCACAAGAGTGCGATATCTCGGTAACCAGTAAATATAATTTGGGAAAGGATCACGTGTGTATATTTTTCTTTTGAAAATGGGCGTGCCCCTTTGGCTCTTAATACGAAAAAGTTATACTTCCGAAACTACTTGACCAAACTCCACTAAATTTCAGTAAGCAAAATTTCGAAAACTTTCAAAATCGAACAAAAACTATAGTAACGGTAATTTACAAAAATCGAAAAACCTCCGATGTTTAAGTTAGCATTAAAGACAAGTCACTCAAAATTGAATGTACAAAATCAAGTTGCATAAGACAAATACACGGAATAAAAATAATTTGGTAATAGGCGTGACACCGCCCACTTTATAGCAAATAAGTATATTTTGAAAACCATACTATCAAACTCCTCGGTTGCGCCCGAACTTACCCTATTTTTTGCTTGTTTTAATTGTATTTTATCTATAATATAATAATGCTCACAATATGTTGGGCGAAAGGAATTATTACATAAGCGACAAAAGTTGCCAGACCTTTTCCACATATTGTATAAGATCATATCTGACATCGAGCAATAAGCGAATAAGATAGGGTCAAATATCACCCTATCAAGGAAGTTAGTTGAGTTGTGTATGTACCAGTGATAGAAAAAGAAAATTTCAAGTTGTACATAAATGCAAGTACAAAATGAGCTAGCAAATATCTTGGGCGAATATTTTAGTTATTTATTACTCAGTTTTTTAAATAGTTGATTTGATACGTCTAATCATATGTACTTAAAAATAATGGGTGATTTAAAAAAAATAAAAACAGGATTTCCATGGTAGTGATAGAATTTCCATGTTATTTGGAAAGATTCTGAAGAACGTAATAAGACTTTGACCAAAAATATCTTTGATTCTTCACGACCATTTCTGCTCCCATCTAAATATTAGAATACCTACTAATGCTAGACGAACTCTAAACATTTATGGACTCGATAAATGCATTTGATTCTATCTGAATAAAGCCGTACTTTTATACAAAATCTACACTCGTATTTCATCGACAATCTCTGGAGAAAGCTGACATAATTTCTCAGTGTTATACAGAACATTTGAAAACGCAGGCGATATGTTTCTTTTAGGTAACCAATTACCAACTTGATGTCTTGCCTAACTCTAATATGGCCCTAAATCAATCGATCGTTCACCAAGTGGCGTGTATTTTTGATTGTTTGGTGGTTTTCGCGATTGGTTGGTTTGAGAAGAAATCTACAGGTTTTTATTGGCTATAAATTCAAAATGTATATAGGTTTCGAATTTCGGAATCTTCCAGTGGATGCCTGCTCGAGATTTGTTTTTTTTATTATTTTAGATATGTGATCCGATAAATGCACAGCAAAATTCTGCTCACCTTATGAATTTTGCAATGAAATCAATTTTTAATTATATAGACTATTCCAACGAATCTAACGTAGCATAGATATGTTTGCTAATTTTTGCGTTTAAATTTACTACTACTAACCAAAATCAAAAGGACCGCTACTTAAATTGTTACACGTTTTTGGAATTAATTCATTCAGGATCAATGAGCTTATTTCATATTTATCGGCCGTTACAAAATATTTAACTACTGTGAATTTAATGTAAAATATCACATAACCTCATCCGAGGCACGCTGATCGAGATTGCAGTAGTTACAGTTTCTTCTGTTCAGTAAAAATAAAAAATGCCAAAAAACAAATATATGAAGACATTTATATTATGTAGAAATATTAGCGAATAAAATGTGCATTTCAAAATATCCTAATTTTTCTGCTACATTGCTGGAAATCAGGGCTGGGAATTCCATACAGTTACCTGGATATTATCATAGATTTTGCGGATATCCGGATATGAATATGGATATCCGGATATTAGAAATCAATGCAATGCAACATAGGGGAAATAAATTCGTTGGCGTTTTTTTTTTTTTTTTGATATCTGAATATACGAATAATAACCGGTTCTTGGTAAAACCCGGTAGCCAGATAATTTTGCCGCATATCAATACTATCCGGATTTTGTCCATTGAAATTTGGAATATTGAAACTGCAGAAATATATAACCTAGGACCCTCCGCGTTATTCTTCATTTTAGCTTCATTTCTATTTAGATCTATCAAGATCGCCGGGTTCAAATCATATCGATTTTTTGTTTTACGAGTTTACTATGCTATTATTTAAAACGTTAGAAGAAATACTGAAACTGTGGCAAAAAAAAAAACACAACATTCGCCATCAACTTTGGTTGCCATTTTTGCCATATTTCTAAACGCTATTTTTACATGCTGCCGAGCTTGACTGCCGAGTTTCTGCCATTGCTAAAAATAGCACTTGATATGATAAAGACATGAACAGTCGATGGTCCTAGCTATGCATACAAATTCATTATAGTACAACAACTCAAATCTGTGGCTAACCACAGAGGGTTGCGTAGGCGTTGCAATATTTTTGACATCACCAAAGCTGGTAGTAAGTTTGATCATGCCTCTGGATGTTAACTACAATAATCACGTAATAATGTTATCTATGGATTACAGAATATGTACATTATTAGATATTTATAAGTGATTTATTTAGTATGCAATATACTCTCCAATTTTTTTTCTAACCAGTTGGTTTTATTGCGACACCACAACTTTTGCTATCAGTTGATTGTGGTTGGCCTCACGCTGTGCAATTGTTTTCGATAAATATTAAAAAAGTTTTAACGATTATTTACAAGTTTACTTTATCTGCTATGTATTTAGTTTTATTATTTTTTTCATTGGTTTATTAATTTATTTTGCTTTGTGCGACGGCACACCAACCTTTTTATTTATCTTTAATATTTAATTGAACGTGTCTGATTAAATTCCTACATAACTAAAGTTATATGATTATAGAATATATACTGGTTTATTATGGTGGTAATTAGGCTGTTATTTTATTTAACAATATTTAAATTTTTTTCCATTTTTAATAGTCAATGCTAAATATGAAAAGGCACATTTTTTTGTTTGTTTCCATGTAATCGCTGGAAAGCGATTCTGAGAATTTTTTCACATATAAGATCTCCGGTGTTGATATTCCAAAAAAAAATCGGTAATGTGTATAGGAAAGGAAAGCTATAATATGTTTTTAAATCAGGGACCGTAATGGTAAAAATTTCTATACAAAATATGATAATTTATTCATTATACTTCAACTAAAATTTCTCCGATTAAACTTACATCCTTAATTTATGATTTTTATTTTTTTCGATCATTTTGAATCGATATTAAATAAATATGATCAAAAATATTTTTTTTTTAATATTAAACATTTTATCGATCTAAAAAAATGAAAAAAAATTTGTCGGTAATGGCATAAATAGCAATTACACCAACAACACGACTTATTTTTTATGATCAAAATAAAAAAAATTAAAAAATATTGATTAAATATGATTGAAAAACTTTAAATCACAAAATACTTTGTATAATAGACTGAGCGTATTTTTTTTTTAAATCCATCAATTTTCGGGTTTTCAAACATGAAGTTTGGAGAGCTAAAAAGCGATATAATTTTTCAGCCCAATTCGATAATACCTAACCGTGCCTAGTGAAGCCTAAAGTACGCGGAACTTGAAAAGATTCATAATTTCTAAGAGTTTTTTATATTTGCAAAATTTTTAATTGCGGAAGTTATATTTGTTCTTATTTGCTAATTTTAATCGAAGCCTTTACACTACCATCCTTAAAACGACCATACAAAATCATGAATTGGTTATATAATACCAACAAGAGGATGCGTTAAAGTGTCAAAAGTAGCCAGAATGTAAAAGAAAGAACATTTTTTATAATTCAGTGTGACAAAAAAATAAATTATATATTCAACGAGAGATGACTTGGTACAAGATGAATAAGTTTGCTCAACAACTTGTAGCAAGGCGAATTTATAGAAGGTGATGGCATAAGAGCAGCTGATTTAATTTTTTTTTTATTCACATATGTACATGTATTTTGTTTTTGCTTTTGCGTATGAGAATCAAAAACCGTAAAAGCAAAAACAAAATGTGCATATTTAAATTTTGACAACTCTTACGCAGAAACAAAAACAAAATACATAGGAATTTTGTAGTTGTATTTATAACACCACCTTGTATGGATTCGCCTTGACTTGTAGTAAATACTGATTCACTTTTGTTACCAATTTCAATAGCAGATTTATTTTCCTGCCTATAGTTTGCTCTTTCTTGCCAAGTGGAAGGATCCTTGCTGCAATTCCTAAGCGGTTAAAAAATGCTTTAGTTCTTGATGCAGCATAATAATTTAATTTCTTGGTGCTATAGCAAAATATATTTTATGTTATTACGAAAACTCGATTTGGAACAGCATCTTTCTCTTGGTTATCACTATTAAATGCTTCCACTACTTTTTCATTAATATTTTAGGGCATTTTTTAATCAAAAAATGAGAGGCCAACCACCGCTTCCGACAAATATAATAAATCGTTTAGTTTTTTATTATAACTGTTTATTTTGTGTAACAAGGCATTGGATACTTTTTTTATCGAAATAGACAATCACCTCTTCAACGAGTTTATTGCCGTCTTGTGGAGCAGCCACACATCGAAACCTATATGGAACGTAGATGCAGATTAGAAAAATACAAATGCTTCTTAGACTATTCATCTCTGAAATTATTGTTCTGAATTGCTCGCGAAATAGAAGTTTTTTGTAAGATACATACTGCGGTATAAACCTTGCGTGCGATGTTGGGCAGGTGACCGAACTTATGAACTTGTTAAGACTTTCCGAACTTCTTTGACCGATTTTCCACTTTTCTAAGATTTAGGGTTAAATTTTTTTTCAATTGCTAGAAAAACAGTTTAAAAGGGGCTGATAATTTTTCAAATTCCATTCGAACATTACTCTCACTAACAGCTCGCCAACATGTTGAGAGAATGGAAAGCAAAATAGATTGCGGCCCAATGTTTTTTCAAGCAGGAATAGAAGCTTCATTAATAACCGCAGTATGGGCAGCTGTTGTATCAAACGATATAATTTTCTTTAAACTATCGAGGATCCACTTGCACAAAAAATTATATTGGGTCCCTATAAATTAATTCGTGCGGTTTGCTAAGTGATGGCGTAACTTGTATGTATTCCATCGTTCCATTTTATTCCGAACTTGCGTTGGAAAGCTACTGTCATTGTACGTCTTTTCAGTATATGCATTCATTTAAAGCGTAAGCAGCAATAATTTTTTTTCCCTCAAATACGTCGAACTTTGTACCTGAAAAATTGTTTTTGCGGGGAGTTCTTCTTCACTACTTTAATATGAAGAAAACTGCTGCCGAAGGTCATCACATTTTAGTGGAAGTTTATGGTGAACATGCTCTAGCTGAGCGAACGTGCCAAAAGTGGTTTGCATGATTTAAAAGTGGTGATTTTGGCTTGGAAGACGATGAACGTCCTGGGCACCCAAAAAAGTTTGAAGATGAAGAACTGGAAGCACTACTCGATGAAGATTTATGCCAAACCCACTAAGAGCTCCGAAATGCTACTGGAACGCCACAAAAGGAAGTAATTTTTGCCTCGGATTGTTACTGGTGATGAAAAATGGATCCATTACGACATTCCCAAGCGCAAAAAGTCATATGTGAAATTCACCCAACCAGCCAAATCAACGGCTAAGCCGAATATCCATGGCGCGAAGGTAATGCTCTGTATTTGGTGGGATCAGAGGAGTGCGCTGTATTATGAGCTGCTAAAATTCGGGTGTAGCCATCAATGGAGAACGCTACCGAACACAATTAATCCGTTTGAAGAGAGCAGTAGCCGAAAAACGTCTGGAATATGCGGCCAGACACGAGGCATTAATTTTCCACTATCATGACAACGCTCGGCCCCACGTTGCTATTCCGGTTAAGAACTATTTGGAAAACAGTGTATGGGAAGTTTTACCCCACCCGCCTTATAGCCCAGACCTTGCCCCTTCTGACTACCATTTGTTCCGATCGATGCAGAACGCCCTCACTGGAATTCGGTTCACATTAGAGCAGGCTATCAAAAATTGGCTTGATTCATTCTTGGCTGCCAAGCCGGCGCAGTTCTTTTGGGATGAGATCCACAAATTGCCAGAAAGATGGGGAAAAGCCATAGCTTCAGATGGGCAATACTTTGAATAATACTATTGTACATGTTTTTCTTAAATAAACGTTCAAATTTTGGAAAACCCCCGCATGAATTAAGTTATATACCCAATATATTTCTGCAGTTATAGCACATTCCATTGAATTTTCCATTTTTTATATTCCCAGCAGCTTCTCCTTATTTTCTCTTGTTATAACGAAAGAAAATCGATATTTTTTTCTGTGCCTCTGATTTCTGGAAGCAGCTTGCCATCCAGTGATGGAAAAATCTCAGGAATCTACAAAAAAAGGTATCAAATTCTTACATCAATAATCTTTGGAGCTTGTCTGCAGCAACTTAAAGATGTTTGTGTTTTTTAATATTATTTTTTTCTGCAAGGAAGGAATATTAGCGTTTTTTCCTAATTCAAGACGAGCAGCAATCGCGCTTTTAATACTGCTTCCCAAACTCATCTTTGCGTTGCGCATTTTCTAAAATAATATTTGGAGCACCTGTGTCATTGTCCCCTAAAATAATGCCTGGTAATAATTCTACCACCGACTACAAATATAAATAACAAATAAAAATGGGAAACTTTGTCAGCTCTTTGGCCTTTAAAAAAAAACTTTTGGATTAACAAAAATCCAAAAAAAAGTAAATATACCTAATTTTTCTTCAATTTTTACGTACTTTAGGCTAGCCATTTTGGGTCGGGCGGCAAACACATACAGTTTTTTATAACTTCTAACCTCATATTTTTAAACCCGGACTTTTATGGACTTTCAATATTTATTTTTGTCTATACTAGCTGCTACTATACAATAACAGTTATACAATAGAAATTTTTCAACAGAGTAGCCACGGCATTTGCGAATCCAAATGCAGATACGAAATGTCAATCTTAAAATAAGGAGCAATATTTCCTTAGCCATCGAATCTTTAAAACTTCAAGTTCAATACTTGAAAATACAACTACCATTTGGGACCCATTTAACTTTAAAGGATAATTAAGGAAAAAAAACTTAGACGTGCTGGACTATAAGTTTGGTGCACTGAAAAAAAATTTAATTTTCTTGTATTATGACACCATTCAAATTTTATAGAAAGCATAGTCCATAAAATATCATCCAAATATGATTGAACAAATAAAAATCACAATATAACAATTACGCAATGACTTAAAACAAAACAACTTTTAAATAAAAATAAATACAGCTTTCCCAAGGATTTTTTATCAAAAACAAAAAGACCAACAATCAAAATAGCGATTATTTTTGGTACGTGATATAAATATAAATTTTATTTTTAGCATAAAAAATAAAAATTAAAAATAATCGGCTTATCCTATCCAAAATATGAACAATCAAACTCTTCTTTAAATTGTCTGTTTTATACCGTAAAATCATTACTAGATAATTTTTGAAAAATTCCCACTTAAAAATATGCCACCCTAGGCCCAAAATCAATATGTCCCCAAATTGTGTAGCGAATGCGCGTCAGACATCGACTGGTAATATCGTGAATTCAAAACCTGTTGTAAATTTTTGCTACATATTAATGCACATATGTATGCACTATGTCTAAAAATATCTAGAATGTGTACTCTTTCATGTCCAAGCACTCAATTTTAAACATGAAAACCTACAAGAAATTGAAATTATTCAGATGGCCAAAAATTAAATATTTAATCAACGTCGAAATGAAATACGCACTAGAATTTAGAATTATCTAGTTCGGACTTTAAAATAGAAGCAACAAAAATTTCCGGTTGTACTAAATGCAATGCACACGTGCACATCACTCATACGTCCTGGCGCACATTTGCAATTTGTAAAACAGCACATAATTAGCATGCGTTTGGATTGAGTGAAGGTAACCAAAAAAAAATGCAAATTGACCAAATGTAGCACTGCCATTGCAAGTCAAAGTGCAGTGTTTTCGTACTCACTACCCTTCGGATGTTCACATAAATACTGTTTTTTGTTTTTTTTTTTACTAATATGGTGGTTGCCTTGTGGCAAGTGATGAGTGGAGTTTTTAGTTTTGTGAATCAAATTTTTCCATCAAGCGTTTTTTTTATAACTATTTTAACACAAAAAATAGTTTGTTGAAGCTGAAAATCTGAATATTTTTATACTGGCCAATTCTTGGTCGCTGAACTTTTTCTCGTTGACACAATTTTTTATATCTTCAAAGAGTTTTATTTGGAGGCTTATATTACATTAGAAAAGTCTTCGCATAATAATTATGAGTGAGAAAAATATTTGAAGTATCGAAGGGCCTGACTGTTTTAGTATCATTTCAGGACTTGTACAGGACTGATTCGGTACTACTTCGAAATAATTTCAGGACTAGTTCCTAATCAATTCTCCGAACTAGAGTGATATTTTGGGTCGCGTAATAGTTCCGCATATAGGGACTTATAAAAGTGCCTTACTAATAATTATTTTGCAAAGACTTTTTTAATATAAGTTTCAGAGTAATAAATATCGATAACTTAAAACATTTTTCTGACTCATAATTATCATCAAGAGACTTGCATAATTCTTATAATAACTAATAGGGCTTTTTTAAAACTGAAACGACAACAATATATCATCTTTATAGCAAATAGTACTGTTCGTCTCCAGCAAATAGTGGCAGAGTCATATATAATTGTTCCTTTTTTTTTTTATTTAGTTGTAACAGTAAGACATGTGGGAGTGACACATAGACGGGTAACCCGAAGTGGGCAAACGTATTGATTACTAAGAAATGCAACACTACTGGCACGACGAATAAGACGAGACGCTCACTACAAACACGACTAACAGGAGTTGCCATTGTACTTTTATTGAATAAAGACGTATTCAAATTATTATCACGTTTATATAAATAAAAGACTTTGTGTTTTATTTTTCCTACAGACATTTACATATATTTACGTACCCAACCAAACGATTCATCTGCACCTAATAATTGCCGAAATTAAGACGAATTCAAATATTTTCTTCCATGGAGGCGTGGCACCACCCACTTTTTGAAATTTTTATATATCCATTGTTGGGTCCGGAGAACACACGCAACTATTGATAAATTTTTTTAAATATCGGTTGAGTATTTGGGACGCCTATAAAGGGCTCACATTCATTTCTATATATATATGATTAACTTTTTTGATTGCATACGACAAGTATTGTTACTTGAAATAATAACTTGCGATGGGTAGGGTATTTAAAGTTCGATGCGCCTCCCAAATTATAGTCTTCCTTACTTGTATAGAATTTTTAATTGACAGAATGTTACATATGCAGTATCACGTCAATTTAACTTAATTTCAAGTTGTGCATAAAAGTAAATTTATACAGCCCATATGCAAATTTACAATTAAGCGTGTGGATGGGAGGGAGGGCATTTGTGTATGTATGTATATATGTATGTCTATTATTTTGTTTTCAACAGCAAACTCTCGTGTGCTTCTTATCATAACAGGAAATACTTGAACGATACATTGTTCTTTCCATTATGCCTATTGGCTGCCACATTTTGCTATGCTTCATGCTCTTTCAGGCATTTTCTTTTTCTTTTTTTTTTGTTCCTCTACCAATTTCATTTACCCCCTCCATCATTGTGAGTGCTTTCGAAAAGTTAAACGACATTATGTAGTGCAATTACGGCACTTTCTTTTAACAACTACTTACATTCTGATTTACATCCTACTTTGCCACTTCAACTCTTCCACGCACGTTTCGTTTGGAAGGCAACAATTTTTTCCTTGTACATTTCCGTAAAACTTCCGACCATCGCTTCTGTTATGACCTGTAAATCACAACAACCAGTGGCAATTATGCTTTATCGTCAAGCGGATACCGACGAATAGTAGTTGCAATTGGACAGGGGGTTTTGGGGGTTTAAAGCGCTTGGATTGAAATTGCTTGGCAACAATATTTACTGAATCGATGTAGGGATAGTCGGTATTTACACAATGACTTTTTATACTGCGGTTTTGGTCATTTCTCTTTCAAAAAGTCTTTGTAAATATTCGCGCGTTTACGCGATGACCTTTTGTTCACGGATTTTCTCGCCATATTCTGATATTTAATTATTTATTTATTTATTTTGTAGAGTCATTGAATTAACAATTTCTTACAGACTATATTAAACTAATGTACAATAGTAATTACTAAGATGAAAAAAAAAAGATCTGAGATGGTTGATTAAGATGGCATAAGGCCACGTAAAATCAGCATCTGAAAAGCTGAAAAAAGGAGCATTCATACCATAATTAGTTTTTGAGTAACCAATTTTGAAGGATTCAAACTGTCGAATGTTCTTGTATGGAATATTGAACTGAATTTGATCTATATGAAACGGGCAATCAATAATGACAGTAATGATTCTAAAAACAAATGATAAATATGATTTGATCCATGAGAAAAACGTGGAGCGAAAACCCATTGACCCGCAAGCTTCGACGAGAGTATGCGGTAGGAAACTTTGTCAAATGCTTTAAAAAAAATCACTGCAAATTGTATCAACTTGAAACTGGACAATTATTCACAGGGGAGCAACATGCAACGAAACCGTGCTGAATAGTAAACATTTGGCTTTTAACCGCAAAACGTAATTTCTCATTAACGATTTTCTCAAAAAGTTTTGAGACAAACGAGAATTGCTTTGAAATCGGCCTATAATTACGAATATCATTTTTGTTTCCACTCTTAAATATAGAGGAAACGAATGCCAACTTCCAATCATCCCAAAAAATGCCAGAAGTCAGTGATTTATTAAAAATAGTAGTCAGAGGCTCTGCAAGGCACAAACAATTTTTTAGCAAAAAAGGGGAAACACCATCCGTGTCAGTTTTAGACGAAGATTTGAGCTATCTAATGCCATTGATGACGTGAGTAACAGATAAGCACAAAGATCCAAAGTTAAGCGAGGAACAACTCCTGGAAGGTAAATGAGAATTCAAAACATCGTTGGAATTAAAATTAGGGCAAAAAAAATCAGCGAATCAATTTGCAGAGTCTACCGGCGAATTTGCATATTTATCATTGTAAAATAAATTATTTGGCACCGTTGAGCATGACTTTTTTGATTTGATGAATTGCCAGAAGGACTTCGAATTCGAAATAATATGGTTTTCAAAATTCAAAATATAATTTCTATACAACAACTTATTTAAAGAGTTAAATTCCCTTAGATATCGCTGAAATTTAGAATAATTCACTGATTCACTAGTCTTTTTATATAGCTTATAAAATTTGTTTTTCAAATTCACGAAAATCTAAAAACGACGAAATATCACAAAAAGCCGCTAAAAATCGCTAGCCTCGCCCACCCCGTTGACGTCTCTATACTTTTCTCCTATAAACTCGAAACGCTTGATTGTCCACTTAGACTAAATGCCGTCAAACTAGTGAGAAATTTTCGAAAAAAAGCTTCAATTGTGATACGTTCACAGAAGTCACAGCCATCACAATTGAGTTGTTTATCACAACGAATATTTTTCACCAAAGCTAACAATTTCGAACCGTTTCAAAAATAGGGTAAAAATTTAATTAATATTTTTTTGTTTTATCTATTATTATGGTAAAATTAACATTTCTGTTACATTAAGGTCGTATCTCAATGGGCCCCAAAAGGGCGTTAACCTAACCTATATTAATAAAATTTCGCAGCCTTTTCAACTTAAAATTATCCATATTTTCTAAACTAATAATATTTGCATAACTTTGTCAAACTCTGCAAAATTGAAATCAAAAATTAGATTTGAAGGAAATAAAATTTCTACTGTATTTTCATATTTCAAAATTACTTGAGCTCCATTAAAGTCATCTAATGACGTGGGGTAGGCTGCAAATAGAATTTCGTATACACCTCCAGCACTAACGCCAAGCCCTTCACCATAATACGTTGCGTCGCCATCGCCAAACGGCTCTCCATCATTGCAACCCCAGCATTGGTCGAAATATTGATACCTCCCTCCTGCTCAGCCCTACAACACGTTGCTTATCTTGTGTTATCTCCCAGCAACACCACAAATGCAATACTAGCAACAGCGAATACCAGCAACTATGTATATAATCAAGCAGTAGCCAATACTACATTTGCTGTGACAAATAAACCAGGTGCCACTATTGCCGTCTACTCCTTGCCATCGTACAGTTCAGTATTCGCAGCTGAAGCAGCTGTCTTGCTTGAAGCGGTACTTTTCGCCTCCCAAAATATAAAGAAAACCGTAATATGTTGCGATAGTAAATCCGCCATTTAAGCTGTAATCAACTAATTAAACGATACGCCTATAATAACAAAGATACGCAACATCCTATCCCAATGCATAAGGCACAAGTATGACTTTTTTACAAAGAAGGATTTATATAATTACATTAAAAAAAATGCATTCACGACAAGTCTTTAAAAGGATGGAGCAATTACAAACACCATTATAAAATTTCCAATCTCAATGGGTCGAAAGCATATTATGCTGCGCACTTTTATTGCGATAAGGTAACAACCTTTGTGCGGCTCAGAATTGGGCATACTTTTGCGACACACGTACATTTGCTAAATGACGCAAGTAAACCGGAATGCGTCTTCCAGGCTGAGGTCTCAGCTATCATGGAAGCGGTAGAGAAGATAGAGACAACAACAACATAGGGATCGGGATTATAGGCAGAGACATCTTCATTTTTAGTGACAGCCTGGCTGCAATCAGAGCTCTGAGCTCTTTCACGTTTAACTCGAACATCGCGCTGGACTGCCGCCGATGGCTAAGCAGAACAGACTGTACCTCATTTGGGTCCCTGGTCACCGGAACATAGAGGGGGAAACTGCATGGCAGATGAACTTGCAAGACAAGGTACGATCAAACAAATTCTTCAGGATAAAGAACGCATTGGTATGCCGTTTGCCACTTCCAAACTGCTACTCAGAGATTGTACATATAAACAAGCTGACAATAGATGAAGGCAAAATACGACCTGTCGAACCTCAAGGCAGATGTGGCCTAAATGGGATCGGAAACGATCGCGCAGCGTTCTCTCTCTAAGAAGGGAAAACATTTCCAACGTCATCGGGGCTCTACCAGGGCACTGTCTGATTGGGAAAGATGCTGAAAGGTTGGGAGTACCCTTCCGAAGATGCTGTAGGAGTTTCAAGAACGACGAGGAGGAGGAAACGATCTTGCATTTACTGTGTAAGTATCTGTGCACTGTGTAAAAGCAGAATGCGATATCTGCGATCACCGTTTCTGGATGACCTTAGTAAGGTTTCAAGCACCGAGGTAAATTGTCTATTGAGGTTCATCAATGAGACAAACTGGTTTGGTAAGGCGTAATTTCTTCTTGGATGGTACAAAAATGTGTCTTTGTAGTAACGCAAAGGGTCTAATACGGGCCTAAATGAATCGCTGCAGGCGACTGCCCCTCCAACCTAACCTTACCTAACCGGAATGTTCTTTCAGCGGATCTATTGACTTTAATGTAGTCCACATTCTTCGCACCTGCCTGGAATTATAGCAAACTCGATCTACCATAGTTGGGAATGGTAAACCATCGGACCAATTCAAACTGTAACATTAATCTAATTGCTAAATATTTTTCACTATGTAAACTAAAAATATGATTTTGCAATTTTGTATATATATAGCTTTTTTTAATGACTATATCATACCAACCATTTTTATTAGATTTATTAACTAAAGCCGAAGGCCCTGGCAGCCAGTGCTTTATTAGATAAATGATTTGGTTATTTACAATTACTTCTCCTTTAAATAAGTAAATAAAATAAATAAAAATAGTTTTGACTTCAGTTTATTAATTGAGATATCTCATATTATTTATCTAAAAATTTAGTTACTTATATATTAACGCAGTCTCAGTGCCTTTCTACCAAAATATATGAAACGCTATTTCGTGAGCTTAAAGTGAAGTTATTTGAAAAATCATTTCAGGAATATAATAACTAAAAAGTAGAGAAGAGCCAAATTACAGGTATACAAATTCTCCCTAAAATATATAAATTCAACCATGTGGGTTGAAAACAAAGCTTTAAAAAAAATGGGAGTGAATCCTTCCTATTTTTAGAAAAAAAAAACAGATTGCATTTTATGTAGATTTCAATTAATTTTGACGAGCGCTTTACTCATTCTGAAAAAATTAAATAAAAATAAAGAAAAGTTTTCTTTAGAAACAACATAATTTTTGTCGAAAACTGCAAATATTTTCAATATATAGCTTTACATATTTAAGTTCATCGTCTCAGTCAGCAAATTTTAAATTAAAAACAGATTTTTGAAAGTACGCTAATTTAGCTACTTTAATATCCAATGCTATTTTCTGGTACCACACATCCTACCTCAAATCAGGAACCATAACGGATATAATTTATGTTTAATCGTTGATTATCATAATTTATTCGCTATTTGTGGTTTTTATTTTTTCAATCAAGTTTTATTTTTTTTAATTTTTATTTTTTCGACAATTTTTTTCTTTACACCTAAATCTATTCTATCTATCATATTTGATCGAAATTTTGAGGCATTTATTTTTTCAATCAAAAGTAATCGCTATTTTTGGTTTAAAATTTTACGATCATAATAAATGCAGAAAATTCAGGGATTAATAACAAAAATCATGATATAATCGTTGTTAGGTGACTTTTGTGTATTCGATAAAAAATAATCGTTATTCTTGGATTTTTATTTTTTCGGTCAAATTTGGTAATTTATTTTTTTCGATAAAAAAAACGATATTCTTGCATTTTGTTTGCGATCATATTTGATCGATATTTTTTGAATTTTTTTTCTTCGATAAAAAATAGTCACAATCTTTGAACTTCAAAGTTACCAATCTTATTTGATCGATATTTTTTAATTTTTACTTTTTCTATCAAAAATAATTGTTATTCATGTATTTACAATTGTTCGCTCAAAATAAGCGCAAAGAAATTTGTCGACGATGACAATAATATGTTCTATGATCGAAAAAATACATCGAAAAATATCGATCAAACATGATCGAAAAATATTAAATCCAATAGAAATGATTATTTTCTATCGAACAACTAAACACCAAAAAGGTATCGATCAAATTTGGACGAAAAAGTAAAAAGCCAAAAATGACGACTATTTTTAATCGAAAAAATAGAATAAAACATATAATAAAACTTGACCGAAAAAATGAATTACCTACTATGCAATGGTTTAAAACAAAAAAACCTTCTCAATAAAAAAAGATGAGATTTGTGTAGCATATGACATGAGGATTAGATCGATTTATTCGAGTTTTGTTTTGAACGAATTCTTGTCAACGATTTTTTGATAATAATAATAGCAACAACAAAAATACTGCGATTTATCTTTTATGTCCGAAAAATAAAAATCCCAAAACTTCGAAGAAATATGATCAAAAAACAAACAAAAAGACAAACAAAAATAAACAATCAAAGTTTATCGAAAAATTCTTTTATGTATTGGGAAAGGAAAAATTTAAACGAATTATTATAAATTACTACAGAATTTTTGATCATTACAAAAACCATACGTCTCATTGCAATCGCTTATTATAGTGAATTTTTTTTTATTTTAATTTAAAGCCCCCTCCCTGTAAAGATTCCTGCGTGCAGGCCTGGCCAACGGAAAAACGAAAACCAACAATACAATCACTGTGATGAGATATTGTTTTACATACACTTAAACGCAGGTGAGAGAATATACAGCCGCGAGTAATAAAAATGCAACTGTTGAGGTGGTTCTATTTGCAAGTTATGGCAGGGTATCCTCATTGAATTCACTTGGAAAAAATTAAGTAATTTTATACAATTTGACAATCTACCATAATATGGAAAACAAATTCCTGGAAATTTCAATGCATTCTAACTAGAAAAATAATGGTAATAAATTTGCTATATGGCTAGAATTATCCGCATTTTCGGATATACGGATATTCATGAGGTTACCCTTTGAACGGATAAAATCCGGATAGTATGGATGTACGGTTAATATCCGTTGGTGCAATTATCCGGATTTTCGGGTTTACGAAGATCCGGTTAAAATTCGTATAAGTACTCGGTTATCAAAAAAAAAAAAAAAAAAATAATTGATATACATACAATAATGATAATCAGCAAACACTTTTTGAAAATAATTTTTCGATTTGTGCTATTCCACGACTATTAATAAATGTATGAAATTAGGCAACAAGGGAATAATGTTCGGGATAGTCATTTGTAGAATTCTGGGTACTTGAATATTTTCTCGCCGTTTTATTGCATTCATCTACATATACTAACAAAAATGCTAATCTCGGCAGAAATGATATATTTTCCTGATCTGCGATTAATATTTAAACCTTTTTGCGTTCCCTTTTATCCATCTATTTATTTATCACATTTTGAATTTCATTAAATTGTCTATTATCCAGATATCCAAATATTATATTGATATACGGATATCCGTAAATTCGAATATCTGGTTATTATCATACCCTTCGGATCCGTTTGTTGAAAAATCTGGATGGAATTCCTAGCCAAAATTGGCAGTACTGCACTAAGTACACTAAGTACTTCGAAATCTTCACAAAATTATGAATTTTTATTACTCGCTACTGTATATGCCTTATACGTATGCACATATTTATTACACATAGCGCTTCGTCAAAGTCAAATGTGCTCAACGGCGGCTTGATGATTAAATATATAACATTTCAAGGCGTATCTGTATGTAGTTGATTCTCGACGCATACGTTGCTGTAACTTTTACTCTAACACGAATTCTAGCACTTCTACTTCTACTTGCACCCCAGGCATTCCCTTTAGGAAAATTCTTCACTTGTGAAAATGTAAAGCAGTCTGAAGAAGGACTGCATATTTGCCAAAGAGACATTGTGTCGTTGAGAAACCCATACTGAGCGAAAAAGTTGGCTATACTAGGAGGACGTTCACCTTGGCACAATGGAATTTTTTAGTTTTGAACGAAAACATGAAGGTTCTAAAATAAAAAAGTGTATTATTGACAACAACAACGACAGAAGAAAATTACAAAAAAGAAACTTGCTTTATACGACACATTTATTACTTAGATTCTTTGGAAAGCAAAATTTTCTTAACATGCTCGCTTCAAAATTTTTGTTTAATTTTTCAAGCGATTTATTTACTATGGAGCACACTGTAGAATTGCACAGGTATGAGCAGAATCATTTGTGTGTATTTAGACAAACTATTGATTTCTTCCAAAGTGGCTCTTCTCGGCTTATGCTATGTATCTAAAGCAGAAGACCACTCTAATTCTAGATTCTTCTAATTCTATTAAGAGTATAAACAATATTTTTTTTTATATCCAAAATATTTTTTTTAGCGCAAGGCCATTTTTTTTATTGGTGAAATATTGGCAACAACAATCAAAGCGCTATTTCAAAGTGCTATTTCGAAGTTTACTACATCTTCTCAACAGATTTCTTTCTAGCCTCTGCTGGGGGTTTGAATTCACAACCTCCGACTTGCCAGGCAAGTACGAAGCCAGTGGTCCAAAGCGGGCAAGTGAAATGTTGTTGACTTTTACTATATTCCAAAATTAATATAAATTTTTCTGTGGTTTATTGTTGCATAGAAAATATATCGAGCTTTCTTCTGTCTTTCGAAAGATCTCAAAACTTTTAGCTGGTATTGTTTACATAAAAGGGCAGTAAAATATATAATTATTTGATCACAAATAGGTCAGACCAATAACATTGTGTTGCGTAAATATTTCGCACTGCAATAACCCAAACAAAGATTTCGCGGACTAAATATTTATGCAATTAATAAGTAAATGCATAGTTTATCGTAAATACCCCCAAGTATGCGTTTTACATGCCGGTTCTGAAGACAATGCAATAAAAATTGGGTAAATAATCAAAATTAATGCTTTTGTGAAATTCTTAGAGAACAGTTTTTTTTTGTAAGTTTAATCGTGAACAATATTTTGTCAAAATAGTTTTCCACCACTAATGGCGAATGATAGCTTTTTTTTTTGCAAGGCTTGCGCTAGAATTGCCAAAGCCTTTCAAACTATCTACCCATCTGTGTTATAATTGTCTTTTCTATTTGTTGACCGTCTGAATTTTATTCAAAATTTTAAATTCAAATAAAATGTACCCAATAAAAAAAAGCGAATCGAGCTGTAACTCAAAGACTTGCTCACGAAACTATTCAAAAAAAAAAAATCGATTACTTTTGCGTGCCATATAATAGACCAATAATGATAGAATACAAGATTTCACCTTCCCGCGACGAAGTGACAGATCTCGCCTTTAGTAAACAAGAACACGGAAGAGAGAAATTGAATAACGTCCATTATTTCAATGAAAAACGTATTTTAATTATTCTAAAGTGTAAAAATATGGATTTATAGGCAGAGATTTCATAAATAAATCTGCAAAATACTAAAAAATGTGGCTCTTTTACCTAATTTGTAAAAAAATATTTGTATAGTTGAAGGTGAGAATTGACAACGTGATAATAAACAAGGCGTTTTGTAAGAATAATTATGTATTTTCCCATCTTCTAACAAATTCAAAGCCATTCTCGTCGTTCTCTTTACTTTCACAACTAATAGACCAACATCTTTCTCCGATTGATCCATTACCAGCTAAGCGTAGGCATTACAGCTCTCAAGAAAAATTACAAGTACAGGTGTCCCTCGTATAACGCGGTGGTTACGTTCCAGGAAAATTCCGCGTTATGTGATTCGCGTTTTAGAAGACTTAGCTGTCATATAAATTTGAGGGTTATGTTCCAATAAGCTTTTTCCAAAATAAAATAGGTACTAAATTAAAGATGTGTGTACGTTTACAACTCAAAATAAAAATTCATACTTTACTTAAAAAATTAAAAAACATAATGAAAAAAAAAAACAATCGGAAAACATAAATATTATTCATTAACAAACTTCATTTTTGTGCTTTCGCCAGTCTGTATCACTGGCTTCGTCGAAATAGTGAGCGCTTTGGGCGTATAACTCAGTGGATCAGAAGAAATTTCCTTGGCAAAGTTTTCGTCATTTGATAAGAAACAAATTGTTGGACGTTCTCCCAATGGTTGTGCGATTGTGGAATCAGTTATCAGCCTTTGTTTGCTTTTTTTTCTAGCTGTTTTTCGATTTCGTAATAATGCGCTAGATTCAATTCATCTCTATTTGCTTCTTGAATTTGCTCGATCTCTCTATTGACGGATCATTATCTGAAAATAAAAGATTTAATTCTCTCAGCCAAATCTAAGCGCTCTCGTATGCGCTTTAAGGTGAAATCTGGAATTGATTCACAGATATCTTCCTCATAATCGATATTTTCATTTCCATGTATTTGAAGCAGTTTGAGATCCAGTTGCTAATAGAATCAACTCTTCTTCGTTGAAATCTTCAGTTTGATATATTATTTCATTAATATCATCTTCGGTCATATCATCAAAACCTTCTCCCCTAAAACGGTGGTCCACATTTAATATCCGGCTAATTTCCAAATTCAACGGTGGTACCACACTATCTTTTAAAACACCCTCCGGCCATAGCTTTTTCCAAGATCCGTTTAACGTAGACTGTTTCAATTCTTTAATAGACGATGCTACTATTTCAATACAGTTTAAAATTGAAAATGTTTTTCACAATTCCGTAACCGTCATGTTAGCATTAGAATCCATTTTATTAAGAATATGTTGAAATGTTTGCCGAATATAATACGCTTTGAACGTAGATATTATGCCTTGGTCTAACGGTTGAATGATAGACGTTGTATTAGGTAGTAGAAAAGTTATTTTAACATTGGGAGGATTCAAGTCTTTTGGATGTCCTGGGGCATTATCTACAATAGTATTAACAGAACTTTGAAATTGATGTTCTTTTTCTTCGAGTAGAGTTCCACGTCGGATACAAAGCAATTTAAAATCCAATCTCGAAAAATACTGCTTGTAACCCAAGCCTTCTTATTTGCCCACCAATAAACAGGTAACTTGGATTTGTCAATGTTTTTAAGAGCTCGTGGATTTAAGGAGCGGTTTATAAATAAGGGCTTTGTTATATAGTCCCCTGAATCATTACTACACAGAATTAGGGTAATTCTGTCTTTTGCGGCCTTAAAACCTGGTGCAGACGTTTCATTTTTCGAGATGTAGTATGCCCGACGAAACATTTCATCCAATTTAGGCCTGTTTCGTCCGCATTAAATCTTTGTTCTGCTGTATAACCACCCTCTTCAATAATTGTAGCAAGAATTTTATGGTATTCTCTCGCAGCTTCAATATCTGCTGATTCAGTTTCGCCTTGAGTTTTAATATTGTGTAAATTAAATCGTGTTTTAAAATTTTCGAACCAGCCAAGAATTCCCGATTTTAAATAGGTACACACTTTCACCTTAATGACATTTAAATCGATCGGCAATTTTTCGCTAGCACAGAATTAAAGCTTTCTTTTTCAATTAAAACGTTTCGTACACGTGCAACTCGTTTTGCCCTTATTGATGACCCAGCAGTTACAGAATTTATTATTTTACTTTCATTTTGTTTAAGGGTGCATATTGTGGATTCGTTTAAACCGAGAGTTTTTGCTATCAATCTTGCTTTTTCACCACTGCTCAATCTATCCAAAATCTTTATTTTATCATCTAAGGCAATGAATTTTCGCTTAAGCGTAGCTTTTTTGTGAGTTGAAGTTTTGCTATTCATGGCTAAAAGAATTTTTAAGAATTAATTGTAAAATATGATTTCGTAAGTTATTAACGAAAGATAATTCTCTTATAAAGTTTTTTATGCTGATAATTGAACAATAAAATAATATACTTAACTTGTTAAAAACTGATATATTGAATTTTTGGATTTTTATTTATAACAAGACAAATTATTTCACCAACTAAACAAGTACTCTCCACGAGTGCTCTCACTGCAATGATAGTTTTTAATTCATCATGATGTATCACATATGTTTTGAAAGCAAAAACGGGTACTCGTGATACCCAGAACTTAGGAATGCATGGCAGACTGTGTAGGGCAAAAATAATTGCGCTTAGCATTGCCAGCCTTTTAAATCAATTGAACGCGAATGAATTCACAAATTAGTGTTGCCAATGCATATTTTCAATTTCGCGTTATACAAGTCGAAATTTCGCGTTGTACTGAAACTGTTTTTTTTTTTTAAATCGCGTTATATCGAAAACGCTTTGTAGAAGTACCGTGTTATACGAGGGAGACCTGTACTATTTTGTTTTCGTTATTTCAGTTGCTTGAAAAAGTTCTTTGCCGTTGCTGTAAATTTTCTTGAAGAAATAGATATGGGAACATTTATCTATTGAGAGTTGCAGGCTGGTTTGAGAAATTTTGATAGCCGATTTTTTTTTCTTGAGAGCTCGATATTTAGCTGAAAGTGGAAGTGCTAGACGGGCAAATAAACAGAGCTTTTATGTTGCTTTTGTAGAAAACCAGCGTGAAAAAATATCGATGCTTTCACAGTGTGCATTAATTCCATAAACGAAATTTTAAAATTAGTTTCGTAATAAATAAATTACGGACGATTCAGTACTTTACATTTTTTCGTATAAAATACATGAAACCTCTAGAGAAATCTAACCACACATATCGATTTTAAGGTCAACTAAGGTTTAAAAAAAAATTACGCTCTCATCAAATGAACCCAAAAAAGCTGATCATGAGAAGAAAACACTTATAGCAATCATTGGGACATTATTAATTTTTTAATTTTCCCTGGGATTCAAGATCCCATGGTTGTCTAAGGTTTAAACAGATAAATACCAATGATGCCTTCGGGATGCAAAGGATGCCAAGGAGCCTGCATAGTCTCTTCAAGGTACACAGCACTCCAATATCTTATAAAAATTTATAAAAAGAAACAAAAATTCATATAATGATTCTAATGATTGTTTCATTTCGACTGTGGAATGATTGAAAGCGATATTCAAATATTAACACAGCGAATACACAGACAAATTGTACATACATATTATTGCAATTAATTAGCGTTAATTTTTCTATTAATAATTACTATTTCTTGATTTATTTACATATTTGAGAAGTATGCTGGGATTGGCTTTCATTGAACACATTAAATTAAACAAAATTTGTTTTTACATGGAAGAAACCCGAGGCATCTAAGGCAAGAAAAATTCAAAAAAACTAATATTAACTTTGATCAATAACAATGTCATTGGCTATAAAACTGTATACTCCAAAATTTTCTATTTTTTTTAATGTTCGTAATTTTTAGTTGTTTGAATTAATTGTTGTATTACTATAAATTTAGCATAAAGTTTAAAATTTGGATTTATATGATTTTTCTTGAAGAATGAGCTGTATTTTATTTGACAAGTAGCAGAAATTAAATTAAAGAAAAATAAATTAGAGAAAATTTGTCATTTTGTGGTGCTTCTGTTATTTGCGACGGTGCATACTAAATAGCTAAATTGATGCAGGTGCTTCCGAAACCGATTTGTTCCCAAAAGTGACCAATGAGAAGAAAGTCTGCTGAGACATGGTTGAGTTATAGAAATTTACAACAACAAAAAATATATAAAATTTTCTTACGAAAAATTTTGACGCACATCTTTCCAATTCAAATTTTTTTTGTAAATGAACCCGCTGTAGCCTTCTTTCGACGGCTCTGGGGTGCAAATCCTAGTCGGTGCAAGTAGCATCAAAACAAAACATAGAAAAGTTCTTCAAATGGCAGTCGGCAAACCTCCGAGTGAATTTTTGCTCTGAAAAAAAAAACTCTCACAAAAATCACTTGCCCTTCCGAGTCGGCGTAAAACTGTATGCCACTCAATTCTTGTTCCAAGCAAATTGTTGGAGAATTTTAGCCAAACATCTAGGTACATCTAGGCGCTTACACCGCCAAATTATTATTATTATTATACAATTTTTGCTTGAATTGTTGGTATAAGACTGCGACCCTGCTAATAAAAAATCGCAATCTTTATTTAGGCAGATCTTAACGAAGATGCATACAAATTATCACTCTTTGGTAGGGTTTTCGTAATGTTATCTGATATTAAATACTACCCTAGTAACTCAACAGCTTATGGAATTATGTTTGGTTTTTCTTTAATTGAAATTATAAAAGTATAGACTAGATACACGTGCTTACTCTCAGGAGGTTTGGATAAGAAGGAAGTTGACCAATTATCGATAATACATGTCAAAAGAATAGCTATCGAATAAAATGTCAGTTATCTACTCGCTGGCGTTGCCACAATGCTCCCCTTCCAGACTGCTAAGTCCTAAATCGGACTGGAAGTTGAATCTTTCTTCCCCTCCTTGTTTGCTGAATTGATGGCGAGTGTTGCTGTGGTGGCGAGTTTTGATGTGGTGGCGAGTTTTGATGTGGTGGCGATTTAGCTCCAATTGTTTGTTCATTTGCTGCTTGCTGTTGTGTTTGTTGTGAAGGTTCTGCGTCTGTCGCCGCCATATAAGTATGCTGGTTTTAGTCTATCGATGGAAATGCATACTGATTTTCCATTTACGCTGATGATAAAATTTTTGTCAGTTTTGCTCTGCACAGCGTACGGGCCGTCGTACGGGGGCGTTAATGCTGGTTTTACTTTGTCATTGCGTACAAAAACGTAAGTGCATGTAGACAATTTCGGATGAACAAATATTTTTGCTTTATCGTGGTGAGCGGTGTCCGTAGGACTGATATTCATGCATGATCGTAGCTGTTTTACGAATTCTGATTCTGGTGTGCAAGACGATGTTCCAAAGAATTCCCCAGGTAGCCGTAAGGTTGTGCCGTAGATTAGTTCTGCCGGAGAAGTCTTTAAATCTGGTTTCAATGTACATCGTAAGCTTAACAAGATTAGCGGCAGGTGTTGGGACCAGTTATTCGAATCGGTACACATAAAATCCGCTTTTAATGTCCTATGGAACCTTTCTATTTCGCCGTTTGCTTGCGGGTGATATGGACTGCTTCTCAGATGTTTAATGCCAAGTATTTCTGAAAGTTCTCGAAATAAATTGCTTTCGAACTGCCGGCCTTGGTCAGTGGTAATACGTGCTGGGACGCCAAAATGTTTAATCCACCCTTCTATTAGCGCAAATGCGACCGTTTCTGCATTTATGTCGGTAAGTGGAATCGCTTCTGGCCATCGTGAAAAACGGTCAATGACGGTGAGGCAGTATCTGAAGCCATTTGAAGGTGGCAGTGGGCCAATCAGGTCCATGTTTATATGCTCGAATCTCTGCGAGGGAAGACAATATCGTGTAAGCGGAGCTTTTGTATGTCTACTCACCTTACAACGTTGACACTGAAGACAATTTTGCACGTATGTTGCAATATGTTTGTCCATGTTTGGCCAGACAAACCGCTGTTTAATAATCTGGGATGTTGCTCGCTTTCCTCCATGCGATATGTTGTGCAAATTGGCGATCACTGTATTTCGATATGATGCCGGCACAAATGGTCTTATGTTGGGGCCTGATGTATCACAAACAATGGGATCTTGCATGTGTGGCAGGAGGATGTCTTTCAAATGTAACGATGTCTCGTTTGATGAGCGTAAGGCTTTAAGTTCTTCGCATGCCTGTTGCAGCTGCGCCAAGTATTCGTAGTCGATGTTTTTGTGCTTCGCATGGAGAGCGTTTATTCGCGAAAGTGTGTCCGCTGTGACGTTGTTAGCTCCCGGAAGGTGAACAAGATTGGTACAAAATTGACTTATAAAGTCCAGATGACGTATTTGCCTGGGTGTGGCCATGTCACTTTTTTGGCGGAATGCGTATATCAATGGCTTGTGGTCCGTTGCTATTTTAAAATCTCTTCCTTCCAGAATATGACGAAAATGCTTAATTGCCAAATAGACTGCTAGCAGCTCCCTATCGTAGGTGCTGTATTTCCGTTGACTATTGCTCAAACGTTTAGAAAAAAATGCTAGTGGTTGTGTTACCTCGTTACAAATCTGATGAATTACCGCCCCAACCGCAGTATCGCTGGCGTCTGTACACAGGATTATTTCCGCATCCTGTACCGGGTACGCCAATGCCGAAGCATTAGCCAATGCCCTCTTACCTTCCTCGAAATGTTTTTTAGTTTCATCAGTCCATTTAATGGGTGTCTTGTCTCGCTTTTTGTTGCCAGAAATCAAATCCAAAAGTGGCTGTTGATGTACAAGCGCGTGTGGAATGAATCTGCGGTAGAAATTGATCATCGCAAGGTATCTCTTAAGATCACAGACACGCTGTGGTAGTGGAAAGTTTTCGATAGTCCGGACTTTTTCGGGTAAGGGTTTTATGCCATCTGGTGTGATAAGATGCCCCAGGAAAGCAATTTCTTGTTGTGCAAATACGCATTTCGATATGTTGATTGTAAGGTTATGTTCGCTCAAGCGTTTTAACGTATCCCTTACATGTTTTTCGTGTTGAACCAAATCGTCCGAGGCCATGATCATATCGTCTACGTATGAAATTGCAGAATTTAATCCACGGAGCACCTCGTGCATTTTGCGTTGGAATGTTTGCGCTGCATTCCTTAACCCGAAAGGCATACGTGTGTATTCAAACAATCCGAAAGGTGTAGTTACCGCCGTTTTATGGATGTCTTCTTCAGCCACTGGAATAAGGTTATACCCTCTTATTAGGTCGATTTTTGTAAAATATCTTTTACCTTGTAATGCTGCTGTGACGTCATGAATATGCGGCAGTGGGTATCTGTCCGGCACTGTTTGTGCGTTTAATTGACGGTAGTCGCCGCAAATTCTCCAGCCACTTGATTTGCGCACCATATGCAGAGGAGAAGCGAATGAACTTTTCGACGGTCTACATATGCCAGACTTAAGTAAAAATTCAAACTCTTCTCTTGCCGCTTGCAACTTATCTGGTGCCAGCCTGCGAGGTTTCGCAAATACCGGAGGGCCATTTGTCTCTATACGGTGAAATGTCGACGTTTTTGTGTTGTCAAAATGCACAGCGCTATCGAAAAGAGTAACTGTCTTAAATTCATTGAGTAATTTCCCAAACGTGTTATTCACGTTGAAAAGCGTTGGAGCCATGAAATGTATATTTTTTGCTGATTGCGCTTTAGCTCTTATTTTCGTGACGTTATCAATAATTGCTTGACGTTTCACATCGACGAGAATGTCAAAATTACTTAAAAAATCTGCGCCCAGGATGTCATATGTAGCATCGGCTACCACAAATGTCCACGTGAATGCGCGACGAAGTCCTAAGTCCAGGTTGAGGCGAGAATAGCCATATGTACTAATCGCAGTGTTATTTGCTGTTAACAGTGTAGGTGAATTGTTGTTAGCAGAGTGTGCTCTGTTGCTATTTGCAGGATTACCTCTAATAATTGACACTTCTGCACCCGTATCCACTAAAAAACGCCGTTTGGAACTTCTATCAATCACAAAGACTCGTTGTTTATTTGTTTGCAGACTTTGGTTTAATGGCGGGTTAATTTGCGTGGCTGTTGCGATGTCGTTGTTGAATGTTGAGGAGGCGGCGATCGAACGAATGCTCGCCGCCGAATCTAGTTTTTTGAAGTGTAGTTACACGGCTTATCGCACTTTGTTGCTTTCTCTGCGAAACGCGTGTGATACCAACAGATTTTGTTGTCGACACTTTGTGCGCGTCTTCTTTTTGACGAAATGGAGCGAGGACCACTACGACTGCGTCCTTGGCGCTCTAGTTTTGCTTCCATGCGTTTAAACGAACGTTCCATGTTTGCGAGTCTATTTTCCAGGTCGGAGGCACTGTTAGAATTAACGGCTTGTACGTTGTACAACTTATCATTGCTTTTGTCGGTAACACTGCAGGTAGTTGTACGTTCCGTTGCGCTTACTCGTGTCACATCCATGACTTCGTCAGCTATAACGGCTAAAGACTCTGTAGTAACATCTGGGTTGCTTTTGGAGAAGACAGCAAGGATGCCTCGTGTGTCAATTGGTAGACGTTGGAGCCAAAAATCTTTTATTAATTTTTGATCGTTTGTAACGCCGGTGCGTTGTAAACGTGACAACAGGTGACTAGGTCTGCTATCACCCAGTTGTATCCCAGATATGAGTTCTTCTAATCGCGCAATGGATGAACTAGAAAACTTTGCGAGTACCGTTTGCCGAAGGGTTTCGTATTTATTTTCCGCCGGCGGGTTTCGAATAATTTCGTATGCTTGTTCATAAAGACGTTCATCTAATTGCATGACGGTCATATTAAATTTGGTGATATCTCGTTGCTCGGCGTTCATTTTGCCAAATCCTTGAAGCCGAAAGTAAGCGTCCATCCGCGTAAACCACGATTCGATATTGTTGGTAGAGTACCCATGCAGTTGCGGAGCTTGCATTTTGGCTCCGAAAGCGTTGACCTGACTGGTGCTGTCTTCTTCCTTATTGTTTGGCACTCCTATTACCGTTTTGGTGCTGTCTTCACATGTCGAGTCAGTGGCCATAATGGCAATGCAGTTTTGCAAGTCTACTGCCCTATTTGCGGTGAGTTGCAAAAAATAAAATATACTTCGTGCGCTGTACTTCTGAGCGTCGATACAGTTCAGACGTTGGGGTCACCAGTTTGGTAGGGATTTCGTAATGTTATCTGATATGAAATACTACCCATGTAACTCAACAGCTTATGGAATTATGTTTGGTTTTTCTTTAATTGAAATTATAAAAGTATAGACTAGATACACGTGCTTACTCTCAGGAGGTTTGGATAAGAAGAAAGTTGACCAATTATCGATAATACATGTCAAAAGAATAGCTATCGAATAAAATGTCAATTATCTACTCGCTGACGTTGCCACAACTCATATTAAAATAGCTTCCGGAGCGTCAACCCTAGCCATGTTTTTTCAATTGACGGAAGTTTTGTTTTTTTTTATTTATTTAAGTTTTAAAAACTGATGCTAGTTTCTTGCGATCTCATACAGGCTACCGAAAAATTAAAAGAACAATCTTATTATTACACTTTATATAAATATTTTGCATATAGTTGCATAGTTAAATCAACACACTGCTGGTTAAATTCCTTACAGCGCTCCTATGCAGAAGTTATTTTCGGTGGAACGATTTGGTATTTTTTTGCCGGTTTTGTGTTCCTTAATCTACACTTTGCGAGCATTTTCTTGTAGAAACAATTACCGTCTGCGTTTTGTGCTAAGTCATCTGCCCTTTTGCGTCAGCGATTGGACATAAAGGTTATAACAAAATGGAAATTGAATCGTTTTGTTTTTGGCTTTCTCTTTTGGTCAACACAATTTTGTTACACGAGAACTTAAAGTGACTTAAAAGCGTTTGCATTCTTATATCCGAGTTTAATGAGAAAAATTTTATGCATACTTGCACATTTTAAATATGTCTTGTAAAATTCTTGTACGCGTTTTCTTTTCAAATTCCAGTAAGATATATCGCCAAAAGAGAACATCCGCCAATCACAACTACTATTTAAACATAGAAGATACATAAATAAAATAAATGGTAAACCATTATTAGAGGTTCCTTTCGATTGACGTTGTGTTTATCAAAATAACAGCAAAATGTATGGAAAAGTTTTCTCAATTTTGTATTTCGCTATGTACTTAGTTTTTTTTCTTTAATTTTTGTAGAAATAAACGCAATTCTTTAAGAAAAAGCAACGTAAGGCGAAGTTTCAAATGTTCTTGTGAACCTATAAAAATTCAACAAATCTAAAAACTGACGTCGAAATTTCATACTTTGCAATCCAAGTTTTTAAAAAGTTTTAGAATATGCAGTTTTGTAGGTCGACTTTGCTATTACAAAGTGTTAATTTTACTTAAGGTTTAATAATTTTGATGATTTGTTGAATATTTATGAATCCAGGAAATTTGATAAATTTTAGCGTTCGGTTTTCATAAAAATGGAAAAGAGTAAACTTTATGCGTTGTTTTCGTCGCATGAAAAGTAGGGGTGGATTTTTATAAATTCCGTATCTTACGGCAGTCAACGACGTCTGATCATTTAATCACTCATAACTTAAAATTAGATTGAAATTTTGGTTCGAAATATTGGAATCGCATTTTTTAATGGTTTTACGTTTTATGAAATCAAAAAAAAAAAGGGTTTTAAGCCTCTCTAAAATAAATACGATAATTAAGTCCCGATATGTTCCTTTGTTATTTTCGTACCAAATCTTATTTAACCCTAAAGCTAATCCTATTAATACAATTTAAAATTTTTAAATCACGATACAGACATAATATACATATATAGATTGTTCACATACGTACATACAAAAAATAACCACATTACCATTTGAAGACAAATTCTGGTGGACTAGGAAATTAAGTAATTCTATTAATTTCCAAAGCACACTTAAATTTTGGAGGAAACACTTCTCCACTGCTTGCTAACTGGTGACGGCGAAAGCGTTCCCGTAGAAGACGAATACTTCGAACTCCGAATTTCTGATGATGTCATTAACATCCCGCCACCCGCCCTTGACCGACCTTATTAGTGTGGCTAATAATAAATCTACCACCGATATTCACGATATGCTAAGTATTAGTGCGACTTCATTAACATTATGTTGGAAATGCTAATTCAAGCTGCAGAATTCGAACCAGCATTAAGGCCAACAACAATATCAGCTTCGAAATCCTGCGTACAATCTCTCTTGCCGACAAGTTCTACTTTAGGCTGATTTGGCGACTGCGCTGTAAAGAAACGTTATTGGCAACATACAAGGCGACTAGCCGGCCGGTTTTAAATATGATGTCCCAATCAGGTCCCCGGGGTCCAGTAGGACTCAGTGGACGAAGCTACAGCCTGTCAAAATGCCACACTCCAGATGGTAACGGGATGTCTTCTGATGTCACCCGGGGCACACCTTCATCAAGAGACAAGCAGTTCCTCATTGGATATAACCGCATGGGCACAACCAAACAGGAACTTGCTAATAGCCGAGCCACCTCTAAATTCCCTCTGCCTATTGGTCAATCCTATCGAAACAGCACGTTTTCTGGGCCTTTCCTTAGATGAGCTTGAAAATAACGACTATAGGTAGGCTGATCTTGCAGGGTATAGTTAGCCCCACTTCGCTATAAAGCCCTCTCTCGACGAAACGAAACTACACTGTATAAGACTCTCATCATGCCTCTGAATCATGGGCACTGTCAGTATCGCATGCGCTAGCCCTTGGAGTATTCGAGAGAAAGATTCTCCGAAATATTTTCGGTCCATTACGTCGCTACGGCGAATACCGCAGACAATGGGGGGTTGAGCTGTAAGAGCTTTATAGCGACATTTAAGATCGGACGGTTACGCTGACTAGGTCCTTTTGTACGTTTGGAAGAAAATGTTCCAGCCTTGAAAGTATTCGACGCGGTGAAAACGGACTTGACTTCGCTTGGTGTTTCCAACGCAAAAACGATTTGCAAAGACATTGCTAACAACCGTCCAAAGGGCTGAAGTGAAAAAATAAAAACAAAATTAGGGAAGCAATTATTAGTAGAAAATATTCCACGTGATTCGTCTCGGGGTTAACCAAAAATTAAAATTCAATGACCGAATCATTTAGACATACCATGAAATGAAACTATTTCATATTTAACATATACTGAATTAAAAAGTTATACATTTATTATTTAAAAGAGAAATTTTTTAGAATATTTATATGTGAATATATACGTTCGTACTTGGCTATACAAAAAAAAAAATATATATATAAAAAAAATTTAAAAAAAATTGAATAACACAACCTCTAAACATATTTATGCTACTCCAAAATATTGTGTTCAATTAGCTAAGGCAATTAAGCTTTAAATTGCAGCAAATAATTAGTTATTAATGAGGAAGTCTACCGTTAAGCGGCGCGACTCTCCGTAAACGATCTTCCTTCTATGCGGTGCGAATTCCGAGGAGCGCAATAGGCAGCATGTCCACCCAAGAGTTATTTTCGTTACATCGAATTGCATCCTTCCGGGTCACGGCGGAGGTGTTATCACCATTCCGATGTAATGGGGTAGTTTATATTTCTATTCTGAGAGTAGTGACACAAACCGCTTCATTTTTTTTCTAAATGCATTTTCAGTTCAGTTTAATTTTTACCATGTTGCATGAGTAAATTAAATCAGGCTTCTTATAAACTGAAAAACTTATATTGGACCTATAAAGAATGTTCTATTAAACAAGTGTTTAATTCCTTTAATTCGATATTTAAAATTTTTCGGGATCCCGGGATTAACACAATAATTAATACCAGAACTTGCGCTGGGACTTGAAAAATATCTATGTATGTTTGGGACGGAAAACGACAGTTATTTCTGACAACTGTCATTGAAAAATTCACCATGAAGGAAATGTTCTACAGCCAATCGATTTCTTAATTCATCGAGAATCAAATTTAAAAATATTTTTTTTTTTTGCATTTTTTATGCAAAACTAATAAAATAGCAATTATATTTCGATTTTTTTTTATAAGTCAAAAATAACAGTTATTTTATAAATCAAAATTAACAGTTATTGAAGACTTTAATTTATAAAATCTATCAATATTAATCAGTTGCGAATTTTAAGTTTTCGATTTATAAAATAAATATCAAAAATAACAGTTATTTTTTTAATTATAAAATAAAAATCGAAAAATAAATCTTATTTTTGATTTATAAAATAAAAATCAGATATAACTGTTTTTTATGGTTTTTAAAATAAAAATGGAAAAACAATTGCTATTTAAGATTTATAAAATAAAAAATCTAAAAATAACTGTTATTTCATTAGACCCTGCTATGTAGGAATGTATGCAGAATATGTTTTATTCCTATTTGTGGCAATTGGTGTATCTTAAAAATTTCTCAAACTCCTAAATAAACACGAAAGGGTAAAAGAAACAAATTTAGAAATATATATGTACATCATAAGCTAGATAGGCATTCTAGCTGCGGGCCTAATATAAACTTTACAAAACGGAAAGGCTCTTAAGTATGCTAAACATTTTAAACAAGTATGCAACTTTTGGAATTAATTACTCAAACACTTAAAAAATTTAAACATTTTTCTTAAGTACATACACAGATCTTATCACTAAAGCTTTTCCTAAAAAAAAAAAAATAAAAAGAAATAGCAAGAAAAATTAACAAAAATACGCAGATATTAACTCTTTCGTGTTAAATTGCGCATATAATTCCACAAGCTTTCACTTTTGCCACACTCACTTCTTTGCATTGTGAAAACAATGGCAAAATAATTCTCACAAAATCTTGGTTTTAACTTGACTTTCATCGCGTGCGAAGAGTGGAACACCAACCACCATACTTGATAAATGGCAACCGAAATATTTGCCGCGTTTGCAGTTATTTTTTTTTTTAAGCTCTTTGCAGCAGCTTGCACGCAGAAAATGTTTCTCACATTTTCTATATGCAAAAGGATATAAGTAAACTCATAAATTACAAATTAAAATACAAAGAATGTTGATAAAATAAACAATAATGGCAAGAGAGTGTAGCAAAAACTTAACCGCAAACAAACGAAAGTATAACTTTTTACATTATTTGGTTTTCATTATGCTCTGAATCAACCATATGCAATATGCTATTTATGAATATTCATTATACATATAACTTCAGTTGAAAGTAGCTATAGTTATTTCATCAAGCTCTTTATTAAAGCATTGAGCCCGTGAAAAAGTTGGCCCATATGAAAATGCAAATTGTTTAAATTAGATTTAGCTGCTAAGGAAATGCAGTTGCATGATTTCTATATACGCATGCCTGTATATTCTTCGCACCTACATACATACATATCAATGACAACCGAATTGGATGATATGGACTTGGACAATATGTGGTTCCAACAGGACGGCGCCACAAGTCATACAGCGAATGTCACAATCGATTTATTGAAAACCAAGTTTGGTGAACGTGTTATCTCACGAAATGGCCCAGTCAATTGGCCGCCTCGGTCGTGCGATTTGACGCCGTTAGACAATTTCCTGTGGGGCTACGTCAAGTCTATGTTCTATGCCAACAAGCCAGCGACGATTGATGAACTTCGTACGAATATCGAACGTGAAATTGCAGCAATATCGACCGATTTATGCTTGAAAACCGTCGAAAATTGGATTCAGCGTCTGGACTCTTGTAAGCGTGCCCGTGGTGCCCATGCCAAAGAAATCGAGTTCCATACATAATGGCATCGAATGTATTTTCACAGGAGCAAAGAATTTGACTCATATCCCTAACGGTTTTTGTTTTATTTAAAAAACTTTTGTAGCGTTCCTATTGCAAGACCCGATATATGAAATGTGATGCCAAATTGGATAAACATAATACTCTACTTCTTACAAACATCAAAATTTACCATATACGTCGCTGATTGTTTTCCTCTCGGATCTAGGTTAGCTTAAGTTAAATTAAAGCGGTTGCTCCTGGGAGCCCACATAGACCTTCTCGGATGCATTGTGATACCACAGTACAAATAGTATAGAAATTATTTGTTTTAATTTCAAAATCGCTGCTTGCTTACAATGAAGCTACGGAGCTGAATAATCTCTACTCCTGATATGCCCGCCGCTGACTGGATAAGGTGCGATCCCAGAAACTTAAGTCTTAGTTTCGCTAAGGTATGGCAGCTGAGAAAAAAGTGCTGAGATGATTCATCGCACGGATAGTGCCCTGTCAGCACCCCCATATTCAATGAGAGCTGCTGCTTGGATAACCGTAAAACCTCCTGCGTTCTAGTGCTGTCCAGCGCTTGTCAAGCTGGGAAAAGTCCGATAATCCTTAACTACTTTCGACTGCAGTGTTAATGAGTTCATAACTCTGATTTTCGCTTGGCTTCAGATCGCACTGGTAACTTGTAAATCCTTAATCCGAGTTGATTTTGTGTTCACTCCTCATTTGCCTACTCAGCCAAAAGTAGCACTTGTGAATTCTGATTAAGGTGGTGGTGCTGCTCAACGTCATTTTACAATGCCGCATTAGGTTTGCAGGGATACAAAATTCAGGCATGGCGGCATATAGACAACTTGTCGTACTGCCGAATACTGATTTAAAGTCGACAAATGGATGGATGATGTGTGACGATCCTCTCCTCATGGGTCTTTTACAATATTTGGCTGATCGTGAATACTTGGTTGAAAGCACATTTCCCATGTCTTCAGTACGGTTTTAATTGCCCAATGAGTAGGTTGACGGTTGGCTTCAGTGTTTCATATAGTATGCTCGATAGAACCTTATACGAAATGTTAAGGAGGCCTTTCTCTACTCTGGTAGCGCTCCCAAACAGATGCTGTTGTTTCCTCTGGATTTAAAATCCACACTTAGCTTTTTTGTATTGAACCATTGCCATAATTATAGAAAAGAATAACTACAGGTTTAGTTTCAATATATTGGCAAAAATATAATTCTATAAACTTTTCCTGTTTTATTAAAGCCGGCAGTGTCATTTCTTCACATCATTTAAAAAATTAATTTAAATACGTAAAAAAAATTGCATAGGTGTCCAAGAAGTTACAAAAATATCAGATTTTGTTGATTTTTGTAAATTACCATGATGGGTGCGCGAGGTGAGTTTCCGTACGTACTTTGAGAAATAAACCTACATACGTATGTATTTGGTTTAAAGCAAGCGGTGCAACGGACATTTCCACAATTTTTGTAATCGCGGCATTGGGCTCTCCAATCCAATCGTGTATATTCAATTTGAGTTAATTACTTTTTATTGATACTGGATATCGCATTTTTTTTTTTTTGATTTTTGTAAATTACTGTTTTATGGGATATGATTATGGTCATATTTCCATAATTTTCGAAATTGTTTTTACTGACTTCAAATTTGCAGCGTGTACTAAATTTTGTTGAGTTTGATAAAGTATAATATATATATAAAGCACAACAAAGTACCATTATTAAGTTTCAAAATATTTAGTTTGTTATGAGAAGCGAGCGAGATTTTTTCCAATTTTTACACTTTTCGAAACTTTGCTTACCAAAATGCTATCTGCGCACTAACTTCGCTATTCAAAGAAACTATTGTTGATTAAAATAAATTAGGCCGAAAAATTATTATTGTATAAAAATAAAAAAAAAATTGTCAATTCAATGACATCCCGTATTTTCATTCCATTCACCTATTAATTATTCAGTTCACCTGCTCGCCTCAGCTTAAAATTTTGGTTTTTTTAATTTTTTATTACATACTTTAAGTTGCAATTTATCATTCACCACAATAAGAGAATGTGATGAACAGTCTAGCGGTAGGAATGTTTGCTCTCCAGCTAATTTATATAGCATAATTCCAAACAAGTTTGAGGACTACTTATTTTCCTAACTCGACTGCGAGTGTTTTTGGAAAGAGCTAGTACATGTTTATTTTTTTTATTTAGATGATTGCCGTTAGCTTTAAGATGTGGTTTCCATGTCAATCTTATGTCGAGATCTACACTCAGATAGTTGTCCTAGTTGTCCTAGTTTGGTTAATTTGTCTTTCATTAAGAGAAATTGGAGCCTTCTCTTCTAAGAGTGGAGGTTATATGAGATAATTTTTGAGTGCTGACTCAAATCTTCCATTTATTTAGTATTTCACAGACCGTTTTGAATTTTGAATTTTTGTTTAACAAATCTTTTCTGGCATAAAAATAGAAGAAAAATATATTTCCACCAGACAATTTCTCTTGGATTATGCGGGATTTTTTATATGTGCATTTGTATTCCTTATTTGTAGTCTTCGCGGCAGGGTGTTTGTATTTTGTTATTAGAAAAATTACTACCCATAATGAAGAACGCAAAACATATACCCCTATTGTATATTCGAGCTTTGTTTATGCGTCATTGTAATCATTTTATCCTCATTCGCCATAAGTGCAATTCTATTTTCTATGACCTCTACTAAACGATTTAGCAAATTAAATACTAAAAGATTCTCGTAAATTGGTTATGAAAAAAACTAGGGTTGGGGTGTTTCTATCTACAAAAAATGTGTAACACACGCAAACATTTTGTTCGCACTTACTGTTCATGTTCCAGCAAATAACTGAAATAAAAAATAAAAAAAAAATTGAACATGACAAATTTGAACAAAAGACGCCAATCAATCAAAAATTAAGTAGAGTTAGTGTAGACATCTGGTAAAGATAAAGTACATATCGATATGTGATATAACAATTGCTTTATGTTTTCACAAATGTACTACTTAACGAACAAATGTAAAATTCAAATTTGATTTCCCATCTGTTATTCAGAACTATATTGTAAAACTTCTATTTCAAAGTCTATAAAAATGTACTGAATTTTACAACTATCTCTTTAACTACGTACACGCGAACGTACTTACATATTTTACGAAAAGCTTTTTTTTTTAGTTTAGAAGTAAGTGAAAAAACTGACACAATAACTTCAATTTAACAGCCATCAACTAAATTTCAAACTGATTCGATTTGTGTTTGTTTAAAACAAAATTAATGAATATAGTTGGGGGGGTAGTCGTAAAACAGAAAAAGCTCTTCAATGAAAATGATTATGCGAAGGTTGGTAATAAAAATGTATTCAATTTAGATTTCCAAATGATATTATAAATGTGAAAGTTTGTGAGTGAGTTTGTGAGTTTGTGAGTGTGTGTGTTTGTCACAACCTTTTCAGTCAAAAACAGCTGGACGGCCATATTATATGGAGAGTTGCCACATCTTAAGAAAGTTATAGTCAATTAAATAAATAGGTTAAATCACATAATGTTTTATAACGACAATATATACATATCTGAATAAGATTTGGCACATTATATATAAGTAGGTTATCTTAAACTCGTTTATTTGTATGGAGTTGCCACCTGTTTAAAAGGTTACATTCAATAAAAACAACAAATGAATTCAAATATTACAATATGGGTAACAAACGAAAGAGGCTTAATGAAGAATAGTTTCCCAATTGTTTTCAAATAAGGTTGCCACATATTTAAATGAAAATTAAGAAAAATTAAAAAAAAAATTATTGACATTTTACAATATGTCTGCCAAAATAAAAGTTTTAAGAAAACTTAATTTTAAAAATAATTTTGCCACGTGTTTAACAAATTAATCAAAATTATAATAAATTAAATCAAATCCATTTAATTTTATATGCAAGACTCAATAAAGCTTCAATTCCTAAATACTTTTAATGAAGGCGCCACTTGTTTGTGTGCAAAATAAGTTAAATAAAAAAATAAACGTTAAATATATTAACAAAATGTAAAAAAGTTATAATAAGTTAAATCAAATATTGAAATATGGGTCGCACATAATGGGATTCAAAGGCAAATAAAGATAATCGTCTCATACTGAGTTTACATACATCTACTTGTACGTCTCGATGTATAATTGAAAAGAAAAATTAATTTAGCGCTAAGCACCGTAATTATGAGTTACGTTTAACACCTATTCTATATGGATGGGTCAAAATTGCCCAAAAAGCTTTTAATACTGAATATTTTTTTATTTTTTTGGGCCGGCGTGTGCACAAAAACCATCATTGGGTTATTTTTCTTCAAGGAAGGCGAAATTGTCAATGGTAAATAATATCGATGGATTTTGTCACATGTTGTGTGCCCGAAAATGCATGAAAAAGGTCAGACTGATTTTGACTACACAGCAACCCAAACAGTTCGGTTTTTCAAATAAAAATTCCACAGAGAAAATATACGACAATGACTGGAAGCATATTACGGTCTTTTGCTTTTAGCTGGTTCATTCCAATCACACGGCGAGGCACTCGAATACTTGCTGGACGATCGAAAAGTCCATCCGATTTTTATATCGACAATGAGTCTGCGTATATTCCAAAATATCTTCCGATTTCATAACTTTGACAAGAAGTAAGAGGCGAACTCGTAAAAAGTTGTATCCAATTAGAGACCTCTGGAAATTTTGGGAACCAAATATACAAAAAAAATATACAATCCTGGTGAAATACCTCAGTAGATGAGCAATTGGTGACATTTCGTGGAAGTTCTCAATTCAAATAATCCCATTGAAGCTTGGAAAATACGGCATTGAAATCAGGGCATTTTGCGAAAGCCAAACAAGTTTTGCGTGGTGGTTGGCAGATAGATACAGATACAGGCAAAAGTCGGTATTGTTAACCTGAAAAAGAACAAGAACGTCGAGTTATACTGGATCCGTTAAAAGATTTACGAGGTCCCAATGTCACTGGTGATCATTTTTTCACGTCAAATTACTTTGGTATTTATTACTGAAATATAAAATAGGAAACAAATAAAAAATAAACCCGAAAATCATGCCCTTTGTTGACAACAACAATCAAATTACAATCGTTGGATATATGCCTAAAAAATCGCACCCTATATTTACTCAGCACATTCCACAATGATGTTGAAATCAGTGGCAACATAAACAAGGCTGAAATCATCGACTTTCAGTATCCCAGAAGAGTTAGGTTGTGAACTTGTTTCTCTGGAAATATATAAAAGAACTACCCTTCCTCATAGCAGTCTTGCCAAAGGCGTTGTGGGCAAATATCAAAATACTGCAAAAACAGCAGAATTAAATCAACAACCAACAAATGTATGTAGGCGTTACTTTATTTGTCCAAACTAAAGTAACAAATGTGCCGACTGTCAAAAATTCATTTGTAAAGATCATTCGAGGACAATGCGCTTATTGCTCTAAACAAAATTAAGATTTACTCAATTTGTTATTTCATCGCTTTCAAAGCTTGAATTATATTCAAAATGTGTGTTCTTTCACAAAAGGCAAAAGCTCATCTATATGTGAAGATTTTTCAGTGCAAGATAAGGGTTAATGTTATATAAGAAAATCCCTCGAAATACTCTTGAGTTTAAGGCACAGTGAGAATGTAATGTTAGTTGATTTTGATAGCAAATTGATTATTCATGTCATAGATGATATTTATTTGACAGGCATATATACATATATACTTAGGTACATATGTATGTTTGTATGTTGACTATTTGTAAATATCAGCAAATTACCAACTTGTCGACCCATGTCGATTTTGATGTCAACAGATCCACTTTAATTCAACGACGCACAGTGAGACAACGCCGGCATTAAATACAAGGAGTCATTGTAGAGCTCTGAAATTTTGCACAGGTTATTTTTGAGACAATTCCAGTTTTAAAAAAAAAAATTAAGAAAATTCGCCCACTTTTACGCCCACCTGCCATACAGTCGAAATTTGTAAAATGCCGTATTGTCCGTAATACTTTAGGTATAACTTTCAATTTTGGTATACTTGAATGTTATATAGTTACAAACATTATTTGAAATAAAAATTGAACTTTGGCCCACTTTTAACCCCATCACCCATACTACCTCAACATAAAAAGTGCCATATTTTCTAAAATATATTAAATACAACCTTCAAATTCGATATTACTGTAATTTATATCATTTAAAATGTTTCATGCAAAAATTACAATAACACGCCCACTAATACGCCCACCTCCCATTTAAATGCAATAAAAAAAACAATATTTTTTTCCATTCAATCAATAATTTTTTAACATCATCATGGTATTCTAATTTTTTCAATTTGTTTCTCATTCTAAATGAATTAATATAAGGATCTGTGATATTTGCAATAGAATGGAATAGCCTACAGTTACTATACTCCTTATTCATTGCTTCTTGCGCTTCTTCGGATAACATTCCTGTAGCAAAAAAAAAAGTTAATATTAAATAAAGTTTAAAAAAATACTTTCAAAAATAAAAATTGCAAACAAACCTATTGGCAATATAGCCTCAGATACCATTTTGCTGCCGTGAATGAGAACTTTATGCACAGTGATGGGCATGTAGTACCAGCGATAAAGCTCTACATATAATTTTGCAGTGTCCATGCAATACGTATGGAATTTACCAACATCTATATTTTTACTACTATTTATAGTATTTAATATAATTTTAAAGCGGTGAATTAAGTCTACATTTACACCAGTTATGTCAGCGGTTATTTCTGGATCTTCAAAAAATCTTCTAGAGACATTACCATCATGCCTTGTTTCACCACATCGACTTTTAAGCCCAGAACTAATTTGAATTTTTTTTTCATTTCTGTTTTAACAGCTTTCTGTTCTTTTGTATCTTTATTTGTCCTCCACGCTTTGAAACTTTTATTATAACCGATATGTAATATACATTCCATGAATTTTATTCGAGCATGTAGCGGCGAAATTCCAAATTTCAATGCTTCAGCTGAATTTGTTCTCAAAATAACTACATCCAAACTATTCATTTCAGTAGGTTTTGCTCCACATATGAAACAAACAGCCATCGAGTAATTCTTACTGACTGTTGTTGCCACTTTTCCGTCAATCATCGTCATAGTTAAACTATGATATATCGCAAAAAACACAAAAGGTGAGCGGTTAGCTAGTGGCGGCGAACTTTTTGCTGGGGAGGATTGGCTCCAGGGGATACAAGCAAACTTGACCGATAGATGGCGGGAAAGAAACTACTTGTTTTTAGCAAAAATAAGATTGCGTTGGTATTTTCGATTGAACCTTTTAAAATACTCTATTTTCCTGCCAGGCGACAAGCGGCACTACAATATAACAATTTAACTAACCACATTAGAAAGTGATCATAACACAACTTAGATAAGAACATTATCTTGCACTATCAATTTAAATTAAAAATTATGCAGCTATCTAACCCAAAGTCAATGACCTTCAACAAAATTATCTCTCAAATTAATAACGTAAATAAAATTTATGTAAACAAGAATATTTTTATTAAAACATAAATGATTTTTAAAGCATAATTCTGAATAACTCACAAAAAACAAATGTAATTTATTACCATTCTCTTGCACAATAAGTGAATAGTAAACAATTAAAAAAAAATAAAAGTAAAAAGTTGTAAACATGCTATTGCATGCTAACATTCGTATAGCGACAGAATGTGCGCGTTACGTACTTTTTGTAGTTTTTGTATGTTTAATGTGCTTTTGCAAACTTTTGCTATATGTCCTCTACTTTAAATTAAAGCTGAGACTTCAAACTTTCATTTGGTATAAGTCTGCACCTAGGGCGAGGGGCTGCTCTATATTTCCTAGGCCATTGAAAATGCAAAATGTTCAATTTTTGCACCACAATTCTGTTGTTAAGAAAAAAAAAATTGTGTTTTTTTTTTTTAAATTTATTTTTTTATTTACTCATTCTACAATAACTAAATTTATTAAAAAAATACTTTAAAGTTACATTTATTATATATTTTTATTTTAATAAGCTTTTGATTATTACATATTGAACTAACATATTTCAAGCGCGTTGGCATACCTCAACTTTGACTTGCTCTAGACCAAAAAGTAATGAAGTTATGATATGGGAATTGTTACTCATATATCTGTTAATATACTGTGAAAATTTCATCCAAATTGGACGACACGTCAAAAACCATTTTTTGCCGCGGTTACTATTGGGCTGTCTCACTGTGCGACGTGCTGGTTTCAACTTCCAGCTGCAATGGTGGCGTGTAACTTATATGTTGAAATAAATATATACATATAACCAAATTGTACAAAGTTATAAATGGAAAATAATAATGATAAGAAAGTATTCAGTTTAAGGATGCGATATGTAGATAGATGCATATATGAAGGTGGTTTAATAGTTTGCCATTATTTTCATTATTATGTCTTTGTGCTCCATATATATAAGCATTTCTCCAAACTTTTACTGCTCTTCAAATAGCACGATTTCTTGAAGTCACACATTAAGTGTTACGTGTTTGAACGAAGATTTCAACACAAAAAATCATTATCATCATTATCATATCAAAATACTGCTTTTGTTTAGGAATAGGAAATAATCACTCGACGGACCCATGCATTGAATGGTCGGAATAATATTAGGTCTAGAAAGAGAAATCCATTACGCCCTGAAATGCCCTACAAATTAGAACAAAATTCAGCAGATTTCTCCATGATTTTGTCCAATAAAAATTCCTTTTTATTGCGATGTCTTTTCAATAAAATCAAGAAAGTAAACTTTTTAATGTAATTAAGAAGGTGCCCCGTTAAAAATAAGATGCAAACCTTTTCAATAAAATCTAGCAGATATCCTATAAAATTAAGATGCAAGCCATTTCAATAAAATTGCGAAGTGTTTTCATTAGTATATCCTCTCAATTTTAACAATCCACCGATTTTATCAATTTAAAATTATTTGCACCTAAATTTTTACGTAGATTATTTTACGAAAATAAATATCACACTGTTTTTATAAACTGTTTGTTATTTATCGAGTGAATATATTTATTTTTAAAACATTATTCATTGAAAAGTCCTGGAACAATAAATATGTAAATCAAAAATTATGATTTTGAAAATACAAAAATCCAAAGAACAATATTTATAATATTAAACTAAAAACAATATAAAGTAGATTATTCACAAAATACACATACATATATGTATATATGATATGTATGTATGTTGAGATGCTAAAAGCGAAATTTGAATTAAAAAGGATTCATTTAAACATAAAAAAGCTTTCCTTATTTATTTTAATAATAAAATTTTAATAATTGACAAAATTATATAAAAAAGAATAAGCTAGAAGTTATCTCCTTGTTTCCAGCCATTTTCCTTTAACCCTGCTGTTAGGTTAAGACCATTTGGTCCAATTTTTTTTTTTGTTTTCTTTGTAACTTTGGAACGGTGATATATACTGTCTAAATTTTTCAGCTCAGGTGGTCTTTTTATAAAACAATATTATGTGCGAAAATTTAATTCTCTGACTTAAAACTGGACTAAGATAAATTGAAAATTACGAATCTTAGGTTAAGGGACCATTTGGTCCATAGTATATTTTCTTTGATTTTCTTTACATTAATTTTCCAAAAATAAGTATTTATTAGTTTGTTCGATATTTTTTGGCACTACATGATGAGCAAAAAAATGTTTTTCGGTTGGTTTTGCAAATAAACGCACTGCAAATGGAGCATTTTACATCAGACTTAGACTTGCAGCAACTACAAATTCCTCGCTTTCGAGCTCCTGAACTAGACGCCTTTTTAGAGCAGGCCACTGGTGCTGGGTTTTACCAGAGTTGAGTAAATAATAAAATAATAATATTTAGCAAGTATTGAACCAAACTAAATATAAAGACTAAGATTAAATTGTTATTTTGTATGAAAACTGCAGTATGGACCAAATGGTCCTCTAACCTAAGATTCGTAAGTTTTTTTTTAACCTAACAGCAGGGTTAAGAACAGTTTCTAGTGAAAATTTCTTCAATTTGATCCCCTCTCGCACTCCTTGGCCATCAAGCTTTGTTAGACTTCAATCTCTCTAATTATAGTCGAACTTTTCAGCTCTGTGTATTTTTGGATTAAATTTAAAATTTCCTTTAGCATAGTTAGAATAATCCAATTTAGGTCAAATATGCACCGTTTTGTACTATAAATAGCTGCAATTGTGAAGGTAATTTCATAAGCGCTAATCTCCTAGAAACTCTCGTCCCTCTCTTGTGGCGAATTTTCCACCAACAAAATCATTCGCCATAGACAGGAACAGGTATAAATCACTTGGTACCAGGTGAATTCCTAAGAACTTCCCAGTCGAGTCACTAACGATGTATGTACCCTGGCTATGTCCTGATGGAAGACAATCTCCTATCACAATCTCTCCTATTGGCTAAAGTTGACCGGCAACAGTAAACGCTGATGGCCGGACTGGATGATTTCCATTCCTTTATCGATATTTTCGATCATTGGCCTTCCAGATCGTGGTGCAGTAAAATCGACGAAACCAAAATTGCGCATAATTGAATCTTACAATATCAGAACCATAAACACCATTCACGGTTTCAGCCGACTGGGTTTCGTTTTCGCGTTTGTCGAAGAAAAACTGTAAAATATGGCGTATTTTCTCTTTTCTGGCGTCCATTTTTGACGCGTGCTCAAAAAATACTGAATCAAGCAAACTAATTTCCGCTGATTAGTTTTGCCTTTTCAATTCAAGGAGCGCAATTAACGGTTATTATCCGAATTACATCTCAGAAGATCAAGCGGTCTTTCCGAAATGCAACGCGAAATTGTTCTCCATGCAAAAAATTAAGGCTCAGCAGTAACGATTATTTTCTGAGCAAAAAGTATAACTCGAGAAATAGCAGTTAAAAAGTGACTTTTTCGATAAAATTTATAACCGTTCGGTCCCAATGTACCACGAGCATCCGTAAAAATCTATGATCTATTATTTCGTTCGATTAGAACTAAAAGCATTATAAGGTGGGTTTTGAAAATTTTTGTAAGACATTTATCCAAAGGGTCCATAGAAAGGGCTCTAAACCAAGGGTAGGCCTTGAAAAACTTTGCAAAACAATTTTCAAAAAGGTTCATAGAAAAGACCCTGAGAAATGTGCAATTTGTATGGTAGACTTTGAACCCACATCTAATGAAAAAATGTACACTTTTTTATGAAAACTATTGTAGAAATCGGATAATTGGCAAACTATTTTTTAATATAATAAAAAATATATATAATTTATATGAAAACATAATATTGAGTGTTGGCAATAAAAGTATTTTCGAATTGGTATTAATCCGAAATTTTACGGACTTTAGAGCCTGTTTGAAAATTATTATTTCGCAGTAAGATAAGGAATATTTTGAAGTTCGGAAACATAAATTAGGCTATCACGAGAACTGAAGATGCAATCTTCAATGAATGACGACGAGCTTGCATATAGACCATAGTAGGATATTTTTCCATTGATTTTTAATTTTTTTTTTTTTTTTTGTTGTTTATGGTGTAAAACATTTTCTTCTAAATGTACAAGGTATGTTGGAAACTTTTTTTTTTGTGTGGAGGAAAATTTTTGACACCGTCGTCAAAAAAATTTTCAAAAATGAACAGCAATTTTTAGCTACTTAAAAATTGCAATTTATTTGACAAAAATTTAATGAACTATAAAACTGCATTCCTAGAGTTATTGTAAAAATTCTAAATAAAAAGTTGTTTCTGGTTTTATAAATATATTACACTTTCCAAGTTCTCTACAAAGTTTATAATATGTATCTTTAAAATGTTTGTTGTATACAGAGCTGGCTTTTTACCAAAAAAAAAGTAACAAACTTAAAACAATTGAAAAAGGTTTTTGTCAAAATTCATTCGAATTGTGAGCACGCGACGCTCAATTGGCATAAAGCATATTCATACATAGACTCGAAAATAAAACACACTGAGGTAAGTGGTATGTGTAAAGCTTCTAGAATCTCCGAATTGATCGAGTTTCTGGACATTTTTGCTAAAACATTGAAATTAAAAAAATTATCAAAATTATCATCTGATTGAGAAATGGGGTTTTTCCATTTAAAATACATAGTTTGAGCATTAATGAGCTTCCAAAATTAATATAGAGTTAACGAGAATAATTTTACCATTGAAGACCAACATTTCACTTTTTTCTAAACCATGTCGTGATTTGAGAGTATTTGTTGTGTTTAGTAGAATATAACTAATGAGCATTAAATTGGATCAATAAGTAGTATATACGCAGTCAAAGATTATATTGTATCCTATCATGTAAATGAGTTTGCGATAGGTTACAATTTCACTGGTAGCAGTGCAAGAACGGAATTTCCAAAATCGTTACGGCAAAGTCGCGAGAGCGACCAAAACTTCCAAATGATATGATTTACAAATCGCTGGATTAGTTCATGCGGCATCAATTTGGGTGGAATATTCGAAAGACACAAATATTTGATATCTTTAAATACAGTGAAAACATCTCTTTTCGAGGCCTAGTAAGATTAAGGATTTAATTAATTCGAATGTTGTGCATCCTTGTCTCCTGAAGAAGCTTTGGCATTTCTCTTGGAAAATAATTTTACCAATAACATTCGGCAATTCCGCAATATACATATATCCCCACTATATAAAATTGACAAAATGTACGTTACATTGCCAACCGAATAGAATACAAATCACAAAAAATTTCAGCAGTTGTGCTCCATTCTAAAATTTCATTTTCCGCACGGTCAAAAGAATTTTCTTACACCAAGAAGGCGTTTTACTTCGGTTTATGGGAAATAATACAATAACCGTGATTTAAACCATAAATTTGAAGGCTCAAGTGGATACAAGTAGGTTTTTTAAAGAGCTCGAGTGTCATTTAACCAATCGTTTTTTGTGACGTTGATAATTTCCTTAAAATTATTAGATGGAATTCTACTCCACAATTTTTAAAATTTTGTAGACCAGTTAAATTTCGGTTCATTAAAGAGCATATTTTAAATGAAAAAAAACAGTTTCGATCTCGAAATATCTAACCTGAGATCAATGTAATATAATTTGTTAAATGATGCAAGACCTATATTCTTAACATGATCGAAAATTTTTAAACGACGTAACTCCTACGAAATCTACACAAGCTTGAGGCAGTTTGTGACTTGAGGTCACCAAGTTTTTGGTGTAAATCAGATAGCTTATTTTTAATTTGACCTTCATTTTTCTGTTTCACATATGAAACACAAAAAATTTAAAATAATATAAGTTCAGTAGGATAGCTAAAAATCGTGGACGCATTTACGAAAATAGTAATGTGGCGTGGTGATGAGTTTCGAAAATTTAAACTGCTGGTATTTAATTTATTTTTTATTTAATTCTGTAATAAAAAAAATCTTTTTAAAAAGCTGATAAAAATTTAAAAAATTTCAACAAATTTAAATTTTATTTTCACCATCTATCAGCCGTTCATAGTCGGCATATTTTTTAAAGTAGAAGCTCAGCTGAACGGCGCGCTACATACAAAAATATATGATATAACCGGGAAATTATTATTATTATTACTAAGAAAAAAAATTACCTAAGCATACAAAAAAGTAGCACGCTCTTCTTCAGTGGGAGTTATGAAATTGCTGTACAATGCAATGAAAGAGAAAATGAAAACGAAAGCGTTTTTTTTTAAGGAATTTAAAAGAAATGAATACATTAGTATATTTTTTGTTAGCATAATTAAATTTCTCTTCCTTACAAATCTACATCAAAAAGGTAAAATTTCTCACAAAATACATCATACCCATATCCTTTTTCAATCCAAGAGGGCTGAAGGTACCCCAAGTTTTTTTGTACAGTAATAAAAATTGTTGACCGCTTTTGTATCGTTTATGCAAATTTTTCCAACCTTTTGACGACAAGCTAATTTTTTTATTTTTATTTTTTATTCTATTTTCAGGATTATGTGGAAAAGCTAGATGGGATTGGCCTTTGCCTGGTAAACCTAATGGATGACATGCACGAATATATGCGTGGCCTGTTTTTGCTAATGTGAGTATGAATAATTTACGAAACTAGAAGTAAGCATGATAGCGAAAAAAATATACATAACTGTTTATCATAGTATTGTGGTATAATCAACGTTGCCATTTTCTTTTACTTTTCTTGTTGACTATTAAAATGTTAAATTTTTCTTCGTTTTGTTTAAATTTCAATAAAAAAGGCTAATTAACTTTATTTTCGCGCAGAAAATAAAAGCTCTTGTTTGCTTCCTTGCAGTTGGTAACACCCAGCAATAGTAGAGTTTATATTGAAGTCTAAAACAGAAATGTCATCATTAGTAAGCTTTCGATTTTCGCTCTTTTTTCGCTCAACATTTAAATTTTTCTATTATTTGCCTGCTTGCAGTTAGACATGAAAATATTTCAAAATGGTATCTATGTATAGGTATCACGGTGTTTGAGGTCGCACTACACCGAAAGCGATCAACTGATTTTTATGTTATGCTTTGAAGAGGGTTGCCACCTGTTTCGCAAGTTTAATTTAATAAAATTATACACAAGTTATATGAAATTTTAAAGTATTGGTGTTAAATGGTTCGCTCCACTTAGAGAAAGGACTATAGCAAGATATATTTTGGAAAGGGCTGCCACCTTTTTGAAACGTCAAATGTTATTAAATTATTAACAAGTATATAAAATATTAAAACAGGAGCATCAAACGGTTCACATCGCTGAAAATAAGGTTTATGGAGAGATTGATTTTGGAAAGGGTTGCCAATTGTTTGAAATGTCAAATGTTATTAACTTTTATATAAAATAATTAGATGTTGTTAATGGCCCTCTATAATTTAAATATATATGTATTAATTTATTGAGCTCAAGGCCAGATCGTCAAGGCATAGCCAAAAGTTCCTGAAGATGACTTCAGATTGAAGTCGAAATATCGACATACATACATATTCAATAATACACAGGATAAAATAAAATTTTGTTTTGTATAATTTATAGAGCTTGTGGCCAGGTTTGTATTAGGAATAATATGAGAAAACAACAATTTTTCAAAGTGGTAATACAAACCTGGTCACAAGCTCTATAAATTATACAGACGATTCATAAAAAATAAGGCCAAAAAAAAAAATGGTGTTTTATTTAAATCTGGCCATAATAAATTAAAACATATATAATTTTATATAAAATATTAAAACATGAGCATCAAACAGTTCACTGCGCTGAGAAGAATTTTTACAGCGAGTTATTATCTATTTGAAAAGGGTTGCCACCTATTTGAAACGTCAAATGTTATTAAATAAAACACAAATATGTAAGATATTAAAATATGAAAGTATAAAATGCGATATCTAGTAACATATGGAAAGGGTCATTAATAAATAAATAAGTATTGGACAATACATAACGAAAACTCCGATAGGTGGCGCTGGAGCCGGGATATCTCCAAAACTCAATTTAATTCAAATTCACAACATGTATTAGCTACATAAATATAAATATTTTTTTTTTTTTTGTTATCAGACAGGCGGCGCTTTATGTAAAATATTTCTAAATGGAGTTGCAGAGCGCGGCGGTTCAGATAAGGATTATGTACGATAAAAAATACATGGTTCTAAATATTGAAATTACGATAAAAAACACCAATTTCTTCAGTTTTTATTTGGTATTTTTAAATCAGATTTTATAGCAGTTAGACTTTGCGAAACAAGACTTTCGAATCTTATTCGTTATAAGTCCTACTACTTCTGTCAGATCCTCGAATTTACAAATTAAATTTTCAGGCATGTCCTAACCGCATAATTGACTGCTGCTGAAAGAAAATTTTCTGACATAAATTTAATCAAAACGAAATTACAAAACCAATTTAAAATTAAACTCAAAATAAAAATTTGTCTGTAAAGTTTAAGCGTAGCATGTGTGGTCAGCGATATGCATTTTGAACAAACTTCACGGAAAGAGAAAGCTTTAAATTTGACAATATATTTTTTTCGTTGTTCGGGTTTTTTGTGACAGAAGCATAGCTGAGATTACTGTGAGCAAATTTTTTCATTTATGAAATTGCTTGAAGTTTATTTAAAAAAACATTTAGTCTAAAAAATAGTCTAATTTTAAACAATCCGGTTGCACCATTGTGTCAACTTAAGTGCCATGTTCAGTCAGAATGAAAACAGTGTCGTATACCTTTCCGGAAGAAACTGAAAAAAAGCCACGAGTTGTTTTCTTGTTTTGGCATTAGTGAAAAAAGTGATAGAAATTAGTCAAACTAAAAGTAGCAGCGTTATTAAAAGTAGTAATAGTGGTTAGTAGTAGCATTGGTAAAAATAGCAGTAGAAATTAGAAAAACAGTAGTTGAAAATGGTAAAAAAAAATAGTAGTAATTAGTAGCAGAATTAACACAAATAGTACTTGAAAGTAGTCAAAATAGTAGTAGCATTTATAAAAATAGTAGTAGTAATTAGTGAAAGCACTGGTAAAAATAGTAGCAGAAATTAGTAAAAACAGTGTGTATAGTGTTTGCGCGCTTCATTCGGTGGGTCCCAGGTTCAGGCCAGGACAATTAATATCAAAAAATTATAGAAATGTTTTTTCTAATAGCGGTCGCCCCGCGGCAGGCAATGGCAAACCTCCGAGTGAATATCTGTCATGAAAAAAACTTCTCACAAAAAAATATTCGCCGTTCGGATTCGGCGGTTTGTGTTACAACATCAAAACTCAAACCACAAAAAGTAGGAGAAGTTCAGCCAAAATCGCTTAAGCGGTTACAGTGCCAATTAATTAAGAAAGAAAGTAGTAGAAATTAATAAAAAATAGTCATAATTAGTAGCAGCATTAACAAAAAATGGTAGCAGAAAATAACAGAAATAGTACTAGAATTTAGTAAAAGCAGTTGTAGCATTAATAAAAATAGTAGTAGTAATTAGAAGTAGCATTGGTAAAAATAGTAGGTGAAATTAGTAAAAACAACAGTTATTAGTAGTATATCAGTAAAAATATGAGTAGGAATTACTAAAAATAGTAGTAAAATTGGTAAAAATAGTATTAGTTTTCAGTTAAAATAGTAGTAGTAATAAGTAGTACCATAGGTCAAAATAGGTTTAGAAATTAGTAAAAATACTAATAGTAATATGTAGTAGTATTAGTAAATATAGTAGTAGAACTTGTCCCAAGCTACATATATCGTCGTCCGTGACTTCGTGACGTGATTCTGACGCGATGTAGAAATCATATCCGCTAAAAAGTTTTACTTAAGAAAAGATCAAAATAAAAATTTATTTTTGACTATAATTTATGGTGGTTAGCAATTTCTTCACGATACTTGGGTAAATAGTTTTTAATTAGCAATTTAATGATACATATTTATCAATCTAATAAATTAGAAAAATGAAGGCTTATAAAACTTGCTAATATTAAGCAAATTTTATGATGTCGACAATATTTGACTAACAAACAATTTATAAGTATATTTGCATTTAACATGCCAAATACTTGGCATGCCGACTACTCAAAGGGAAATCTGTTGAAAGCTTAAAATTTTTGTCGACATCAAATTCATAAAAAATTATATCGCACATTAGAAATTAAAAAAGTTGCAAACATAAATTTATAAGCAAATATCTATAACTCAATTCCCGCATTTCATGTAAATACTGAAATATTTATCAATCAATCATGCTGGGCCGTTAGGCTCTGCTTGCCAGCAAACCTTGCGAAAATCACGCAAAGAATGTTAAGGTTTATTAGCAATAGCTACTGCGAGATCCGCCGGGTATTTTTGCCACTAATACCCTACGCTTTATGTAAGGTTAAATGCCTAATGTCTATATACAAATTTTATTTATGTCAGCCACATTGATTTATAGTCTAGCCACGCGTAGACAATGCAAATTTGTAGGCATATGAATAAAGATATTCTACTAAAATGTTCCCGCTCATCATCAATCACAGTGAATGGAAAGCTTTTAAATCTTATGCTTATTGTTTCTTTTATTTTTTTTTTGAATTTCATTTTCTTTTGCTAATTTATTACAATTTTTCAGGTATTGTGCGCCCACAGTTCTACTTGCTTACCTCTATATAAGAACTTCACAGGAGCTGCGGCCACCCGATGGACCATTTGCTGTAATGATGTTCGAAAATCGCGCGGATGTGAGAAATCGTCAGCGGTAAGTATCTACTTAATAAAAATGTACGCATGTATTTATGCACATAATGTATATAATATGCTTATGGATTACAAATATTTTTATAAGCGTGCACTTATGCTTAGGAATCGTGTAAACTTGAATGTCGCCAACATACATACATATGTATCTCATACATTAACTGCAAGCGAATTTCCCATTACATTTGCGGGGAAGCACAGACCACAATGTGCATAAAAAAAAATAAATAAAATAAATAACGTGCAAGGAGTGTAAAGGCTTCTTTCTCAACATGTTGCTTTATTGAGTTGTCTGAGGGTAGCATGAATTGTTCTGTAAAATCACCGTGTTTCTGTAGTATGTCACTCGTCTACGAATTTTCTTATCAAAGACTACTGTAAATTATAAAAAAATAATTCATATATATAGTTCTTAATATTTAGAAAAGTATATATATTCTCCATGTATTAGGTCTACATAGTAAAAATAAATCCATTATTTTTGCATTGAGTTGGAGGTTTTATTTAGCATAGTTAGAATAATCCGATTTAGGTTAAATGTGCGCCGATGTTGCCATTTTTAAGGTAATTTCATAATCCCACTCTCATATAAGCCCGTCAAAATTGCCCATCATTCTCTATTGACGCTCTAACAGATTATCTTATTTAATGTAACTGGTTTAATAGATGGCAATTCTGTCCAAGAACATATCTCGCCAAAAAAAAATTCTCAATTACCTTTCGTTTGCCACTCTCATTGGTGTGTTTGACTTAAAAAAATAAATAATTTTTATTTCAAATTTGTCAGTAGGTAGCAACTTTATTCAAGAATATATTGTGGTCAAGGGATTCCCAATAACCTTACGTTTGATATTCATATTACTCAGTTTTCCTTAAATAAATGATTTATATTTCAACTTTTTTAAGGCATGGCAACCCTGGCCAAAACTACATCGTACCTAAATGATTCTTAAGAACCCTTTGTATGATATCCATATTGCCGTGTTATACTTAAAAAAGATGTTATATTAATTTTAACTTTTTTACTAGGTAGCCACCCTTTTCAAGATCATAAGAAAAACACGGCAGGACTAAAATAAATTTTGTCAATTTTTAGTTTAAAGTCTATGTCACTAAATTGTATTTAATTTACACCGCTTATCTACCATAAAAACTCTGCTCATCTACGGAAAAATATCTGGCGAATGATGTTCTCGGTTTCGAAATTGGTTCAGTGAATTGCCAAACGAACGGTGGTAAAATAATTAATACAATATAACGTTGCAAAATATTTAATATAATACCAACTTCCCTACTATATTTGTATATTTTGAAGGACGTCTGTTTATTTGTGAAATTGAAAAATATCTTTTGTAAAATTATTGCACTAATTTCGAGAAAAAACTTTTATAAAAATTGTCATATTAAAAATATTTTTTTTTTTAATCATATTTCAATTTTGTTGAACACCAAAAAGGTCCACAATTATTTTTCTAGGGAATATTTACGAACTATTTGTGTTTGTGGGACTTTTTCAGTTGCTACCATAGATCTCCAAAAAAAATTTGGTTTTTAAAACCCACTACAATAAACGCGATAATTGTTTAAGACGCTGCTGAAGCTGAACATCTATTTTATTTACATAAAAATTCCTTAACTCTTTCATTAACTCGTACAAATTGTTCGCTAATAATATCGATATCGGCTTTATAAATGACAACGCATGCACAAAGTTAAAAATAAACTTAATTTTCTCAACAGCTCTCCTACAAATACTCCTCTGGGATCAACAAATGCCAATTTTCGTTATTGGCATCACCTTTCGTCGTTATTGTTATTTATTTTGTACACACTAACTAAATTTAATAACTTTAATATAAAGCAAGCTGTAAAATAACTCCATCCTCCCTCATTTATATAAATACCCCCCACTCGTAATGAGTAGACACACGAACTTTATTTACTTGCTATTTATGTATATAACTACAATTTATTTATACTTTTACATATATACCTAATAGATGAATATTAACTATGTACATCAATATTTGTTTCTGTTTCTTCCACTCTCATTTACAGCAATTCATCGGCGTCGTCGGTAGGTGGTAGTGTTGGTGCTACTATCACCACGACCTCGGGCATCGGTTCGGCACTCACCACACATACGAATAGAGGTCACACTTCGTCCGTTCAATCGCCAACCTGCTCTGCAACGAAGACGCGCTCGTATGACTTGTACAGCGCTGAGTTGGATGTTTATCGGGAGAAACGAAAACAGCGAAACTTTGGCAGTATGGCCGCGGCTCAAGTGGTTTGCCTGTGTCCGTTGATGATTTTACGTTTCGCACGGCTTTCCATGGAGGAGACCTACGAGAATCAGAAACACTTTGACTTCACCTACTTAATGTTTGTGTGGATCGCATTTCTGCCAACGGTTATATTCCCGTGCATTTATGCCTCGCAGATATTGCCCAGGTAAGAAAGGGTGGGGTTTGGTTGAGTAAAAGACATTAAAGATGTCTATTAAAGAAAGAGCATTGCCTTACAACGATGATTATGTAAACATCTCAATAGGTATTTGGCTAAGTCATTAGTTTAGTGCCATAAATGGAGTATGTATGTACTTTAAGGCGTATCGCGAAAAAAAGTTCAGTGTGTGTCAGTTTTATTTGAACAGTTGATGTCAAGAAACATTTTTTGGCTGTAAGTTTTTTTTTTTTTGATACCCGATTCTTTAATTCTTTATGTCACCGAAAAATTCCCGCTCAGGACTATATTTGTCCATTGAAAGATTTTGGTTGTAACCTTTGACTGTTGAGGTGAATATATAGCACATAGTCCACGAAGTGGTGATAAATTTTACCCCTTGGAATTTGCGTTAGAAATTTTAATAAAAAAGGTTTACTTCATAATTAATTTTTCTTTGAAAATAACCTACTACATTTTAAAAATAAAATAAATACAAAATTTATTTTTGCTTTTCAAATCGGCAAAAGTTCCACTTTATTTCACAAGTCTATTATTTTTCTCAACTAGGAAAACTTCACAAAGTAAACTTATAAAAAATGTGTAAACAAAATTAATCTAAATATACATATTCCAATTAATAAAAAGGAATAATACAAGAAACTCGCGTGCACCGAAATGCGCGAGGCAGAAGTAAAACTTCTGTGCCGATTTTACAAAGAGATTGAGCGTTAAATATTGGAGAGAGTTTCATAAGGCATCCTTCTAACTTATTTGACTTAAAACTTTCTAGATGTAAAATAGTGGTAGAAGTTAGTAAAAATAGTGGTAGAAAGTAGTGAAAATAGTGATAGTAGTTAGTGGTAGAAATTAGCAAATATAGTGGTAGCAATTAGTAAAAATAGGAATTGTAAAAGTAGGGATAGAAGGTAGTTAAAAGTGGGGTAGAAAATAGTAAAAAATAGTGGCAGAATTTAGTACAAATAGTGGTAGAAATTAGTAAAATTGGAAATAACAAACACTGTGGTCGAAATAGGTAAAAATAGTGGTAGACATTAGTAAAAATGGTATTAGTAATTAGTTATAATAATGGTAAAATCTAGTCAAAATGGTGGTCGTAATTAGTGGCGGTAATAGTAAAAATAGTGGTAGAAAATAGTAGTACCATTTGTAAAAATAGTGGTAGAAATTAGTAGTAGTATTAGTTAAAAATAGTGGTGGAATTTAGATAAAATTGTGGTAGAAATTAGAAAAATAGTGAAAGTAATTAGTAGCAGTAATAGTAAAAATTCTTGGCCTATTATACGATATTCTGACGTGACTTTCTCTAGGTGACGTAAAAAATCACCGCCGCTGAAAAAGTTTTCTTTCAAAAATGTAATTGTAAAAAATACGGGTCATCTTTTTAGAGTGTTTTTATTCCTCAAATCCTGTACATTTCAAATATACTGGCTTACTACAATATAAAGTAGATAAATAAACAAATGTGTGGATTTCGCTTTAGCCTAGATAAATTTAACACAATTTATGTGCAAGAGGATTGTTTTTCATCGGTGGTGGTGCTACCGAATTCGAAACACAGAACTTTTCCAATTACGTCTCGTGATAACCGAACAAGCGTTGGGTTGCAAATGCGGTAAAAGTATCTGTTTTTCCAGCTTTTTTAAACAGACTTCACTCGAAGAGTTATCAAATGTATTTGAAGTTTGGAAAATTATTATAAAGCAAGAAGAATAAATCGAGCAATTTTAGTCATTCACTTCTCCTTTTGTGTTATTGTCAGTTGATATCATTGCAGGTTTTGTAGCAATTGGGTCGTCTTCCTTTTTTTTGTTATGAGTGAAGGGCCTACCTTGACAAGGTACTCAAATATTTTCAAACAAAATATTGCATTAATTTCTTGCCACAGGCTGCTCTTTGAAGAACAAAAATAGTGCAATATAAAACAGTAATTCAAAAAAATTTAAAGAGGAGATAAATTTTACCACCACCTCCACAGCTAAAGATTAAATTCATTTTTTATTTCCTTTCTTTTTGTATTACTCACAAATGAAAAGGTTATTATGTTTTCATAATCCAGCAAAATCCATTACTTTTGAGTTGAGCGGCAATATGACCAAGATGTTCTGTGTCTGAAACTGCAAGTATATCCTAGACAAGACTAATAATATTCCTGCAAACAAAATTGCAAAAATGGACCTTCGGTATTTTGAAATCTATTCTAGTATATAATTTCCACGCTAATAAAGTTTATACTTCCTCGGGTAAATATAAAATGAAATTCGGTCCATGCCAGCATGTTTTCAGTGAGAAAGTTACACATGCTCGTTTAAAAACTGTTTTATTTAATTTCATTTGAATTTATACTTTTATTTTACTTTATTTTACTTCTATTTCATTTGCTCTGAAAGAAATATTTCCCTCGCCGATGAGGTCAAAGAACCTACTGTATTATCCAGTTGTTGGTCAAGGTAGCACCATTGCCTTAGCATTCACCTATATTTTTAAACGAAACCTAAATAAGAGTCTGTTATAAAGGAGTACCAAAACAAGAAGGTAGCTAAACACATCGAAACTTCTCAGCCAAGTGAACTAAAATTCTCATCTTACAAACTCTGGTCACCCCTCTTATCTTTTGATTGATTCGTTCGAATAGTCGATAAGTAAATAGTGAAGGGCAGAAAAAATAAATTCGTTAGGTTCGACCAGCTGAAAAAAATATACCATTTTTCCCCTAGGGTTTGCGATAGTGTATATCCTAACCTAGGATTCTGGTAATAAGTAAAATATTGTCATTATTTCAAAAATTATTGAATGCTAAGCCACTTTTTTAAGTATACGACTATACGCAGAATTCCGCACAAGTACCTATTATATAAATATCAAATGACTACCAACTACGAGATAACTCGTAGATTGCGATCTTTTCTAGGACGCCAACTACGAGTTATCTCGTCCTGTGTTTACTTGCCAGTGTTGTGTAGCTACGAGTTGACTCGAAATATATCAGTGCTAATATCGATGTTTGGCTTCTGGGAAAAGATAAAAAAATGAAGGCTGGCTTGCATGAAAACAAATTTATTAAAAATCGAACAAAAAACAATTTCATCATTTTTTTTTTTTTTAATATCAATCTAAATTTAAGAAATAAAATAATATTTTATTGATTGTGAAACTTCTTGAAATAATCTTCCACACAAAAGGCTGGCTTCCCATTACAGGCTGGACAGAAGTAACGAGTTTCCCGGCGATTTTTTGCTTGGGCACATATACGGCATGACTTCGTAGGACGCTGTTTTTTTCGGTTGGTGGTAGACTCTCTAAATAATGGAGCTTTGCAATCTAATTTTTTACCAGACTGGTTGAATTTCTTCTTCGATCAACGCGATTACGAATTGTATTTAGCAGTTTTGTAAGAGCAACAGAATTATAAAAATTTATCCATGTAAACCGTGTATCTTTTATCGAGATAGTCCTCTAGTAAATGTAGAACAACGTTAGTAGTGTGGCCTACATTACTTTAAGTTTCCTCAGATTTTCCGGTGTAAATCTTTATTTTCATTACGAGACCGTCGAACTCGCATAGTTCATACAGTTTGATACCATATTTGTGTTTTTTATTTTTTATGTATTGGCGGAAAAACAATCTTCCCCGCCATAGCATTATGGACTCGTCAATATAAATATTTCTATCTGGTACACAGATTTCACGCATAATATTATTGAAATGATTTAGTATTCGTCTCTCCTTGTATAATCTACCGGCAGATGGTATTAAGTTATCAACCAAATGAAAATAACGAAGTAACAACTGGAATCGATTTCGATTCATATGTGAGCGCTAAAAGTTTACATTATACATGTAGCTTGTTTGTGATCCAGTAATGTTCAATTGATGGAAAAGTAAAAGGTCCCATTTGCAACAAAAGTCCAATAAACACTTTCATTTCTTCAACACTGACGTCTTGCCCCTTTGATAACTTAGTAGATTTTTTTATTTCTCTGCGTTTTTCAACTTCTTGCGCAGCATATAAATTAGTTGTGGAACAAACTAAGTAATGCAAGCAATTTATCCGAAAAAATAAGCCCACCAGCGTGTGTACTGCAAAATTTGATGTATCCAATTTCACAACAACATTTTCTTGGAAAATAAATAATTTAGGATCTTGTTGAATCTCTGTCCACAAACTATCATTCGCCTTTGATGTTGTTGCTTGGAAATCATTGTCATTATCTTCTGGTTCTGTATCAACTTCCGGTTCGAGCGCGACTTCATCTTCACTATCACTTGAATTCTCAGAAGGTTCATAATCGCTACTGTCGTTACCATCCTCGCCAAAACTGTTGTCGATTTCTGAATCGCTTTGATTTGCGTAGTACTCCATTTTCTCTTGAGTTAGTGGTATTTTCCTATCCATATAGGGTTTTTGATAATTTGGTTATAACAATAATTATAAAACAAAACACAAGAAAGACACAAATATGAGCACTGGACAATTTCTGAAATACTACTGATAAATATGGACGTGTATCGATGATTCAGCTTTAGCGAAGCGACAGGTCGATATATTAACGAATTACGAATTACGAATTAACTCGTAGTTGGCTTCCGCGAAGAGATTTCTGTTACGGAGGCCAACTACAAGATAATTCGTAGAACCTTTCTTTAAAAAAAAAACATTTTTTTAAATTTTGATGAAAACTATGCACTAGAAATAGAGTTTTTAATAATATAATGTGATTAAATCGAATTGTCAATCTTGGCCAGATTTTTTAAAATTGCCGCGGCGGTCAACGTGTTAATAGGATCCGGTTTACCAGCATAGATATTTATATACCAATATACTTACTTTTCAATTAGCAACTTGCGCACAGAAAACAATCAATAAACAAACAAAAACCGCATTTTAGCGCATAAATAGAAAGCAATTAGTCTATAAACAAAAAAAAAAAAAGAAAACAAAATGCTTTTTAATACACTGAAATGAATGTAAATTTTTATTTTTTTTTTCATTTGTATAAGTATTTCCTTCCTATACCTTTAATTCGTGTTTTGTACGCACGTCAAGATTTAATTATTTATTTGTAGGTTTTTCTTTTTTTATAGGCGATAAGAAAGAGCTTTCGATGGTTTCCATCAGAAAGTACTTTCATCTTTACTTATTTCAGTTAGTAGCAGTTGTTTGCTTTTTTTTTCTTTTCTTAAAAAACGCATTTTTTGCTAACTTTCAATATTTAAGGAATTTCTTCATTCCAGTGCTCTTGGACTTTTACACTGCTTTTGTTTACATTTTCTATGTAATTATGGAATGTAGAAAATGCGCGCAAAACAAACATTGCAATAAAAATATTAATCAAAGAGAGAATATAAAGAAAACGACATGAACAGAAATAATAAGGATTCAACATTTTACACAAAGAAAAAGAGAATTGTATGTTCTTTAATTGCACGCGTATTTTTGTTAGCAGTGTTGGTAAATGCCAATCCATTTCGTGCGGATTTACTTGTAGTTAGAAATGATTAATATGAAACGGATGAAAATGAGGGCGAGGATTAATTTCGCGCGTAGTATTAATTTAAATAAATTATTAAATATAATTTGGGTAATAAATTCTAGCTTAAAATATCCTCATGTCATAAATTTGACTGACTGAAATTCTATTAGCCTCCAGAATAAATAGCCGACCTAAAACGGCTAATGGGTTCAAATATTCTAGAGGTGAAATGTATCGATTTATATCAGATCTAGGCAGGATTTTCGCACAAAATCTTCTCATATATTTCATCGTTCTGAAGATGAAATTCGAACTCATTTTTCTAAACAAAAAAAAAAGCAGGTTATAATACTACCCTTTTAAGTATCTAATAAAATCCGATTTGGCTTCAGTGCGACCAAAACTTTTTGTCTCATTACTTCATTGCGTTGAAATAATTTTCAATATTCAGTTGCATCTACATACTTTTTTTAGTAAAGTTTTCTATCGATGACAAATTCTTAAATATAATGTTTTTACGTTAAAAATGTGGTAATAAATTAAAAATAAATTTGTGAATATTCGTGAAGTGTATGAAGAATTGGCGAATATGAAATGAGTGGCTTATTTTTCAGAGGAATATTTTTTAAGTGGTTTCATGCCATTGATCATTTAATCAATTTCCAAAGCAGTCGAAACTATGTCACAAGAACTTTCGAATGATTTCTTAAGTATTTTAATATTTAGCTCTCTAAAATCATTTCAATTGCATGCAGCTCTTGCCACAACTACACTAGATAAGGCTAATATTTTACATAATTTAATATGCGGCACTCTATTAAAAATAAAATTAAGTAAAATTTTCTTTAAAAACGATTAAGTAGTTAGAGTTTTAATACCTAAGGAAATGTTCATTTTCAAAAAAAAGTTTTGTATGTTTTATATGTACAATATGACCCGCCACTGTCTTCTTCTTATTCCACTTCTTATTCCATATTTTTCAAACATTTAGTTGACTTTCCACAAATAGTAAGTAGAAACGCTGAGTAAAATTTTAGTATCCTTTGCAAAAAAAATTAAAAAATGAAAAAAGTGGGATGGGGGCGGGTCGAAGTTTACCTTTTTACACGAAAAAAAATTTCTTAATTCATTAAAACTGCAATGCTTCAAGTTATTACCCGCTGTGATCCTCTTAACTTTTAGGTAAAAAAAAAAAAAACTTAAAAGTGCTGGACTATAAGTTTTGTTCATCAAAAATGCTCTGAAGGATATCCCCTTTCGTTGCTGCTTTATTGCAAGAAAATGATGTAAATTTGTTGTACTGTGTATTGTGAAGTTGTATTTTTCAAAAATAGTTTCACGATCCCTTTTCGCGGTAGGTGAGATACTTTATAGGAAAACTTAGAGTACTCAGATGCTTACATATCTGCAACTTTTCAAGTTTGGGCTTGACTTTTATTTCCAACGGGAACTGCCTTCGGTTTTACACCAGTAGATACATTTGAATATTAATTTTTATTTTGCTAATTATTTGATATTTAAGTTATTAACAAGTGTGACGCAACCATTGCAAAAATTTTTTCAAAATAAAGTTTTCTTCGAGCGTTTTCATTCACATTAAAAACGTACTTAATTAAAAATTATTTTTCGAACGAATTTTGGGTCGCTGATCACGAAAATGAGTTCCGTTTATTTGTTGAAAGAGAATTTCATTATAAAAATGTAAAGCATAAAAATACTTAAATTGAACAGAAAATGTAAAAGCTATTACAAATTAAATAAAAGCAACCAATGTAAATTTTTGCACAATTTCATTTGAAGATCAGCCAAAAACTTTTCATTTTACGGTGGCTCATGCTGAGAATGTTCATTTGATGTACAATAATACCACATTTTGTATGGATTTGGGTTCGCTGATTTTGAAAATGGCACCAAAATGTTTCTATAACTTGTAGATTTTGAATATTTTGCATAGATTTGTCCCAACATAGGTTGACTTTTTCTCAATATTTTTCAAGACTGGTTTACGCACTGCAATTCCAAAATCTAATCTGAGTCTAGCATAAAGTTAGGCAAATTTTCATATCCAAAAAGTTTACAATCTTATCGATTTTCCAACTATTAGAGTCAGTTTTATGCCAAAAAAATCGAAAAATTGGCTAAAAAATCGAAAAAATTGAATAAATTTTCGGGTTATTTTTAGCTAGAACCACTAAACCAATAAAGGTTTAATGCTATTCTGGAGTTTTTTTGGCAATAACTCCAAAAGTTTGTGTTTAATTTGTCAAATAATTGGGTGTGGTTTTGAGGTTGTGACGCATCACTAAAAACGAGTGACAGCTTTAAAAGTACTTAGACTCTGCCTGGAAAAAGTAAAATTTCCTGCCACCGAAATTTCTATTAATGGTGATATAGTTTAATGGTTTGGTTTATTTTTTATTCATTTTGGCATTCAATTTGAGCATCGTGTTAGTTCCACTAAACCTCAATTAATTGAACTTAAGATTTTCCTCAAAGTTTCGTGTAGTGAGATGAACACCAAATGCTAAGGATTCCTTAGTAAGGAATATCCTTAGACCGTCATTACATTGGTTGCGAATTCAAGAAAAATTTGAGTTGAGCGAATACGTTGCTCTCATGTTTGGTAAGGACGAAATTTGCTTGAACTAAATTTATTTAATTCAAATGTCTTTGATCTAAGTAGATGAGTTTTCTTCGATTAAAAATGAACAAAAAAGAGTTTGGGGAACTAAACCAACTGGTTTTCAAATAAAAAAAATTTAGTACGTATTTTTTTAGTCCTACAAACACGTACGACTTCATTTGAGATAGTAGGAATGTAAACGATGCATTTGCTTCATAGCTTTAATACCGAAATAAAGTTTGCCCAGAAAAATTTGGAAATCATACTTATATGTTTACGTGTTCTGCTGTTAAGACTCTCCCTCTTTATTTTCTTTATTTTCATTTCGCCTTCAATTTATCTATCATCACTTTACCCTATTGCAAGTAAACCCAAATATTTTGATCCGCTAGTTACTCTCCTGCTTGCCTAGAGTAACATTTCGGCCTGCAGCAATCGGTACTTATCCAAATAGAATGTACATATGTATATATGTATTTAATTAAATTCTGTCACATACTCCATTTCTCCCACTGTGATTGGCAACTTTGATTATTGCACAATGGTTTTTATTTATTTTTCCCCACTTTTTCTCTTTCACGCTTCACAATCGAGCAGAGATGAGCAGGAACGTATTCGCGGCTATTTTCGTCTATCCACAAAACGTTTTCATGGGTCGCGTAATTGTGGCAGTCAAGGTGGCAGTGGCTATACGCCCAGCTCCAGAGAAGATTCCATTGAGAAGGATGAGCATACAAATACAACACATGCTACTTCGATACTGGTAAATGGTGAGCAATTTTCGAATGGAGGTGATAGTATTACCGGAACAGCATTGGTGACACGCCATGAGCTCGAGAGAGCAGCCAAGTTTCAACAGCAGCAACATCACAACAGCCACCGCCAAACGGGTAGAGACACTGTGAATGGCATTGCGGCGGGTCAGCATGGCTATAACAAACAAGCGTTGACAAAGGATGTGCGTGTGAAGAAGAATGATGTGAAGATTAAAATAATATCGGATGGCGGGAAGGGCAATAAGTCCGCATTGACAGATGTCGGCAATGCCGGCCAACTGCAGGCTCGTCAGACACCGAAAAATGGCAGTGTGAGCAGTGGCAGTCGACACGAGAGTGTAGCCGGTGGTGGGGGCGGCAGTTGCGGCAGTGCTGGTGGACGTAAATTGACGCTTAGCTCATTGGATAATTCATGTTCGAATGTGACCTCGTCGACCTACTGCAATGGTGCGAGTAGTTTGCTCGAGGATGACGGTGGTGCAAGCAATTTCGGTGACGGTGAGGATTCCTCAATAGTTAGTGGTATGATTGTACCGAGCGGTGGTCAAAATGCGCTCAACTATATGCAGCATAAGAAATGGAGCCTCAGCGGTCAGCCTTTGTTGCGCAATAAAGATTTATCGTTCAGCGATTGTAGCAGCGTCTCGCACATGGATACAGGTAGCACATTGGAGCGAGATCTCGAGATAATCGACATGTTAGAACGCGAACGCAGCATGGATATACAGGAGATGATTGAGCGTGAAAAGCATGGCGAAATGGTGCGCATGACGGTGAGTGAACGTCGTAAGCTACCCGATATCGATAAGATCTATCAGCGTTCACCGAAACTTAAACTCGATCCATATACTTACGATGCAACTTCACAGCTCACACACACCCCGTCAACAGCAACAGCCAAAGATAGCTCACCAAACTCGCTGCTCCGTAGCGATCTACTACAAACGAGCGGCAGCGGTGAAAGCATTAGTGGCCCTAATGAAAGCTACAGTCACGCATCAACGCTCAGTGAGGACAATGCGGCGCATCGGATAGTGCGTGATGACGAAAACGAAAGTGGCATCGTTGTTGACGAAGAAGTGCCGTCCGATTTCTTTGATAAGTTTACACCTGGTGCTGCTAATGCTGTTGCTTATGCGGGCAGCAGTGGTGCAGCATCCAACACGCCAACTTCCGCCTATCAGTATCAGTACTCGCGTCGACTGAACCGCAAGTCGTCACATTACAACCAGAGCTCAAATTCACATCGGCCCTCGAAACGGGACAGCTTCAATTCTTTAAATGGTAGTGATCTTATTGCGGGCGCTTTTGGTGAGTTGGATCCCACTCAACCGTTATCAAAAATGTCTGTGGTAGAGGGACGTATGCGACGCAGCAGTGGACGACCGGCAAGCTTTTCCTCCTCGGCACGCAGTTCAATGAAATCGCGTGACTACAGTCACAGTTCATCGCATTCGGCGCATCCAGAATGGGATTTTAGAGAGAATATATTTGCTGAACTGTGAAGAGGTAATAGGTGGAAGGGAGCTTCGATTTAAGGTGGCAAGAATGAAAGGAACTTATGAACAAGTAGAGTACTTGGTTAACGCAAGCAACGAACAAAGGTTTGGAATAAGCTTTAGCTTTTAATATAAACGGTTGCATATATCTTTATAAACAAGTATACTAAGCAAAAAAAATGGAAGTCATGATAGAGCAGTTTTAGTAATATGTACAGGTAAGTCTGACTTTTAGAAAGAATTAAATGAGAAAACAGAGAAAAGTGTGGCATTATATTAAAGATGAACCTAAAAAAGATGGTGACTATTTATGCGCCAGCATTATTTAAGTGTCTTGAATGTAGGTAGGATTTAAAAGAAAACATGCTTATGAAAATGAAACATATTTCCCTTGAGTGGAATTATTTATTTAAGTCTTGAGATGCAGGTCGAAAAAAGAAAGATAAGAAGAATATGACCCTCTTAATTATCGCATTTCATGTCGAAGGAATATCTCCGAGTTATCGGATGCCAGCTTTTAAGAACTCCAGAAGCAAAACTGTATTGTCTCCAAATAAAAGTGGCAAGGAGCTTCTTTCCAGTATACATTCAATTTCTACTCTATTGTGCAGAGAAATCGAAAAAGTCCGCCAGAATTAGAAAAGTAATGTCTCGAGTTATTTCAGGACATCATTAGGTAATGGGTATTTGTTAGTTTAGTTGCAACTTTCTTGCTTGTTCTTGCTCTACTAACTCAACGATTTTGAGTAGATTTAATTCAGGACACTCAGTGTTTTTCAAGGTATAGTGAATGAATGGAAGTAGACTTCACACGAAAACAATGTTAGTTGTTCTGACGAGAGACAAAATCAGATAATAAAAGTTGCGATCTTGATAAATAATTTTCTTAGTATAATATACGGCGTCAAGCTCGATGGAAGGCAAAGTTAAAACTCCATCTTGACAAAACTCTAAGTAAAGTTACACAGGCCATGTTTTGGAAGGCTCTTTGGTCGAATATGAAATCTGAACTTTAAGCTTATAGCGTGGGTCTACCATACGATAGTTCGACCAATTGTAAACTACGCTTCCGTGGTCCTTTGGCAAAAAAAAACGCTACTAAAACCAGCATGCTGTCACTAGGTTAGGTTAGGTTAGGTTAATGTGGTAGTCCCTTCGGAAGGAACGCACTTAGAGCGCCTCAACCTGACATATGTTCGGCGTAGCCTCATGAATATCTATCGGACAATGTCCGGCCAGAACTCCTACGAGAATCGAGAGTTGCCGCCTTGTTAACGACCTGAGCTTCTTCGAATTCTCACGGTTCACCACCGGCCAGAGGGCCTTTGCGATTCTGCACGTCGCGTTATTTGCTCGGCACTCGCTGAACCAACTTAGAGCCTATCTGTCCAGTAGAAGTCGGTAAGCGACCAGACTCTCCCTTCCTGGAGCATAACCATCAGGGGTGCCCAGCTGAGTAAGCTCATCAGCCATGCAGTTCCCTGCAATGTCGATATGGCCTGACATCTAAATCAGACATCTAAATCAGAAGTCAAGCTTTCCCCAACCAGTTTAAACCAGATCATTAAATAAAGTACAAATATTGAGCAGTCTCTAGACCACTGGCTCTCTGAGAACTTGTCCAACAATGGTGTTGGAATCTGTTTGATGCTGTACTCCTCTACAAATTTGTTTACAGATACAGTCATAATGGGACTTTAACCATTAACGACCGTAGCGGGCCAACCCTAAAATAATTAATTACTAAGTGTGTAGACTCAGAGCGGAATAATTAATGGGGTGCTTTTGGGAACCTCAGACATGCAAAGTTTTTCGGTTATCTCTTTAGTAAAAGGGGCATCGCATCACTTGGCAGGTCTACTATCAGGCTCCTTGGTAGTTACCTAACTACATTTTTACATGCCCCTGACAGAGATTGCGGTACCTCAAGTCGTGCTTGATATATCGCTTAAACTCTGGGAACAAAGTTTGCTCCTTTCCTCTTTTGTTCGAACTAAAACCTGTCGGTATTTTTACCCGTGGAGGATAAAGCTTGAAACACAATACCGTAGAACGCCGAATTTTCGCTCACTAGAGCGACGACGTCAGCAATGATCACCCAAAAATTTCGCTCAGTAAAACAAAATCATGGCGATAACGAAATCAGTTGAAAATAACTTTTACTAATGTCAAATTTTATAAATAAATAAATTAATAACTTTCACCTAAAACTAATATAGCATTCTTCAATTTCGATTTAAAACCCCGAGTATAAATACTAAGCATATCGCCATAATGGATTAGAAACCATTTTGACGCTATCGCTAGCGACGACAAAGGAATTTAATCTATTGCCACGAATGTTCGTCGGGTGAAATTCGTTTCTAGCATTGGTTGGGCGGATTCCTAGATATGTATGTAAGTGTGTTCCATTTTTAACAGCGAACATCAGCAACATCATTAAGCATACACGAAATAGAAAGTTGTAGTTTTTTTTTGTCTAAAGTGTAGAGCATGTCATTAGATTATATACGTTTAGGCAAAATAGATAGAATGGCAGCCGTAGCCGAGTTTGTGCTTTGTGCTTGCTATCACTGGAGCTCAAATATTGACAAAATATATTCTGATACCAGTCGACGCTATCGCTGAGTGCATTTCTGCTATGAAAAAAACTTCTCACAAAAATCTAATCTGTCGTTCGGAGTCGACGCAAAAACGTAGATCCAAGCATAAAGACCTATCCCACAAATTGCAGGAGAAGTGCGATCAAACAACAACTTATATGATGCAGACTAAGCTCGCTGCAATAATATCTGAATAGCGTTTGAAATGAAAATCAAGATCGATTTAGCGCAATGTGCCTGTAACTGTAGGATTTTTTTTTTCAAAACACTGGATAAGGAGAAAATATCGACATAAAAACTTTTTATATACTTCTAGCATGTAATGTTAAATCAATTGTTTACTAAGTGTTAAAATTTTTTTCTATTTTTTTGTAAAACTATTGCAGATAACTTTAATTTTTCCTAGCAAAAGTCATTAAAATGGTTAAAGCGATTTCTGCAAATTTAATGGCATTCCAAAGAAAAACTCTTTATGTGGAAAGTGAATTTAATTAAATTAACTTATTAATTAAAGGTGTTATATAATAATAAAAAAAATTATAATTAAATAGCTGTTACGTTTTGTATCAATGTTAATGGCAAAGCACAAACAATAAAAAAATAGCGGATTTATTGAAAACTGTGTTGCATTAAATAAATAATTGAAAACGGAATTTCTATTTAACAAGCATATAAAATAATTAATTCCGCTGAACACAACAACAAAAAATATTTATTGCATGCCAGAATGTAAGTAATTAAAGGGTATAATGCAACTTATTTGATTGTGTAATAGTGGCGGCATTCAAAAGCATTTAAAAAAAAAAAAAGAAAAAATCGGGTACACCAAACACAAACAGAGCAGCGTTACATTTATGTACATTTGTATGTACATATGTTTGTGTATTAATTAGTATGTGCCAAGCTTTTAGTGTTTATATATATTTCGATAATAAAAAATTGAAGACATTAAACAAAAAATTTAATGAAAATAAATTAAAGTACATTTGTGCTAAAAAAAAAATTTACAAATGTAGATTAATACACTTAGTTTGTAATAATATTTTATAAATTGTATTACATACCTACTATAATATTGTTGTGACTTATACAAATGTAAAAAATTTTTGCAAGTTTAGGTAAATAAATGTTAAATTTATACACATACACAAACACAAATACAACAAAAAATAAAATGATCAAATGAGCGTGATCCAGAGTGATATGATATTGAGTTTTTAAACCAAACATTTTGACTTGGATTTCAAAGCGGATTATATGAAATGATAAATGCTTTGGAATAAGTAGACCCCGATTCAGAATAATCACGCATTTTAAAATCGTATAGCCAAAGAAAGGATAAAGATAAACAGTCCATTAATTATTTAATATTTAATTCTTAAAACTCAAAAATTATTATTTTTATACATATAATTTTTAGAAATTTTTTATAAACGCAGGGTGTCAAAGGTTGTCTTGTGATGGATGTTTTTCAGAGGTCATTTTCCGAAAAAAAATTTTAAACGTTCACAATTTGGTCAGGTCTGGTAACATTATTATTAATTGTGCTCAATTCGGTTTGCCATTTCACTATCACTAGACTGACATGAGACAATGATAGCACATTGTGTAAATTTAGTTTAAAAATCAAGGCTAAATTCGGCAACGTTTCCTCCGCTTAGTTTGTGGCATCTAAATACGAAAAATTTATTATATTTGGTACGATCATTTCATATACTCGTCTTCTTGAAGATAATATTTGGTGAATGTGTTATTTGAGTTAGTTAAAGTTTTACAGCTCTAAAAAGAAAACCCTTACCTGATTCTTTGTTTATCATAGGTTCCTATAAGGGATACATTTACATCCCTCTTCCTACTTGTCTCGAAAAATGGAATACCATCTGGTAGTATGAAACTAATTTAAGTAGATAACTGCTTCTAGATATTGCCTTTGGTCTTTCTCTTAGTCAGCTAGTAAAACTAGTCAGCTCAGCTGGCGGTACCAATCTACTTATCCATAAATATTCTAAAAAAATTTTTCTGAAACACGTTTGTACTTTTCTGAAATATATTCCAGTTTTTCTAAAATAGAACTGATTTTGCTTGAAAAACATTTTAGTTTTTCTGAAATACTATTGTGTTTTTCTGAAATTCCTTTCGCCTTTCCTGAAATACATTTGGACTCTTCTGAAATACAGTTGTGGTTTTCTGAAATACATTTGTACTTTTCTGAAATACAATTGACTTTCTCTGAAATGCCATTGTGCTTTTCTGAAACACTTTTGGGCTTTTCTGAAATATAGTTGTGGTTTTCTGAAATACATATGTTCTTTTCTGAAATATAGTTGTTATTTTCTGAAATACATTTGCAGTTTTCTAATATACAATTGACTTCTTCTGAAATACAATTGTGATTTTCTAAAACACATTTAGGCTTTTCTGAAACACATTTAAGTTCTTCTAAAATACAATTGTGATTTACGGAAATACATTTACATTTTTCTGAAATACAGTTGTGGTTTTCCGAAATTCATTTGGCCTCTTCCGAAATTCTTTTGTACTCTTCTAAAATGCATTTGGGCTTTTCTGAAATATATTTGAGTTTTTCTGAAATACATTTGCACTTTTCTGAAATACAACTGACTCTTTCTAAAATAGATTTGTGTTTGTTTAAAATACGTTTTTTTTTTTAAATTCATTTGGCCTTATCTGAAATACATTTATAATTTTCTGAAATACTTTTGGTCTTTTCTGAAATACATTTGAATTTTTCTGAAACAGACATAAAAAAGGTTTAGTTCAATCATTGCTTGAGCGACTCGTTGCTCTTTTGAGCAGTGCTCGACGCTTTGCTCTACGTTTTCCTCATCGCTCCACTATGTCCTTAGCCTTAGACGTCGATTCTCCTTTTGCTGTTCTTTACAAAACGTCGTATCATGGATATGTGATCGGAGTAAGATTTTCTAGGTATAAATCGAATGTCGAAGATACAATCAGCTCATTGACGACAGGTTTCAGTCTTTCATATAATATGCTCCACAAAACCTTATATACTAAACTGAAATGACTAGGTCCATGGAAGTTGTTGCATATTCAAATGACCGGTCCGATTACTTCAAAAAATAATTTTAGTGCAAAAGAGCATAAGCAAAAGTAAAGTGGTAAATTATTTTGATTAGAGTTTTGCAAAAATAATTTAGCAACAACCGCTGCTAGGAATTATTAGACTGTCTATATAGTAATTATTATAGTTTTTCGCCGATATATTCATTAAACTAATTTGAGCCCTTAAAAAAGAAATTAGGGTTATTACTGCAAATCGGATTTTGATAAGAAAGCAAATGTATTTTCCTGCGACCTAAATGGCCTCTAGATCCTGGCTATAATTAAAAAAAAAATCAATCCTTATAAACGCATTTTGAAAACTTAAAAATACGGTGGAATTTAGAGTCAAAATATATTTGAGAATAAGGAATACTAGATCATTGGATCCCAATTGACCCAAAAGTGGCAGAGCAACACCAGACTAAAGTGAACGCTTTTGAAACATCGTATATATTTGGAATATGTATTTTGTATATTTCTAAAAATTTGTTCTTACTTTTTGCCAAAGTGCAATCAAATTTTTTATTTTTATTTTTTGACAACCGAGGATTCAATTAATAAAATTTTATAAGAAAGTGTTGATAATTTGTACCTTTAATTAAAAAAAAAAACTTTGAACTAATCTATAACAGTTGAAGCAACAATAAAGCAGGCAGTAAAAGAAATCAAAAATGTTACACTCAAATTTAAGAAATAGTTAAAGCGTAACTAAATACAAAGCTGGAGTATTGTGCATTTTTTAGACACAAAACTACAAATCGTATAAGCTCCAATTTTTTTCAAATCAAAAACGTTGCCTAATTAAAATAATTAATAGATTTTGTAAACTTAAAACCACAATAATAGTAATGAAGCAAATTGCATACGAAAACAACAGAGATAAAGCAAAACTTGATTGAAATCAATGAAATGTTCAACAAAAATAACAAATAACTGCAATATAAAATAATGTTGAGATAAATTCAAGCTAAAACATTTTACTACTTAAAACTTGAAAAGCTGAAAATTACTAAACAAATATAGCACAAACTTTATAAGTACATACATACAGACATACATAAATTATAATACATACAAGTGCTCCAAATAATTGCACACTCTACATACTTTGCTACACATATTCCTATTGCATCAAAATACTAACATAAAGTTACAGAACTCAAATAGCTTGAAACTTTTGAAGTACTCGTATCATACAAAATCTTATTAAATCATATAATATACGACAACAAACAAAAACAGTATACTAGAACTATTAAACTTGTTGAAACAAAAATAAATTTGCATGCAGTCGATTGTAAAACCTAACATTTTCTATTCACAGTTTGTCATACTTGTGGCTATTACAATTCTATTTCTTTCAATGAGACTGTTTTAAATATTGTATACATAGTCAAATAAAAAAAAATAAAAAAAAAAAAAACAAAAATTAAATTGCAAAATATTTGAATTTTAAATCCTGCTTTGCTTTTGATCGAAATTGTTAAGCAGGACTTTAGATAGTATGACCGAACTGTGAATTGATTTATTGAGGGTTACAATATGCAAATATATTAAAATATATCTACACATTTGAAACTACATTCAAGTAACACGAAACACATACATAAATAAAAGTGAAATATAAAAAAAAATGCATTAAACCATAGACAATTTGAGTTTTATTGAACAATTTTACTATTGTCGAATTACAGAATCACAAAGGGTAAGTACTTATTCAACATTTTTGGCAGCTAACTAAAGCAAAGTACTTTTATTTATGTGTCTGATTAATTTCGCTTATGCTTGGCATTTTTTCGGGAAGATTTTTCGTACATCCGGAATTGCTGAGTAGCGAATGATATGCAGTTCAATAACAATAGTTAGTATATTGTCAACTTCTTCACTAACAGAAAGTGGACGCTATCATTTTCTCTCGGTTACCCTATTTTCAAAATGTACGAAAATAGTCAGACCTTGTCTTAATATCCTTGTGGATGAAACACCGATTGCAACGCTTTTTCATCTGAAGATTCTGTAAATCATCCTTGACTACCTGCTCTCCTTCTCAGCGCACACAACCGAAATGGTTAATGAAGTACAAAGCCTCAACACAGTCTGCAAGTCGCTCTTCGAGAATCAGGTGCTCAAGGTGGCATAAACAAAAAAACGTGTTAAATTGTAGTGCACTAATTTAGTCGCTGGTAACTAATTATACTTAGTGGACGATTCACCTGCTGCACATCGTTCGGTTTCATCTCGCGGGGCAGCCATATGGGCACTTGCCTGAAGTCGAACCGCCTACCAGGTATGTCAGAAGGCTTCGCCTCAAACTCACGAGCGAGATCCGAACCTACACCAGTCAATCACTGGGATCGACAGTATACGTACCTCAAATAACACAGACCGAGTTAAAATCTCGCCCTGAGATTGGTGTAATTGCAATGAAATAACCACCTATTGCAGACGAGAAACTCGAGCTGCCTCGTGAGTTCCGCATTACTCTGGTCCAACTACGATCAGGATATAATGTACTTACGCCGGCCTGCGTTGCAATCACTAGGGCAATCAGATCATGTCTAACGGAGGCCCTGAATGTGATTTGTCACATGTCTCCTACAGATCTTTACATTAAGGAGCCTGCTTCTCAGAGAACTATGAGGGAACTGGGGATCTGGAAATAGCGTAAGTTTGATCATGGACGTATCCGGAAATTCACAAAATAGGAACCACTAAAAAGGCTCACAAATTCTACTATCCAGAGACTTCAGCAGCTTGTTCCCCTCTAGAACGGAGTGACGTTCTAGCGTTCGAGCGACGTGGGCCTAATGGTTTACTTTTCAGACAGCCAAGCAGCAATCCCGGCTTTCAGCTCTGAAATGGTGGCATGTAGAGTTACACTGATATGGTAGCCGGGGTACCGAAACATTAACGGTGCCGACCTAGATAACTCAAAGGCCGTAGAGGGTCTTGTACCTCAGAATCTCATCATGGGATGGATCTCTCAATGTCAAAAGGTCTTATACTCTCTATAAAATTAATTAGATGGACGTCTCCTGGCTAACCGCAGTTTCCACCGGTCACAGGGCACAACGTCTACTGCTGTAGCTGCTCACCAGCTGCGGAAGTAACCGTGGAACATCTCTGCATCATCTGCAGCTGTTCAGGTCTTTGCAGAACTAACCTGAAAGAGTAGATTGAAATGATTTGCTAAGGTTCCTAAGCTTCAGGAACTGGAAGGCGATACAGAGTTTATTCGCTCTGTTATTCAGGTTCGACGGCGATTACGTGGTATTAATGTAACGAGGCTCTTAGTGCTAATTAGAATTCTTTACTCGCGACTACAACAAACCAACTAACCAAGCCTTTTTCCAATTAAATTATTTTATTTTTCCATCTTGTTAGCACACACGCAAATAAACATTGTGTAATGATTAGGATTGTTAAATTCCGAGGAAGTGTCCGGTAGCAATAAGCTTGTGAAATGAAATGTGTTGGTCCTCTACTCCACGATATATGAGAATATTGTTGCCACTACCAACGATCCAACGATTTTATATATAGAATACATTAAACAGTAAAGTATGTATGAAATCCTGAAAACGCACATATTTGCACTCGCAATTCCATTTGAATCCTCGGGTAGCTTAGCACGGTAACACAACAAATTTCTGTTGCTATGTGATTACACTCCTATTTTATTTGTGTACCTACTTTCGCATAAAATCTTTGATATTCAAACCATGTGCAAATTTGTTCACGAGCATTTGTGTAAATTTTTTTTTTGCATTTTCATTGTCAACAGGTACAAAATTACATTTTCATCTACTTCTCACATCATAAAGGTCATAAAACTAATGGAAGAAGAGTAAAAAACAAATAAAAATGAGCGCCCAAAGCAAAACGTTGACGTAGTGAAATTGTAGCGAGTGTGCGTGTTTTCCTTTGTTCATGGCTTTCCTGGGGGAACAAAGAACACATACATTCAACCAAATTAAAAACAGTAGCCTCGTACACTTCGTATCTTAAGTATTTTACATTGCATTTCTCGCAAAAAAGTGTACAGTTTCCACATACAAGCGATTTGAAATCGACATGTTTTATTGCAACTTTGGCTTGCTTTTGAAAATAACTAGAATTGAGTATATAATATCAGGGACCGAAAACAACAGCTACTTTTTTTTCGATGTAATAAAAGTCCGGGGAAATATATTTTTGTAGAAAAAAGTTATCACTGTTGTTTTTTATCCCAGAACGTCTTTCTTTCTATTTTTTTTTATAACTTTTTGGGGAAAAGTCCAAAAATAACTGAAAACTCCGGACGTTTATTTTTTTGTCGAATATTCTTTGAGTCTGAAATAAAATGATTTCCTAATAAAAAAAAAACAAACCGCTTATCCAAATTAAACGAATTTGGTATGAAATAAAAAAAAAACTGAAATTTGAGTTTTGCCGGCTCGAGGTCAAGTTAAAATTGGAAAGGTCGCTGAAAAATTATGAATACTGAAATAGCTTAACGACGAATGTCAGAATGAACTTTATAAATAAAAGTTTCAAATTGTTTTCAAAATTCCTAAATTCCAAAAATTTTCAAACTTTTTAATTATAATTTTTAGAAACTTTCTGAGTATGTAATTTTGTAACCCATGTAATTTTACTATGATAAAGTTTAAGGTTCAAGTAAAAATTCTGCTTGATTTTTGTTATTGTGTTTTACAGACGGTGTTCAGTATTTACTTCCATATCAAAGTAAATTTTATTCATGCGTTATACGGGGAAAATCAACAAATGAAAATCAGCTAAAAAAACTATCAAAAATGAACCAGAATTTTTAGTGACTTCATTTTGTTATAGTAAAATTAAACGGCTAACAAAATTAAGCTGTATACTCAGAAGATTTCAATAAACTCTAATTAAAAAGTTCCAAAATTTTTGAAATTTGATACATTTTTGTCAATTTCGAAAAATGTTTGGAAATTTTTGCAATTTTCTGAATTATTGTGAATTTCATAAAACGTTTGAAACTTTTATTTTTATAGTTTATGTTAAACAATGAGTTATACTTGAAATAGTTGGCATTCCTCGTTTAGATATTTCAATCCTCTTTCACCTAATATCAAATTTGTTTAATTTGTGTGAAATGGGTCTTGCAATAGGAACGCTACAAAAGGTTTTTTAAATAAAACAAAAACGGTTTGGGATATGAGTTAAATTCTTTATTGCTGTGAAAGAACATTCGATGCCATTATGTATGGAACTCGATTTCTTTTGCATGAGCGCCACGGGCATGCTTGCCGAAGTCCAGACGCTGAACCCAATTTTCGACGGTTATCAAGCATAAATCGGTCGATATTGCTGCAATTTCACGTTCGATATTCGTACGAGGTTCATCAATCGTCGCTGGCTTGTTGGCATTGACCATAGACTTGACGTAGCCCCACAGGAAATAGTCTAACGGCGTCAAATCGCACGGCGGCCAATTGACTGGGTTGATTCTCCTCGGATCCAGGGTTTTCGATGTCAGTGTGTAGTTTCATTTCAACTAACAAAAATGCCCAGATATTCAATGTACGCCAAAATCGACGCCTGTTGGTAGAAAATGTAAGTTTTTTAAGGAGCAGCTGAAGGTTAATACAATAGTGAAATTTTCTTTCATTTCTCTGGCATCTTTGACTGCCTACGGGCTTCTCCTGGACAGACGGAATTGCAAAGACCCTCTGGCCGAGAGTGGATCGTGGGCGCTCAAAGCAGCTGAGGTCGCATACTAAGCGGCAACTCTCGACCATCGTAGAGGTTTTGGCTGGGCACTGTCCGTTGGGTATTCATGCGGATAGACTCTGACCCTTTCTGCCGCAGCTGTATGGAGGAGGATGAGGTGGATTCATCTTGTCATTTTCTGCTCAGCTGCCCTGCATTTGCGAGACTGAGGTTCAAGTACCTAGGCTCGTACTTCTTTAGCTCTCCAGAAGACCTTTCTGGAGTGGAGATTGGTAGTTTGCGTGACTTCACTCGGGGCACGCAACGTTTCTCAGGTTAATCGTTCCTGACTTTCCGATTCACGTTACCGTTCATAAATTAGGTGGTATCACAACGGACTCCTACTATGTCTAAGTGAGTTTCCCTTGGGGAACTACCACAGTAACCTAACCTAACCTAACCTGGCATCTTATTGCACATAGTCAAAGTTAAATATATCGATTAGTTACGAGATTTACATTTAATTTCGTAGCCTACGTTGCTGTGGCTACTTAGCTAAATCTAATTTATTGCTCAAAATTTCATAACACAAAAATTTAGATTTGGGTATTTTCATATGTAGTTTTGTTTTATTTTATTTAATTATAAATATTTTCCTTTCCTTGTTATCTTTCTCAAACAACTTGCCTACATATAACATTTACACAATCCATATGTATCAATTTAAGTAAGTAATTGTAATTTGTAAGCAGCTGTCAAAAGCACAGCTATGAATTTAATCGTTTAGCTAGAAAATAGCTTTCGTTTACAGCGCTAAAGTACCAATGATTGACAAATAACAAAAAATCGATAAACAGTAAATTGGGTGAATCAAGTGCACAAATACGGATTGTTGGTTTTTTTTTTTTTTGTTTACTATGTTCAACCGTTCGTTGATCTTTGGGTAGAATTCTACACAAAATGTAATATCAAACTAAAATATGGTAGTAATGGTAGTAATGTTAGTAATAGTTTTGGTGGTAGTAGTAGTAGTAATTAGGAGTTGTAGTAGTTCGTGGTAGTAGTAGGATTGTTAGTAACATTAAAAAATAGTACTAGTAATTAGTAGTAATATTAGTAAAAATAACAGCAGTAATTGGTATTACCAATATTAAAAAAAAATAGCAGTATTTGTAAAAATTGTAGTAGCATTAGTAAAAATTGCGGTAGAATTTTGTAAAAAATAATGGTAGTAAAAAAATGGTAGCATAAACGAAATTAGTGGTAAAAATTAGTGATAGCAATTAGTAGTAGAATTCGTAAAAATAGTAGTAGAAATTAGTTAAAATATTGGTAGTAGTCATTAGCAGTATCATTAATAAAAATAGTAGTATAAATTAGTTAATATCACAGTATTAGTATTAGTAAAAACAGCAGTGGAAATTAGTAAACATAGAAGTAGGAATTAGTAGTAGCATTTATAACAGAATTAATAAAAATTACATTAATAAAAATAGCAGTAGTAATTATTAGTGATAGTAAAAATAATAGACATAATTAGTTGTAGTATTATTTAAAATAGTTGTAGTAATTAGTAGTAGCAATATCTAAAAAATTGGAGAATCTGAAAAAATTGTAGTAGCATTAGCAAAAATTGCGGCAGAAATAAGTGAAAAATAGTGGTAGAAAAAAGTAGTAGCATTAGTAAAAATAGTGGTAGAAATTAGTGGTATAAATTAATGATTACAATTAGTGATAACAGTTAGTAAGCCCTAATAAAAATTAAAGTAAAAATTAGTAAAAATAGAAATAGGAATTAGTAGTAGCATTTGTATCAAAATTAATGGAAATTGGTTAAAGTAGTAGAGCAGTGAGTTGTAGCAATATTTAAAAAAATTAGCAGCATTTGTAAAAATTGAGTTAGCATTATTAAAAACTGCCGCAGAAATTAGTAAAAAACAAAGGTAGCAAAAAAAGTAGTAGAATTAGTAAAAATAGTAGTAGAAATTTATAAATAAGCTGTAGTAATACAAGGAGAGCATAAAAAGGACAAACAACAGCGGTTATATGTTGCTTTTTTAAAAAACTAACTTGCAAAAGTATTCATGAAAATATATGAAATCTCAATAAATAATAAAAATCGATTTTAAGGCCAACGATCGGTTAAGCGAGTTTTTTTTATTAGTTAGAAACATTTGTATGTCAAAAATATACACAGTTCACAATTGATGTGTGAAAAAGTGTGCACTTTACAAATCACGCTTCAGTTATTATATTATATGTAACTTTTTCATTTCATAGAAACTACACCACCGACTCCTTATTGGCTGAGGTCAACCGCACTATGCCACACATCAGTCATTAAAATTTCATTCGTTCATTATTTTTAGAATTATGTTAAGCTAATAATTTTGATTATTAACGATATGTGATAAACTAACTAAATAAATAAATAAATCATCGGGTGAAAATAGTTTCTCCAAACCATCAAATTTTAATTTCATGCTGATTATAATTCATAAACTCATCCAGTTTATTATTTGTGCATTTGAGTCATATTTACAATTACCTAGATCAACTTGTACCCTCATTTTAAAATGATTAATTGCAAAAAAATATAATAACGCTTATTTTACATATATTGACAGTAATGATGATGACAATAGATAGTGGTGATAGTAATGGCGTAATGTCACGATACTTATGAGAATGCCACGCCGGAAGGGGCTGTATGTCAATGTAACTCTAAGTGTGCATACAAACATACATGCTTATATAAATATGTATGTATGTATCTATATGAAAGTGCCGCACGCGTTAGACAAATGCAGTAGTCTTTTTTTACCAGGCATGTCATAAAAGTGTGCATATATGTTCATATATAGGTGAGGTTCGGTTAGTTTAACCCGGCTGCTCCTAGAAACTCACATGTACCCTCTGGGATCCACTGTGTTACCACGGTATAGACGTAAACAGAACGGCAGTTAATTTGCAAAGCGCAGCGTGCTTGCAATGCAGCTACGTAGTCGGCTAATTTTTACTGCCGATATGTCCGCCAGTGAGTGGATAAGTTTTAGTCTCACCAAGTCAGGGCAGCTGAGTAAAAAGTGTTGAGATGATTCCACCTCCTCATTCTCCAAGCAGCTATCGCGGTTTGGTTTAGCGATGATATTGAGGTGTACCGCATTGATTTCCGTTGGACAATATCCTGTCAGCACCCCCATAGTCAATGAGAGCTGCGGCTTGCATAACCTTAGAAGCTCCCGCGACCTCGTCCGGTCTAATTTTGGCTAAAAGGATCTCGCGACACCACATGCTGTCAAGTGCTTGCCAAGCTAATCAAAGTCGCCAACAGGTGGCCAGAGGAATCTCGAAAAGTTCCCGGCTTAAGATGTCCTTTGCAAGTGTGCCATGTCTCGCTAATTCATCTGTGTTACAATTCCTTGGTATAACCCTGTACCCAGGTAACCAGTTTGGATATATGTATGTAGAAATACTCCGAAGCTCTCATAAGAGATGTCCGTTAGCCCTTAACTACTTTCAATCGCATTGTTATTGAGTTAATACTTAGCTCTAACTTCCGCTTGGAGTAAATATTCCCTTATAGAGGTGGCACTGGTAAGCAACCATTCGGGCTCTTTCTTTAGGGCGGCCGCTTCTGTCTGGAAAAAGTATTCAAAATTTTTTGCTTAGACAAAGTTCTCGGCAGTATACTCTACCTTCTACCCTACCATCAAGTTTCGATACATCCGTTAACATGTTCAGCAGCTCTCGGCGCACCCCTCCCAATCCCAATCCTAGAGAGATCTGTGATACCAAAGTAGCCCTTAGGAGCTATGATGGGCATGCAGTGGTTCATTGTGGCGGAAATGAAGTCGAAACCTTATCAAATCCTGAAATGATTACAATCTGAGTTAAATTTGTGTCCAATATCCCCGACCCTGACGGCTGCCTGGGCTCCCAAGGTTTTATCGCTAATGTAGATGTTGTCCGGAGGGCATCATTGATTCCAATGAGAGCCGCTCTTTGTCGATTATCACAGTCTTATCTATAGAACCCCATACAGGAGTATTGGTTTTACGAAGCGTTAAATAACTTTAGGCGAGAGACCCTGGCGCTTGCCGGTGGCCCTCTACAGCGGTACAAAGCAACCAGGGGCTTCTTTGATGTATCTTCATTATTATATTACTTGAAAAGTTTGATATCTACTATCAAACCTATATATTTTATCAGAATCCTCTAGTCCAAGATCTGGTGTACCAGGTGTAACACTTCCGGTGAGCCAGGGTGAGGTCTCTGACGGCTATAGTAAATATTGAGTTATTGCGACTATTGCATATTCTCTTAGTATATAATCAAAAATAGACTCACCTCTATTGTTGGTATTCGTGCTAGCCCAGACTACGTGACTACGTAACCGTCACTGAAATTAGACAGAAAGAAAGCCAGGCCTCCTGGATTAGGACCACTTCAGCTTAACCTTGCTCAAAGCAAAGCAAAAGATTGGCGGACGCTGTCTTAGAGTGCTGAAGATAGATCTGTCTGATAATCATCCTCAGAAATTCTGTCCTTCACTCCGGTGGCGACTTTACCGTCAGAGCCTAGCGGCCTCTCTTCTTCCGCCCTTTCGAACAGCGGTCTCACACTGAAGACCTCTCTCGAGTGATCGCCCTCGGTACCACCTGCGCATACGGAGTCTACATCCTGGTTCATGGAAGGCTCCTTATTTCCTAATTTCCCCCAACGAATTTGTGCTAATAGAGGCTACTTCATAAGTATGTTTTTATATTACTATTTAAGAAAAAAATATGAATATGAACTATGCAATTTGAAGTGTTTGAAGTTAAAAATTGTTTGATGTGTTTTTTTTTTAATCACGATATAAAATATTTCTTTCAAAAATACCATGCTTCATATTTTTTTATTTTGGAGCGACCTTTTATCTAAAAATGGAAGATCGGATATTTTGTCGCAAAGTTATCGCATTTTTAAGAATTAAATTTCATGCGCCAATGGCGTGAAATCGAGTTTTTAGACAAATTTTCAAAAATTCCCCAAGACGAAAAAAATCAAAATCAAGCAAAAAGAAAAATTACGTGTCTCATCGATATTGATATATCTAGAAACCATAAAACAAATTTCATGCAAAAAAAAAGACCTGGTCCTAACTGCTGGGAAATTTTGTTTGAAATTGACCCATATGTTTATTTCGAATTTATGAGGAAAACAAGACAAAAACTCTCAAAATATCTATATTTGTTAGCAACTTATTACCTACAGTGAGTGACACACAAAATTTGGAATCCCAAAAAATTTTAATTTTGATAATTTTCACTTAAAGTGGCTCATCTTAGATGATATTTATTATTTTTTTATTGCAAAGCTATGCTTCCTCGTTCAGCTAAACCCATAAAATCTAAAATTCCAAATTTTGTTCAAGGCCTAAAAAAATTCCACAAAATGTCCATTTATCTACACGAAAATCTCAAAATTTGTACTATATACGTGTGGTGCTAGAAAAAAATGGCCAAACCGTTTACCAAAAAAAATTTTAAAATTCAACGGTAATTTTTAGCAACTTCGAGCGTGTACTCCTTGTTATTCTACATTTTAATGGGCTACGAAACATACCAGATAAATTTATAAAAAAATCTAATTTAAAATGCCGGAACTTAAAAATTACTGAAACACTGGGTTCCCGGTATTACCATTCCTAGCACCATCTAATCCGCATTAAAAAATTCTGATAATTTAAAAAAAAGAAACGAGTACATATCACCCCAAAAACATGAATATATAATTTTCTTGCAAGAATGATAGAATACAAGATTGCGCCTTCCCGCGGTGAAATGACAGATCTCGCCTTTAGTAAACAAGAATACGGGAGAGAGAAAATTGAACAACTTCCAATATTGCATTGAAAAACGTGTTCTAATTGTTCTAAAGTGTAAAATAAGAATTTATAGGCAGACATTTAATAAATAAATTCGCAAAATACTAAAAAAAGTGTCTCTTTTTCTTAATTTGTGAAAAAAGCTTTGTCTAGTTGAAGTTGAGAATTGTCAAACCCGGCAAAACCAAAGTAGCGGTACTTCTAAAGGCGTCACCTTCAGTATTCAGTACACCGTGATTTTCTTGATACTGAAATTTTTAAATTTGTATCAGTAAGTTTTTCAAAATATTAAAAAACAAACTTGCCGACCCAGTCTAATTGTACACACATATGTACATACATATGTATATTATAAATACATCCATTTGAATGTCTGTGTTTGGTTGTGAAATAAAATAACGTGTGTAAAATGGTTATTATTTCCGTACGTGCTCTAGGATTTTTGTATTTATATACATACATATGTACATAACTAGATTTGCAATTTGCATGTTATACAATTCCAACGCATAATCAATTAACCAGCCGAACGCGTTATCATTTGACAAATTATTTACTTTCATTGGCCCGGGCGTTCGCTTCATTTGATGAGCGTGTGCTAAAACAAAGAAGACTAAAATAAAATTTATCATATTGTGGCATTTTTATTGCTTACTCGTACTTTTGTTTTGCGGTTATGTTATTATTTATAAAGCAGTTAGTTTTGTAACGCATTCTGAGTGAGAGTGCTGCAAATTTAATTAGCCACGCTGACACTAACAAAGCCAATAATGTACGACTACAAATTCGCGTACATATGTTGGGTAATTTATTGAGAGTTACTTTTTTTTCAGTAGGTATTTTATGGCATACTAAGTGCGCATATTTAAATTGTAGAGCATTTTTCTACTTTGCTAAATGGGGGCAGCGAAAGCAACCCAGCAGAAGATGAAGATCTCGGACACCAGATCGCTGATGATGGAATTAACATCCTACCCCCAGACCTCGATGATGTTTGGATAGCAATAACGCGCCTACGGAACCCAATAAAGCTACAAGCGCTGTTTGGTTTTACGGAGAGCTCGGGTAAGGTACATATTTTACGTAGAAGAAGCATCAGAAGATAAACCCACTAAAAATTGTCAGTGTGGGACTTTAACCCGACTTAAACCTCATACCGTCCCAGCACCAATCCTCCGGTACTACCGTCAAGTATTTCGTCGCGAGGTGGTTTGAATAATAAGCTCCACGTTATAAAGTCCTGATACAGCCCGTAGGAATCTGAATCATTATATTTTCTTCTTATTGGCAGTTTGTGCCTTGCACCTCAGCAATTCTGCCACTTTTGCATCTATTGCAAAAAATAGCCCGTCCCTACTGAGGCTGTCGGAATGGAAAAGAGTCCAATCGTTTTTCTGTTGGGGAACGGTCTGACAGAACCAGTTTCAAAGCCGCGTGGCATTCAGCATCACCTTTTCTACCATCTTAGGGCTGCTGAGGGCTTCTGTCTTAGGCTCTTCGCTCCTAGCCATGTTGTTCCACAAAAGAGCCATAGTATGGATAGTAGGACATACCGACTGCGACTTCTTAGTCATTGTCTCCATTGTCGGTATCAAAGCGCGGCACTATGTCAGACCAATAACTAAAGATGATGCGTTATAAATAGCTGAACAATGGCAGCATGTGGAGAGAGCGGAATATTATTCAGGTGGCACCGGTAAAGGCATTCTTAATATCTAACGTGATCACTAGGAAATTTATAAGTGATATGCCCAATCCAGAAGTAGGGTGGTCCTGCGATATGCGCCAACTACCACGGGATCAGCTTCTTTAACATTTTCCGACACGCCAAATATTGGAAAGACCCGTGAGAAGAGGATCGGCACACACCATCAGCTTTCGACAGCACAAAAAGAAGTTACCTATACTCGGCGATTTCTGACTTTGGTATCCCTGCAAAATAATAGGGATATGTGAAATGACGTTGATCAGTGCCACCAGCTCAGTCAGAATAGGGAGGGGCTCTCCAGCGAAGATTCTTGCCAAAAAGTGCTATTAGGTGTCAAACGATTCGAGGAGAAGGTTTATAGCTAGCTTTATACTGAAGAAGGTTGCCGCCTGGTGCAAAAGTCGAGTTACATAAGTTAAACTTTTTATACATTTTTTTAAATGTATATTCAAAATTTGTCAACGGCCTGACCGAAGAGAACGGGTTTTTCTTATTTCGGGTAGGAGGAACTGCATCATTAGTTCTTTAAGTTTTCTGCACGACTTCAAGGCAAATTTTTTAGGTGTCCTAGTTTATGGTTTCTAGCATATATCCATCTTATCTCGCCATGTCTTTTTTGCAGCACAGTGTAATGGATTAAAAACTTCAATGTATTGGATTAAAATCTTCTAATAAATTTGTTATATTCGTTGCTAAAATTGCTAAACTGAAATAAACAACCTGAAGGACCGTCCGAACGTCTTTGCAACTTGATCATAGAGTCAAGTCATATAATAAGTTATATATTTAATACCGGTTACCTCCTCTAAGAAAATCATCTATCTATCTCTCAGAATCGGCGCAAAACTGCAAGGAGAAAGCGGTCAAATCTCATTAGATGCACATGTGACATTATTATTATTTTTAGCAATCACCAATCAATCGATCAATCACCAATTTCTTCGACGCAACAATTTGAGCAAGCAGAGCTGACATTCAGTAAACTTACTTATAGGTACTAAATATATAAGAAATCCACACACACGCCTATCATGTACTCGCAGTTGAAATAATAATGTAATGATTTCCATTAATATGTATACTATGTACATCGACTAGTCTCGTCGTAAGCAAAAACTCATAATACTGTCCATACTGGGCGAAGTTATTTCTAATTATACTCTGATAAGACAAACACATAGCAAAAATGGAAAGTATTACTGACTTTCGTTGAGTTTTCTTTTTATAGAACTGTAGAAGGGTTTCTTGAAATGTTTTTGTTTATAAGCCCTTGCGTTTTAAGGCACAAAAAAGGGGTAACAAATAAGAGAAGTGAAAGGTCATGATATGATATTTTTCATTGCTTTAAAATATCAAATCATGCACATAGCTAAAAAGTTCACCTAAAATTATAGAGGTTGATATCTAAAAAGACTTGATGACCAAGGAGTGCGAGAGGGGACATAATCGAAGAAATTGTTGCTAGAAAAACTAAGGATATAGATTTTTGTTTATTAATTTTAATGGAATTTTGTTTAAAAAAAATATGCAAATATTGTAAGCAATCTCGCCGTTTTTATGTTAAAAATCATATAAAGGAAATTAATAAGGATATCCTCTCATTTTTGTTATAGTCTTTATTAGAAAGGAAAATATTTATATTTAAAAGAGCCCTTTTCAATTAAAATTTAGTAAAAATAAATATTTAAATTAATTATAACTATAAGTAAATGTTATATAATTAAGTAATAAGCAGTTTATAAAAACAGTGTGATATTTATTTTCCGAAAATAATTTACGTAAAAAAATTTAGGTGCCAATAATTTTAAATTGAAAGGAACTTTGGCTTATTTAAATTAAGAGGAGATTCTAATAAAACCCAAGTTTCCCTTCTTAATTTAGTTGAAAAGGTTTGCATCTTAATTCAACGGGTAACCTTCTCAATTACAGTGAAAAGTTTTCTTCTTAGTTTTATAGATTATATCTTGATTTTATTGAAAAGACATACCCAGTCGTAAAAAGAAGGTCGCCTTGTTTACAAAAAGTCATAGAGAAATCCACTATATTTCGTTCTGATTTATAGAACATTTTGGGAAATCTTTTCGATCTGCACATCTTTTTACTTTTTAAAGCAATAAAAATATCAAAACGTGCCCTTTTGCTAACGGTAAAAATTTAAACAATTACATATTTTCGAATATTTTATCTTCATTTACTCATCGTGATTAATGCCACTATCCACTATCCACGGGACATATATGTAGTTGTTAATGCAATTGTTTATCAATTTTTAACACCTCAATTTAAGTTTACGATTTCAATTTTTTTTTTTTTTATTATTTCGAATGTCTTGTTTCTGCTATTGATGATGCGTACGAGTATTTTGTATAGTTGGCAAACTAATTGGATTCATGCCAACTTGTCAAACGCTTGGCAGCCATATCGTCTCTTTTGCATAAACGTTTTGAAGTACATATGTATGTATGCAGATTGTAAGATTCATGTTAGATTAAATTTATATGACCGCAACTACACATAATCTGGGTCGAATGAAGTCATTCATATAAATGCAATGTTAGACAAATTTAGAAATTGTATGCATATAGCTACATATCCACACCTATAGAGCGCAGAGAAATGAATCTATTGTAGTGTTTAAAAAATGCGTTCACTTCATGACAAAACCTCAAAATTTTCCGAATTCCAACACTATGTTGGTTGAATATTAAAAAAAAATTTTTAAATATGATGTTCCTCGATATCGAGCGCCTTATCTGGGGCTATGGCGGAGTTCCTACACAGGCTGGGAATCGAAAACGGCTTTATTAGCCTCATCCATCGACTGCTTATCTACAGAACAGTCAGTGCGCAGTGGAGCAGCGGGAGAAAAGGAGTTCTCTCACCACTACTTTGGGTGGGAAGGCTACCAAGTTATTGAATACGCGGATGACTTGGCGCTCATTGACAGACGAAAGTTTTTGAATATCTTATGTGGTTAATATCTGGCTCTGGAACCGTGGACTGGCTGTAATCCCTGGAAAAATAAGCACATTCTATTCACCCGAACTACAAATTTTTTAGCGTTCATCTACCTTCGTTAGGTGGCGCTCAGCTCGTACTTTACTCTATCCGAGGATAACCCCCATCCAAGGTTAAGTACTGGATTCGAAACTTTCCTAAAAACTGAATATTGAAAATAGATAAAATAAGGCACTGCTTGTCTTGTACTGGGGCTTCGCGCCTAGAGCTATTATATGATCAGATAGTAGAACCGATACCATGTAATTCTTGTTTGGTGGGATTGCCTAGACAGAGTCTGCAAGCCAGAAAGGGTGCAAAGAATGGTAGATCTAGCCACACTCAGACTGCGGGATATTGCATAGATTTTGAACTCGGATAATTATCATTCGAGGATAATAAAAAGCTTTGACTTTATCCTGGCTACAATGACACATTGAGTACCTTCCATGCTTCTTAAAGAATACTTTGTTACCACCATTCCATCTAGAGAAGATTTGGAAGACTACGATAAGTGGGAGAGAGGGCTGGTGAACATGTGCATAGATGGATTGAAGGTCAATCTCGAACTCGGTCTGAGACAAACATTTAGGGTATAAGGTCACTAAAGCGTATTTCAAACAGAGGCAGCCGATTAAGGAGAGCAAGCTCTGTTTAGAAAAATAATATTTATTCTGATAGCCAGGCTGGATTGCTTTGGATGGCTTTTATTTCGAGAGCTTCGGATAGCTATAAGCTGGCCACCTACACAGATAAATTATATCCCAAGCAATTGTGAAGCAAGTGAGTTACCTAGGCAGATTATACTTGAAATATATTCCTTAAGCAAGAAGCTTCTCGGAGTTCCTCTGGCCACCTGTGTGCTGCCTCTGAACGTATTGAACTGCAAGCAGCTTTGTATATGCTGGGCTGCTACAAGAAAGTGTAGAGTCGCGAGGTCGGAGAAGGTTACGGCAAATTCTACGGTTATCCAAGGACAGATCTTATTAAATTTGAGGGTACTAACAGGCCACTATCAAATGGGAATCCAAGTGGTGCCTCAATATGAAGACTGGTCCTTTGTTAGACAACTTTTGTTGCATCTGTGAACGCACCTTATCCAGCCTTCGGAGGACATAGAAAAAATGAAGATTAGGCAGCACGCGGCGCTTTGCAGATTACAATTAAGAAGTTACCGTTTTGTTGAATGTTCTGTGATGCCACTTTAAGCCTAGACTTTCTATTGTCACCTCGGATTTTAAGGGCTGTCTGATAAATATTCATTCAATGTAATATATGAACAATCCACATATCAATCATTTTATACTTGTGTAAAATTTACATATGAACATAAGCAATACCTTGTTAGTTTAATTTTTTTCTTTGTGAAGCTACTATTTGTACCATATGGAAAGCTTCAAGCTCTATGTCAATGAGTTTTGTTAGGATACCCAAGTTTCGTGGGTATTGTATCACTGTCAGATGTATATATATAGTATTTATTATTCAGTGTTTAGTTTTAACACAGTTTATTAATGTTGAATTGAATAGTAAGTAAATGATTTAATATTTGAAAGAAATGAAATTAAACATGAAGTTGAATTACAATAAATTAAATATTTCACACGTGCGTCTTTAAAAGCGAACCGTCTTCCCCGCCGTCTTCGTGTTAGCTCTCTCGTCGTTTTTATCTTCTTTTTCATCTTTCTTCTTCTCCGTTTCGTCTTCGTATATCCAGTGGTTACCATCTTTCTTGATTTATTGCTGCTTGAAATTAGCTTTGGGATTTTAATCCCACATATATACATACATATGTGTACAAAAATGTGCAGAAAGAAAAGTGAAAACGGATAAGCCATATTTGTATGCCCGTCCGTCTATTCGTCATTAGAAATGAGTTTAAAAAAATATTCATATTTGCAAAATCGTCAGGTGCGACAGATGAACAATCGATGAATTGAAAAAGAGAATTTTTCATAAAAATCAAATGCCGTTTGGATTCGACGTTTTTCCCAGAAGTATCTATTAGAGTTATACCCAACATAACGTTCGGCAATAGTGTTGCCGTGGTAATAAGGGGCCCATTTATTTCAATAAGAGTCGATATTTGCACCTTTTCCAGCTTACTGACTAGCGAAGTGCTGCCCAGACTAGCCCACCAGACAATAATCCCACATGGAAGTATTGGTTCTACTACCGACTCATTTAATAGCTATAGGCGAGAGCACCTGCTATAAGACAACCAATGCCTTCCTTCATATTTCCTCGGAGTTCAGTTTCCAGCAAAGTTTCCTACCCAGTACTTAACCCTATGCGAAAGTACAAGGTGAGTCTCGCCCCCAAACTGGTATTCGGCTGCTTCCATGAGCTCGAAATGACGTAATTTCAGCAGTACTCTAAAAAAAAGACATCACAGAGGTTTTAATTATCAAAAGTGGTAATTCTGATGAGAAATTGTTTTCCATAATACAGGAAAGGAAAGGGAAATAGGAAAGGAAGCGAACCTATAAGTCAAAACGTAAGCATTGGTTAGATCTCAATGAGTAAGCTCTAATCGAGTCGTGGCTGGAAAAAATTGTCAACAAAAAATTATTTATTACGCTCGTCGTTCTCTGAATTTCATTCACCTTTTCCATTCTATCGAAGTATTGTCTACAACTCAGTACGTGGTGTGATAGACAGTCATGGTCTGCAATTCATTTCCGAACTTACGAATGAATTTGAAATTTTTTCCTATCTAAAAATGTCGGGTGAAGTGGAAATTTTCGAGTGAAAGTGAATTGCAGAACATTTCCGAGGTTGTTCATATTTGCTTGGGCGCATCGATTTCGCAGTTCCACACAGATGCTTAGAAATAATAGCTTTTCTCTTTGGAAATGGTAAAAACAAATTACGTATCTAATGTTGCTATATTCAGGGCTCTAAAGGAATTCAAATTGTTCCCAAGTTCTTCTCCTCTAGACTTCTCGTATCCGGAAATCCGTTTTAAATTTTTACTCAACGAATTAGTTACTTGGTTTGTACTTTTTATTCATTTATAATTCTATCAAATCTTTACTTAATTTACGAATTCCTTAGTTCGTACTCTTTATATATGTATATCTCTTTGTAATCTGTATGAAATATAATAATTTCAGGATTATTAATACTAAAAAAATAAATAAATAAACAAGTAAGTATGTCATTTTTTCTTTTTTTTTTTTAAATCAATTAATTAAACTATTGTCTACTAGAACTGCTTATAGTTATTTTCTTTGGTTATGTTCCAAAAGACTGGGGTGCGCATTTGTGTTATGTTCAAAAATTAAGTAGACATAACATTTGTATGTACATAATTTGAAAATGTAGCAGTTTTAATTTTTAGGAAGTGTGAGGTAATTTACATTTATTTCAGTATCTCGTGCATTTGAAAATGAAATAAAAATTTTCCATTTTATTTCAGCATGTCATTGTTAAGTTAAGTTGGTGGTAAACGAAAAATACCTAATTATTGCCCATTTCTGCGGTTTCTAAGTAGCAAAACAAACAGGCATTACGAATTGTCAACCGAACGCTATGGCAAATGGCATTAAAATTGCAAACAACGCGAAAGGAATTTGCAAATCTCTTTGCTATGCAAGCAACCCAAAAAAAAATATTCAAATCAAGTACTCGTCGTACAACCGACTTAACGTAAACGCTCGTACACATACCCACTCGAACAAGTCAAACCCCCAAAAGAAACCATTTGCTTGCGCGCATACAACGAGGCAAACAAAATTCACTTTGCTTTAGCTGTATACCAACATAGAGACATACTACTTATAAATACATACATACATTTATTTCGCAAACGCCATTTCCTCCTCCCAACAAATTCAAAATATGTACAAGCGAATGTACATTAGGATGTGACTGTTTTGTACGTAGAAAATTCCTTTTTTTCTAGCAGTTTTTTTTAATATTCCTTCTGTTTATTTCTCCTAACTCCGTGATTCGAATGTTGAATGTTTGGTTCTACCTAAACCTGCGCTTAGGTTGAAGTTGCGAGTGATGAATTATGATAATAGTAGAGAAAATAGTAAATGCGCAGAGCTAAAAAGTTCACCTACAAATAAAGCGATCGACGTCTAAAAATGCTTGACAGCCAAGCAGTGCGAGAGGGCACAAAATCGAAGAAATTTTCGCTAGACTTGAATTTCTTCTCAAATTTATTGAATAAGAAAACGGCCGGGAATAAGCAGACAACTTTTTGTTAATTAATTTTTGTGGAATTTTGTGTAAATTATTAAGGATATCCTCCTATCTTTACTAGAATCTTATTGAACTTATTAATAAAGAAATATTTTTATATTTAAAAAAGCGCTTTTTATTTCAAATTTTGCTTTTAACATCTCAATATACGTACATGTGTATTTTGTAAATAATCTACTTTATATTGTTTTTAGTTTAATATTATGAATATTGTTCTTTGGATTTTTGTATTTGCAAAATGAAAATGTTTGATTTACTTATTTATTGTTCCAGAAGTTTGCAATGAACAATGTTTTGAAAATAAATACATTTACTCGATAGTGATGTTCTCTTTTTCTCCAATGTCTTTCTTGTACATTTATATTAAAAATGCTTGTAAACTAAATGTCTGAACATGTATTAAAATTTAAATAAAATGGCACTTGCCATATCCTTAGTTTAATTGTTTTTTAACTTAATATAATTAGAAATAAATCTTTTATAATTAAATAATAACCAGCTAAAAAACAGTGTGATATTTATTTTCCGAAAATAATCTACGTAAAAAAATTTCGTTGCCAATAATTTTAAATTGATAAGAACTTCGGCTTATTGTAATTATGAGAAGATTCTAATGAATACAAAGATTCTCTTCTTTATTATACTGAAGAGGTATCTAACTTAATTTTACAGGTGTTATCTACAATATTTTATTGAAAAGGTTTTCATCTTAATTCGATAAGGGACACGATATCGAGCACACAGTATCGATATGTTACGCATTCAAAGTATCACTCAAAAAGCGTCGGGTACCCATAAATATCGAATTTAAAAACTCGATATCTAAAATAGTTTTAGCGTTCTAGCGGACAAACCTCCTCAAAACAATCAACGAAAGTATTCGTTACTCTGAGGTTCCCCTCCTCAATTGATTTTAAACTTTTGAGTTTTGGTAAGTTTCAAGGAGCAACAAAAACTCTTCCAATGAATCGATGAACAGAAAGAGTATCCTCTTCCAAGACCCTTTCATTGATCCATTGATATGATCCTCCATACCTCTATTAGCGAAGGTCAGATCGATCACTTCTTGCCTTCTGGTGGTGAAAAAGTAGGCCTATTACCTACGTTCTATATGACCACCCCGGAGGACAGAATAAAGTCTAGTAGTTTGTTACCGCGAGGGTTGCACTTCGTGCTACCCCACATAATGTTCTGTCAGTTTGTATTACAACCCACTATTAGGTCCAGACCACTTGGCCCAGCATACTGCAATAATGTCCATAATTTCCCTCGAAGGAGGAAGAAATATGGAGTCGTGTGGCAGGTAGGCCAAGATTGCGATGACCTCGGCTCGTTGGTGATAATATAATGGTATAAGACTTTATACCTTTTTTCAAAGTTTTCATAATTTTCCGAGAGCTTTTTCGAAATTAGTGAAAGTGCAAAATAAAAACGGCGGTTAAGGCCAAAACCTTTTCAGAACCAAATATAGTTCTAAGAAAGTTATAGCAATCAAAACGCGATTTAGCTATTTTTAGCGAATGCCAAAAAAATATAATACCAAAAAATTGTTCTCGTCAAAAGTGTTCAATTAAAATTGGTACAAGCTAAATTTTTTTGCCTACATATAACGTGGCACGGCTTTATGTACACGTTAAACTAAAACTAATGACTTCCGCGGAAACGCAAGAGAAAAAACTGACCAATTTTCTTACTTCTACTTAGTTATATTCTGCTATGAGGTAATCATGTTTTTTGCTGGGTTGTGTTTCTGTTTATATGTATGTACGTTTGTTTCTATTTACATACTTATAGAAATATTTACAAGTATCTAAGTGGAAGAACATTAAACAAACAAGAAAACACTACGCGAAAAAAAAATTTTTTTTTTTAAATTTTTGTTTCTTCGGCTTTAGGTTTTTTTGTTTGTGTTTGGTTTTTGGTAAAAGTGTGACATAAGTTCACAACCAAACTGACCACGGCCACGGAATTTATAAGCAGATACAATCGGTGTAGGCGCTTTTGGGCAAAGCGTCAGTCACAAGTAGCAGTCGACAAACAGTTGAAATAACAGTTGCAAGAATTGCTTGTAGCGTTTCGAAGGAGGAGGAGGAAAAGCGGTTGTGCATTGTAGCGACATTAAAGCGCGTGCGGCTGTGTGTGTGAGTGAGTGTGTGTGCGATTTATTAGCTTAAATGAGCACGTGACCCGCATGCGATTTATTGTTTGAAACTCTCCAAGTATGTAGCGAATTGCGCAGCTACAGTCGATATACAAAGCTACATACACACATATGTACATAGAAATACTGGAAGTCGTTAATGCGTAATCATTAGTTGCAATAATTGAATTTACTGTGTTACTACAGTGGCGGCTCGATTATGTGAACCTAATTAAGACAACTGGAGTTTGTAATATATGTATGTATATGTAAATATAATATATTTCTTCACATAATCATAAACAAAAAATTAATATAAAATAATTAAAAAGATGACAAAAAATAGCATATTTTATTAATTTAATTTTTTAATTAATCAAATTTTATTTTCACAATAACAACTCTTTCTCGCTGGACATTTTGACATAAAGTCAGTGTTTAATAACACTGCGTGACAAAAATTTAAAAAAAACCTGCGTCATGATTTTGTTAAAAGTTTTTATTAACATTAGTAGCAGGCTTACGAACTGTGTTTTTACTTTTTTTGGATTGGCTCTAGTTCTTGAGAAAAACGAAACCTAAGAAATTAATTTAAAAAAATATGGAGGTAGGAACAGCAAATGTGGTTCATGACCAACTGATAAGCCGAGAAAAAATCATTCTTCCACCACTTCACATCAAGCTTGGGCTAATGAAGCAGTTCATCAAAGCCCTTGATAAGACAGGTGACTGTTTCGAATATGTGTGCAAAAAATTTCCAGTGCTTAGTATGGAAAAATTAAAGGCAGGAGTCTTCGAAGGTCCTCAAATTAGTACCCTTCTAAAAGACACTGAATTCTTAAACCACATGTCACAAATTGAATCTGAAGCCTGGCTAAGCTTTGTTAATGTAGTCAAAAATTTTTTGGGAAATCATAAATCACCAGACTATACAAAACTAGTTGCTGATATGCTTCTCAATTTTCGTAAACTAAGAGCTAAAATGGGCATTACAGTGAAGAACAAGGTGAACGGTTCCACCAGGACATAAAAATAATGGAAGAAAGATACCAAAGTCGATGAGACGACCACATGATGGCAGACTACAGCTGGAACTTAATACGGGATTGTCCTGAGCAACGACATCATAGGAGGTCCTACAGAAAAAGTTTTCTATAATTTTTTTTAAATTAATTAATGAAAAGAATGTATTTTTTTATTTTTATATTATTTTTATACAGGCGCGCAATAAAAATATAATTTAAATCCATATTGGTATTTTTAATTAGGGGTTTTCGTGAAATATTCAAAAGTCTTTATCTGAAAAACTAGAGCCAATTCGACAAAACTGATATTATTACCCTAAATCGACTTAAAAATCTCCGACCGCAAAATTTTGTTCCGCAGTGTAATGCAAGCCTGCTGTGCATTTCGATTCGGGTTGAAAAGTAAAATTTACGCAATTCCGACTCGTTTTGGAGGTGGTGTTCTTGATTCCGACTGAGTTCGAATAGATTTCGAATCGTTTTCATTCCGAAACGAAAATTAGTTCGAACAGCTGCTGTCAATTATTTATGTTTCTTGAATAATTCAACATTGCTGTGTGGGTGTGCTGAAACAGGAAAGCGTATCTTTGGTCGTTTAAAATAACAAAAAAAAAATACGCTTCGAATAAAGAGAAAGCTGAATGAACGCCGAGCAAGTTTACCCTATAAAAACATTGACATTATGAAACCTTCGTAATTTTCTTCCTTTTTCTTCGCATTAATTAATGAAGTGTATGAACAAAAAGAATCAGAAGAATATCAAAGGTACTATCGTAAGGAATGCGAACAGTCGCAGATTCTATACCAAAACTGTCATTCAATTAAAATTATTCCGCAAAATTCATTAATTTAACAGCGCTAATGTGTTTTTATAATGTTTTTCAAATATTTACCAAGGCTTGACCGAATATAAAACGAATAATAAATACCACGAACGTAAAAGTTTAAATTCGAATATTATTTGCGAAACATGGCAATGTAGAAATTTTCGATAAGTATTGCGCATGCGCTGAAGTGGTATCAAGATCTGGTCGGCCTCATGCTGATCGGTGTCTCTGTGCTTATCCAAGTGGTTTTTAAATTGAAATTTTCTGATTAAGATTTATCAAACTAATCGAATACAGATTAGAGTAATAAATATTTATTAATCTTCCAAATAAAATGAATTTTTAATTATAAGATGCTTGACTAACAAACCAGATATATAATTGAATTAAATTTGCCAATTACTTCTCATTCCAACTAGGCAAAAACAATATTTTCGAATCGACCAAATTTTGTCGGAATCGAGATCAAGAACACCAATCTATTTCGACACGAAAAATTTCATCGAAATTGTAATGCAGAGCTTACCTGATAGAGTGTGTTTAATATAGAAAATAAACAAATTATTTACAAGTAAATTCACAACGTATAATGTATGTGGGCTGTAAAAAAATAGTGTACTGTATAGAAAATTGATTGACAGATTTTAGATGATTGCCTGAAGGAGCTTATGAATTTAGCAATTGGAAATTCAACGGGAATTGCATTCCAAAAGATTTTTTCTTTCAGCTAACAATATTGGTAACAAAGAAATATTCATTTCATATAATAAATGATAATTCCCACGGAGGTTCTGCTTAGACGTAGATTATGAGTGATAGGTCACACGGTGGATGAAGATAGATGTACATAGATGAAGATTGTGGTAATTACCACGTTGGATGAAATTTCTCGGAAATATCGCAAACAAATGAAGGCGTCCGATGATCGCAGGTATCGCAATGGAAAATGCAGACAGACGTTCGATGTTTGTTAATATCGCATCGGGAAAAAAGGCGTCTGATGTATGCAAAGAAAATAAGGGGTTTTCAAGACTCATACGGCCTTTATACTCCCCACTGGATTTCAGTTTAAGTAGAAGTATAGAAAATGGCATATCTTCAGGGATGATTACGAAAGTGACGCGTTCACGAGGACCCATTTTGGGTTGTACTAAAAAAAAAAAGGTAATTATATTTTGACTGCTAAGTAATCAGTAAAGCCTAGAGTAAATAAGGATAGATCTGTTAGTCTAATCAAGTTGGAAAGAAACCTCCTGCGCCTGGTGACTGGTATTATAAGCGGTCCTTGTCTTATGAGAGCGGACGCCAGTTGTATCGGCTTTCCCGAAAATTCTGCCGGATCTGGGGTCAGTCGACGTTAGCGACCAAATACGTCCTTGGCAATCTAATTGTACTCTTTTTTGGAGGAACATACACCACATTCTGCCCAACTGGTATCACAATGGGCCCAAATGGGCCTAAGTGTGCCCTCAGCCTATGCAATGGTACGAGGGCAGCCACAATAACCTAACCTAACCTAGGTAAAAAGGTGGATACGAATTTTGAAATAGCATTGGAGACATGAAAATCAATTTTTTGGGGTTGAAAATTAAAAGCATGGACCTGAACAATCTTTGGGCACGGCAGTGTGGAATCGATTTGACGTTCGGAGCAGCGGTTTGACGCTACTAGACTTTTTTGCAGGCTGCTAGGAAGGGCCGATGTCATTCGAACAATCTGTTAAAGGTTTAATCTATCCGTGAGATAGTGCCAGAGACCGTTACCAGCCAGCTCTTGCGAATATGTCGGCCAAAAAATATTTTTGATAACTCCATTGAATTTTTTAAAAGAAACTAGAATAAATATCCCCCTTAATGTATGTATTATATTCTCTCACGGTTGTTTGTAACAGCATAAAGCAGCCGAGTTAGATATGTATATATATACACCAAACTATTCAGAAAAAAAGGTACTGATCGCCTAAACTATTTCTGCTTGTCCGTTCGTCCGTGCATCGGGTAGCAGAAGTAATTATTGAGATATTTAACCCTTAGCTACCTAACGCCGGTCACAGTGACTCTGCCGTTTTTTATTTTTTAAATATTCCCGTTATTATGCAAGCTGCGCAGTTGTCCGTCTATGTACTTTTTCTTTTCTCTCGTCAGTTCGTTTTGTGCAATCAGGCAGTCAACACGTGTACCAATTCAAAAACTAGAGGTAAAACATTTTTGCTTGCTTGTCATTGTGACCGACGTTAGGTGTTTATGGAATTTTAGTGCCGATAATTTTTTTTGTGGTTTTATAGAGTTATTATGTTTTCGCATGATCAAAACATATGTACATAGATGGCTGCAAGAGTTGGACTCGGAGTCGGAGTTTGAAGGAAGTTGCAATGAATTACCAAATGAAGACTGCAGTGACATAGAAGACGCTCCTGTAGACCATGTAGTTGATGGCGAATGTCAGCCAGAATCGGAAATAGAACTAAATGAGTCTGAACAATCGCGTGAGAAAGAAAACGCGATCGAGTGTTCGTCTTCTGACGACGATATACCACTGGCAAGGTATAGGAATTATTTCGGTAAGAACCGGTTTCGTTTGTCTGCTTTTCCCGCGATTTCAAGGTCAAGAACTGCGCAGCATAACATTGTACGATACGTACCTGGTCTCAAACCTCTCTTCAGAGATGTGTTGCACAGAAATACAAAACCCCTAGATTTGTGGAATTTGTTTTTTACCAATGATATGTTAGACGAAATTATACGGCACACAAACGAAAAAATCAGAAAAATGAGGCCTAACTATCAAAACAAAACATGTGTTCAGGATTTAGATATAATTGAGCTTAGAGCTTTTATTGGTTTGCTATACTATACATCAATTTTTAAAGAAAACCATACACATTACTCAAGTTGGTACAGCACGGACGGAACTGGTAGAGAAATTTACCGTTGTATTATGAGCAAAAACAGATTTGAAGTTCTCCTTAATTGTATTCGTTTTGATGATGCCAGCACTCGAAGTGAACGACGTCTGACAGATATAGCAGCACCGATATCTCACCTGTTTTATATGTTCATACAGAACTGCAAAGAAGTTTGTTCAATTGGTACCTACGCTTGCATCGACGAAATGTTAGTGGCTTTTCGCGGAAAGTGCAGGTTCAAAATGTTTATGCCAAAGAAACCTAATAAATATGGCCTTAAAATTATGTGCATTACTGACGCCACAACAGGGTACCTTTTGGATGCCTACCTATACTTGGGAAAAGACTCTGACAGTCAAGGCTTACCTGTTGAGTACCATAAACTAGGCAAACCTACCCAGGCTGTTTTGAGATTGATATCTACGATTGAATGCACCAACAGAAATATAACAACCGATAATTGGTTTACTTCAGTTGAGCTTATGAACATTTTGAAGAAAAAGCAGCTGACACTCGTGGGTACCCTTAAAAAGAACAAACGAGAAATTCCTTCTAACTTTCTACCTAGTCGTCATCGAAAAGTTGGTTCGTCCATTTTTGGATTCACGTCCGATGCAACATTGGCATCTTTTGTGCCAAAGGCTAATAAATCCGTCCTTATTCTGTCCAGCATGCATCATACTTCCAACATTGATCCTAATACTAAAAAACCAGAAATGGTGATGTTTTATAATAGCACAAAAGGCGGAGTAGACATGCTGGATCAAAAATGTGCCATTTACTCCACATCTCGGCGAACGCAGAGATGGCCAATGGCGATCTTCTATAGAATGCTAGATATTTCTGCTGTAAATGCATATATCGTAAACAAGATAAACCAAACACAGGAAAAGGTACTTCGGTTTAATTTTATGAAGAAATTAGCTGAAGATCTCGTGAAACCACATTTAGAACGCCGTGCATACCAGAATGGATTACACAGAGAACTTCAAGGCGCTATTCGCCGTGTACTAAAAATGGATCAAGTACCCAGTACATCGCTGGCCGACAACGTAGAAAAATTTGAAAAACGTAAAACCTGTTCACTATGTGATCCCAAAAAGAAACGCAAAACCTTCCACATGTGTTTTGAATGCAAAAATCCAATTTGTATTGAATGTTCCCAAAAAATGTGTATACCATGCCGCCAAAAATTGTGATTGTTGGCTGGTTGCAATTTTATTTTAATTGCGATTTAATCGCGCCAAAAACAATTTATTATTTAAGTCCATGTTTTTAAGTTATAAAAAAAAGAAAAAAATTTTAAGTTCCGATATTTTTTCCTAATTAGATCTCATTTTATAAAAGTATATACGTTTTCTTACAAAATTCGTATAACAATGAATAAAAAATGTTATTGAAGTATGAAACTTCTTTTAAGTTCATTTTTTGTTAATTTAATTAAATAAAAGGTACAAAAGAGTTATGTGATGCGGTTTTTGTGTGTTTTATTATTATATTTATACTTTAAACACTAAAATTAAGTAAGGAGTCACCTTGACCGACGTTAGGTGGTGGAGTGTCTAAAAAAGACGATAGGTGGATAAGGGTTAAACAAAACTTGGTACAGATATTTCTCTTTAATCAAGGCAGGCTGATATTAAAAATGGGCGAAATCAACCAAAAACCTCATCCACATAACGGGTTTTGAGCAGAACAAAATAATACAATATTTCAGTAACGCAGATATGAGTTTTTTTAAAGAGTAATGGGCGAGGAACCGTCCACTTTTGAGAAACTAGGTATGTATACGGCCTTGTCACACCCTACCAAATTCGGCACACTTATTGCATTTCAAGCCAATAAAGTTTAAAATAAATATAAATGGAAAATGCCTCAATTGCCAGGGTGGTTAAATATTTGAAGGGTCGCTTTAAATAACGTTGTAAACGACAATTTTTTTATACCAAATTTTTTTTTTAGAAAATTCCTTTTTAAGAGAGTATTTGAAAGTGGAATATGTCCAAAAAAAAAGAGCCTTGAAAAAATCGTCGGTACAACGTTATTTGAGGCGACCCGTAATCTAATGTCAAAGTTTTGATATTTCTGAAAAGCGCAAAACTAAATTTTTTCTAGTAGTTGCTGAAAATAAATTACGGAAAATTGGTAAGTAAAGTTGTATTGAAGTACCAAATAAAACAAAAACTTACAAAAAATTTGATAAAGCGTCGTGGCATTGACCACTTCTGATAAAATGTTTTATCTCAATAACCGCTTTGTGCAACTCTACCAAAGTCTGTAAACGCATTACTTTCGGTAAAGATTTCAATTGCATCTGAAAGAAAACCATCTGAGCTTTAAAAAAAATATAAATATAGGTTCCCACAATAAGAGCATTACTTAAAATTTATTGCGAAATTATTTATTTATTTATTTATTTACAACAATTTACACAGTAATAAATTACAGCATAAACTTAAAAATGACACTAGCTACTAGGCTTTCAGTCATCGTTTTTTTATAAAGTTTTGTTGTATGTCTATCCAAAGAAGCATTTGTTCGTTAAATTTAATGGTACAAGAGAATAATTTTAATATTTAAACCACGATATCCTAAACTACGCTAAATTAGGTTAAGGATATTGTTATTTTAAAGGAAATTGTAAATATACATAATGTTGTCGTGGCTGGGTGTCGATAGTGCCTCCATTGGGGAATTGTTGCCGGAGCTCTCAGAGTGCATTGTTTTCGGATGTTGAGAAATTAGGTGTTTAACTATGTTTGGGCCGTTGCATAAAGGGCAGCAAGGTGGGCCGCTCCTAGTTAGAAGGTGAGAGTGGCTAAATATAGTGTGGCCGAGTCTTAGACGTATGTACGGCTTCAGGATGTTGCTTGCCAGGTTTGCGGGATAGGTTGGAGTCATTCTCCTTGGGTTAATTCCAATATAATGATGGTTTTCCGATATCCAGTCTATGAGTTCTAGATTTTTTCTTTTTATTTTAATATATCTGTACAAATCGCTCTTACTTATGAAGTCAATCATTAGAGTAGGGGATCTATTAACTTCTTTTGCGACAGTATCAGCGCGTTCATTTCCTGAGATCCCCACATGCCCTGGGATCCACATAAGCTTGATTTTATTTCGAGCCGCGATGAGGGAGTTTCTGATTGATGATATTATCTTATGGGCATTTGCAGGTGATTGAATTGCCGCAATGCATGATTTGCTGTCACTACAAATCAAGTATTTTCCTCTATTTTTTTTGGCATGCTCAACAGCTAGTTCGATATCCAAGGCTTCGGCCGTTAATATTGTACACATCGGGTCAAGTAGCCATTAGCAACTTACGTTTCTATCTTTATTGACAACGGCCAACGAGGTGTGGTCTGATGTCTTAGATCCATCCGTAAAAATAAAACGCCATTCCGATGCACCATAGTGGTCGCGAATACATGCAAACTTTGCTTGGTAGACTGCGTTAGGAGTACTTTGTTTAGGCAAGTTTAGTAAGGCATTCTCAAAAGATGCTGGACTAATTAACCAAGGAGGAAATGTATCAACGCTCTTTTTGCCGCCGTAAAAAGATATGAAATTGTCCCTGGCATATTCAAGAGATCTGGATACTGCCGAAGGTATTCTTAGTGGTTTCTTGCGTGAATTTGTTCTAATGAAGGTCTTTGTTAATGCCATATTTGTGCCGTCTAGTTTTTTCGCAAGAATGCGACATGTTGCATCAGCCACTCTACTGAAGATGCTCGGTAAGCCAGATTCAGCAAGTAAAAACTTCGTTGGTGAAGTAGGAAATGCTCTGAGGCTCCGACGGATTGATGTATGATAAGACACAGAGATTTTACGCATTAGGGATATTGCACAGCGTCCATAGATAGGTAAGGCGTAATCAATTTTGGATAGCATTAGTGCTCTGACAATATTGATGAGAATAGTAGGGTGTATATAGCTATGTTTACAAGTGAGATACTAAATAATATTTAGTCTATGTAAAAGCGAATTTCTTATATAACTGCAATGATCTTTAAATAGATACTTAGAATCTACGATTAATCCTAGGATCCTCAACTTTTCTTTTGGCATAATGATGCAGTTGTCAACATTTAATGAAATGTTGCATGATATCTTTTTGCGACAGATATGAAGAAAATTTGTTTTTTCTAAAGACATGTGTACGCCAGAATTTGACGACCAAGATGAAATATTGGAGAGAATGTCAATGAAGGTGTTTTGGACAGCAGCACCAGTACATCATCTGCGTAAATTTGATGTTCAATGTTTTTATAATTAGAAAGAAGTTGGATTAGCTCATCGAAGGCGATAATAAAGAGTAAAGCTGAAAGAGGTGAGCCCTGTGGAGTACCATTTGAGAGCTTGTGGGTTATTGAGTGAAATCCATTAACAGTGACTGAAAGTCTCCTATTTGTCAGGAAAGATTTTATAAAGTTAAGAGTTCTGGTGCCCACTTTCCATTTTTGTAGTTGTCTTAAGACTACGTGGATTCGAATACGATCAAATGCTTTTTGCGAAATTAGATATTTGATGTCACTGCAAAAATCTTGTACTAAATTAAATGAATTTTTTGCTTGCATTAAAAAATTAGTTTGTATTTATTTTCTCTTTCAATAAAATAGTAAGAATATTTATTACATATTTTTTAACTTGCGCCAAACAATTAACAAATAACCAGCCTTACTTTCATAGAGGACATTTTAGGAACTTATAAAGGGTTTTTCAATAGGGAAGCTACAAAAGTAAACCGATAGTGAGAGCTAATGACGCCATTTTTCTCCCGCTGTTTTGACATTTCTCTTCAGTAAGGTTTGCCATTTCATCATGGAAAGTAATACGATCCAATAACGAGTCGAAATTATTAAAATTTACTACCGAAATTCGGAGCCAATGGCCTCAACTTTAAGAGCGCTACGCCCAATTTATGGTCGTCGTCATTTCTGGCTGAATGGCTTCATCAATAAGCAAAATATGCGTTATTGGACAGGCAGCAATCCACCCGTACTCCATGAGTCAACATTGCATTCCGAAAAAAATACGGTTTGGTGCCGTTTATGGGCCGCCGACGTCATTGGGCCGTACTTCTTGCGCGATGATCAAGACCGGCACGTTACTGTGAATGGAAATCGCTACCGCTCAATGATAACCGAATATTTTTGACCCGAGTTGGATGTTATGGACCTGGACATTATGTGGTCAATTGTTCGCCTCGGTCGTGCGATTTGACGCCGTTAAACTATTTCCTGTGGGGCTACGTCAAGTCGATGGCCTACGATCTATGGGGCCAACAAGCCAGCGACGATTGATGAACTTCGTACGAATATCGAACGTGAAATTGCAGCAGTATCGGCCGATTTATGCTTGAAAACCTTCGAAAATTGGCCTTTGGCCTTAGTTATAAACAGCACTATTTGAATTATGACGAAAACATGAAAAAAATCCAAATTTTTCTTTATGTAAACAAAAAATTTCGATATAGAGTAGGTCCACCTCTCAAACTAGTCACTATTCCTTGTTCATTCTATGGCAAATTATAGTAGATACGTTTCGCTTATTGCATGCTTTTATTGTACGCTTTTATGAACTGCTTGATTTTTCAAACGTTTTTGACCCGTTAATATACGAAAAATTATTGCATATTACTTCAATGGGTGAAAAAACAATCATTTTGCGCAAGTGGCTTTAACAATGGGGAAAACTTAAGACGGCTAAAAAATATTAGAGAAACAACTAATTTGTTTTCGATTCGAAATGAGAGTTATTGAGACGTAAATGACCCAATACCGTTTGTTGTATCTCATAGGGGAATTTCAAATTTATGAAGCTAATATTATTAAATGTAGCAGATGTATAAAATGTGTTATATGCCCAAATTTAGAAATAAAAAAATTGCATTGTAAAATCGCACTACTCCAATCAAACACCAAATAGGTAAATAAATTAATACTCAACGTAATGCCTTCCAAAAGGAGAGTATAATCAGCTTATTATGTCTGCTTATTTTAATACCCATAACCATAACCTACACATTTCAATTTAAGACGTCGAATGAATTTTGCGAAAACAAAACAAAACAATAAATTCAATATTCTGTGTGCAATGGAAAAGAGTAAAATAAGCTTACTTTTCATTTTCGGCTTCTTATTAATTCCAAGCGCATTTAGGCGACTTAGCGTACGCTACCCCCCAAAACACTTACGCTGCTCACGATCGACGTTTTACAAATAAACAACAAACGTAAAAGCTTAGACCATGAATTAAGCTGATATAAAACCAAAAACCGCAACGACGCTAGGGCCAATCAGTTGTCGAATTTAACACTCGGACGTTGTCGTGGTTTTGCGCGGAAGTCAAAAAAAAGAACAACAAAAGAAAAAAAGAAAACGTTCATCGAAATAAAAGAAAAAGCTAGAAAATAAAGTACAAATTAGCAATGGCATATCTTGATTATTCGAACTTCCTTACTAGAAAGGTGGCATTGCTCGGTTTGTTTGTTGCCTACCTGCTGCATTCTGCCACAGCGCAATTGTCCTACCACACGGACTCTAATTCGAATTCGTTCACCTTGAAAACTCCAGCACTACAGCAGAGCTTCTCACGAGTTTTTGGCGGTCAGCAGCAGCAGCAGCAGCGTCAACAAGTTTCACCTGCACAACAACAACCACAACAATTTCCACAATCGCTTTCGCAGCCACAATTGCAACAGCAAAATTTTGCACAGCCACAGCAATATCCAACAGCTCAGGTGAGTTGTGTTTTTGTGTTTTTGTGTTGTTTTTTCTGTTTTTCTGTTTTTTTGTTTGTGAAAGTGTGGAGTCCTCAATATGTAGGAATTCGAATAAAAAGTTTTGAAAATTCTAAAAATTCCTTGATGCCGCGCATCCAACTGTTGGGGTCACCAGTACTTCTGCTACAAAAAAAAAAAATTCGACTAAAATTGTTTTTTTTTTTCAAAATTACACGAAATCCCTTTCTATGAAATTAAGGCTACGTTTTTAGGAAGTTTAATTGTCCTCAACGAGGCATTAGGATTGCCAGTAAATAAAAACATTCATATATTATTTTTTGGCCTGATTTTATTAAGCGACAATATTAATTGTTGAGCTCGCCGCTAGTATAATATATTTTTTATTTAAATCAGGCCAAAAAATAATATATAATAAATTTTAATGGATGGGCACACCAATCATAACAAATTCTAATAATAATTAATAGAAGCAGATTTGGTTTTAACCAACAACAATAACCACACTATTACTTTAATAGCGGCTGACTGTCGCACTTGAATTGTGTTGGTAGGATATAAGGAAAGTGGTAAAAAGCAGGAGCAGCTCACAAGCCGACTGAGGTCCAGCAAATCGTAGTTTGTGGGTTCAAATGCCGGTGGAGTCATGAAAGAAATCTGAAGAGGAGATGTGGTGATCTCCGAAATAGCTATAATTTCTACCACTCCTGCCAGTTGTTGTCTTTTTTCCAAAATACTTTCCTTCCATTGGCTTTGAGCTCCAAAATTATTATTGTCGTTTAGTAAATAAAGACATTTTTTTTTACTTTAATAACTCCAGAAAAAAGTAAACAAAAACATAGTTACTACTAACTTTGGTTAAACAGATCAAAGTATCTTTTTTATAATAGAAGGGGGTACTATTTATTAGCTCGGCTCTGTGTCTATTAATAATTGTCCACCTGAGTCTTTCCATTTCAAGACAACCAATCCATTCGGGTTATGGTTTTTCTTTTTCCTTAAATCTCGAATATGTTGTTGCCTGATCAAAATTATGATGGACGTATTTTTTCTTATGACCGAAAAAATTTGTTTCCGTAATTTTTCAGCGATTTTATTTTCGCAGTGAAAATCGTACTTTTCCGTCTGAAATTTTTTTTTTTTTTTTTGATTGCACATAACTTCTCTAAAAACTGACCTTTTTTTCAATTTATTTTTTCTAAAAATGTATTTTTTTAGTTTCTATTTTTTCACATTGAAAAAATACACTTGAAAATTTATTTTGGCCAATCGGCTGTCGGCTAAAACTTTTTGTTTAAGATATACAATTTGTCCATTGAACTGAATTGACCAATGCGTGAGTTTTGGAAAACAATCCGTTCAATTTGTTATTTAATTATTTTTAAATTTATCTTAATTTCGCTGCAAACAAAATTATTACAAATAATTAGTAAGACAAGGTTATGAAGATAACGAAATTTGGTTAAGAGTACTGCTCCTTTTTTATTAAGTGAGAGGGGTTTAAAAGGGGTTACGTGACCGTCGTAGCCGAGTACGTAGCATTTGCGTGCCATGCATTCGGTGGGTTCGTGGTTTACATCCCGACCGAGGCAAATAGAATAATAGCAAACTTCCGAGTGTATGAAAACCCTTCTTACAAAAATTATTTGTAAAAATAGTAGTTGTTATTAGTAGTAGGAAGAGTAAGAGAAGTAGTAGAAATTAGTAAAAATAGAAGTAGTAATTATTTTTTGAATTAGTAAAAGCAGTGCTAGTAATTATTAGTAGTAGTGGTAGTTAGTAGTAGTGTAGAAGTTGTAGGAGTAAATAGTAGTACTGCTAATTACTAATAAGGGGTGCGTTTTTTAGATATGTGGTTTTCAAGAATAAATAAATAGCATATAGCTTAATATTATTGCCAAGAATTTAGCTCCCTTATAAAGACAAACGTTTGCCATTATGTTCTAAAATCAATTTCGGACAAGTGACTGCCGCGGCTGGCTCGAATAAATTTTAGCCGAGATGCTTAATTTTTGACCACTTTTTGCAGCAACTGTGGCCGTATGTTAGCAATAGTGCGCCGAATATTCTTTTCGAAGGTGTCATTCGTCTCGGACTTATCTGCGTAGACTAGACACTTCCATAATTCCACAAAAATTAGTACAGCGGTGTTAAATCGCACAGGCCCACGACGTGAAATAATCCGCTTACCAAAAGTTTCCTTCAATAAATTTGTTGTTTCATTTGCTGTATGGCATGTAGCGCCATCTTGTTTTATTCAAAGGTCAACCACATCAACATCCTCCAACTTAGGCACGAAAAAGTCAAATATAGTAGATACCTCTATAGCGTGCCCCATTGGCTGTGTGTAACATTGCGCCCGGTATGATTTTTGAAGAAATATGATGAGATAATGATTCCCTCTGCCCAAAGAGCGCACCAAACAGTGACTTTTTGAGGATGTAACGGCATAAATCAATATCGATATAAATCAAGTAACAGCGGTAAAAAAAGCCAACTCCGAAAAAATCATTGGCTCATTGAAAGCCATCCTTTTATTGTAGTGATAGTAGCTAGTAGTAATATTAGCTTTGTATTAGTATTAGTAGTAGTAGGAATAGCAGATGTAGTAGTAGTAGTAGTTGTAGCGGTGAAACAATCTCGAAATACTCGTCTATAAACTCGAAATCGAAGTCCCAACCTAGCCCGAAATGGCCTTGAAAAAGGTCACGAAATAGTCCCGAATATCTATTCTGAAAATAGCCCGAATGCCCGTAACAATTTTATATCAGGAGGGCTCTGCCATCTCCAGGATAAGAGAATGCAAAATTATCATTTAAAATAATTATTTCAAAAGTACTAAGCTAATTCAACGAAAGTAGCAATAGAGATCGTGTAGCTAAATATTTTTTGTTTCTCATAATCAACGTTAATTAATTTTTGTCCGTCAAATACTCATTGCAATGCTTAGTTGAAATATTGTAGGTTTGAACTTGATTTTTGCGTTCTCCTGTGGAAAATATACACTTTGCCTTTTTTTCGTGCGAAACAACAAACTATTAGCTAAAATATGTCACTCCTTAAATAATCACGAAATTCCAAATGTGCTAGCAGAAAAATATTTTAATTCAAATATTACAATACTCCAATTGCTATCATAACAATGTCACTAAAACTTATGGAAACAATCGGTAATGTGCATCAAGCTACTATCCCAATAGTCATTGGAGCAATCAGAGTAATTAATCGGATTCATCATAGTCATTACCACAGCAACCACAGCAAAGGGGGCAATCATCGTCGGCTCCACCCAAGCTTTCAAGACAAGTCGCAACCATATCATTGAGTTCTTTAAGTTCGGCTGCTGCAACGTCATCGGCCGTCTCCTTAATTTGAAAGTGGATTGAAACTCAGAATTTGTTAGAATTTAAATCGAATAGTTAAGTAAGTAATCTAAAAAGTCAATACTACCTGTGGTCCCGGCACTGGTAACGACCAAACCCAGCAAAATGCAAGGCTGACTAGCAAGATTATAATTTTTTGCATTTTCCGTCCGTTCGATTTGATTTAATTATTGTAACTGCGAAAAATGTTTCCATTTATATGCGCATATATTGGCATTTCCTCTGACGACCGCAACTAATTTGTACCATTGCTGAATTGCGACGCAAATTGAAGGGTATCGCTTTAATGACTGCAACAAAATAAATTTGCAAACATTTAATTAGTTAGACAAGGTTAAGAGGATAACCAATGGGGACTCCTTTTTTTATTTATTAAGCGAGGGGGTTTAAAAATGGCTCACCGTAGCGGCATTCATTTTGGTGGGTCCGGGGTTAAAAGAATGACCGAGGCCAGTAGCTTCGGCAGGAAACGGCAAATCGAAGAGTATATTTCTACCATGAATAAGCCTCCCTCACAAAATATTCACCGTTCGGTCGAAATCGGTGGCAGCCTTGATTTTCGAAAGTTTTTCTAATGCTAATTTTCCGAGGTAATTATTTCTTTTTATGTTAAAATGTCGCGTTTCACCTTTGTAAACCATCAAAAATATAATATACAATAGTTCGGTATCCGAATCCCACATGTTTAAACCACGCTGGGACCGGGCGCAACGCGAACTGTGCGGGAGAGAAATCGAGAGTTGAAGAAGGAATCGGGGCGTATCTGACGAGAAAAGAAGGGAGAGGCCAAGATGCACGAATATGAAGAGCTTGAGATACTAGCCAGAAGGTTTCAAGACAAGAGAAATTTGCTATAAGAATGAAAACGGCGACCTGTTGACCGACATCCAGAGTACACTCAGACTGTGAAGGAAGTGCTCGAAGTACCGTTACCAAACCTCGACGAAACTCGAACGGCAATAGCGTGGCTAAAAAAATAATAAGGCCGCAGGTGCTGACAGACTCCAAGCACAGCTATAAAAGTGCGGCAGCGAGGGGCGGATAAAAGGCACGCACCAGCTTATTTGCAAAATATTGTCGGACAAATGCATGCCAGCTGATTGGAATAATTTAAGTGTACTCTGCCCGATCTACAAAAAGGGCGATCCTGCAATATGCGCCAACTACCTACTAACTACGTGATCAGTCTGCTTAGCATAGCTTATAAGGTACTGTCGAGCGTACATATTGTGTGAACGACTGAAGCCCATCCTGAACGACCTGATTGAAACTTATCAGTGTAGCTTTAGACCTGGCAAATCTACCATCGATCACGTATTCACGAAACGCTAATTCTTGGAAAAGAACCGAGAAAGAAAAATAGATACACACCATCTTTTTGTCGGCTTCAAACCCGCTTTCGATAGCATGAGAAGAAGCTGCCTATTTGCAGCAATGTCTGAATTTGGTATCCCAACAAAAGTAATACAGCTATGCAAAATGACGTTGAGCAATACCACCAGCTCCGTCAGAGTCGGGAAGGACCTCTCCAAGCCGTTTGAAACCAAACGAGGTTTCAGACAGGGTGACTCCCTATCGTGTGACTTCTTTAGCATTATGCTAGAAAAGATAATTCGAGCTGCAGAATTAAACCGGTCAGGTACCATCTTTTATAAGAGTGTGCAACTGCTGGCGTATGCCGATGACATCGATATCATTGGCCTCAACAACCGCGCCGTTAGTTCTGCCTTTTCAAAGCTGGACAAGGAAGCGAAGCGAATGGGTCTGGAGGTGAACGAGGACAAAACGAAGTACCTCCTGTCATCAAATAAACAGTCAGCGCATTCGCGCCTTGGCTCCCGCATCACTGTTGACAGTTACAATTTTGACAAAGTAGAGGACTTTGTTTATCTTGGAACCAGCATCAACACCAACAATAATGTCAGCCTTGAAATCCAACGAAGAATCTCTCTTGCCAACAAGTGCTACTTTGGGCTGAGTAGGCAAATGAACAGCCCTCTCTCGACGAACGAAAACCACGCTCTATAAGTCCCTCATCATGCCCGTGCTATGGGAGCTGTCATGTCTTTTTGACGGGAAATACCGTAGACGAGTGAACAATGAGTTGTATAGCCTTTACCGCGACTTAGACATACTCCAGCGAATTAAAATACATATCGTGCGAATGGACGAAAATTATCCAGCCCTGAAAGGGTTCAACGCAGTACCAGGACCAAGTGGAAAAGGAGTTGACGTCAGTTGGTACTTCCAATTGGCCCCAGTTAGAAATAAGAAGGAGTAACTGGCACAATTTTTTGAACATCGGCCAAAATCCGACTTCCAATTCACGCTAATGGTAACAAATTCAGCTAAATTGTTAAGAGCGGCACTGTAGCAATCTGATCGCTGCTTGGCTGTTACTATATGGAAATCGTTATAGTATCCGGGAAGCCCCAGCCTGATATTTATTGATAGACCTTTGCGTGAATTTTGCAGCCAACCATGTTGTGGTGCTTTGACCCAAGCCTAAAAATAGTGGGTCTAAGCCCGAGCGGTCTATCCATTCACTTCTATCAGAACATTGGACTGGATTTTTCCATGGGGTAGTTGTATTCAACGAGAACGAAAAATGCCACTGAAGATGGTACAACGCCGAGACCGGGTTATCTCCAAACCAAACTTAACAACGGATAACGGAAAATCGTTCCAATATACATCAAATTTTTACGCTATCGGAAAAACAGATCAAAAAAAATTAGAAAACTTGTTAGGACCTTTCGGGGGGTAGATGGCAGGGCTCTTATAGATGCACTGTGCTAAGGCTGGCCACCGTAAAGTGCTTTATAGGCGAAAATGTCGCAAGATTCACAGCCCGGTTTATAGCAGAGAACTCCCAGGTCATTATCATAGTAAAATAGGAATAGGAAAATATGAACGCGATTTTTTATATTTTTTATTTCACTAGGAATTCCTCGTTTATTAGAACGGAGAGTTTCAACAATTATCCATTTGTATTAATCACATATCAGTCATTTAGTGAGCGAGAAAAAAGAGGAAGAGAGGGAAAAACGAAAAACTTACACTTCTTACTTCGGCTACGCACATAAAAAGTAAATAATAGTTACACGAAGCATTTAAAGCTGACCAGCTTGCACAAAAAGTTAGATGATAAAGGTGATAATGATTAAAAAATTAACTGATTCTATTATAACCCTCTAACGAACAAAATATAAGTATATACATATGTGCCAAATCTTCCCCAAATCTATACAGCCATTATTTTATTTATTTAAATGATTCTAACTTTTTAACAGATAGCAACTCTATTTACGATATACTTTAAATTACAGGCTACCTGTGTGTCAAATCTTGAATAAAGCTATTTGCCGATTTTGGCGTGAAAGAAATAGTAAAACATAATACTAACTCTCTCAATCAAACACAATAACTTAAATTTACATATAATATGAGTAGAATATTTGTTATTGTTGATATTTTTAGATAATAAAGAGTACAAATGTAGAGAATGTGAAGATGGAGAATCTGTGTCAGGAAAGGTCTGCCATTTCTATGATAACTATTTGCAGGCGAAAATTCCATTTAACATAATTTTTCCAAATAAATAATAAATAAATTCATCTAAAGTAGCTAAAGAGGTTGCGAAACTAAATATTTTGTATTTATATTTTCTCATAATCAATCTTAGTTAATTTTTTTCTCGAATTCTGATTGCAATGTCTAGTTGAAATTTTCACAAATACATACATAGTTAATCTTTTTGACCAACACGCCATTCGTTAAACAATCACTAAATTAGAATAGTAAGTTAATAATCATAATCCTAAACGTGTGACTAAAGAGGTGTTTCTTCGAAAATACTTTTTTATTCGAAATTCAATTTTATCTTACACCAAATGCTCGTTCACTTACATTCGACTCAATACGAGTAGTAATATTCATACGATAAGTCATATTCATACGAGGAGTCATATTCATAATCATCGTAATAGTCACAAAAACATCTGGGTTGCAATTCAGGCTTTTTCGTTGCATCCCCAGAGGCTGCAGCCGTATCATTGGGTTCCTTCTTATCGCTTGCGCTTGGATCTTTTTCGGTTGTTTTAATTGTTTCGGTGTTTTTGGTTGTTACGGTGGTCTCCTTGATTTTATCAGCAGGCATAGGAGCAGAGCTTTTAGATTCCTTTAGAAGACGATTGAAACCCAGAATTTGTTAAAATTTTAATCGAATAGTTATGTAAGTAATCTGAAAAGTCAATATCTACTACCTCTGATACCGCCACTGGTAACGACCAAACAACACAGCCAAATGCAACGCTGATTAGTAAAATTATTATTTTTTGCATTTTCCATCCGTTTGATTTGATTCAAATTTTGTAACTGCGAAAAATGATTCTATTTATATTCGTATACACTGGAATTTACTTTGACGCCCGTAACTAATTTGTAAAATTGCTGAATTGCTACGCAAATTGAAAGGTATCGCTTTAATGACTGAAACAAAATTTTAGAATATGTAGGACATTTAATTAGTATGGAACGCAAATAATTGTTATGGGTGCAAATTTGTTTGAAAAAAAACTTGCAAGAAAGAATTTTCGAAAATATATGACGCGATATTAGTAGAGCATGACCAAACATTGAAAAACATTTGAAAGCATTTTATTTATCCGCGGCTTCGCTCACAAAAAATAAAATAAATAATTTAGTTTTCAATTTTTTAGCTTCTAAAAAATCTACTTTTCACCTTTCTTTCATAACAACCGATTACGATTGGTTGGTTGCTGATTTTTTTTATCATTGGCGATTTCGCAGTATGCAATTCGGGTATGGTGCAACCCAATTTATTGTTACAAATTTACATAGCAATAAATCTATAGTGAAATTTTGAAGTCTCATTTTCAATTCCTTTAAATCCCGTGCCGTTGTATTTGTTTTAACTTAATTATTCTATTTTAGTTGTTTCCCTTTTTTATGCGAGGGGCATTCATTCCTCTTCATATTTTTTTACCTTCTTTAAATTTCTTCATGTATATTCATGGATATCATAATAGTACAATTAACTTCATAAAGATTTTTGAAAGCTGACTTTCTTAAATTGTTTTTTGTTTAACACTCAAATTGCAAAATATGAGGTTTTGAAAATTATGCTTTATTTAGGTCGAATCGTTTAATACTCATATTGCAAGATTTGTTTAAATGAAGTTAATCTTTTAAATCGGTGGCAACTTTTTTTTTAAATTGATTTTATTGTATAAAATATAACGGACTATATATGTATGTAGCAAATTTATCAAAATCTGTTCAGCCGTCATATCGGAATGATTTGATTTTTTTATTTAATTGCCTACAACTCTTTTAACATTTGTTTTTTTTTTTTTTTTTGAAAATGCACCCTTTTTTTAACGCAGTTTATTAACAACAAGCGTGATAAATTTTAAACAAATCCACCGAACATAGTATCATAAACACTCACAAGCAAACTTTGACATTTATCATACTAGTAGGATTAACTTAACAAATATTCCAATAATTTTGAAAAGGTGCCATCTCTTTTATGAGCAGTTTTTAAAAACTTTTGTGCAAATATACAAATCATGTACACGTGAAATATTCTTATTTATGTTTAATTTTCCAACATTTAGAAACGCCGCAAAATGTTTCCTAGAAAAAAATTCCTAAACTCTGTCAGTACAAAACACTTATGTAGTTTATAAATTTAGTTGGTGGCAACCTTCTCCGAGAATAAATTTCTGGAAAAGAACTTCCTTAAACCTTTTTTGTTTGACACCATAATAGTGTCAATTAATTTGAAGCAATGGTCTTTAAAAGGTGGCAACACTCTTTTTGAAAATATTTTCGAATAAATGCTTTCCTTTCAAATTAATACTGTTATATTTCAGAAAACATAGAATTAGTGTGTTTAGTGTTTTTTAACACGTGGCAACAATTCTTAAATGTATTCTCACAATTTAGTCCTTTTAAGCCTCACTCCATGTGACTTCCCTTAACTTAATGATTTCATTTAATAAACCATCTCCAAAAGTGTTTTCAAAATAAAACTTTCTTAAAACTTTTGGACACACAAGCTTATGGTAACATAACATTTTTTTATTTAACTTAATTGGCATATAAATAGGTGGCAACCTTTTTCCAAAATATTTGGGATATAAAGCTTTTTTGGGTTTCATTTTTTTTTATATACATACATCTTGCAGTAATTGATTTAATTGATTGTTTCAAATGTATGTAACCTTTTAATCAGGTGGCAACTCCCTTAAACGGACCCATGTAACGGACTACATACATATGTGGCTAATCTTATCCCTAACTTATAATAATCTGATCCTTTAAATTATTTATTTAATTTACTATATTAACAGGTGGCAACACTCTTTAAACTATTACCTACATATATGTACGGTATAAGCTATTTATGTGCTAAATTTTGTATAACATAATGTATAAAGGTAATTACACACATACATACTCCCAATCACACAAACATTCACTTTTATAACAAATATTAGTAGAATTATTTCAAAATGCAGCAAAATTCATGAGAAAACTTAAAAATAATAATTTATTTGTACGCCTGAAACAATTGCGTCTGTATGCCATATTCGTATGATTTGATTTACATACCATATATTTTATATATCAATTGAGCTAGCTGTATATTTGCAAGTTACTTATATTGTTCAATTGAATGTTCTCACATAATACAACTAACGCCATTAGCATATATTTAAATATTTCTGAATTCAATTAAAATATGGATAATAACAGCCAATTTCAGTTTGCTTATATGAAATATTTGAATTTAGCTATTGGCGAAAATGTAAATTGTGAAAAGAGATTCGTTGTGTTGAAATAAGTGTTGCCAAATGACACGTATTTTTTCAATTAATTTTAATTTTAATTTCCATTTAAATTATAAAATTCTTCTAATGATGACCCAATAATCAGAGACTTGGTTGTAACGGGTGATCTGCGCTTGCTTTAAATTCTCGCTTACTACTTGAGAAAGCAAGCGAGATGTCGCTCGTGAAGAGCGCTAAAAGTAGAAAGTATGCTTTTTCTCGCAAAAAAATCTCTAGCATGCTTTCAAACTGTTTTTTGTAGTTTGACAGAAATTTTTCGTTACGTAGCTACTTTCATTTCGGATACATCCTTTACCGTCGGTTAGCGTCCTCTCGCACAAAATAGCGTGCAGGGTATGAACCTTCTTCTAAGTTGACGAGATGTCGCAAATGAAAAAGTTTACTTTCAAACTGCCTAGTGAACAAAACTCTCTCTCGCTTGCGAGGGCAAAAAGCAGAAAGCAAGAGAGAATTTGAAGCAAGTGGAGACGGCTGGTAATATTTAATTACGACTTGGGCATAGAATCCTAAGGCCGTTTTACCCTACGTAATTCGTAAGATATCTACACCGTTTAGATAAGTCATTTTAAATAAATGTTTAATAAAATTTGTATTTGTTTTCTGTATTCATTTTATTGCCTAAAAATATTCAGGTTTTTCCTTTTTAAACTAAATTGTTCAAGGGAAATTCTCCATACATTCCGCGGATATTTTAACAGGGGAGCTTCCTTACATAAAGAGCAACGAGTAGTTGTCATTCCTTGTTAAGTGTTCCGCCGTAGCCTAGTGTGTAGCGTGTGCGCGCTTCATTCGGTGGGCCCCAGGTTCAAATCCAGCTCGGGGCAAGTAACATCTAAAAATTATAGAAAAAGTTTTTCTAATAGCGGTTGCTCCTCTACAGGCAACGGCAAACCACCGAGTGAATTTCTGCCATGAAAAAACTTCTCACAAAAGCATTCGCCGTTCAGATTCGGCGTAAAACTGTAGGTTCATCAATTTGTGTTACAACATCAAGACGCACACCACAAATTGTAGAAGAAGTTCGGCCAAAATCGCTTAAGCGGTTATAGCGCCAATTAAGTAAGTAAGTAAGTAAGAGTTCCTCTATATATATAGTCATGAAACATGCGATTGGTTTAGTGTGATTTAAGAACGAAAGATAGTTATAATATAATAGTTGTAATATAGCTATCTAATATATCTAAAAATACTATGAATTGTCATATGGCTCATTCACAATAGCACAGTTTAGGTTAGAAAGAAACGAGCCTTTTTTGATTTTAAAATCAAAGCGAAAATAATGTTTTCTAAAACTATTTTTGATTAAAAGTTCCAACCGATGTTACAATTTTTGAGAAACATTCGTCTCTGCTACTAAGCTCAATTCCATCTCTTCGAATATGTGAACAAACAAAAATTCGTTATTCGGAGTTACAAAGATGATAAGTGTTGTACCCGCTTAGTTTGTCGTTGGGGTTTCGAAACTTTTGTTTTTGTGATCTCATTTTAATTTTTGTGAATGTCGTATTATTGGAGAGAATTTTGGGTTATTCCATATTTTGCTGCAAAACAAATCTGGCAACTTTAATTGAAATATACATTCACTTTCAATTTGGATACAATTGTAACATATTTATCGACTCTTTCTGAGAAATTTTATGAATTAAAGCCCTATATGTAAATATGAATTTTTTGGAAACGTTAATTAAGTCAGCATATCTGTGATTTTGTTATACAGTTTAGTTAGCAGAATTTTATAATATTTTTACAAGCACTTGTAGCAGAATTAGTAGATACATATTCTTGCTTACGAATCGGGAAAAATTTGAGTTACATATATTCTCGGCCAATCGGGTTTCCATTGTTGTAACTTTCTCGAAGATGAAATGGTATGATAAATTTATTTCGATTTTTGCAAATAAGAGAAGAAAATGTTGATACGCAAAAAGGTATAAGAAAATTATCAGTTTTTTTCTTATGACCAAAAAAAAAAATTTCATATATTTTTCCGCGATTTAATTTCTTTGTAAAATTAGTAATTTTTTTAAATGCTCATAACTTCGCACAAAAATGACGGATGTTGATATTTTGACTTGCGAAATGTTTGTAATTAGTTGATCTTTAAAATGTGAAGAAAAACAAATTGTCAACTCATGTCAAACAAATTTTTTGGCTGAAAAATTAAAAAAGACACTTTTTTTTAAATATGAAGCAACACACTTTCATCAGGAAAACACGATTTAAAAGAAAAAATTGTTTATTTTTAAAAAAGTTTTAGTTAACAGCCGCTTGGCCAAAATACATTTAGAAGCGTCTTCATTCTGGTTTTAAAAAATAAAAAAAAAACACTTCGTGAAATTAAATTTTTGAAAAAATGCCTTTCTCTTTTGTTTATTTTTCCAAAACAAAATTTTGAACAATTAGAAGAGTTTGCAATAAATTTTGCTTGGTTTTAAAATGCTCAGCTAATTATGAATTTTTTGCAAGTTGAATAATCAAAACCGGTCAGTTTTTTTGAAGTTATGCTCATTTAAAAGAAAAATATTTATTTAAATAAGGAAAAATACGATGCGAAATTGGAATTGCCTAAAAATGTGGTTAAAATTTGTTTTTCGATCAAAACAAAAAATACGTGCCTGATCATTTTGCCCAAGAAATAGCATATTTTAGTTTTACAGAAAAAGGAAAACATTACCGGGCCCATTCGGGTGTCTTGAAATGGAAAAGCTCTCTTATGTATTATTGCTCTTAGCCTGCCGGTTTTTGGATCCTACATTTTTCGCGATATTTGGTGTATTTTCTCATACAATTTTAGATCGCGAAGCCAAAAGCATTCACAATTATTTTTTACCTCCATTAGCAAAACACTAATTGCATCTTTTGAAAGTCGTTGTTTTTCAAATAATTAATTACAAAAGCACAAACTTAATTGACATTTTTAAATAATCAAAAGACGTAAGTTACTTAATTTTTTTTTTGTCTTCCAACTACACCTTTTTTAGTTTTAATTCAGAAAGTTGATATTCAAATTCAGAAAGTTACAATTCAAATTCAGAAAGTTACAATTCATATTCAGAAAGTTGCTATTCAAATTCAGAAAGTTACAATTCAAATTCAGAAAGTTACAATTCCAATTCAGTAAGTTACAATTCTACTTCAGAATTTACAATTTAAGTTCAGAAAAGTACAATTCAAATTCAGAAAGTTACCACTCAAATTCAGAACTTCCATTTCAAATTCAAAAATTTTCAATTCAAATTCAGTGTACCAAGTGTATGTACTTCAGCAGGGCGAGATTTGTCGTATATTGAAATAATTTTCCATCATTTGTTATCGCACGCTTTGTCTCCAAACCAAATTTGTGAGGGGATGAGGGAAAATCGTTCGACTGTTAGACGGATATTTTGCTACTCCTACACGGAAGACATAATTTTTCATCAGAAAATGATTAAATAAAAATAGTAAATACATTTTACTAGTCATTCTGGTCCACTACTGTATAAACCTCTACACAGTGTTTCGTGCCGATCATAAAGGGGGGTTTTCCCCGGAGTTAATAAAAACACAAAATTTTTTCTTAATCTAATAGGTTTCGATTGCACCACGGTAACCGTCTTCAAGGCAAATGGGTGTAAATGTCTCCATTGTGTGGCATGGAGCTTTGCACAAAAACAACCGAAATATATTGGATTAAGAAAAAGAGGAAGTTGCGCCAAAAAGATAAACCATTACTATAAACCCCATGTCATGTAATGAAAAATTTACGAATACCATAAATTTGCCAAAGCTATGCTTCATGGGTTTGCTGCGATCCTAAGCAAATTTCATAAATTTTTCATTTATTTTTCATGGTATTTCTAGTAGTAGAGCAGAAGCACATGCAAGCATTTTAACCCTAGAGAGATAGTCTGCGTTAAATTGACGCATGCCGTTTCGAAATATTGCTCTTTCTTTTTAAATAGCGCGAATCTGTCGCTGTGCGTTGCGGACATCTCAGTTGCTGCGCAGACCTTTCGTGAGGCACATGTGTCGCTGTGGTAAGTATTAGTAATTTCGAAATATAACGACTGTGTTAGTCAAAATGACGCATGATTATCTTTTAAAGGCCTTTCAAAAATTTTACTTATTGGAGTTTTCGTGTTGTATTTCGTGGGTGTCTACCACTTATTTTAAATATAGTTTTAAACTTGTTGATGTCTTGATTGAAAACACATAATGGCGCGTCGGAATTTTGACGAAGAGCGTATCTTGGCCGCTCTGTTAGAGATTGATGACGAGAACACCTGTGATGACACGGATAGCGAAGCAGAAAACCATCTAGGCGTAGCCAAGCGTCAGCATTGAATATTATTAGATCGCAAAGGGGTCCCCAACGAATATGTCGTAATCTATATGATCCCGTTTTATGTTTCAATATGTTTTTTACTGATGAAATAATAGTCGAGATTGTACAATGGACTAATGCCGAGATATCTTTGAAACGAAGCATATCTATGACTGATGCTACATTTCGCGACACTCATGAAAACGAAGTTCGTGCTTTGATTGGGATTCTGGTAATGACAGCAGTGAGAAAGGATAACCATATGTCTACAGATGATCTATTTGATCGATCTTTGTCGATGGTATATGTGTCTGTGATGAGTCGTGAGAGATTTGATTTTTTGATACGATGTCTCCGAATGGATGATAAAATTATACGTCCCACACTTCGGGAAAGCGATGTATTCACTCCTGCCAGAAAAATATGGAGTATTTTTATAAACCAATGTATCAGTAACTATACTCCAGGAGCTCACGTGACTATAGATGAACAATTAATTGGTTTTCGAGGGCGATGTCCGTTTAGGATGTATATTCCTAACAAGCCAAGTAAGTATGGAATAAAAATTGTAATGATGTGTGACAGTGGTACTAAGTACATGATAAACGGAATGCCTTATTTGGGAAAAGGTACCCAGACCAATGGTGTACCACTTGGTGAATATTACGTGAAGGAGTTATCAAAGCCCATTAATGGCAGTTGTCGTAATGTTACATGCGACAATTGGTTTACTTCAATCCCTTTGGCTAAAAACTTACTTCAGGAACCTTATAAATTGACTGTTGTAGGGACGGTGCGATCAAGCAAACGCGAAATACCTGAGGAGATGAAACCCAGTCGTTCTAGGCCAGTGGGAACATCAATGTTTTGCTTTGACGGACCCCTTACACTTGCCTCTTATAAGCCGAAGCCAGCTAAAATGGTTTACTTGTTATCATCTTGTGACGAAGACGCCAATGTCAATGAAACTACCGGAAAACCTGAAATGATTATGTATTATAACCAAACTAAAGGCGGAGTGGATACACTGGATCAAATGTGTTCTCTGATGTCCTGTAATAGGAAGACATCTGTTCGTCTCGGCCTATGGCTCTTTTCTATGGAATGATAAATATTGCATGCATCAATGCTTATATTATATACAGCCATAATGTCACTTGCAAAGGAAATAAGGTCTTAAGTCGCAAAAATTTCATGAAAAACCTTAGCATGGCACTAACATCGCCATTTATGAAGAAGAGATTAGAAACACCTACTTTGAAGAGATATTTGCGGGAAAATATATCTTACATTTTGGCAAAAGATACTGCGCATTCATCAGAAGATAACAATAAAGAACCGGAACCAAAAAAACGTACTTACTGCGCATATTGCCCTTCTAAAATAAGGCGAAAGGCAAGTGCATTTTGCAATAAATGCAAAAAAGTTATTTGCCGTGAGCATAACATTGATATGTGCCAAACCTGTATTTGACTGATTTTTATAAAACTTTTTTTTTTTATTCTAATGTGAAATTTCTTGTTTATTTAGCATATAAGGTAAAATGGCTAATAACTAGCAAAAAATAAGTGATAAGTGCTTAAAGAAATATGATTCCTAAGTTTTGTTGATTTCTGAAGAAGTTAATTTTTTTTTGTTTTTTTGTATAATAAATAAATATAAACATACTTTAAATTATGGTATTTTTATTTCATTTGAATTTAAAAATACTATCCTTTTCAGTTTATTCTAAATTAAGGACTACAACACGACAATATAGCTGGTTAAATTTCCTGCGTTAATTTTACGCATGATTATCTTTTACGTATGCCAGAATATGATTATCTCTCTAGGGTTAAGCAGAAAGTCGTGTTAGTATTACTTTGATGCAGTTTTTCATGTCCGAAGACTTGTGAAAGGCATTAGAATTTTCAAATAGATATGCACATATAATGAATTTAACTCGCCGTAAGCATATTGGTAAACAAGATCAAAAAGAAACGTATTGGATAACACAAAATTTGTGAAATTGGTTTTTCTTGCTATTATTATAAAGTAAATATATTTTGTATTTTCTTTTGAATGCTACCTAGTACGTTTTGACCCTCGACCAATTGCCATTATATTTCCTTCCGTTATGATTTAATTTATATTTATACTAAAATACCTGCAATATTTAACACCGCATAAAATACCTTTATGTGAGTTTATTTATGAATGGCGAAAACTTTTTTAATGCAACCTTTTCTAAGCTTAAATCCAGCGGCATAGTTTCACTAATCATACTTTGGATTGTATACCCACATTATGTTAGCAAAAAAAAAGGTAACAATGGGTATAGAGTGATTGGACCTTGAGCTGCAAAAAAAAATGTATTTGCCAAGTCATTCGTCCCACCAATTCAGCAACAGAAAAATTATGCAAACCCATTTCTACACAGAACCGAATCTAAATTGCTCAACTCACGGTTGTTTAGACTTGTAAAGGAAGATTTTTTAGATAACCTGTTTTAAAGAAGAAATAAAACGCATATAGTTCAATGTTGTGGCCTAGAATTTAGCTTTATTATAAAGATAGCAGTTTGTCATCATGTTTTAGAAACCATTTCGGACAAGTAAGCGCCGCGGCTGGCTCGAATAAATTCCAGACCAGAGGTCGAATTTTCGACCACGTTTTGCAGCTTTTAGGGGCAGATGTCAGCAATAATAAGCCGAATATTCTCTTCGATGGCGTCATTTGTCTCTCGCATATCTGCGTAGATAAGAGACTTTACAAAACCTCACGAAAAATAGCCTAGCGGTTGTAAATCGCACGATCTTGGAGGCCATGCCATAGGCCCACGACGCGAGATAACGCGCTGACGATAAGTTTCCTTCAATAAATTTATTGTTTCTTTGGTTGTATAGCAAGTAGTGCCAACTTGTTGGAGTCAAAGGTCATCCATATCAGCATCCTCCAATTCAGGCACGAAAAAGTAACTAATCATAACTCCATGGGGTTCCCCATTGATCGTAATATTACGGCCGGTTTGATTTTTGAAGAAATATGAACCATTGATTTATTAACATATGATTTATTGATTGATGCCCATAGAGCGCAGCAAACAGTGACTTTTTGAAGATGTAACGGCGTCTTAAAAATGACTTGTGAATTATCAACACTCCAAATGCGGCCATTTTGTTTATTAACTTATCCATTCAACCAAAAGCGAGCTTCACCGCTGAACAAAAATGTCAAAATGTCAAAGAGAGTACGTAATTTGTAACAGCTGTCAAAAAAAGCCACTCCGAAAAAAGTATAGCCTCATTGAAAACCACACGTCTAAAAAAAAAACACCCTTTATGTTATATAAAAACTTCGCCGTAAATGTTTCCCACTTTTAAACTTCAGTATGAATTTTTCACTTAAAATTGAAAAGTAACACCTCATCATCACGCTTAAATAATTAAATTTAAATGATTCAAATCAATTCAACACGCTACCGTTTATTTGTTTGCTTTACTTTGCTACACGCAAGCTGCCAGCGTTGTGTAATCAGCTTGCGAATAATTGTAGTATACCTGCTACTCGTTTCTACATAGCACATGACACATTAATCATAATCATCTTTATCATTACTACCAACTTCATCTGCATTCTCTACACCCACCCACCCCCTAAGCAACACTATTGCCACATTTGTGAAAATCTTTAACACATCCCCTTATAAATATCCACCTCATCTACAACCAACCCATTGCTATCGCGACTCAAACCGAGCGGTTGTAGTTACTTGCCAAGGTAGCATATCCTCATTGTAATTCTCATCATCTGCATTAACACCATCCTTTTTGCTGCTCACACCTAACGCATTTGGGTATTCCCATCTGTTTTAGTCAGCACTAAATACTCGTTTTGGTTAGAATGGCGACTGAGCTGTGTAGTTGGCCAGAAGGCGTCAATAAAGCGTTGAAAGGACGCAGGCGACGTTCGTAATGTTGAGCACCGCCCAGTGGCTTTTGGAGTTTCACGTGCCATGCGACCAACTACGATGCATAAATTTTAATATAGTTTTTATTTTCACAATGGTGTTTTCTTCTCTTTTTTTTTATTTATTTATTTTGTGCGTAGTAATTGTTTTCCTCGCCGGCTGAGCTGTAGCTCTTTTCGCTCAGTCGGTTAGCGCTAGGTTTAACTATGCAAGAAAATGTAAGCAGGTAAAGGAAATACGCAACAGATTTAAAAGAGTTCGTTCCATTTTCACTTTCAATTATGATACTTGCGAATCTACCACCAACTACCATTCCCGGCAAAGAAGAGGCCGACGATCTGGCGCGGGACGGCTCCTCCCCAAATATCTCAAAGGCCGTAAAGGTTCTTGTGTCTCTGAGTTACATCGGAAGATTGAGCTCCTCCCAACACTGGATGAACAGCCCTAACTGCAAATGGAAGAAATAAGAATAGTGCAGAGTACGCAAGCGTCTGTGCCCTCCTTTCAATGTCAAAAGGTCTTATACACTCATTAAACTGAATCAGGCGGAAGTCTCCAGACTAACCGCTATTTTCATCGGCCACTAGATACTGGATTCTCATGCTGCCCGAATGGGATTGGAACACATCGTCTACCGCTGTAGCTGTAGCTCACCAGCTGCGGAAGAAACCTTCGAAAATCTCATCTTCAGCTGTGCAGTCTTTGCAGAATTAGAATGATATTTTTGCGCAAATCCCATTTTGGAAAGCTGGAAGCGTTGGGTAACGTGGATGCAAATGATTTGATTAGGTGACTAAACTGCACGGGCGGAAAGGGTTCTTCCTTCTTGTTTGTTCCATTCTTCGTTCTATGTTCTATCAAAGAACGTAGATTACAAAGAAGTTGTTTCCTGTTGCAAGAACTCTCGTCCGACTCACCAGACATAGAAACCAATTGGATCTAATCAGATTGTAATATCAATCACCAAATTTCAAATTAGTTCTGGTATCGTGAAATCGGACAAAATAGAGGAACGGCGGTAGTGATGCAACTTCTTTTGAATCGTACGTTTTTTGGTTCTATCGAATTCGACGGCGAGCACGTGGTATTAAAATGGCACTCTTAGTCCTCATTGGAGGATTTCATTGATAAGCCACTCTTCAAATCTGACCTAATTTAAAAATTTAAATAATTCTTATTTATTGATTAAATCTCCGATTATTTACGAAAAGGGTCCATAAGTAATGTTAACACTACGTAGCAAAATAAAACGAACGTCGCGTAATTTGGAATGCCACACCGGAAAATTTTACATTTATCTCGTCGAGATAATTGGGTTTTACAGTTCGCTTACACAAAAATACGGCAAAGTGAGCACAAATTGAAGTTTTGCTTTTAATAGAAATTGATAAATTCCGCTAGTTCAAAAAACAGCTATAACTTTAAGAATGAACTCTAACGTGAAAGGGGAATAAAAATATTATATGTGATTTTCGCTAAAGAATATATAACGAAAATTGGCACAGATCAGAAACATTTTGTGAACAGTAACATTACTCAGATACTGCTCGTGATAGCTAACGCAAACGTAACAACTAAATGTAGAAACAAACAAAATACAAATTTAGTGCTCTAAACACAAACTGAAACCTTTCGTTTAGTAATCAAAATATAAAAATTTGTGAAATCCAAGGCGAATTTATAGAAAGTGGTGGCATAAGAGCAGCTGATTTGATTTTTTTTTATTCACCTATATGTATTATGTGTTTGCTTTTGCATATGAGCTTTCAAAAGCCGTAAAAGCAAAAACAAAATACATAGGAATTTTGTAGTTGTATTTATAACACCACCTTGTATGGATTCGTTGGTGAAATCTTTGACGGAATTTTTGATAATTATTGACGTTTGTGTTTTTCGACTGGCTTGCAGAATTGCATTTGAGATAGGGAAATTTACGAAATTACGAATAAAATATGAATTAAATACATAGTAAATCTGCTTAAAACATATTGCGATTCTCCATTTTTGTATGGTTTGCATTTGTGAGAGCAAATTCGTATATTCTTAGTAGTTCCTACAAATTAAACATTAAAGCCACGCAGGGCAAGGCCGCGAGTGGGAACGAGACAACTGTCTGGTTGTCCAAACTTCTATTATTGGTTCATGGCTAATGATAGGTTCGGTTTGTTTTTGTTCTCTGGTTCCAACATACAACAACTTTTCACCCTGTCCAAAAAACAGCAGATCAAAAAGAGACAATAAATCATCGTTAATATTTTAAGATAGGTTCTAGCGAAACAAATGCTTGTTCGTGAGACGATTGTGTAATCTCCTTTGGTTCCTCCATTTTTTATTTACTTTTGACCCAGGTAACTCTACAATTTATGTAGAGTCTAAATGCTACTTAGCGCAAATGTTTTAACCTTTTTCTAAGCTCCAAACAAAAAAAACGGAAGCTATTTCTGTATTTTTAGAGCATATGTGTACCTATTTAAGTATATATTAATGATGGCTGTAAAAATTTTATTTCTTATTAGTACCAAATGATTTCCAAGTAATCTTGGTGTGCACTCCAAATGCACAACGTTAATGTTTTTCCTGTGGTACTATTTTTTGATGCATTCACTATGGGGAGCTCGACCAATTTTTTGGCAAAAATTAATTGTGGCTTCGCAAGTAGATAATTAAAAAAAAAAAACACGAGTTTTGTTTATTTGCTACATAGCTTCCAACATTTAACAAAAAAATGTAAACTCTTACCGACAGTTGGGCTAAAAATCGGACACTTTTTTATTTATAGTTATATTAAAAAATTTGGAATGCAGTTTTTTTCCAATAATAAGTCATATTTTTTAATTTTTATTTTCCATAGCTCGGGTTAAGTTAGGTTAAACTGGTTGGTCCAACAAGAGGTTCTTTATGTTACCAGAAAACCACACGCAAAATGAAAACCTTTGTTTTATGAGCCGATAGCGATGTCGAAGAACATCGCCTTCCTATTGGAAAATTGAAGTAGGCTCGTTGGCCCCTTATCGTCGGCCGACTGCAGATCATGCAACGTCGTCTGTGCAATGCTGGACATTCACATATAATATGTTCTTTTATCCCTTACCAGAACCAATTTAACGGTATGGGCCGCCAAGAGCCAATGACTTGTCAATAGCCCCACTAAGGGTCTGAGGTCCTCAATTTTCAGAGAGAGTAAAACTCTCGTGTGCTTAGTGTCATATGACTTGCACGTAATTAAATTCCATTGCTCTAAGTTTTCACCGACTTTCATTTCACTTGAAATGGAGACTAACCCCATTACACCTATGCATCGCTGCGTCAAGCGAAATCTTGGTGGTAACCTGAAGAGATTAAAGCAAAAGAAGTCTGAGGATACTCAAATATAACAGTAAAAGATTAAATCCTCATCACATCTGGTTCTGGGCTTGGATGAGGTATTATGAAAAGCGAAGGTCACTATAGTTGCACAGCTCTAATATATATTATGTATTATATTTATATCAATTTTAAGATGACACAGCTCTGTGGGTCTGTTTTATATGTTTAAAATTTTGGTCTGCTGTAGCTTTGCACTTTAGATACTTGCTTGTCGTTCTCGTCATTTCGATGCATCTATTTTATTATGTTTTATTTCATATCAACACATTTATCTAATTTCCTTTCTTAATATACATGTAGTAAATGTTTTTTTTTTTTGAGTTTGTGTAACTTATTGTATATTTATTTAACACAAGCTGCTGTTTATGTATATTGAATACTTTTTTTTTTGAATCCCTTGCCAAAAGTCATATATAGGCCCAACGAAACTGACTATCTACTACCGTCAGCGGCCAGGTTCTCTTCCATGCGCTTCATCATGTCCATCACTGTAGATGCAATATTTTCATATACACGATTAATTTTCTCTATGAACTGCTGCACATGCGCTTTAATTTCATTTTCCAACTCTGCTCGCTTAGATTCGTCTAGTGCCGCCAAATCATCAACCTCGGTTTGACGACGACGCCGTCCATTTTTCGACTTGGAATTGTTGCTCTTTTTTGCTTTTTTTGCCGCGGCCGCTTTACGCGCTTTCTGTCGTGCTATTCGTCGACGCGCTTCATCGATGATATCTTCACCATCACCAGCTGCGCCAGTATCACCACCCGTACCAGCGCCACTACCACTATGACAGGGTGCACTTATCCTACGCATGATTTGTGTGAATGATGTTCGTGGAAGTGTCGAAGCTCCAACAGCGGTCAACTCGTCGCTATCGACCGAACGTTTACGTCGATCCTCATCCGAATCCTCTTCACTACTTTCACTACGTCGTATCATTGCTTGACCCATTCCGATCTCGGACTTCGAATGTACGGCCATGCCTGGTAGCTGAAAGCCCACATCCTTGCGTAATGCCGCGCCATTCTGAAAGATCTCAGCCACTTGACTAGCCACACCTAAAGCGCCAATTGCAGCTTGCTCAAAGGGGTTCTGTTTAGAGGCAGTAGTGTTATGTAAATTTATTGATGTAATTTTATTGAACTGCGCTTACCTGTGGCAACGGTGTTGCTGTCAGCGATTTCGTTAAGTAGCTCCAGATGCAAATAAAGGCGAAACTTCTTTGTAGCCACATCACTGGCATTTTGGTCATTGAGAAATTTTGTATGCTAGGTAGTAGGACGGACCTAGGTAGGTTTGGATCCGCTGTGGCTGTCTCTCACCAACTGATTTTTCCACCTTGCATTCATTAAATTTATTTTATTTACTTATTAAATTATTTGCTCATTCTGTGACATCGGACTTTGTTAGCTATAAAATATTATCGATTCATCTCTTTGACTTCATTTAATTGCTGATCATAAGCAGATTGCCTGATTGCGCTTGACATGCAATGGTTGAAAAAATTAACACTTTTGCTCGAATTTCAAATACGTGTTTCCATTGTTTATGGCCAATACAAATACAAATAATCACAGTTATAATATGTATCTACACATGTTGGCAGAATGTGTAATTTTTGTTTTCAAACTTGGCCTTTTTTATAATTAAAATTGTTCGAAGTCTATTGAATTCTATATTTCTGCCGTAAATATGGCACGGCGCATTTTGGAAAATCCATATACCTATGTAAATAGGCCCAACAATTAATATATATAGAAGAAATGAATTAAGGAAAAATAAATACTCCCGATTCTTACGAAACTATCGATTCTCAAGAAGTTGTGGCCAAATATCGGGTCTTGCAATAGGAACGCTACAAAAGTTTTTTTAAATAAAACAAAAACAGTTTGGAATTAAAAACAGTAATGAATTAAATTCTTTATTCCTGTGAAAGTACATTCGATGCCATTATGTATGGAACTCGATTTCTTTTGCATGGACACCATGGGCACGCTTGCAGACGCTGAACCCAATTTTCGACGGTTTTCAAGCATAAATCGGTCGATATTGCTGCAGTTTCACGTTCGATATTCGTACGAAGTTCATCAATCGTCGCTGGCTTGTTGGCATAGACCATAAACTTGACGTGGCCCCACAGGAAATAGTCGAACGGCGTCAAATTGCACGACCGTGGCGGCCAATTGACTGGGCCATTTCGTGAGATAACACGTTCACCAAACTTGGTTTTCAATAAATCGATTGTGACATTCGCTGTGTGGCTTGTGGCACCGTCCTATTGGAACCACATATTGCCCAAGTCCATAACATCCACTTCGGGCCAAAAATATTCGGTTATTATTGAGCGGTAGCGATTCCCATTCACAGTAACGTGCCGACACGTTACTTGATCATCAGGGAAGATGTACGGCCCAATGACGCCGCCGGTCCATAAGCCGCACCAAACCGTAATTTTTTCGGAATGCAATGTTGACTCATGGAATACGTGTGGATTGCTGCCTGTCCAACGTGTGGATTTGCTTATTGACGAAGCCATTCAGCCAGAAATGACGACGACCATAAATTGGACGTAGCGCTCTTAAAGTTGAGGTCATTGCCTCCGAATTTCGGTAGTAAATTTTAATAATTTCGACTAGTTGTTGGATCGTATATCTTTCCATGATGAAATGGCAAACCTTACTGAAGGAAAGTGTCAAAAGAGCGGGGAAAAATATGACGTCGTTTGCTGTCAACATCTAAGCTTTTTTGAAATTATAAGGTTTTTAAAACTTCCACCCAATATTAACGACGAATTCTAACATTCTGCTCCAATAAGTGGCATTTGCATTTCGGAGGAGAATGAAGTGATAATACATTTTTTTTTTTAATTTCGAGTGGTATTTCGAATATTTTTGAACTATCACAAACTCTTTCACCGTTATGCCTCGTGCCCATAACGATGCCGAAATCGACATCATCTAAGTTAGATAAGCAGTTTATTTCAGGCATGATATATTGACTTTTCGAAATTGTGCTAATTGTTAAAAAAAATGTAACAAATCCAGCTAAAATGTACTCAATTTTTATTTAGTTGTCTGTAAAAAATATTTAAAATATATTTGAAAATTGGCGTATAAATAAATCAAAAAAAAAAACAATTAAAAGTGACAATAAAAATCAGAAGTATATTTTTCCAGAGAAAAAGTTTATCTAACCAAAAATTTTTCCGGGAGGAATTTCGAAGTTCGATTCAGGCATTGTCTGAAATAGTTAATATACTCCTTATGAGATATTTTTATAATATAGTACTATGGGAATATGCTAAGGGAGATACGCCCAATAATATCGTTTGAAGAAGCTTGTGTCTAGTTTTTGACTTGTAAACTACAAATAAGTATTCTAATTAAAAAGGGGCTTGTCTATTTAGAAGTTAGTTATTTTTTACACGAATTCGCTTTCAAATACTTGTAGAAACCACTTCCAAAACAAATCAACACATTTTCCCTATGATACTCATGATACCTACCTCCTTCACTTTCGAAGTTCGAATGCGACCGCCCCACTTGCTGTATTCATGATATGAGAAATGGGAAAGCGTAGAAAATTCACAAAGTTATCAAACTGAAAAGACACGCGCAAAAGATAAGTTTACCAGACATGATTAGAAATTCGAAACTTTTTCCGCATAAAATGCTTTTTTCGAACATCTGTTTTACCCCTCGATCATAACTCACAGAAGCCGAATTTGTGGCTGCTCTTCCAGATACCTAGCCACTACATAGCGTTTCTTAGTATCCTTTAAATTAATTGGCAAAGTTTTTATTCTGCCTGTCGTTTTGAAATATTTGACTTCTTTAACTAATTCCCTTCAGAAAAGTTCTCCTCTGAGTCAATTTCTCGGTGCGAGAATTCCCCTTACGTTCGGTAACGAAAAACAAAATCGATATTAAGGCGAATTCATATAAAGTGACGTTGATGAAGCAGTTGATTGAATCCGCTTCGAGAACGTTAAGTCAAAATGATGTGTGTGTTGTAAACTATACTGTCATTGTGTGTATAATTTGCTGTTGTAAATCTTTGTTTTTGTTCGTATAATAAGACATGATATGAATTCGCCTTAATCGGTACTGTGTTTCTAAGGCTTTTGTTTTTGCGAATGAGCTTTTAAAAGCCGTAAAAGTAAAAACAAAATGTACATATGTAAATTGTGAAACTCTTACCCAAAAGCCAAAACAAAATACATGGGAATTTTGCAGTTGTATTTATAACACCACCTTATATACATTTGCTTTAACCCTGCTGTTAGGTTAAAAAAAAACTTACGAATCTTAGGTTAGAGGACCATTTGGTCCATACTGCAGTTGTCATACAAAATAACAATTTAATCTTAGTCTTTATATTTAGTTTGGTTCAATACTTGCTAAATATTATTATTTTATTATTTACTCAACTCTGGTAAAACCCAGTACCAGTGGCCTGCTCTAAAAATGCTTCTAGTTCAGGAGCTCGAAAGCGAGGAATTTGTAGTTGCTGCAAGTCTAAGTCTGATGTAAAATGCTCCATTTGCAGTGCGTTTATTTGCAAAACCAACCGAAAAACATTTTTTTGCTCATCATGTAGTGCCAAAAAATATCGAACAAACTAATAAATACTTATTTTTGGAAAATTAATGTAAAGAAAATCAAAGAAAATATACTATGGACCAAATGGTCCCTTAACCTAAGATTCGTAATTTTCAATTTATCTTAGTCCAGTTTTAAGTCATAGAATTAAATTTTCGCACATAATATTGTTTTATAAAAAGACCACCTGAGCTGAAAAATTTAGACAGTATATATCACCGTTCCAAAGTTACAAAGAAAACAAAAAAAAAATTGGACCAAATGGTCTTAACCTAACAGCAGGGTTAAGACGTCAACAAAATATTTCGGAAAATTCTAAAATGGAATTTTTTACTAATAAAAACAGTTTTGCAAATGGTAAAAAAAAGCAAAAAAACTTATGATTCCCTTGAAACAATTTTGAAATATTGTTATGAAAATCTTAAAATTTTTTTTTTTTTGATATTTTAAAAAACTATTTTTATTTGTAAAAAAAACTGAGTTTTTGGAAATACTTTCAAATCGGTAGAGTTCACGCACAATGCTCAATATTTTGCCGAAACATTTGGATGGAAGTCTTAAAGCGTAAGGCATTTTGTAATTTCGGTGAGAGACCCTAATGTAGGTATATATGTAGGTACATATGTAGGTAGGTATATAGGTATGTATGTACTTCCCTACGATTTTTCCAAAATCAAAATTATTTATCAAATTTTATTTCGACTTATACCTGCGATTTTATGGCTACCCTTCATCTCTTTCCTGGATTAAAGTAATTTTTATTAAACATCACAAGTTTAACGCTTATTGAGTTATAAAAAAATTTTTTTTGGATTTTTGGGAAAATTCAAGAAAATAAATTTTATTTGGGTGGCTTCATCAATAAGTGAAATAGATGTAAAGAGCTTTATAAAGTGCAACTTTCATACAAATTTTCGATTTATATGGCAGATATAGTCATCTTTAACTTTTATGAATTCAGGCGTAAAAATATTATGTAATAATTTAACGAGCCCATTAAAATGCAATTAGAAAATGTAAAAGCCTGTACAAATTACTGCAAAGTTCTACAAAATATCCAGCTCACTTTTAATAAACACCTTGAAAACTAAGAAAAAGGAAAAACAATTGTCTCCATAAATAAATCAAAACGTAACTTTGATTTTTATTTCTACTTATGTTTTGTTCAATAAATGTTCAATAAAAATCAAAAGCCACTTAAAAAGTCTGTGTTCAAAATCATAAGTTTCATAGGAAATAAAAAAAAGTTCGTTAATAATAACAATAATAATTGCATTCCCGTTACCAAAGCAAGAGATGTATACAACATATGAGGTAAACTTTGAAGAGCAATTACCTTTGCAGCAAACACACACGCCGCCACTTACCTAGTTTGCACATTTCGTTTTTCCCTTTACATACTATTCATACATATAGAAAATGTTTGCGCTTATATATGCCCCCAACTTAATCGCAATATTTTTTAATTTCACTCCACAGTATTCCAACGCTGCTGAGACGCAATCGCCCTACCAACAGGCGCAGCAATATCCCCAGCAGTCGTACCAATTCGCCCCACAATACTCGACCCCGTCAACACCAGCTTATGTCGGCCAGCAGCTCGCCCAACAGCAATACGCCCAAACTCTACAGCAAATACAGCAACAACAGCAATTGCAAGAACAATTCGAACAACAGCAGTTGTTGCAGCAGCAGCAGCAGCAGTCACAGCAACAGCAACACCGCTACTCGGCCCAGAAACCCGCACAGCCAAATCAGGTCGATCAACTGCAAGCAGCTTACCTCGCCTACCAGCAGCAACAACAGCAACAACAATTGCAACAACAGCAGCAACAACAACAACAACACTATGTTGGCTCGCAGGACTACCAACAACAATTGCTGCGTCAACTCTACAGCGAACATCGGCCAACAGCTGCAGCCTTCAATGCCGGTGCCAATCAACAGACCAGCCCCATTTACACCACCGCCGATTATGCGAGCTACATGCAAAGCCAACAACAATTGGCTGAACGACAATTTAGTTCGGCGCCAACTGCTGCTACCCTTGCAGCCAACAATGGCCTGAGCACCACACCCATCTCACCGAGCATTGGCAGCACCACCGAGAGCATACGGAGTGTGCAATATTCGCCATCGGACAAAGTTTCGCATGTCAAGTTTTCTAGCGGCAATCTGCAATACAATTTTTAAGATTTGGCCAGCAATTGTGCGGAGTGTGTGAGTGAGTTGTTGGTTCACTGATGGAATTATGTATGTGTGTGTGTGTGTGCATACATATGCAAAAATTTGGAATACCAACATTCAAATATTCTCAAAATTTGTGGCCAAACTAAATAATATCGGTCATCAGCCAGTCACAAAAATTAATTATTTTTTTCGAAATTTTAAGCATAAAAATCATATAAAATTTTAAGTTTTATTTATACATACTTAGATCTAAATTATACCGTTAGTTAAATAAACGATTTGATTTCAAAACCTCTGACTGTAGACAAAATGTTTCTAATAAAAAAAATAAACGCATGTATTTGAAAACCAATTTTTGAGTTAATTTTTTACGAATAAGTTAGTGCATGTTGGCAATTTCGTGTGAGTTATTTTTACTTTTCAAAATGCAAATTATATTCCGAAGAAAACTGGTCGTTTACTCGGAGACTTTCTTGCAGGTAATGTAATTGTCAAGCTCACGAGTTCAGTCGCAGAAATTTTGATTTTATTCAGCACATATCTTAATCAGTATAAGAAATTCGAAAAAAATAACTAAAATAAACTTTTTCGGTGTACATACATTTAACGGTTAATTCGTTCATTTATTAGGTTTATGCGTTTATTGGCAGTTTATGACTGAGAACACTCCATAATCCAGACACTTAAAATCCGCACGAGACATAGTAATCCCGATGTTTCTTAAAAATCCATAAAAGTAACAATTCAGATAGGACATACTAACACATATAACGAAATTTCGACCAAACAACATGCAGATAACACAATGCCACAATGGCAAGGCAAAATTCCGTCAATACACATTCCGGAAAAAAGTCTAACCTTACCACATACATATATTCCCTCCCTCCGTAGCCCAGCAAAACAACTAGTCATAGAGTTGAAACGCAAGTCTTGAAAATACGCACGGCGCTCTTTATTTACAACCACCTGTCTAAGAAATCGTTTACCGACTGAAACAATTCTTCGGTAACGGTAAAAAAATCGATATTGTGTTTCCATAAAAATTACAAAATTTTAAGACATCAACCAAACTATATCGGGAAAATTCTAAGATGGAATATTTTATAAATAAAAATAGTTTTGGAAAATAGTTAAAAAAATTACGTTAGACTGATTTCCCTACGACAAATGGGGTTTCCCCCCATACGGGAAACTTTGAGCGCTTTGGGCAACCTTTAAATATATTTTTTATTAAAAAAAAGGAAGATATTAATGTATTGTTTTTTTTTTACATATAACACAATTATAGGAGTTGAGAATATTAAAATTCTGATTTGACTTTTTTTGGACCACATCTAGATTTATTGTCTTAGAGTTTTAATTGCAACATTTAATCAACTATGTTAATCCTAGTGCGGTGGTTTTTATGATATGCAGATTTTTAAAAGGATTTTAAAATTTCAGTGCAATGAAGGATAACAAAATTGGAGTATCAAATAAAAGAGAGAGATTTCTATGTAGTATTTCTATGTAAATTATACACATTTTTCGCGCATGAACAGAGAAAGAATCCTTCAAAAGATGTACCCTTAAATATTCATGCGGATTGCCAATGGTTAGTTTTGAAAAAAAAAAAACTTTTCTCTAATAGCGGTCGTCCCTTGGCAGGCAATGGGGAACCTCCGGCTGTATTTCTGCCATCAAAAAAACTTCTTACAAAAATCATTTGTCGGAAGAGTTCGCGCACCACAAATTTTATGAGAAGTTCGGCCATAGCTTGATTATGATGTAAGCGCCAATTTATTGTTATTATTAAGCCGACGGAGGATCGGGCTTATTAGCAGACTATATTTATTTAATTTTTTTATAGCCTATAACATTTATCTAGAGCACAAAATATGTAAATCACTTAATATTATACATATATTATTTATTAAAAATTTTACATCAGCAATGCAAGAATATAAAATACTACACATTTGCTCAGCTAAATATTTTAAAAACTCTTTTTTGGAACAATTATATTTTTAGAACAGCAATAGCTTAATACTACTGCAAACAGAAGAAAATCGACAAGAAGGTGCGATATTTTTAAATTAATTTTATATTTTGCCTGAATTTTTTGTCAGTATTTGTTGTCTGGATTTTGTCATGTCCGGATTATGTCTGGTCCGAAATTGGGTGTTGTGTGGGTAACGTTTTTCGGAGTTCTTTCATCGGGATTCCCTTATACACCCTTATCACTTTAGACAAATATTTCCTATTCTTAGTTTATTCGAAAGAGTAAACACTCTCAATATTTATGGAACACGATGTCGTTCATGTGGCTGCCTTGCTTGGCTTCGCAGTAGACTTTGGTGACGGTTCTGACGCTATCTCCAAATGGCTTACTCGCCATATTCGTCTTGATGGATTGAATCGTATAATCTTTTTCCTTAATAAAACGCCACAAAAAGAATATACGTCACAGCTCCGAAGTGATGAATTCACATCGACAAAACGGTGAAGATAATTCGCTCAAAACTAATAAGAAGGATGAGGGCGCACTAACAAATATACCAAATTAAAAAAATTAGAAATGGGCGTGGCACTGCCCACTTTAGAGCAAATAAGTATATCTCCGAAACCATGCTACCAAACTAGAAACACCACATTTGATGTGAGTAAGCAAAATTCCAAAAATTGCGTAAATCAGACCAAAACTATGCCCATTTCCATTGTAACGGTAATTTACAAAAATCAATAAAATCAAAAAAGGCCAAAATGTTCGATGTTTCAGTGAATGTAGAAGTAATTGTATAACTGTTTCTTTTTGATCTTCTATATTTCCGACAAGGTGAAAAGATGATGTATGTTGAACGATTTTCCGTCTTCCTTTGGCAAATTTGATAGGAAGACAAACCGGTTTTGGCGTTGTGCCATCATCGGAAAATCGTTCCAATATTCATCTTAATTTTATAAATTAAATTTTTTTTGGAAAAAATGGGCGTAACGCGCGAAATTTAGAGCAAATCGGTTAATCTCCAAAACTATTTTATCCAACTCTATCAAATTTAATACACAGTTTACATTTTAACTCAGTAACCACAGTTTTAAAAATTATAGAAATTGGAAATAAAGCACGCCTCCCTCTCATATAACGGTAATTTACAAAAGTCAATAAAATGCGAATTTTCAGTAACTGTTCATGGTAGTTTGGAGAAAATTTATTATGGAGGATGGGGTTGGGAACAAGAGAATGGTATGGGTAAAAAACTTTACAGCAAATTGGTAGGTAGCTCTCCGAAATTTCTTGAACAAACTCTACCAAAGTTAATACATATTTATTATAGATTTTACCCTAATAAGCGCAATTTTGAAAAATACAAAAATCGGGAAAACGCGACGTCCAGCTCTTATATAACGGTTATTTATTAAGACAAAAAAAACAGGATTTCGGTAACTTTAAAGTTATTTTAATAAATTATTAAGTTTGTTTAAAAAATGGTCCCACCCAATTTAGAGCAAATCGTTACATCTCCAAAACTCCAGCAAATTTGGTACTAACTGTACATTTTAAGTCAGTAAGCACAGTTTCAAAAATTATAGCAATCGGGCAAGAAATTATGAAATCCTCCCGTATAACAGTTATTAACAAGAAACCAAAATATCAATTAATTTATTAAAACAAGTAGAAAATTCACTCAAATTTGGTACGAAGAGTTTAGTTATCGGTAAATTTTTAAAAATTAAATTATTTGAGGACGGACTTTTTGCGATAACATCATTATAATCAGATAAGGCCTTATTAGCCTTTTTTTTAGATTTAAAAAATAATAGTCTTTTAATTTTTCAAAATTGAGAATATTATATTAATTGGATTTACTACATACGACAAGTGCTGTTTATTTGAAATAAAAACAATCGCCGGATATGTAATGAGTGGTCTCAACCAAACTTATACCCCTCTCTCCATATTTAGTTCTTGAAAATTATTTTTGCTGTCGATGCTTTGCATTTTGTCTATGAGAATTGCTTGGTATTTTTGTTATATAGGAGTATTATTTAAAATTATCATACATATATGTTCATTTCATGGATCAATATATAGTTTCTCTTATTGCATTTCCATCAATTAGTTTTCTGTACCCAAGGCAAAGCTAGGCTTATCCGCAGTTTTCAAAAAGTATACGCCACGTGCATCCAACGGAACGAATTCGCCCATTATAACGCGTTTCCCCGTACAATTTTTTGCCTTCACATCATTCACAGAATTACAAGCACTGGCATAGAAACCCTTGTCAGTGTTAATGGACTCAGCGAAATACTCATAGGATCGACCATGACTGCAGCCAGCTTTAAAAGAATTGAATGGGGGTAAAAAAATTAATTAACGTGTTAATTTCGATATCAGAAACGAAATTATTTTCATAAAAAATACGTCGCTGTTTTCGGAAAATTTTGTATGTATTTATGCAGAGTTGAAAGTTAAAGTTAATTATAAAGTCAATAGAAATGGAGGGCCTAACCCTGTGCGAAGGTAATGCGGTTCGATGAATTCAAACTTAATCGCTGGAACTGCGTATATTTTTTTGTTATTTATACGATAGGCCCATAAAAGAATTGTGTTAGATTAGTGAGTTAATTATTACTGATGGCGGTGAGTCATGCATTATAATATTTGCCAATAATACTAATACCTAAACTTTAAATTTCGATTCCTGCTTTTGTGTCTTGGTTTTGGTTAGTTTTATAGAATTACCCTTCTAGGATCAAATTTTTTGTTTAATAAATGCAAACCCGGTTTTTGGTGGAAAAAACTCTAAAGCTATGCTACAACTCAGCTCTCAAAATGTTAAATCAAAACACACAAAAAGCATCAAAATTTATTTGTCGATTATTAAATAGAAAAAAGGGACGCGATTATAAAAAAAGGTTTAAATTATGCTCATAACGAGAAAATTTTAAAAAGTCTTTTTTCAATCAATCATGAAATAGCGTGGTTATACATAGGTTGTGTTCGATAAATATTAGCCGTGCTCGTTTCGCCATACGTTAGCATGTTGTATAAATTTGTTTCACAACAGTTTTTTCTTTTGTTTCCAATCTAATTTTCGCGCATCACAAACGGCGAATATGCATCAAAAGTTCAGGCACGTCCACGCACATGATCGTCTTTTAAGCGCAGCTGAAAACTGGTATAATTTCTGCAGCATTGAACGTAACAATTTCGACCAGTTTAATGAGGTATCACCGTACTCGCGATCGCCGAATCTAGCTAGCTATCGCTGTTGTTGCTTGTACACAGAAATTTGTTCGAACGCGAGCAGAGAAATTGCGAATCGAATGAGTTAATTGAATACCCTTTATATGATTTTTTGTTGTATTTATCTGTCCATTTTAATTTGTTTTAAGTCTAAAAAATTTTGAGCGTTCTTTAACACCCCGAATTTGAAATAGCTGAAAAACTAAAGCAGATTGAATATTGTCGAATTTAGATTCTGATAGGAATCCGCTTAGTTGAAATAAATGATAAAAAGGTATCGTGAAATAAAAAAACAAAAACACTCGTGCGCCTAAAAGCGCGAACCAGAAGTAAAACGTGTTTGCCGACTTCGTAAAGAGGCTGAGAGTTAAATATGGAAGAAGTAGTTGTAGTAGTAGAGGTAGAAGTCATAACATTAGTAAAAATAGTAGTGGTAAATAGTAGTAAAACTAATTAAAAGCGTTAGTAAAAAAAAATTGAAGCAAAAATAATAATTAGTGCTAGTCAATAGTAGTAGAAATTAGTAAAAATAGTAGTGGTATGAGTTAAATTGCAGTAATTATTCGTAGTATGATTAGTAAAAATAGTAGTAGAGAATTAGTAAAATAAGTAATAGAAATTAATAAAAATAGTAGCAGAATTGAGTTAATATAACTGTATAGCATTAATAAGAATAGTAGTAGAAAGCAGGTTTGACTAATTAGTTGAAGGATTAGGTAAATTATTAGTAGTAGGAATTAGTAAAAATAGTAGTAGCAATTAGTAGTAGCATACGTAAAAACAGTAGTAGTAATAACCTAATATAGATATATTGATTATTGGTAGTATAAGTAAAAATAGAAGTACAAATTAATAAAAATAGTTGTAGTAATTAGTAGTCGTAAATTAGTAAAAAAAATTGTGGCAAAAATTTGTAAAAATAGTAGTAGTAATTATTAGTAACACCCATAGTAGCCGTAGTGTAATAGTAGTATTTAGTAGTAGAAATAGTGGGAAAAATTTGTAAAAATAGAAGTAGTAATTATTAGTAACACCCATTGTATCCGTAGTGTAATAGTAGTATTTAGTAGTAGAAATAGCAGTTAGTAATAATAGTAGAAGGTTTATTTATAATAATAGGTGTTTTCTTTGGACGATTTCGACACAACTTGCAACTTGTTTTGAAGTTTTTCTTCAAAAACTGCTAATTCATTGACGAACTAAAATTCTATAATCGATTCTCCTACGCTACGCCACTGAGTGAAAGCAAACAAAAAACGCAATAGTATCACAACTCTAATTCCATTTGTAGCTTCGAAATCGCGCATTGTACTTACTAAAAATCTTCGCCAACTCACTGCAGCCCGGTTGCGGTGCGCGCCCGCCATTCGGATAGAAATCGATCGAACCTATTGGTCGCTGGAAGCCCAAGACACCAGCACAGCTATGTATAACATCAACGAACTCCGCATCAGTTGCATCCAAATGATTCTCGGGTCCAATGCAGTTCTCAAAGGCCGGACGTGCTGGATCAAGGCCTGTGACAATGGGGCACTTACATATTTAACATTGTATTAAAAAAAAAAAAATAACAAAAACTCAAACCTGTGATGCGTCCAACTCTGTGCCGTGCAAAGGAGCCAGCATATCCCATAATATGCGCACCCAAGCTATGACCAATCAAATGTATACGTTGCGGATCGGCATAATATTTTTCGACCAACAAATCAATCAAACGCGACACAGCGCGTCCCACATGTATAGCATAACGCGCTGGTTTCAAATAGTAAATGCTCTCCGCCTGTTCGCGCCAATTTATAGCAAATACATTAACATTGCCATGCATCGTGTAGGCATTGCGTATTGACTGTATCGAACGACTCTTAGTGCTCGACTTCCAACCGTGCACCATGATTTTCGTATCCAACTCGGGCTTAAATTCCTCTAACAGCGCTTCCCAGGCAGCGTTTTCATCAAGACGTCGAACGACCGTAGTATCATCGAATTGTTCAATCGAAATATTACTGATAAAGGGAGTGAGCGCATGATAGCTAGATAATTTCATTTTATAATTTAATTTTCATTATTATTTGCCTATAGATATGTATATAAGTAGTATATGTAGTTTACCTGTCGTAGTATTCGAATTGCACAAACATAGGCATATTACGTTCGATCTCTGGCGGTGGTTCAAGCAGATAAGCCAATTCTGTTCCACCATCGCCATTCGCCATATACAACCAAGTTGTATTGTAATCCTCATCTCTTAGCGGCACATGCGAGCGTACACCAACTGTAGCGATGGATTGTAGTCGAATTGATTAGTTAATTAAATTTTATTATTAATTGTATATAATTTTCGTTCTACTCACATATCAACCATACCGGCCGTACTACTTTTACGATAGCCGCAAAGCCAGTTAAAATCCATTGAAATAGAATGAAAGTCCCGGAGATTTCATTGCGACACGGGTGTATAATATTGCAAATACAAGCTATGGACGTGGACATTGTCACAAGGAAGCCGAAAATAATTGAAATTGGGAATATCTTTAGGAAATCTGTTCGTCTGTTGTAGCGTTTGCACTGAATTTCCGCAACTGATTGTGAGCGTGTGGAGTGATTGAGTCGTTGCCATGTGAATTTAGTGGTCATATGTCAGTTTTGTAGATAATTACAAATGTACCAAATTGCACATATTTATAACTACAGTGCAATCTGGGTGGAGTGAACTAATTATAGGGTTATATCCACTAGTTTGGGTCGAAAAAATGGATTTTTTTTTTGGTGTTTTCTTAATTCATCTACCGTCAAGAATGTTTCTTCAAAATTTCGAAAGAATTTGACTTATAAATTTGAAATTATAGCACTAAATTGCCAAAGGTGTTCCGCGACCTGAATGACTGTTGAAACTTTAAACGCAATTATCTCCTTTTCTGGTGAACGGCTTAACGGTGATCACGATTTCTCGGCAAGAACTACGTCGATCGTTTTGAAACTTCCACTTTTCATTTTTTTATTACAATGACTTTTTCACGTATAAACGAATTTATATTTTGCGTACGTTTCTATATATTAGTCAAAAACAACCAACTCACTAAGTGATTCAAAATCAACAATTTCAGAAAAACTAACATCATTTTGTAACAAAACAGTGGTTTGCAAAATCCTTCCTTCACGATGGGCGCACAGGTATGTACTAAAAAGAAATTTCTTGTTTTTTTTTCATTGCAGATAAGCTGTTCTTGATTTATCAGGGTCAAGGCGCATGAGGTACAAAATGAGGCTAAAAATAGATACTAAAAATACACTAAAATATGCACAAAAAAAAAATATATAAAATAGTTTCACAGAAAAATATGATAAGTATAAAATAAAATATCGCGAATATACCCTGTTTGTTTCCAACCCAAATGAATATAACCCCTTAATGCAAGCCCAGTTCATAGAACCCGGATCATTCACTTTTTCCAGATACAAAATAAGATATTTAAAGTGAAAAAATATTTTCAGCGTTCAGCGAGAGATTTTCGTACTGCTTTGTCTCGCAAATTGTGCAATGCCAAAATACTTGTGGAATCTGTAATATTTCCTTCAGCTGTTTACCGAAGCTGTTATTGGATTCTAGATTATTTGATGGTTTGATAAGACAATCGTTCCGACACATTTTCGATACAAATGTCTCATTGACCTCAGTGGAATTCCATTTTTCAATGTCGTCATTGGTGAAGGTTACTTTACAAAACTAAAAAAAATAATAACTTAATATCTAATTCAAACTTTTACATCTCCAAAAAAAAAAATCCTAAAACATAGTTCCAGTTTCTTAACTTTCTGGACGCGATTTTTTAATTTTTGCCGGAGTAAGGTAAATGGAATGTTTCCATTGTCCTAATTTCTATTGCATTTTGTGGAATCAATACTCTCCAATTGCATTTAATTTATTCCAAACAATTTTTGAAGCACACAGCAACTTTTGGATACAAATTTAAAGGAACTCTGAAACATCTACTTTTTCGGCAGGTAGTGCCAAAAAATGTTTTCTAGCTTTTATTGGTAAGCTTTTCTTCTGAAAATACGTATTAAACTGCAGCTAATATTTTGCAAAAAAAAGTCGTATACACTTTTTTGGAGCGGGCGGGCAAACCAATAATATAACGCTTTTTCCATATGAGAATATTCGTCTTTTTAGGGTCCAAACTTCTGATTGACAGCGACTTTTTAAATTGATTTCTTCTTTTTATTGCCCCTATATTAGTTACAAAAAGTTAACGAAATTCAGTGGATCATCCTTTGACAGTGTTTCCCATTAAGGGAGGTGGGTTAGTAAAGGATAAGCGAAGTAGTGGCCCCCCCAAATGGATCAGCAGCCTTCCAGTTGGAAAATAAAGTACTAGCCATAATTAGGAAGAATCGCTCTACGACGCTAAAAGATGCCGCAAAAAAAGCAAAAACTACACATCTGCGATTCACTCGAATTAGGAAGAGAAATGATATAAAAACTTATAAAAAGAAAAAAGTTATATCGTTTATAGCGTTCATCTAAGTACGCGAGCCAGAAATAAATCCTCATTGTGATAGTAGAAATTAATATAAGTAGTCGTTGCAATTAGTGGTAGCATTAGTAAAAATAGTGGTGGAAGATAAAGTAGTTGTACTAATTAGTTGTAGTATTAATAAAAATAGTGGCAGAAATTAGTAGAAATTGTGGTAGTAATTTGTAGTAAAATTAATAAAAAATAGTGCTAGAAATCAGTAGGAATAGTGGTTAGTAAAGCGACTTTCGTTATGTGATATTCTGATGCGACTTTTATTACGCGATGTAAAAATAAAATCCTGCCGCTAGAGAAGTTTTACTTCAAAAAAGCATTTCCCTTGCGCGTAAGTTGTATGAGACACAACTGGCAAACAAAAAATTTTGTGTAATTATAGACGACGAAACTTGTTTGAAATACAACTGGAACACCTTGCCAGGTAATCAATTTTATTGCTTGCAGTCTGGAGAAGACAATCCTGAATCGAAAAAAAACCATCCATATATTGGGAAATTTTGGCAGAAAAGTTTTAATTTGGCAAGCCATTTGTGAATGTAGGCATAAAGCCACGCCGTTCTTCACTATGGGTACCATCAACACTGGAATTTAGCAGAGTGTCTTCAAAAACATCTCCTGCACTTCCAACGATATATCATAATAGTCTAACTATATTTTCACCGGATTTGGCTCCAGCACGCACATTACGCTAATGTCACCCAAAAGTGGTTCGAAGATAACAATGCGCATTATGTAAGAAAATACTTGAATTTTTCTAATGTGCCAGAGTTGGGATCAATTGCGCGGGATATTGGACGTGATGTGTTGGGAAACCAACCAAAATAATTACAGTAATAGAAAGAATATGGACAGACCTCTCAAGAAAAGTTCGCGCTTACGGACAGCAAAGAATAGATTGAAAAAAATTATTATCCTATCATCACTAAAAATATGCATTTTAATATTAATAAAAACAAAACTAAAACCAAAACCAATTGCATGCACTTAGTGAGCGTTTTTTTTTTTAATTGGCATGACATTCTGTGCCGGCCCTACACTTGATTATTGATTATCCAATTTGGGGGTAACCCTTTGTGTTATTGAATTTGCCGTTAGAGTTTTTATTTAAGAGATACTCGTATTGAGATCTGTTTATTCTATAGAGACTCCGAATTGTTTACTCCATAGAGTAGTCAAATATAAAAGTTTTTGATGTTCACTCTACCTACCGGGTTGTTCGCATCAACGGCGGTTCACTCCAGCCAGACTACACTGTATGCACCTATAGACGTGTGTATGTTTGTATATACGTAAGTATAAGTATATACACTGGGATGTTTCAGCACTCAGGTGGGAGTGTTTTTGTTAGTGAACTTGTCTTAAAAAAAAAAAAAAAAAAAAAAAAAAGCAATGTCATTGCTTTTTCTTGTACCCATTCGACAAAACTTATCACTACTGATGAAACATGCGCGTATGTATATACATATGTGACATATACATACATACATGCATATATATATAATTATGTTTTTTTAAAATGCATGTACCTTAATACTCGCCTCTCCCCTTGCATACCACCGATTTGTTTCGTCTTGTTGGATTTAATTAGTCAGGCCTTTTAAAAACCTTTAAAAAAACTTTATTTCGACAATTAAAACTAGTTTTTTTGCAGCATCCTCTTTCGTGCATATAAAGTAAATGTACATACATATAAATAAACTTAAACCTTAAAACTTGTATGTACATATGTATTTTAGTCATACATTTGATTGCACTTGCAATTAAACAACATGTAGTCGTAAATGGAAGTCGTTTGAGCCTTTTATGATGCGGAAGCGACTCCCAGTGTTCAGCTTTTTTGTACAAAAAAAAAAAATCAATTAAAATCATACATGGACATACGATGTGTCAAAAAAGTTTGTGTGCTGTAATTTTTTTACAAACTCGTAATCCCTTAATTTTTTTTCTCACAGGAAAAAAATGATATTATAATATGACCAAAATAAATGCTTCTGTTTCTAATAGGCCGCTTCCACGAGCACGAAATTGCACAATTTCGGTAATCAATTTCAATTAGAAATTGTGACTGTTTACACGCTCAATTCTATTCCTGATTTTATTGACAGCTGTTTCAATTCAATTAGATCTCGGTTCTTTATATAAAACTTTGACATATTTGCATTTAATATAATAAAATTTCTACTCATAAATACCATTTTTGATGATTAAAATTTGTGTTACGCATTTTTTTCCCTTCTTCTTTCTTATCTAACTGTCACAGCAAGTACCGATTTTTGTGTAGCCAAATTAGCAATCTAGGCACAATTTCAGCTGAGATTCCGAACGCTACTGAATTTGCGCAATTTCGGGTCAGTGGAAATGTCCTATAGCATTGATAAAAATTCAACAGCTCCCCATCAACATTTAAAATCTTTTAATCGGAATTTTCAGAAAATTTTCGTGTAAGGAGTTTTGTTGTAAATAAAGTTTTTGTACAGTTTATAAAGTACAACTTTGAGATGGTTAAAAATGTTCGTTGATTTTTGATATTTTTACAACAGTCTTTTGCATTTTCTTCTACATAAAAATGTGGCATGCCTTTCAGGCAGAAGTTCAGCAAGACCATCAGCAAATCTACAGGAGTTTTCACTACCGCAAACTTCCACTATAGCAAACCAGAATTAAAGGTAAATATCTGGCAAATTTTCAAATACGTTTTCGGGACGTTAACAATTACTTTTCTTACACGTCAAACTTAATTTTTCAACTCATAAATGACATAAATCAGTGAGAGCCATTTAAATTAAATAAATGACGTTATAACAAAAAAAAATTTCCAAACGGGTTTTCATTGACATCCTCAAAGGTCTTAAACTTGGGCACTTTCGTGAGACGTACATATATACTGAATATTTTTAAAGTTTTCTTTCAATAATAAAAAAAAACTCCGACATGCCTTGTCGTGCCTATATTTATTTATTAATTGTTCTTTGCATATGCAACCAGAAATCACATTTCGTATTTCTGTCGCATATAACCGGTGTCAGCACTCAGCCCTCTCGAAAATTTAGGGTTGCACCTTGTCCTAGATGAGATGGAAAGTTTGACAATAATATTTTTAAAAATTTTGTATTCTAGTGTATAATTTAATTAAATTTGACTTTTAAATAAAGTGGCAACCCCAACTTCACCTGCGTATAATTTCATTAAATTCGAAATTGCAAGCAGGTAGCAACCCAGCATATGCTACAGACCTACTCCTCAGCGAATCGAACAGTTTGTCACTCATATTTTGTGTATTTAATTTAATTTAGTGCGAGTTTTCAAAGAGTTGGTAACCCTCATAAAAGTAAGCTTAGCACCTTCTTTCCTAGCCGAACCGCTTGACACTCATATTTTAATATTTCATATAACTTTTCAAAAATGTGGCAATCTTCTCCAAAATATATGTGCGTATCTTTTCCTCACCGAGGAGAATCGTTTGACGCCCGTACTTTAATATTTCATATAACTTGTGTACAATGCAAGTCAATTATATTTTTCAACCAGGTGACCACCCTCTTCAAATTATAACTACTATGAACTTTCGCCTAGCAAAGCGAATGGTTTGATGACATTCATACTTGACTCATTTACTACAACTATATACAACTTTTGCATAATTTAATTCAATTTGACTTTTCAACAAGGTGGCAACCTTTCTTTAATTAGCTAGCATTACGAGCCGTTTCATATACATTAGAAATTTTAATATTTCATAAATGTTGTGTGCAATTGAATTGAATTCTGTTTTTCAAACAGGTGGCAACCCTCACCAAAATATATGTATGAACCTTCTCCTCGCCGATGCGAACTGTTTCATCACATATTTTATTATTTCATATAACTTGTGTACTCTTCAAGTCAATAAGACTTTTCAAGCAGGTGGCAACCTTCTTTCAAATATATGTAACATTAAACCTTCTCCTAAACGTTACGAACCGTTTCATATCGAGATTTTATTATTCCATAAAACTTGTGTACAATTGAAATGAATTCGGGGTTTCAAACAGGTGGCAACCCTCACAAAAATAAATGTACCAACTTTCTCCTTGCCGAAGCGAACCGTTTTAAAAAGTATTAAAATTTGTATTTGAACAATTTTTTTTATATAAAACCAGAATCTGTAACGGTTATAACCTTTATTAAAAAAATTACCTTTCAATTGTTATTTGTTAAAGTTTATATTTTGCTCAGAAAACATAACTTAATTTGTGTGGAAAAAATATTAAAAAATCAAGTTTTATTTTCTGAGCGATTAATAGACTCCAACAGCAATATTTATAACTCAAAAAATAAAAATCAATATCGCAGAAGATAGTCCTTAAGACAAGGAGTATGTGGCTTTAATCCTTACATATCTAGCATTTCTCTTTTCGCATAAGTTTTTGTGTTGGAATTTAACCAATAATGGTTATTTGCTTTTTTTATTATTTATTTCAATATTCTTAACTACATCGTTCTATCTGAGTTTCAGGCATTTTTTTTATGTTGCTTCATGAAGAATCCATGAGAAAGTTTCTATTTGAAAAAAAAGTGGAAACATTACTCATAATTTCTCCTAAAAATTCGGAAGAAGTTTTATGGCGATTTCTACAAAGCAACGTTCGAAAACGGGAGTAGTTTGCTTGAATTTCTATTTTCTTGCGCAAAATGCGAATTGAAACGCACGTAATTCTGACTTTCCTTTTTGCTTTATAAAGAATGTAAATTGGAAAATGAACAGGATACATTAAAATGGATGTTCTTATTCTTAACCCGCCAGTTGCCAGCGAGAAGGAGTGCATCATCCCAATAATATTTTTTATTAAAAAAATATAGAACGAAGGGAAAGAAATGGCATGTTTGCGCCGTGATGGCATATTTCTTCATAATTCGAAATGTTTAAATTTCAAGCTAACTTTAGCTTTACCTACCTAAGTGTGTATGTTCATATCTGTTTGTAGTAGATACTTTTGTATGTATGTGTGTATGTAGCTATATAAGGAGCATGCACATTTTACCTCATTGTGAATGCATTGAAATATCTTGTGCACACTAATCTAACTGACATCGTGAATCAGCTTTTACTAAAGCAATGAGCTTGACAAATGATATTGCAGTAGATTACGTTTAAGCCTTAACTGATGCCGTCTTTGAAGTTAGTAAAATTCATGGAATTGATGGAAAAAGCAACAGTAATATTTACTACGACTTTTCATATCCTTTTTTTTGTTGGTTATCTGTGTGGTTATGTTGGAACATAGTTATTAGTTCTATGCTGACTACAAACGAACATCTGTCGGTTTAAGGTGCTACTGATAATTCTGTTGATTGCTTTGCTTTCGCTTCATAACCATTTGCAGAATAGAGACAAGAAGTACAGTTTATTGCAAAGTTACATAACTTGTTGAATTTCTTCAATGACTTCATTTTAGACGAATACTTTATAGACGATATTTCGCCAAAAATATGTATGAAATAAGTGTTACCAAGCATCGTAAAAATTAAAGGTGAAAATTACAACTGTTGACTACTTAAGAATATATCTCTAGCATAACATTTATCGGACAACGTAAAAAATAAACGTTGATAAATTTGTTACTTACTTATTTACTTACTTAATTGGCGCTATAACCACTTAAGCGATTTTGGCCGAACTTCTCCTACAATTTGTGCTGTGCGTCTTGATGTTGTAACACAAATTGAGGGACCTACAGTTTTTCGCCAACTCCGAATGGCGAATGTTTTTTTTTTTTTTTTTTTTTTGTGAGAAGCTTTTTTCAAGGTAGAAATGCACTCGGAGGTTTGCCATTGCGCAATTAGAAAAAACCTGGTTACATTGTGGATAAATTTCTGAATGCGGGTAACGGTTTTAATTTGGGCCATCGAATTTGAAGTTTGTAAGAGCCGGTAGCTTGTGCTGTAAGGTCAAGTGTTCAATTTTGGCTGGGTCTGCATTAAGACCGCACTTTTTGGTCCAAGCAATCTGCGAAGTAAGACCAACCTCCACGACCATGCACCGCATCAGTTGGTTTACTATAATTACCCATAGCAGTGGAGAGAGAACTCCTCACTGCGGAAGTCCCTCCTTACAGACCTACGAATCGTCCACCCTCCCCAAGAGTTTTGTCCACCCGCAGGTTCGCCAATACCAAGGGAGGTCCTTGCTGAAACTCCCTACTAAATGTGTCTGTTAATGTCACTACTACAAATTCCTATATTTCTAGGGACCATTCAATTTTCGACTCTAGAGAACGAGTAGTCTCACATATGTTTCTAGTCTAAGTCTTCCCAGAGTTTTTAGTAGTAAAGAGGAGAGCCTTCGGAATGAACACTACCTTGACTTCTGTAGCCAAGTCAAAAGCAGCAAGAGAAGATGGTGTTAGCTATGGTTTCGCGCATTCTATGTAGTACTGTGGCTTAACCGGATGTCCTGGTCCATCGTGTATGGCTTGGAGTTAGATATAGCCCAAAATATTTACTTTCCTGTCGCTTATGATTTCACTGATAGATAGCTCTGCTGGTTATGCAGCATCCACCGAGACATCAGTGCACTCGCGTAAGTGATATTTTAAGCGAAGTTTTACCGTTTCAAAATAAGGGTCAGAGACCTCTTCGTTTTGAATAAAGCTGGTGACTGTAGGTGATTTTACGACTAGCTTTCAGAGCCTAGAGGATTTCGAAGTCCACATCGTTTTTATAGTCATCTTTTATAGGTACTGAGAGTAGATTTATATATCGCCCAGAATGATTCTGGGATGTCTCGCTTAGCAATATTGAATATTTTCGTAAGGATATAATAATAATAATAATTTGGCGCTTATGCCATAATTTGTTGTTTAGCCGAGATTCTCCTGCAAATTTGTGGTGTGTGTCTTGATGTTGTAACATAAATTGAGGGACTGCTAGTAAAAAATAAAGGTTTCGATAATTTTTCATGCTATTTTCCATGACCCATATGCGAACCTGGGACCCATCGTTTGAAGCGCGCACATATACGACTTATTTGTTCACCTATTGGGAGACGCTGTTTGGCATTTATTATATCCCGAGTTATACCCGAATGGCAACTTTATCGGCTCGTATATCGTCTGGGGTGGCGAAAAGTGCTGAGCCCAGGTGGGTAGTTATGCTGGTGGTAGGAGTATACCAGGTAAAGCAAATGGGTCGTCGATCAATTAAGAAGGTCAACGGATTTCGAGAAAATAACTTATTGTTCTTCGTATAATTAGTTTATTGCTCATAAATAATACATACAAATTTTTAATTTCTACAGTGAAAATACAGTCATTGGTTTAGAATTCCGAGAAATGAAATCATTCATAGGGATTTCTTGATCTAATTTATCAACTGCATCCTAGAGAGAAACAACCATCAGGTGTTATAAATGTCTGATTTTTACCATTGCTGTCATTTACTCGTTTGGAAATTTTGCGCGGCAAACAGGCTCTTCAATTTCAAATTCTTCACCATATCTTATACTATTTAGCCAAATTGACTAAAACTTAGAGCCACGGGAAGCCTCTATATTCCTAACCGAATCAATTAAGAAAAGCTCCGAATATTGAAGATCTTTGCAGAGTATTTCGATTCCATCAAAAATGTCAATTATCACAATCAGCACAAACAAGAATGAAAATGACTCCATGCGCTCAAAATTTTTTTTCTGCTCGAATTAACAGGTGGGTAATTACCCCCTACTGGAAATTTCAGGTGGGTAGTATCGGGTCTTGGAATAAGAACGCTACAAAAGTTTTTTTAAATAAAACAAAATTGAACAAATCAATTTTTTATTCCTGTGAAAGTACATTCGATGCCATTATGTATGGAACTCGATTTCTTTTGCATGGGCACCACGGGCACGCTTGCAGAAGTCCAGACGCTGAACCCAATTTTCGACGGTTTTCAAGCATAAATCGGCCGATATTGCTGCAATTTCTCGTTCGATATTCGTACGAAGTTCATCAATCGTCACTGGCTTCTTGGCATAGACCATAGACTTGACGTAGCCCCACAGGAAATAGCCTAACGGCGTCAAATCGCACCACCGAAGCGGCCAATTGACTGGGCCATTTCGTGAGATGACACGTTCACCAAACTTGGTTTTCAATAAATCGATTGTGACATTCGCTGTGTGGCTTGTGGCGCCATCCTGTTGGAACCACATATTGTCCAAGTCCATACCATCCAATTCGGGCCAAAAATATTCGTTTATTATTGAGCGGTAGCGATTCCCTTTCACAGTAACGTGCCGGCACGTTACTTGAGCAGCACGGAAGAAGTACGGCCCAATGACGCCGCCGGCCCATAAACCGCACCAAACCGTAATTTTTTCGGAATGCAATGATGACTCATGGAGTACGTGTGGATTGCTGCATATTTTGCTTATTGACGAAGCCATTCAGCCAGAAATGACGACGACCATAAATTGGACGTAGCGCTCTTAAAGTTAAGCCCATTGACTCCGAATTTCGGTAGTAAATTTTAATAATTTCGACTCATTTTTGGATCGTATATATTTCCGTGATGAAATGACAAACCTTACTGAAGAGAAATGTCAAAAGAGCGGGAAAAAATATGTCGTCGTTTGCTGTTACTATCGGTCTACTTTTGTAGCGTCCCTATTGAAAACCCCTTTATATTGGGGAGCGGAAATTAGTACGCAATTATAATTTGGTAACATTCGCAATGATTTTTATGATAAATCTTCTGTTAACTTTTATTTTTTTAACACTGTTTATTTTCTAACAAAAGCCATATAGAGAGTAGTTTCAAACTTTATAAAAAAATTAAATAAATTCAAATGGCTTTTCGTCAAATACAAAAATACGGAAATCTCAAGTGGCTAAATACTCGCGTGATTTTTGTTAAGTTTTTAAGGGGTTACACCACTGTAGAATTTTAAAAAAATCGAAAAAAATTTTTTTATCGTAAAAGGTCTTTTAGGATCTCAAAAATAATATACTAAAGTATGAATGGCGGAAAAAATGTCTAAATGCCTAAATTTCGTGTTCTACCATGTTGAGACCACAGACCATAGCTATACAGTACCGGAAACTTTAAACGCGTTTTTCTCAAATCCACTTTTTTCGAGCTGGCCGGAAACATAACTCAAACAAATCTTTACCGATCGATTCAAAATTTTTACAGTACATTTGAAATCGTTATCTCCAGCGACGTACGTAGGGGTTTTTCGAAATTCAGCATATTTTTTTATTTATACAAAATTTTTTGATGATTTTTTGGTTCGAATTTGAAACTTTTTTTTTAAAGTGTAGCCATTTTACGAAAAATTAATTTATCAAAAAACCCCTACGTACGTCTCTTGCTACTGTAATATGAAATTAAAAAATGTTTGGTTTTTTGTTCCAGATCAAAAATTGCGGGAAAACGCATTAGCGGGAAAATGCTGCAGAGCCGCCATTTTGTTTTTGAATTGCTCAACTTAATCGTTTTTCTGTACTTCAAGACTCATATTAAAAAACACTTTTTACAGAATTACAATTATTCAATTTTGATTGACCAAAAAAAAATCCCGAAATATGCCTTTTTTTCGTGCTCTACAGTGGTGTTACCCCTTAACTTGTTTCTCGGAAACTTTATTTTTATTTAAAGAATGCAATTTAATGGCAGCAAATTGCAATGCCGTCTCCACAAATAAATATTTTGAAAATCAGCGGAAATTTGCATAAAATGGATTCGCTATATGGATAAAAGTGCTACCGACTAAAGTTTGAAAAAAAATTGTCACAAATGATTTGTAATTTTTAACAACTTGAGACTTCCACGATATTTTACTTAAATTAGATAAGTAACCTAACTGCATACCCAATAATTTTCTGAATATACTCTGTTAAAAAAGTTCGTCGAGTCTTATGCGTTTTGTTTGAGAATGAACCATATTTTTGTGATAAATTAACAATATTTAATATATCAAAGAATTTTGGTGGTTCGACGACCAAAAGCCGACAGAAATTTAGCCCAAATAAGAACTGAATTTCGTTTCGTTTGCTTAAGCAAATTTGTTAAGTAATTTGGTAGACGTATTTTATATTGTTTATTAATATTTCTATAGGCACAAAATCAATATCACTTTGATATACCACTTTTCGTTTGCAGCCGTAATGAAATCATTTTTGAGATAATTTTTTGATTGCTTTAATGAGGCACCGAAAATAACAGATATTTTTGAAAACTGTCAATGAAAAATTCACTATGAAAGAAATGTTCTAAAACCAATTATAATCTACCAATCGACTCCTTATTTCACCGAGAATAAAATTTTAAAGCAATTTTTTAGTGGAAATTTTTGTGCAAAATTCAAAAAAAAAAAAAAATAGCAGCTATTTTGGATTTTGTTTATATATGTAAATCTAAAATAACAATTGTTTTTTGGTTTTTATTTTCAAAATCATACATAACAGTTATTTTGGACTTTTCGTTATGAATCAAAAATAACAGTTATTTATGATTTTTATTTTATAAATAAAAAATATCAGTCATTAAAGACATTTATTTATAAAAATCATCATTTTAAATCAGTTACGGACATTTAGTATTGAAATTATTTTCCGAAAAATTAAAATAACTTTTATAAGTACGACTGAAAAAACAAAAGTCGGGGATGGATTTATATCGATGACTTTTGTAAATAAGGGGGTTTAATAACTGTTATTCTTGATTTAAAAAATTAAAACCATAAATTGCGGTTATTTTTTATTTATAAAATAAAAAATAAAAATAACCGCTATATATGATTTTTGAATTAAAAATTATTACATAATGGATTTATAAAGTAAAAGTAAAAAATAAGTCTTATTTAATGAGTAATCAAATAAAAGTTACAAATTATCGTCAAAGAGGAATTTTATAGCCAAAATTTTAACTGTTACGATCCCTGATTTTAATGTTTTGATCATTTTTGATCCAATTAATTTGTTTTTATACATATACTTACCGTTTTAAACTTCAAGAGGGTAAAAGGGTATACAAATTTAACTTGAATTTGAAATACTTCTTATTGAAAATTACAAAATGCTTACGAATTGAGTATTCTTTGAGCAAATGCAAGCAATCTCTTTTTCTTGATAACCTCAGATCTAAAAGTTTAATGTAAATGAAAAATAAAAACTGCAATTATTTTGACTTTCTTCATAGCAATAGCATAGCAATCTTTATTTGATCGTTTCGTAAACAAATTTGACAATGCAAAAAGATAAACACAAAACAAATACTAAACAAAGATAAATGTTCGTAGTACATGCATTGAGTAGGGAAAGCGAAAAATATTATTTTACAAAATTAAATTTAAAATTAAAATTAAATTTAACCGCGATAAAATAACTTGCATACAGAATAAAACATAAATTAAGTGAATAACAGTGAATGAACGAAAACATCTACACATGTGAAAATTTTTTATTTTTTTTACACATTTGCATATGAAGCGAAAAATATAAATGAAAACAATTCAATGTACTCCATAGCGGAAGCGAACCGAAACTGAAAATCCAATTGGAAGGTCTAAAGAAATGAAAGCTCAAATGAATTCCAATTCTTCGTGAAGTGACAGAGTAGTGATTCACACAAGTGCGGGGTGCGCGGATGGTTGCAAATGGCGCAATTGTTCGACTACTGAATTTTCGCATGGCAAATAAGCGCACCGGTTGCGTTGGAATTCGTTTGGCCTACATTTAGGCGCTAAAGCTTGTTGTCGCTGCAAACCACTCTACAAAGCTACTGGTAGCTGGCGCTGCCTGTGTGCACTGGAGTGTTGAGTGGGAAAGTGTTTGTTGCTGCAGCAGTTTTTCCATTCGCTAGGTGTCCACACGTGTTTGGGTTGAGTGAGTTATCTTTGTAATTTTTTGTTGTTGTTGCAGCCATGTTTCGTTTTGAACACGCGGAAAATCATGCAAAAATATTTACAATTTATTCAAGCATTGTTACCCACGAAACCCACCGTCCCCACCTGAAAAGTCTCCACTTGCGCTGCGCCACTGGCGGTTGTTGTTTTTTAGTTTTTATTCGATGCTTTTGTTTGGTTGATTTTAATTGTTATTCATTATTGTATTGATTATTCTTAACATCGTTGTTGTTTGTTGTTTGTTGTTTGTTGTTGTTGCACTTGTTGTAATTGCTTGTTTTCCTGCTGTTATCCTACATAATAGTGAATTTATTTGCTGTTTTTCCTTCTTTCCTTAATAGTTGCTGTTTTTTTTATTTTCACGGCTTTGACGTCGACGTCGACATTTTCGACTAGCTTCCCGGTCTACGTCTACATCTGGCGCTCTGCCGCTTTGGCTCCTACCTTCACTTAAAACTTCCTTTCCTCCCTCTATCTATCTCTCTCTTTATCTCTCTCTCTTTCACTCGCCTTCTTCACTCCATATTTGTTGTGTTTTTCTTGATCTGTTGTTAAAATTGCTTAGTAGCCATAATGCACACCATGTCCAGCGACGGAGGTATGCACTAAAGCGGGGGCGGCCAGGGCTCTGCAAAATACGAAAAGAAAAAAAATACAAAAGTGAAAAAAAAAAATTCAAAGGGATAAGGTCAGTCTTCGTTGAGCAAATTAATACGCATTAATCAATTTGCCTTTAACTAGATGCGCAACATTCACCCTCCCCTCCTCCCGATTTCTTCACTTACTTGACAGCAACTGGTCCTGGGTAAGGCGCCAAAGCTGGTGCGGCGATTGGATAACCATGTGCAATACCCGCTCCAAGGAGACCATGTGGTACTGCAAGCGGATGAAATAAATTAAATAAGAAATAAGAAGCAAAAAACAATTATGTTAATTTTATGCTACAAATAGAAGCCTAACCACATTATAATAAAACAAAAAACAAACAAAAAAATGCGGATAAGTTATATCTACGCATCAAATGTAAAAATAATAATACAAAATCTCAACAGAGGGGGAGATATACCAATACATACATACATTTTATACATAATTTAGTATTGTAAGCGCAAAGTACAAGCTTATAAATAAAAAGAAAAGTTAATTTACGATAGACCGTAGCTTAAAGCGAAATCATGCAATTTTTTTTAATCCATATATAAATACTCAATGGTCTTTAAATTTTGTTTGGAGACAAACTGCTCTAAGAAGGAATGACGCAAAACCATTCCAATAAAAGCAGCATATTCAGCCTAGAAACAAAAACCACACACTCACACACAAAAAAACCAAAAACCATCTCCATGCTTTTTAAATGTTTTCCGATTATTAAATTTCAATTGTGCATATGTCGATTTAAGCCCAATGAATTCATCTAATACACAATATATAAACACATAAATTTTTACATACGAAGAAACTGTGTATCCGCCTGATAATTTTTGTAAGTAAAAATTTAATTCATTTATATGTATATTAGAAAATTTTTTAGAAAACAACAATGGAAAAAGTTATAGCTGCTGTTTCGGAGAACACCACATCTCTTTATCAACAACATATACACATCTTACTTAAAAGTACAAGTGGTTAAGAGGTTCGTCGTGGACGCCGTGGGTTCGATCACCAGAAGAAGTCTGAAGCAGGGACCGTAACGGTTATAATTTTTATAAAAAAAAAATCATCATTTAATCGTCATGATTCAATTAATATGGTTTAGATCAAATTTGATCGTTATTTTGTGTCTTTTTATTTTTTCGGTCATATTTGATTGATATTTTATTATTTTTAGTTTTTCCATCAAAAATAATCCTTATTATTGGATTGAAATTTTTCCGATCAAATTTGATCGATATTTTGTGATTCTAATTTTTTTGATCAGAATAAACGTCAGAACTTGGTTTTTATACCCAACTTATATTTATTTTTATATATTTGCCTTATTTTCGTTATTTTATTTTGTGAATCATACACTGAACCAAAAAGGTACGTAATATTAATAAAAAAGTACATTGTCACAATTAAAATTTTATTAAAAATGAGCTAATAAATTATTTAATTGTCACAATACACATTGATGATTAAATTTAATAAAACTATTTATTAAATTTATTTTTTGAATTCTATTACGTATTTATTGGCTGGAGATTCAATAAAAAGTTCGCTACACCTATTAACATTTTATTGAATTTAATTAATTTTTTTATTAAATTTAATAAATTTTTAATAAAAAGTTCGCTACACCTATTAATATTTTATTGAATTCAATAAATTTTTTATTAAATTTAAATTAATGGCAGCTAAATTTATATTTAATTTTTTTGTAGAATATAAGTAAAAAGACTCAGTTTTCGACTACGTAATTATTTGTATTTGTATTTATTATTATTACATTATTTGTTAATTTTAATTGCATTACATAAAATGTTTACTTTCGGAAAATTTGACTTTACAGGCATTTCAAAATAACACATTTATATGAAGGTCCAAAATGTTTCGCATGATTTTGGGTATTCCAAATTAAAAACATGAAATATTTTGAAACATACATATGTCAGTAGCTCTTACTACACTTTTAAAAGGAAATTTTATCCCATCGAAATAGACAATTATCTCATTCACATTCTTTATATCCTTGCAGATAATGATAAGGAAGGGCTGAATAGGGGTTTTTTCTTCATTTAAAACTCTGATGGACTCTTCAATAGCCTCGATTGATGGACGTATCATAACAAACGCATTTTGCGAATCTTTTATTGTAAATCGCGTTACTTGTTTTTTGCAGTCCACTCCTTTTCTAATAATTTTTTGCCACGGCACAAGGCAACCGTGCAGCGCCCAGAGTAGGCAGGCCTCTTGGCTAGCTGAAAATAAAAGAGGAAATAAAAAAAATTAATAAGATGCAGATTTTTTTGTTTTTCACATTTTTTTACTTTTGTTCAAGTTTTAGATGTTACTTAGCATATCTTTGATAGTCTTGTTATTTAAATGGCCCTCTGCCATCAATACGGTATACAACTTTTGTTGGTCCCAAGTATTTAAAATCGAAGACGCTGCCGGAAAAAGGACTGTAAAGTCTATCTCATTCTATAATATAAAATCAAATAAATTATTAGAAAAATATTCATTCAATGACAAGGAAATAAAATAATAAAAACACTTACCAGTCTATATCCGGATGGCAATTTGTATTCCGGCCAACTTTCAAACACCTCCATCGTTGTTGCTGCAGTTTTAATATTGCACAGCCTGTGTTTGCTGCTCGCCTTCCAATATCTCTCAAATTCTTCGGCAGACAGAGTGTCGTGCTTTATTGTGTTTATTACAATTTCTGCATTTTCTTCAGGTTCTAAAAAATTATACATATCAGTTTCAGTATTACAAAAACAAAATACCATTAATGATAGTTTATAATTTACCTAACATTTTGCAGCAACCATCACCTTTACTACTCTCTGCAGGAATTTTGGTAGTCATATGCTGTTGTACAGCTGCTTTGAGTTAGCCTTAACATTTGCGTGCTTATTATATTGAACTAAATTTTTTTGCACATTTGAAACAAATCGTTTTATCAACAACGTTCTAGGAAACAAATGCTTTTTTTTATTATTATTTGTTTTATTTATTATTATAATTAAAATTATGGCTTCAATTTTAATATCACCTTAAACTTTTTTATTTGATTTTTCACATTAATTTCACTTTTTTTGATTACTGCTGCTTCGTTCGCTTTTCACTGAAGAATTATTCTTATTGTTCGTCATTACCGCGTGTTAATTTGATTTAATAAAGAAATTAATTACATTTAATAAACTATTTATTGTCACAATTAAACTATTTATATTCACAATTAAAGTTTTATTGGAACACTTACTTATACTTACACTATTTATGATAACAATAAATATATTAATTGTATTCAATAAATATTTAATTCTGACAATAAATATTTTATTAAAACGTATTTCAACCGACAGACTGTTAGAGAATACGTCACAGAAATTTTTAATGAACTTTTTTAATAATCGTTCATTAAAAATAATAAATGCATTTATAGACATTTAATAAATATTTAATACAGATAATAAAATGTTAACTGTGACTATGTACAATCAATCAATAAATCATTTTTATTAATATAGCGTACGATTTTTGGTTCAGTGTATGTGACGCATGGACGTGAGACGAAAAATTTTCTTTCCCACGTTCAATGAGTCACATATGAACACATCGACCATAGTTATTACTTTGCATGACAAATAAGGTTTTGAGTACCGCCACTGCAGCCTTTCTAGTCGGCCAACTATTTACGCACTGACTCAGCTAAATTGTCGGGTTGGTGGTGGGAGCGCATACTGCAGACTAAATAGTTGGCCGGTAAAGTGTAGTGTGTGTGGGGGCCTTTAGGTGATATTGACAGTTCACTGCCAAATGCATCCTAACGGGAATTCGATTAATAAGTTATCTAATTCTTTATTAGTGTATTTGAGGTTATATTTGGTGAAGTTTATTTTATATTTTGTGATTGTTATTTTTTCGATCAGAATAAACGCTAAAAACTTTTCGCCAATGACAATCCTAGCAAGTTATCAATTACGTGTCAAAGGTGTTTAAAAGTTCTGAGTTTGAAATTTTAAAAATGGGTCGCAAGAGAAATGCTTGTATACGCGAATACTTTATTATTGACGACGACAAAGCGGAGTGCAAATCGTGAAAAAAGAAATTTAATGCTTTGTCGACGACTAATCTAAATCGACATTTAATTGAAGAACATCCTGATCTCCATTCAGAATATAAAGAAGAGACGAAAAAGCAGAAGGTAGTTGTAAAAAAAAAATTAAAATGTAAAAATAACGATCAAACATGATCGAAAAAATAGAAATCACAAAATATCGATCAAATATGACCAAAAAAATAAAAATCCTAAAATAATGATTATGCAATAATTAAAAAAAAAAATCTTCAGAATAAAAATAAAGTCAGATTTGCACAGTATGTGTCAAAAGCATTACATCCGTGTATTTGAGTTTTTTTTTGAACAAACTTTTGCTAATGATTTTTTGATTCGACAAAATTAAAATAGCGGTTATTTTCGGTTCCTGGTCTGAAGACCAAATATAGTGATCTTCGAAATACCAGCTTTAACCTCTACCATTGGTGTTAATAAAAGCATTGTACGATCTGACAAATTTGTGATTGAAAAAAAAAAACAATTATTCGCTTAAGAAAAAGAAATCTAAAATAGTTGTCATAAATTTAAAGCATTGTCTTATAGTCTATACTCTTAGATATCTGACTTATTACCAAGACACAATCTCTTTGTGTCTTAACCGTTTTTTGATCTTAAAATTTATATGTGATTTTTGACCATGTGGGTAGATTTCCACCCATATTGAGAAATAATAAATTTTGTACAATAAAATTAGAAGCAGTGGATCTTTTTTATTTTATGTAGTACGAAAACATGTTCTCCTCATCCACGTCCCTTTTGATTATCTGCCACTTTCATTTTGAAATGCTTAGCTGATTGTGGATTAATCGGATAATGATATTGGTATCTTAGTTTTGAAAAAAAAAAAAATGTTGATGATGAGGATGACTTTTGATTCGGTAGAATTCTATCAGTAAGGTGAAAAAACACATAAATATTCATACAAATCTATTTGTTTATTACACAACACTCCAAATGATCGATTTTGTTCAAAAATTGTTTTGTGACAATGTCTTTGAATTTTAGCTCGATTGAACTTTTTTTATTGCCTACGAGCTACTTAAAAATTTATCGAAAAATTACAAAAAATTGATTTCTATAAAAAAAACTTATAGACTAAAATGTACGGAAATTAATTCTGTTTTATTTTCATTTGAACTCTAAGCTTTAAAGTTACTGGGATTCTAAGAAAGTTTATCAATGATTTTGGGTACGTATCTACTGCAATTCTATAACAGCTATTAACTTCGACAAAATCTACGGATTAATAAAACTTCTTCGTCTTCGAGAAATTATTTTCAACCGTTCGAGTCAATATATGTATGAAATTCAAAAAAGTTTTTTATAAGTTTCTGTGTTTCCCGTCAAAAACTTTGTCTCAGAAAATTATATACAAACTTTGATACTAAGTGATCAGTTTTTTTTTATTTTTTTTTTTTTAATATTAAAAACAAATTATTGACATTTTTCCAGATGTGAACATTCGGCATCGGACATTTGTAGAAAAGGTAATTTTCATTGATTAATTTGAGACTATTTTCTAAATTGTGGTTTTCACTTTTGCTGATAAATTTAAAAAGTCGTATAAATGCAAATGCTTTATTTTTTAAATTAATTTAAATATTTTTCATAAAACCCTTAAAAAGATAGCTGAAGAAATTCAAAGCAGCTGAGCTTTTAATATCTTTGGATTAGTTTAAAAACTTTTTAAGTTAAAATTTTTTATTAAAAGTTTTAGTTAAACTGTTTTGTTAATATAGTTAGTTACAATTTTTTTAGTTAAAATTTTTAAATAAATTTTTATTTAGCTAAAATTTTTATTTAAAAATATTTCATACACATAATATTTAAATTTGAACATGTAAAAAATATTTTATTTCCAATTCCATTTGTAATCTAACAAAATAGTTTGGAAAAATTAAGCTCCTTTCATTCGTTCCGTTATACGCAGTTTTATTGTATATTTTTTTTTCGCTAACATTTCCGACTCTTTATGTCTTATTTTATTAAAATGCCTAATCCAAAAAAACAAAAGTCCTACCCAAAAAAATTTTCATTTTCATCTAAATCAACATTTGTGTTTATTTTTTATATATTGAATGTAATTGCTAATAGATCGCTATTAATTTTGACACAAATTTTATTAGCCTATTCCAAATAACATAAAAACTCAAATTTTGGTTTATATAGCCCCCTCACGAAATTCAAATATCGACGTTAAAGTTGGAGTAATTCCTACATCAAAATTTACTAAACCCACTATGTGGGTAATGTAGAAACTGAAATTTTTCAGTTCATCGAACTCGATGTCATTCAACGTAAGAATGCGATTTAAAAAAATCCTATTTATGTTTTAAGCTAGAATAGATATAATTTTTAATATATGTAATTCAAAATATTACAGATAGCAAATTATCTGCGATTGTTATGCTCTTTTGGTAACAAAAAATATGGGTTTCCTCTTAAAAACAGTATGGGAGTTTTGGCGATGCACTTTGGCCACTTACAAAGTGACTATATTTAGTTACTTTGGGCAAGTCACGCTCCTTAACACCGCATGGAAGTAGCCACTGTAACTGGGAACTGAAATAACCATACCGCTGTATCTTTGTTGTATTTGAGTACTGATAAAACTAGCAGCCCGTTTTTTGAAATACAAAAAACATAAGACCTGCCCCTAAATTGGCGCGTCAAGCATAAAAAAACTGTCAAATTTTCTCATATCCATACAATTTGTGTGGAGCATCCCACAATAACCCGGCACTCTAGCGTCGAGCAAATAAAATTTTCAATTTTGACTATGCGTTAGGTCCTGTGTGTGTTGGGTGTGGAAGACAGAGCTGAAAAAGAAAGAATATAAAAATGAGAAAGATGAAAAGACAAAAAGAATAAAACACCTAGCAACAAAGTAAAGAATTTACGCGGTTATTTGGATATAGCGCACGTTGATACTCGTTGGCATTAGAAAAGGGGCCTATTTAGGTGCCGGTTTTAAAAAAAATTAAATTTTTTAATTTATAAATTATTTGTAGAAAGTAAATAATTTTGTTTTTGTTTTTGCACATAACTAATTTAACCGTCCTAATAAAATATTCCCCATATACCGCCTACATAAATTTGTATATTTATTTTTAGTCCGACTGTCGTTTCAATTATCTAGGCAGCCTCACAAGAGCACTCGCTTGTTTGATTAAGCTATTTTAATTTGACTGTAATTTCGTTGTTTTAATGTCTTTCGCACCCAAGTCATATATGAATATCCCTCCAATATCAGTCTCTCTTTTGAATACACGACCTAGATATAAGAATTTGATAATGCCAAAACGACATTTTGATTTATTCAAGTATCTTTTTATATTTACATAAATGAAATTGACATTCACTTATATTTAATCATCATCAGCCAAATCTTCTGTCCTCTTAAATTTGGCAGGTCTAACCATTACAACTATTTGAATAGGAAAAACCTGAGTTTGCCATGCCAAGTAATAAAAGGGAATTTTATGGGAAGGCTAGATGAGATGATTAATTGATTTTATATCCAATTTCAATCAATTCCACTTGCATACTTACACTTGCATATTTATTATGCTGTCGGCATTTAGAATTCCAAGTGATTTGTATTTTTGCATTAGATAAAATAATGCACAGGGTGCCTTAAATATTTGTGGATATTGAGGATACATATGTAGGTTATTAATACGAGAAATAAAAATTCACGTTCGATCTTGAAACAGCTGATAGCTTAAAATTTCTCTAAAATCATTTGAATGCTCCTGTAGAGGTTTAGGACCGTATGCATTCGCATTTCACTCCTCTACTTCGCGCCCAAGCTCACGATGACGCAGGTTATTAAGCCGTGACAACCAGCAAATTTAAGATTTATTCAGGTTTAAATAATAATATTTTATCTAAATTTTTTTCTCAGTCAAAATATTCAAACACTTTTATTAAACCCTAGGAAAAACGAAATTTGCTACTCTTGCACACTAGAATTTGAAATGTGCTAGAATTCGACGCGAGTAGTGAATGGTGCTAGTGTTTTACGATAATTTGATAGATGCTACTCTTCGTTTGGAGCGACGATATACAGACTTTTATTTAACTCTAAAGATTTGCTATAAATTACTAATAAAAATTTGGGTACTTAATTCCAATATCTTCAAATCCCGGACATATTCTATGCATACAACTGAGTGTAGATTTACTGTCATCCAAGCAATCTAAGTACTGAGTGCAAATATTTGTAACACAATCATTAGACACTTTATACTTATTTTATTTAATTGTCGGATAGAAATTCTTAGCTGAGAGCGTTGGGGTTTATAAAGTCATGAATCCTTTCCAGGCATCTCAACATCTCTCTCTCTCCTACTGTATTTTTCTATTACGCGTTGCTTCTTCTTTGTGTTTGGTAGGTAGGTATGAATATCCTGTACGTGTTTTATGATTTTAGCGAAAGCGGATTGTGAGTGTAATTAAAGTCGACACATTTCCACATTTGTTTGTTTTATTTCTTTTTTTGACATTCTTCTTGTCAGTCTGCCAGTCTGCAGGTCTGCCTTACTGCCGTACGTTGCTTAGCTAATTGCCCATCCGTCCGGCGGTTAAAATGACATAAACTGCACGGTTTGCATATTCTCTTTCGCACAGCATGCATATCAATTATAAAACAATTAAAGTAAAAAATAAAATTCGAGCAGTCGTTAGTTATGGAGAAAGTGCGCAACACCATCGGCAAAGCAACAAAAGTAACACGATTTTTAAGGCACCTTAAACTAACACTGCTTTTTGTACAAAAACTGCATGGACTATAAAACTAAAATTGCAGAGCCATACAATTCTTATTAAAAAGTGTGCCAGGTGTCATGAAAGGAAAATTTGCTTTTGCATAAACAATTTTTGCCGCAGCTGTTAGAATTAGGAGCAGTTGGAAAGCATTTAGCATCACATTTGCTACTAATGGATTTAGGATCAGTAAACGTAAACGATCTTCTGAAAAAATCAATGTTAAAATTTAAAATTTTTTTTCTCTCAAAAGTTTCAAGTTGTTCAGGTATATAATTTTCAAGTTTCTAAAAATGTTCACTGGTTTTTGATAATTTTTGTTTTACTGATATTTTATTTATACTTATATTTTTTTTTACACTTTATTGTAATTGAATGGGCTATACAACAGCCTAACCGAAAAACTTCTAAAAATTAGAAAAATAAATTAAAAATTTTAATGTAAATTTTTTCATATTCGTAAATTTGTGATATTAGTGGTCAAATTAAATTAGCCCAACTTACTTGCTAAAACAATTAACCTTATGCGACACTTTTGAGTAATAGCCCTCTAATTTCTTTCACAATGCTTTGGCAAAAGGAATTATTTCATTACTGACAAAAATTACGAGATTTACTCCCACCTATTTTATATGAACTTATTGGAGCTCAAGCAATAAGAGAGAAAGAATAAGGTCAACTATAACCTTTTTAAGGAAGTAGGGCTAACAAAACTTTCATTAAAATTTATTTTAGAAATTAAAATAATATATAAAAGACTTACAGCTCCGATTTCATAAAAGCAATTAGTAGGCATTTGAATTAGCCTACGTTAGCCTATTTCTCAGCTATCATAGAAGCGGTGAAGAAGATACGGACCGGGATTATAGGAAGAGACATCTTCATTTTTAGTGACAGCCAGGCTGCAATCAGAGTTCTGAGCTCTTTCACGTCTAACTCGAACATCGCACTGGACTACCGCCGATCTCTACAGGAGATGGCTAAGCATAAAAGGCTGTACCTCATTTGGGTACCTGGTCACCGGGACATAGAGGGGAAACTGCATGGCAGATGAACTTGCAAGACAAGGTACGACCAAACAAATTCTTCAGGATAAGGAACGCATTGGTATGCCGTTTGCCACTTCCAAACTGCTACTCAGAGATTGTACATATAAACAAGCTGACAATAGATGGAGGCAAAATACGACCTGTCGAATCTCAAGGCAGACGTGGCCTAAATGGGATCGGAAACGATCGCGCAGCGATCTCTTTCTAAGAAGGGAAAACATTTCGAACGTGATCGGGGCTCTAACAGGGAGACAGTGGTATAGATAGGTATACATGCTGAAAGATTGGGCGTGCCCTTCCGAAGATGCTGTAGGAGCGGCAAGAATGACGAGGAGGAGGAAACGATCTTGCATTTACTGTGTAAGTGTCCTGCACTGTGTAAAAGCAGAATGCGATATCTGGGAACACCGTTTCTGGATGACCTCAGTAAGGTTTCAAGCACCGAGGTAAATTGTCTATTGAGGTTCATCAATGAGGCAAACTGGTTTGGTTAGGCGTAATTTCTTCTTGGATGATACAAAAAGTTTTCTTTGTGGTAACACAATGGGCCTAATACTGGCCTAAGTGAACCGCTGCAGGCGGCTGCCACTCCAACCTAACCTAACCTAGCCTATTTACATTTATTGTTTTTTTTTTCTTTACCATCTGCAGCTTTGTTTTGACGCTTCTCTCAACTGTTTTGACAAGTTTAACAAAATGTCTACTTCGTTTGAGGAAGGATATCAAATCTTATGTGATTTCCTTCAAAAATTTAAAATTTTTGACTGTTTGGCTCACGATGTATGGACTACGATATCGAATTATATATTGAGAGGATTTTTTTATTTTTATTTATCTGTATATTTTCTATAATATATTACTATTTGGTATGCGCAAATAAATGTCCTTTTCAAAAAATAAACAATATACGAACCTAAAATACTATAATAATATAATATGAAAGTGTTCAAAATTAAAGTCTCCCCATATAAAGAAAGTTTTTTTTTTTAATTTTGCTAAAAAAATTGCCAAAAAATTATGTAGTTAAACGCGAAATGTTCCGTAATTTTTTAATTATTTTTTCTTACACATCAAGCAAAAAGTAGTGTAAAAAGAAGACAAAAAAGAGAAATCAGAAGAAGAATAATCTGATACAAAAGACGGGTGTGGTGTTTGACCGCTATCAAAAGTTTTCACTTTTTGGGTATGCAGCCTTGCAGCTCATTTAATTTTCATGTAACAACTTACAGGTTTCAAGTGACTAAAAATTCGCTTTAATTTTTAACAATTTGTTTTTTTTTTTTGCTGACGGTGTTAGTAATTTTCCCCCTTATAACGCAATAAAACTTATTTTTGTATCGAAGCAAATGCTGAACGCCATCTGTAAAGGAAATTATTAAAAATCAACCAGAATTTTTAACTACCTAAAACTTGTACTTTATTACAGTAAAATTAAATAGGTTAAAAAACTACATACTCAAGAAATTTTTAAAATTTCTAACTAATTTTATGTAAATTTGATGAATTTTTGCGAATTTCGTAAAAAAATTTGAAACTTTTATTTATATATTTAAGTATTTTATATTAAACAATGAACTATACTTTTATAAAAACAAAATATTAAAAATAAATTAATAAACATAAGTGGCCAAGTGTGTTATTGTAAATTGTGTTGCTTATGTTACGTACGCATCCAAGCTTTGTTGAGCGTACAACAACAAAAATTAACACTAACAAAATATGCGCACAATGACAGCGAGAATCGATGAGAATTACAACAAACACATAGTTTTGACATTTAGTTCAGCAAGCGAGTTCATTCAGCTGATTGCTCAACGCCATCTTTTATGAGTTCGCCTTGCTTTGTTCCATTCTATTCAAATAACATATTTAATTAAAATATTTTTCAATAGCCGACATTCCTCGTTTAGATATTTCAATTTGACAGCTATTTCAAACCTCTTTCATTTGATAACAATTTTTTTTTAATTTGGATAAGCGGTTTATTTATTATTAGGAAAGGACTTTTATTTCGGACTTAAAAAATATTCAGTATTCAATATTCTAGTTTAATTGTTTTTACTGGACTGGAAAAATAAAAGTCTGGGTTGGCCGATTATTTTATTTCAACTTAAATAAAAACCCAAAAATAACATTTTTCTAACGACTTTTATTACTATAGTTATAAAAAACAATTTTTTTTTTATCATTTTAGATGTTCCTAATCCCGGCCGAGATTCTTAACCGAAACATTCCAAGCGAAGGAAGCACACGCTACACTCTCGGCCATCGTATGATCCGGCATAGTAAAAAAATATGAAAACTCATTTGCATCTAGTTATAAAGAAATGATTGAAATTTTATGCAATTTTATGCAATTTTCCGGCCTCGTCTTAACTTACGTAATTTCAGAAAAATTTTGATGACGTCATTAAGCAAAATTAATGACTCAATTATATTTTAGTAGACTTTCAGCTGTATTCTATTTTACTCAATTTAGATGCAATGACTGTGCGGTTCAAATTATTATATACTAAAATTTTTACTTTTCATAGTTCCAGCGAAGTCTACGCGATTGGATATCTTACCGTAAACAGGTGCAAACTGTGTATAATAACAGTAAATATTTAGCATTCTATTATTTTATTGATATAAACATACAGTGGTAAAATAAAATTTTAAACCAAACCCACCTCTCGTTGCTTTTCTTGCTCCACCATAAATTTTTGCCACGTGCGAGTTAAAATGAAATCGCTCATGCATTCTAAATAAACTACTCACATTTAATACACTATGATGGAATGTTGGAGCTTACGGCATACGCGAAACAACCTGATGCCTTTAAATATAGAAGCGACCTACATACATATATATGTACATAAAATATCTAAAGCCAACCCACATGCCAAGTGCAAATATAGAAGGCTTTGTTCTCGCCATAATCCATGCAAATAGTAAAAGGTTCCCAGCTTTTAGTTGAGGAAGTGCAATTTCTTGACAACGTTTTCAATGATTTTCCGCAAATAAATTTTCTATGCAGTCTTAAGGCATTCTACAGACGCATCAAGTAATTGCGAGCGAAGAATTGTGTGAAGAGAAAAGGAGAATTATGCAAGCGATAATAGCAATCAGATTCAAGTTAAATTCACTTGTCTAGATGATTTATTTTTAGACGAGTTAACACGACGAGTAATAGTTGGTTGGTGCATAAAGCACAATAAAAAAAAAAAATATACAAAAACACAGAAATTTAAGGCATCTAAAGGAAAGTGAGGTACAGTAGTTGAAGTTAATGGTATTTGCAGCAATTGAATTGGAAGATGTGGATCAATGTTGGTACTAATACTGGTAATAATATTTTTAGGAAAATTATGTAAGAATACAACAACTGTGAACACCCTGTTAAATTTATTTATCAAATTGCAAAATTTGCTCAATTGCTTTTAGGCAAATAAGTTTCTAATTAATATGCATTTGACTCTACTTGGAATAATACGGGCATATATTTTTGGTTAATAACACAGTACGACAAATCCTACACTTTTTTTTTGCAGTAGAGAACCCATGGTATTTTTCTGAAAGGGACATAGTCCGCCATTTTTTTTTCTTTCCGAAGGCATTCAAAAATTTGTTACTAATATTTTGCTACTTTTTAGGGAAATTCAGCTTAAATTATTAAACAAAATTGCAGAAAGAAGGGTGGGTCTAAGTGTTGATATGAAATGTATAAATTTAGCAGGAACAACATTTCCTTAGGCATTCAAGTTGGAGTTTCTCAATTTTTTTTTTTAAGCGCAAATTAAATAAAACTCAGACTTACTGGACTGCCCTCTGTGGCATAAATGCTGTTGTATACTGTAATTTTAATTAAAAAAAAAAAAATAAGAAAAGAAAACTCAACAATAGCAGCTGAATAAATACGGCACTAAGCCAATGTGGAATGCGAAATTATATCGTTTTGTTTAATTTTTCTTCACGTAGCAGCAACAAATTCACCACAGTCGTGGCATGCTAAATTTTTACAATGAATGCTAAAAACGAGATACCTTTTTAATGGTCGAAATTTTATTAATTTGAAAATTAATAAAACTTGCTAAATATTTTTTAATTGCGGCTAAAAACAATCAGTTAAAAACTTGTGTCACAAATCAATGGGCTAGAATTGAGTTCTTCTTTAAATTTCTTTGCAAAATAATAAAATCTGTTTAATATGCCTACTTCTTAAAATATCTAGAAATTACAGTTGAAGGCACATTTTTATCATAAAAACTATATACATAATAATAGACCTCGAATCGGTATATTTTCAGATTCCTGACGATTTTTATTTATCTGCGAAATTATGCTAGATAATGCCATGCTAATTGACTAAGCTATAAAGCTGGGTTCAAACCTTCCAACTTTTTTCCACTGAGTTTTGAATTTCAATTGCAAAAATAGTTTCATTGTAAAGCAATTCACATTTGTACTATAGAGCTTCTGATAAATTAAAAAATTCCTATCCCATTAATTGTAAATATTTCCATCTTTGTTTACCTTTGAAGAAAAAAGAGTAATTCAAAATATTTATTCAAATGCCTAAGAAGCTAGAATTGGAAAATTTTGTGGTTGAATTTTTTTAAATTACCGTGAAAATGACGTCCATTATGGTTTTTATTTTAAAGCGCATGTTCTCATTTGAAAAATTTCTCTCATCAACTCCCAATTACTGAGTCCAGGTGGCGAATGAGCCATTTTGTACTTAACACATTAAAATAGAAGCAAAACCTTCATTGTAGTTTTTGCTAAGAAAATATTGAATTGCTTGTCTAAAGATAAAAAAAGTTAAAAGAATTAATATAAACTGCTACTTTTCTACCATCCAAGGTAAATTACTGGACGAAATGTCTAGCATTAGCATGTAAAAAAACCAACTATCACCTTCCTTGGGTCGAAGGCAATGTGTGTACCAAAGAACGGACGGGCAGACAGGGCTTAATCGATTTGGTTTTTTAATGTCCTGGGCACTATTGCGCTATGGTATAAAAATTTAATTTTATGCATAAAAAACCTAATGTATTGTTCAAATCAAAGGGTTTAAAATAAACAAAAAAAAATAATAAAAAAAATAATCTAAGTATCTATATATCATTGTTTCTCGATCTCCTTTCGATTAACTCCCATCATACAGCGTACAAAGGTCCTCCTAAAGTTTAAAAAAGCCCATGAAACTTATCTTTATCTCCGGAATTCAAATATACTTCGGACCACCTCACTCAAGCCAAAGTTTAAAAAAAATTACCTAATGCTTAAAAAACCATTAAACTCATTATCATCTCCACTTCACTCCAACTTATTTGACGATAATCGATTCCATCAAAAACAAAATCATGATACAGATTTATAGTAGAAAAATTCTGGTTTTTAGAATAGTTTATAAAGGTAAAATCATCATAAATACTACTTCCGTTGAATTCCTTACCATTTTAACTTAACTTATATTAATAACTTAATTATCTAGTTTATTTTACTTTTTTAAGTAGGTGGCAACCCTCTCCAAAACTGTTTTCAAAATAAAGCTTTCTTAAAACTCTTCCGTTTAAAACATATATTTCAATATTTGATATAATATATTAAAATTTCAATTAATTTTTTAAACATGTGGCAACCCAATCAAAAAATATTTTTGAAATTAAGTTTTCTTAAAACATTTATTTTTGGCATTCCTATTGTAAAAAGTTATTTAATTTCTGTTTAAACAGATGGCAGCCTTCTTTTAAAACATTTAGAAATTAAAGCTTTATGAAGCTCTTTCATTGGATACCCATATTGTAGTATTTGATGTCATGCATTGCTTTAATTGAATGTAAAGTTTTAAGCAGGTGGCAACTCCCTTTAAAAAAAATCGGTTCAATGCTAACCCACGGACTATATACATATGTGCCAAATCTTATACAGATCTATTCAGTCGCTAGAATTTATTGTAAGACTAATTATAGCACTATGTGGTTTAACGTCTTTATTTATTTGACATTTGTATTATAAGATATAGCTTATATGTTGACATAGAATATATACTACTCGTCTTCTAAACTTCGTATAATTCCTTTCAGCCCTTTACGTCTGAAAAGGGAACAAACTCACTCATTCACTCAGACACACACACACAAACTTTCACATTTATAATAAAACAAACAATTTGACACAAATTCTATTTCCCTCCATCACCTTCGGTCATTCTGTTAACGAAACGTTTAATGTACAACAACAACTTTTCTACACTCATATTAACGCATTGCTGATTGTTTAGTATAAATGCTCGCAAATTTCCATACATCATTTAGTAGTAGATAATTAACGAAGAATGCGCATAATATTCACCGTATGTTCTTTAAATATCTGCATTTATTTTTGAGCACACTTTAAATTTCTAAAACGAACAACCATGCCGACCTAGCACAGCTTTAGGCGCTTGAACTTTAAAAAAATACACAAGGGAAAAATTAGGTCCGCAATACTTGTAGGGCTATAAATCAACGGAAGCAGTAAGCAAAGAAGAGGAAACCAACAGTTTACTCTGGAAACAAAAATAAAAAACAAGAAAACACGCGTTAAACAGCAGATGCAATGGCCCTAGGGACATGGAGAGTAAACAAGTAGAGCGAGCAAAAATATTTGTAAATTTCTAACAAAACAAGCAAGCGAAGCGCCATGGACAGAACGCTAACTTTTCCAGTCAACAAGCCAATAGGGACGCGAGAATGGACAGACGGGCTGACAGACAAAACAAAAAATAGCTACGTAGCTGCCTGAGGCAGAAGCCGCATGTCTGGCGAATTTTTACTGGTGGGTGAATGCAGGGCAGCAACAATAAGCTGAATAGTAGCAGAAAACCAAGGCAACAAACTTCAGTTTCATCATAGCGAGGTGAATTGACAACACAACGATGTAAGAGTTGCCTAACTGGCAAAAAGCGAGAAGTGGCCACGATTTATGATTGATTAGTTTTGTTGGTCAAAAGTGATGCCGCTGCATGCCGCTGCTGATGCTACGTGAAGCCAATCCAAAAAAACCGAAGGGCGCTGTGCAATACATGCCCGAAATTTTGCAACAAAATATGCACCGACATGATAAACGTCCTCGTTTTCTCACCTCACAGGCGCTTATTGCGCTCAAATTGCTGCATGTCTCTAGCGCGCCATAGAGTGGAAAAATGTAAGATAAGAGGAAACAATTCTACTACAATTTGTGTTCAGTTTGGACGAGTGTTTGTCTACATATTCAATTGACCGCTTTCTAAGATCGATATTTATGGTCGAGATGAGTCTAAGACAGCTAATGATAATATGTAGATAACGTTAGTTTCAATATATCTGACTGATCAATATTTCATTAGAATAATAGCATCAGCATCATAAATCAATAATATTATTAACTAATTTTTAGCGCGAGAACTCTGTAAATTTTCTAGAAGAATGGACAAAATGTTTATTGTTTGCCTAACACATTGGCTGCTAAGCGGGTTTGACGAAATCCTTCACCGAGTGCCACGCATGTTTTTTGTTATGAAGTGGTGTATATCGGGCATATATTTATTTTTGCATAGTTCCGGAAAGTTTTTGCGGTTTATTTTGGTATGTCGTACATTTTTATGCGACGTGGTACTGTATGACGGAATTCGAATGGGCGCTGTCCTACGAAAATATGCGACACGTTTTTTTGTTGGTATTTGTTTTATTTTGTGACTTTGTATTTTGTTTTGATTTTGTTTCTACTTCATTTCGTTTTAATTTGCTTTTCCTTTATTTTTATTTTCATATTTTGTGGTTATAATTATAATAGTAAAGATGTCGAGGCTAAATTTGAAGAAAAGTTTAATTTATCAAGTTTTGATAGGGAGTGAAAAAGATTTTTCCGGATATGATGCTGTGATTGATGCGAATTGGCTGCCAAATGATAGCGATGATTCGGATACAGACCTGGCAAATGACAATAGCGACCAAAACGATACCAAAGACGATTGAGACACAGATGAAGACGAGTCAGCATCAACGCAAGTAGCCGATTTTTCAGAAACAAACATCAGTTGATCTGAGTTGAATCTGGATTGAATTGGATTGAATTTCTTTGAAGTTTTTGATTTTATTGTCATAGAAACAAATAAATATGTACAACAATAGTTAGATCAATCCAATGTTACCAGATTGGGTTCCAACAACGAGGTCGGAAATGAAGAAGTTCCTCTGACTTCTACTTTGTCTAGGTTTGGCTAGAGCCGGATCTATAACAGACTATTGGTTCAAAGATGCACTGCACAATTTTTCAATTCTGGGAAAAACAATGTCGCAAAATCATTTTCAACTTTTGCTAGGTTTCATTCACTTCGCAGATAATAATTCAATTTGGCTAGGCGGCCGGCTTTGTAAAACTGATTTCATTGCGAGGCAGATTAGCTTTCAGAAATGGGTAAATACGAGGGTTGCCTTTTATATTTTGCGCCTAGTAATGAAAACACAGTCAAATATTAAAGAAAATAGTTTTATTGTTTTTCAAAATATTCTCCATCCAAGTCAATACATTTCCGCATTCGCTTGAACCAATTTTCGAAGCAGTTTTGCCACTCAGAAGAGGGTATCTCTAAAACGGGCTGTTTGAAGGCTTCTATAGCTCCTTCAGGCGCTGAAAAACATTGACCTCGCTTTTTTTTTTTTGATGCTCGGGAAAAAAAGAAATCACTAGGTGCCAAATCAGGGCTGTAAGGCGGATAACCCATCAATTCGACCTTTTGAGTCCTCAAAAACTCTCTTGTGTGAATCGATACGTGAGAGCTCGCATTGTCTTGGTGAAGAACGATTTGTCTTCGGCGGTTGGTTTTCCTTAATTCTCCAAAAACTTTTGGGAAACAAATGGTTGTATACCACTCAGAATTGACCGTTTTAAGTTTATCTAGTGGAACAGTTGTGACATGACCAGATTTTCCGAAAAAAACAGGCGACCATTTGCTTTGAGGTGCTTCTTGCGCGAACAACTTTTGTTGGATTAGGCTCGTCTTGGAACACCCATACAGTCGATTGATGCTTTGTTTCCGACTCATAGGCATAGATCCAAGATTCGTCACCTGTTACGATGTGATAGACGTGCTTTGATTCACCGGGGCTAAATTTCATCATCATTTCTTTACACCAATCGACATGAGTCCTTTTTTGGGCAATTGTCAAATTATGCGGTATCCAACGAGAACAAATCTTCTTTAAGACCAAATGTTCATGCAATATTAAATGTATGCAGGTCCCACTAATGGCCAAGGATGACTCTATCTCGCGATATTTCACATGACGATCTTGTATTATCAATAGACGTACAGCATCGACTGTTTCTGGCACAACCTCCGTTTTTGGACGACCTTCACGAAATTCGTCCTGCAAAGATTGGCGGCCACGTAGGAACTCGTTGTACCATCGTTTCACAGTGGCTAAGTGTGGTGATTAAACACCAAAAGTAGAAGTAAGTTGATTGATGCACTCCTGTCTCGATAATCCACGTCGAAAATCGTAGTAAATCATCGCACGAAAATGTTGACGGGTTAATTCCATTTTTAGGTAATATGAATTTTTAAACTCACTATAAATAAACACAAATAAAGCTCGTAAGTGAAAATGTTACATGCAAGTTTATGCCAAAAAATACCAAACTTTACGATAAAAATATCTAATTACAACTAATCACATGTAGTGTTGCGAAGGCGCAAAATATAAAAGGCAACCTCGTACTTTGAAAAAAAAAAAAATATAAAATCCTATTTCTATAAAATTTTAAAATTCCTAATTTTCTTGAATTTTTAATCCTAAATAGCTATGATAACTTCAAACCTAATAGGTTATCAATGGCACCTCGTTTTTCCGAATTTTTTAATTTTACGTTTTAATCATAGAAGCTAAAAACAATTTGAAATACAAGACAAAAGTAGGCGTAAATATTTTCTTTAGTGACATGTTGACAGGGTATTTTTTGAAAAGAGATTAGAAAATTAAAAACATGGCATTTAAAAAAAAATCACTATCGCATTATTGCACCTGACTCAAAACTTGCGGAATGAATAATAGGTTTTTAGAAAAAAATTATAAGAAAATCGATGGGTACATGTTTTTCCTGTAAATCCAAATTTTGTTTTAAAAATTTTAAAGTTTTGCAGAAATAAGTGTTAAAATTTTTAATTTTTTAAATTTTATATTTTAAAAAACAATAACTGCAAACAAAACCGTTTCACGTCGGTAAATTCTTTCACTTGGTCATGGGAAAAATAATATCATATCGTCCAAAAACATGAAGACGCTGTTTACCCGGCTCCCACTTGCTGAGCTCCCCAGATATGTGATCATTAAAATGACTAAATTTGAGAGAAAAGATTTATTATCGAACTTTGGAACAAAACTTCATTGAATACTCTTCGCTGGAATGACATCTCCGAGCTAGTATTCTACACTGGTACGCGGACGGATCTAGGACTGCCGAGGGTCTGTGCCAATGGGTAAGATGCAACTCATAATCACATCCGACTCCTCTGGGTTCCGAACCACAAAGTCAATGAAGGTAACGAAGAAGTCGATAGATTGGCTACAGACCGAAGGTAAAATACCCATAGGACCAAAGCCTTTTCTGAACGATAGGACAACATGCTGTTAGGGAGGTGCTAAGGAAAGAGGAAAATACTTTAAAGGAAAAACACTGACACTAGACGACGAGGTTACGCCAGGCAAATTTTCTACTGGAAGGATACGATAGTAAACGATTGAATCAGTTTATTGGCCTCTCTAAGAATAAGTTGAGGATACTTATTATCTGTCAGAATTCTTAAACTCTCCCGGCTGAGATTCAGAAGTCGCTCAGACATCTTCCGGGAGGAAGGTATGAATCGCTTGGATTGTCTTTTACCCTTTGTATTACGCCTGTGAGCTGCAAACCGATACTTCTCCTTTTTCCCAGAAAGGCTCTGGTCCTTGGACGTAAATGAGCTCTATCTTTTTTGAGACTGTCTGCCTTTTCGTTACATTCAGACCCTTCATGTATCGCAACCTGCCACATCATTGCCGAATGGCCAGTTGGTTCAGAAGGTTTTGAAGTCATCCACAAACCTCGACTTCGTTACTCCTCCAGCTCGGATCCACCAGTCACCACACTTGGGGGCTTTCGGAGATATATTGGACTATCGTCTGTAATGAGCGTTCGTTGGGCACATCGCTTGTGTGATGTCCACGCAAACCATACGGTAGAGCTAACCCAAAGTAAGCCGGTACTAACTTGCTTACCTTGCCGCATAAGTTAAAATCGGCTTTATCACATTACTGAAAATGACCAATAACTCAGTTCAGTTACCGCTAGATCTTTCACCTTCTTTGAAAGCCCAACTTTGGTCCGCACCAATGTGGGTGTGGTCAAATTAATCTTCCGTCTTTTGGTGAAGGGGGCAGTGGTGAACTTCAGATTTCCTCATGCCAAGGTAAATATAAAATTCGCGTGATAAAAAATAAACCCGCGACGTCGTAAATACGAGGCAGGGCCTTCCAGGGTTAATGCCATTTCTTTAAAAATTGTTTGCGAAACATTTTACCATTCGTTTGATATCCATGCGTCAATATTTGATTTCAATACCTCTTAGTCGGCATATAGCAAAATGTGATTTAATTCATTTATTTAATAGATTTTATCTTGTTAGAAACATCAACTGCCTTCAAAATGTACTGCATATATTAATTCACGTCAAGGGCTATTTCTGGGTACAAAACTTCCGAAATCCCTTTAACTGTTTTGGCATAAGAAAGCAACAAATATACTCACACACTCAATCAAACATAAACTTTCATATTTATTTCATTAGCAGGATATTTATTACTATCTAAGTTTAGTCTGCGTCAGAAGAGCTATGTCACTTCCAGGATATTTGCCAGCATTTAACATAATCTTTCCAAAAGTAATAAAACAATTTGGTTTTTTTCATGCGAAACTACAAACTACATATTTATGTATATAATTATTTACAAACACGCCATTCGATAACCAATCACTAGATTAATTAACAGTCAAATTTATATCTGAAGTCAAAACATCTTCCATAAATGCGGCCCTTTCTGAGTTGGCAAGATCAACTGGTAATGGGTTTTCCGATATATTGGGCGAATCACTCGCACCCGATAATTGCGGGTCTATGTCACGTCTTCGTCTACGCCCGAGAATTTCCATTGCATCACCGTAGTCGAAAGTCATATCACCCAAAAATTTGGATTCCGTCTCATCGCCTAGAAAATTATCATACTCATCCTGGAGTCGATTGAATCCCAGAACAGTTAGAATTTAGAAGGGTATGTATTTTAAAAATATGAAAAGTCAATACCACTTGTGGTCCCGGCATTGGCAACGACCAAACACAGCAAAATGCAACGCTGACTAGCAAAATAATAATTTTTTGCATTTTCTCTCCGTTCGATTTGATTTAGTTGTTATAACTGCGAAAAATGTTTCAATTTATAGTCGCCTATACAGGCATTTCTTTTGACGTTCGTAACTAATTTTTAAAATTGTTAAACTGCGAAGCAAATTGAAGGGTATCGGTTTAATTAGATCAAACTAATTTAGAATATGTACGATGTCTAATTAGCGACAAGAATGCTTGAAAAAAAAACCAACATGAACGAGTGTTCAAAATTATATAATGCCGAATAAGTAGAGAATGACCGAATGCCTGTTTTTAGCGTCAAAACGAACTGCGGCCAATTTGAAGGTCTCGATAAAGGAGCAGACAGCTTTTTGAAGGGAATTTGTTCAACAGAAAATATGTACTTTAAAATTGGTATGCAAAAATGCCGTGATTTCTGGGTTGCGGATTTCCATTGTGCAAAATGTCCAATTCGTTATGAAATTATTAGTTTATTTCAATATTGAGCATAGAAAACCTTAATCCTATGATTTTTATGTCCTATCAATTTTGGGAATTATTTCATAAGTTCAATGTTTACTCGTAAAATAAGACATACTTGTGGAGTTTTATTTTTTGCTCAAGAAATAAAACTCAAATTGCAAATTTCATATATCGTTTGAAAATAATTGTTATTTTATAATGTCTACTGAACTAATGCCCACTGATCTTAGAAATCGTATCCTCATTACTCTAAATATTTACCCTGCAAGAGGGCTGCATATCGTAAAAGTCCTCATATTATCCTTATGCCTAACTAAAAAAGTGCTTACGAAAGTATTCATTTTTCTTCAGGCCATGGGTAAAAAATGAGTACCTTTCCCTGTTGGTGTGATATTTATCTCTTTTCTACTAACGGCAATTTCATAACAAGACAACTAATGATTTTTGTGCTTGTAAATTACTTGGCGCTGAGAACTAAATTGCTCATTATTGTCATCATTAATAAATTACCAAAACGAAATTATTTTTTGCGAAAGTATCAGAGACAAATAATAAAAATTGCAAGTGGGTTAGAATTTTTGCTTAAACTGCTCAGCAATGTCTTGTATTGTTATATAAGTATAGGTTCATTTGTGGAGCATACATGTATATTATAAATAACCTTGCAGGAAATGCCTCTAGTAAAACTGTACTGGCCCACTTTTGACTTTGTCACCACTACTGAACAATCTAGCTGTACTCCAGGCGCACATAGTGAGAATTGGAAGTATTGAATAAGCAGTCTTTATGGAATCACTACAAATACAATAATATGAAACATAATATGAAAAAAGTAACAATACAACTGTCAAAAATTTCTCTATCCAAAAAAGCAAAGAATGTAGATGTTTCATTGATCATGACACCAAAATAGGCGACAAAGAGGTGAGTTGAAGAAAGTTGACCCCAAATTTCGCACAGGAATTCTACAGATGTTTATTTTACACATTTATGTCGTAACTAAGTTTACTAAACTACTTCAAAGAAATTTATCGAAAATTTTTTCCTACAGGGAAAGGAACTTTGAGGGAACTTAGCTAGTGCTAAATTCTTATTTGTTATACCCAACCGAAATAAGTGTGGTATGCTAAATTCATACACTTTTTTCAATAAAAATCTTTTTACTTTTCAAAATATTATTATGCTGGCGTAGTTTTCCGTATCGATCTGCAGGCAGAGGATTTAAATTATTAATTTTTATTCATTCAGTTAAGTTGCAAATTAAATAAAACTGGTCAATGTTCAAACATCAAAAATAACCTTTGCAAACGAGGAAACAATAGAAAATATCGTAACAAATATTGTTTAGAACGTACATTTAAGCAAATATCACTTTTTATATGAAATCAGGTAGGGCTTTTTTATTAGTTTGCCCCAAAATATGTTGAACTTTTCTTAATTTTTTTAAAATACTGTTTCATGAATCACCGTTGTACAAATTTCGTTGCACAAATTTCGATGTGCAAAACATTTACACTTGTACAAATTTTATCTCTATTTGGTACCAGCAGAAGGTTAGTTTTTTGCTCGACATTCTGGATTTTTTGTTTATTTCCTATGTCTGTACCAAGAAAATGCTTCTTTGGAAAAATAAATGAAATGAAAATTTGCAAGTAGACTAGTGCAGCCGCGTTAGTGATCATGTGCTGCCCTGAGAGATTACAACCATTTCTTACCCATCTAAGCAGGAATGTACCTCATTAAAATCACCATTCTCTATTCTGCCTTGGAGTAGTTAGCGTAGAAATTTTAACCGAGCTTCCCTAAAGAGTGCATGAATACCTCCATGGTTATCTTCTGGGATATCTTATAGTATATTTCCAACAAAATAAGGTATCAGGTTGCATTTCTCTGACTACCTGCAAAAAAAACTCTATTTTGGAGCTCTCATCATGTTGCCACAAGATAGTTATGCAAATTAGACAAATTTTACCCATACAAATAATTCGCTCTGAGCATGGAAGTCGTTTTGACAGTTTTCTTTTTTTTTAGAATTTTTACTAATTTGATAGAAATTGGTTTATCTTCATTTTGACTCTTAAATTATAAGCATAATTGAAACCAAATCGAATTTATAAAAGGTGGTGTCAAAAGAACATATAATTTGATTTTTCTTTTGCACTTAAATTCGCCTTACCTTTATGTAGGGATTGTCAAAATTAATATTTGTTTACAAAAAAAAAATTCGGTTTTATAAATAACCAATTGTGTGCATTGGTGAGCAAAACCGGTCGATTGGTGGTGACCGTTTTACAAAATTATTAAATCATTTCCATGAAAATTTTCTTTTGTTCGTTGTGTATCAAACTATATATCATAATTTATTTTTATTTACCCGAATTATTTGCATCAGACCAGACAAGACAGCTATTATAAAATAAAAATAAAAATTAAAAAAAAAAACTCAACAAACCATAATACAAATTTTTAAATTTTTCAGAAGGATGTTCTTACATTTTTCGGTTATGTTGTCTTATAGCCTATTTAATTTTATTAAAAAAAATGTAATTTGGCTAGAAACAACTATTGATTTTTTTTTTTTTAATTTTGGCTTTGGCAACTTTCTATACTAAAATTGAATAAACAGTATGATTTACAACAACCACATCAATTTGACTTAACGCTCACCCAGCGAAATCCATCAGCTGCTTCAACAACTTCACCTTATAAGAATTCGCCTTGATTGAAACCTAATGCCTCAGTTACGACAGCACTTCCTGTCAGATGTGATTTGTTCGTAAACTTTCTGGACCAAATACTGTAAACTTCATTTCGCATGTGAAAAAAATTACCTACATGAATTTTAAAAGAAGAGACGGTTAAAAAAATTTCTTTTCCCTCGTTGTAAGTGTGCCTGTATTTCGAGATTTTATCTTACAAACATTCACATTCTCGCTTTAAAAAGCCTTAATTAGGATAATATAGCAAATTAGCTTGTATTGAAACAAAGCTAAAAATTCACATCTGGTTTTTTTAAATATAACTTATTTTAATGACGCAATCAATACTTGCACAGCTAGTTTAATTTTCGAAAAAGTTATAAAGTGATATTTTAAAACATTTCAAAATAGTCCCATAAATACAAACATACATATGTACATTTGTAGGTGCTTATGTTTGTAGACATATAAAAGTGCACATTATCACGCAATAGAGTGCCAGTTCTTCAAGACAATGTTTGCAGCATATTCAAAAGTGTACAAAGCTTTTACGTAGATTAAAAATTACTATCAATATACAATTTGTACATACATAGAGATACATATATGTCGTTGTGATATGTACTATTTAAACGAAGAAATTAAAATATGCGGTGAGAAGCCAAATTAGACGAAGAGACACTTTAGTTCTAGAATTGTTACTTAATGATGGTTTTGATACCAGTTGCATAGAGACAACTGACTTCGAAATATTTGAGCTTCGTAGTTGAAAATGCCATTTTTAGGTTTTTTTAGCTTAAAAAAAACAAAAAAAACAGCTGCAGTTTACTGATAATACATAAAAGCAAATAAGAAGCTACGTCCATTTCAGCCGAGTTGGTTTGCCTGTGACTGCCATTCCGGTAATTCAAGGTTCACCTTGGCCATGGAAATTAAGTTTTTTTATCAACTAGCTGGCGTTTTTTTTACACATTTTACTTAAAATTCTTAGTGTATATTTTAATTCGTCTACCAAAAGACAGAAAACATCATTCAAGATAGCTACCAGAATAGATATTTGTCTAACAAAAGGCTTTTGTTTGTCGAAAGACTGTGGGAAGTTAAAAAAACAATTCCCATAATAGCCCTGTAAGTGACATAAAATATAAAGGCCAAGCATCCTGATCCTCACGACATAATCGCTCAAACTGTTAATTCCATTGCCTTGAGCCTGAAGGTATGCTAACAAATTTTATAACAGTTTTGATATCTTTGCAATCCGTCGGACATGCCAATAAAGGGTTATTTATTATAAAAGTATGACACTATTAACCCTTCCTTGGTGTGGTGACTAAAAGTTCCTTGAGTGGTGTGGTGGGGTATGACATACCCCATGCCTATCAATTTCAAATAAATACCAAATTCCAATAATAGCAATATTTTGTGGTGATTTATTATTCTTTAACTAATTTTTAAAAAGTGTTAATTTGAAAACATAACAATTTTTCCTTCGTATTCAATATTATAGCCATAAAAAAAAGACAATATAAATTATTCCAAAAAGTGAGGTTCCAGTTTTCTGAAACATAATTTTTTTTGTATTTAAACAATTTCAAAACTGTTTTTACATTTCAAAAGTAAAAATAACATTTATTTAAAGGAAAGAAAATTCACTGTAATGCATTAATTACATAAAAAGTTATGGCGATCGAATATGATACCCCAGCCCACTTTGAAAGGCTGTCCCATGGAACAGAAATATCTGGGGTATGTAAAACGTGGCAGATCTCCTGTATTTGAATGTTAATGAAAGCTATTGGGAGCGATAACGTATTCCTTAAACAAAAACATATATATATTTAAGGAAATACATGTGCTGGGGTATGACATACCCCACCACACCTCCGAAGGGTTAACAATGGCTAATATGTAATAATATTGTTTTTTAGTTAAAATTGAAATGTCCACAGATGGATCGAAACTGTGCTTAGTTAATAAAATAAAAGAATTGTGTTCCAAAGAACTTTTATTAATTAATTACAATATTATCCATACTGGAAGATATTAAGTAGGAAGATATTCAATATTATTTAAGTATGTTTTAATATATTGTATAAATTATTATCGAATTTATTTCATAAATAGTAAAGCAAAACAAAAATTACGCACCGTTTTAAGATTTGATGCAAGTAAAAGGTCTACTCGAAGTAGAAACTCTCATTTTACATAGAAATACATACTAGGGCCTAAATTCATATCTTAGATAACCAAAAGTCAAAATAATAGGGGTGTGATATTTTAATCTGTTTTGATTATTCTTCTCTTGTTTGCCTTATAATTACTAAAATTATGGTTACCAAACTATTGCCTGTCATATAGCACACAGGTAAATCGGAATTTAGAATTTCGGGTGTCATTTTGAACCGAGCAGAACCATTTTTTAGAACGCCTTTCTTTTAGGTCTGGAAATGATACATCGATGTTTCGAATCTAAAAACATCAATACATCGATGTGACTCGGAGCGATGTTTCACATCGATGTTTCGTTATATCGGTTCCCAAAATTTACTTCAAACCTTTTAATTCTTTTCTGGTGATAGCAACTACATTAGACCCAAGATTAAATTTCTTACATTTAAAACAAGGTTTTCATTTAAATAGTTTTATGTGATTTTTTGATATTTGGACTTATCATACAAATCTTGCTCACCAGAATATGAAATCTAAAAAAATAACTTTTTCGACCAACACAAAAATGGCGACTGAAGTACAAATGCATCTTGGATCAGCTGTTGCTCTTATTAATCAAAGTACAGTCGATATTTGGGATGATATTAAAATTGTGTTTTAGAGGGCTGCATAAGTATGCTTCTAAATATTTAGCCATCGCGGTGAGTGCAGTTCCGAGTGAACGACTTTTTTTCTGTATGTGTGTATGCCGAGTGTGTAGTGTGTGTGCGCTTCATTCGGTGGGTCCCTGGTTCAAATCCAGGCCGGGGCAAGTAACATGAAAAATTATAGAAAAAGTTTTTTCTATTAGCGGTCGCCCCTCGGCAGGCAATGGCAAACCTCCGAACGTATTTTCGCCATAAAAAAAATTATCACAAAAATCATTTGGCGTTCGGAGTTGGCACAAAACTGCAAGTCCCTTAATTTGTGTTAAAACATCAAGACGCACCCCACAAATTGTAGGAGAAGTAACAGAAGTGAGGAGCAACATCGAAACTGTTCGACATGTATTTCTGTTATTTATAGGGCGGTTAGCTGCCCGATGTTTCGGTACATTGCTATTTTTATTTTCGATGTTTTACGTTGTCGATATTTTTTCGTCGAACCATCGATTATTTATTTTACGATTGTGTCCCTATTTTCAGTACCTTTTTGTTATTTATAAATAAAAATGTTTAGTTCGTAGTCCGGTTCGAAGCCCGAAAAAAACTCTGATTCATCTCAAAACCGATTTGGAGCCTTAGTTAATTCATGTTATTCGGATGCATGGCATGATAACGACCGACACTTCGTGAGCATCGCCATGTCACTGGTACACTGGCGTGACCAGTGGTACACTTACATGAAACGAGATAGAAGCCGACCTACCTACCTAAACTTTGGTTAGCCAAGGTATAACTCCATTGAAGCTAACTTTGTTTATGTATGTGGGTGTAGTTATATTCAGCAGTTTTAATTTTGACTGTAGGGTGCCTGTATACCGTTATTCATTCATGTGTAAAAAGGCACATAAAATAGGTAAATTCTTGTGTATTGGCAAACTCATACCGTTTGTATAATATTCATATATGTATGTATATAATGGCGTATTTGCACTGTGAAAAGTCAAAACTGTCAGCGGTTTGTATAAGAATGTTGAGTGCGTTAGGCTACACGTAACTTTTTTATACACTTGCCTGATACTCGAATCTCTGTTACTGTGTTCACTTTCTACAAATTTGGTGCGTCTTTCTGCTCAACCCACAAATACTTTAGATTATTTTTTTATGAGTATTTGTTTTATATTATTTACACATTTTTTTATGTCGGTTGTATCCAAATTGCAAAAGATGCGTAAGTCTGTTATATACATTTGTACATATGTAGGTGCACTGGCTTGTTTGAGGATATGAATGTACAGAAAAGTAATAATAAAAATGTGCCATGCATTTTATAGTGCTTAATTTTTGCTTAAGCTTAACGTTAAATTTTACCATAAATGGATATAATAATAATAATAATTTAGCGCTTGCATCATAATTGCTTAATGTTTGGCCGAACTTCTCCTGCAGTTTTATGCGGACTCCAAACAGCTGATTAATTTTCTGAAAAGTCTTTCCATGGCGTTACATACTAGGAGGTTTTCCATTGCCTGGCGGGGCGCGATCGCTATTAAAATTTTTCTATATTTTTTTAAGCTACTTACCCCGGCTCGCTAGACACCACGCTACGCCGCCCCCATAAGTGGATATACCTCAAGTTTTATGGCGATTCCTAACGGTATTTTATTTTGATGATTAACTTTTAATATATTATATTCATATATTATCCACTGAATGTGTATTTGTAGTATAAGGGTATTTTATTGTAGAAATGCATTTTTTGTATCGGGTGTTTTTTTAGGGGTATAGAACTTCGAATTGAAATAAAACACAAGAAAATCGTTTTAAGGTCCATCAATTTGGCTTTATTGGAAGGATAATTTTATGCCATTAATGTTTAAATATGATTTCGGGCATGTGGCCGCCGCGGCTGGCTCGAATAAAACCAATTCTACAGGTCCAATTTTCAACCACTTTTTCGAGCATATGGGGCCGTATGTCGGCAATAACGCCACGAATGTTGGCTTCCAATTCCCCTAACGTTTCTGGTTTGTTGGCGTAGACGAGCGACTTCACATATCCCCAAAGAAAATAATCCAATGGTGTCAAATCACACGATCTTGGTGGCCAATTTACAGGTCCATTCCGCGAAATTATGCGCTCATCGAATGTTTCCTTCAATAAATCGATTGTGACGTGCGCTGTGTGGCATGTAGCGCCGTCTTGTTGGAACCACAACTCATCCACATTCATGTCATCCAATTCGGGAACAAAATAGTCGGTTATCATGGCTCTATACCGGTCTCCATTAACGGTAACTGCCTCTCCAGCATTATTGCGGAAGAAGTATGGCCCAATGACTCCACCAGCCCATAGAGCACACCAAACAGTCAGTTTTTGTGGATGTAATGGCGTTTCAAGGGTCTCATGTGGATTCTCTTCACTCCAAATGCGGCAATTTTGCTTCTTGACGTAGCCATTCAACTAAAAATGAGCCTCATCACTGAACAAAATTTTGCGATGAAAATCAGCATCGAGATCAATCTCATTTTCGGCCCATACACCAAAATCACGACGCATTGCATGGTCTCGCGGCTTTAATTCTTGCACAAGCTGGATCTTGTAGCGAATCGATTCATTCGGGTGCTCTTCAACACTTTGCTCTACAGCGGCAATTGTTTCTTCGGTGCGCACTGTTCGACGTCTCTGCGGATGCGTATTATCACATAGAGTAAACGTAGTGCGAAAACGATCCATGGTTAACCGAATTAATTGCTCTGATGGACGATTATGTCGACCATAAAATTGACGGAGCTCGCGGTAAACTTCGCGAACTGAACCATTATTTTCGAAATAAATTTGCACGATTTGCAAGCGTTGTTCTTTTGTCAACCTGTTCATGATGAAATGGCAAACCAAACTGAACATAAATGACATTAGAGTTGCCAGATTTGACCACAAAATGCCAGTTTTATCTCTATTCGAAAAACAAACCTGTAAAAAAAACACCCGATATATAAGAAAAAATATCTCCAATAATCGTGAGAATTTTTTAAAAACAAGATACATGTTTCTTCATTGCTACGTTCTACAAGCTTCTCCTGTATAGGGCAAATAAAAAAATCCCTTTAACTGTTTTGGCATAAGTCAGCAACAAATATACTCACACACTCAATCAAACATAAACTTTCATATTTATTTCATTAGCAGGATATTTATTACTATCTAAGTTTAGTCTGCGTCAGAAGAGCTATGTCACTTCCAGGTTATTTACCAGCATTTAACATAATCTTTCCAAAAGTAATAAAACAATTTGGTTTTTTTCATGCGAAACTACAAACTACATATTTATGTATATAATTATTTACAAACACGCCATTCGATAACCAATCACTAGATTAATTAACAGTCAAATTTATATCTGAAGTCAAAACATCTTTCATATATGCGCACCCTTCTGAGTTGGTAGGATCAACTGGTAATAGGTTTTCCGATATATTAGCCGAATCACACGCACACGAGGGCGAATCACACGCACACGAGGGCGAATCACACGCACACGATAATTGCGGGTCTGTGTCACGTCTTCGTCTACGACCGAGAATTTCCATTGCATCACCATAGCCTAAAGTCATATCACCCAAAAATTTGGATTCCGTCTCATCGCCTAGAAAATAATCATACTCATCCTAGAGTCGATTGAATCCCAGAACAGTTAGAATTTAGAAGGGTATGTATTTTAAAAATATGAAAAGTCAATACCACTTGTGGTCCCGGCATTGGCAACGACCAAACACAGCAAAATGCAACGCTGACTAGCAAAATAATAATTTTTTGCATTTTCTCTCCGTTCGATTTGATTTAGTTGTTATAACTGCGAAAAATGTTTCAATTTATAGTCGCCTATACAGGCATTTCTTTTGACGTTCGTAACTAATTTTTAAAATTGTTAAACTGCGAAGCAAATTGAAGGGTATCGGTTTAATTAGATCAAACAAATTTAGAATATGTACGATGTCTAATTAGCGACAAGAATGCTTGAAAAAAAAACGAACATGAACGAGTGTTCAAAATTATATAATGCCGTATAAGTAGAGAATGCCCGAATGCCTGTTTTTAGCGTCCAAACGAACTACGGCCAATTTGAAGGTCTCGATAAAGGAGCAGACAGCTTTTTGAAGGGAATTTGTTCAACAGAAAATATGTACTTTAAAATTGGTATGCAAAAATGCCGTGATTTCTGGGTTGCGGATTTCCATTGTGCAAAATGTCCAATTCGTTATGAAATTATTAGTTTATTTCAATATTGAGCATAGAAAACCTTAATCCTATGATTTTTATGTCCTATCAATTTTGGGAATTATTTCATAAGTTCAATGTTTACTCGTAAAATAAGACATACTTGTGGAGTTTTATTTTTTGCTCAAGAAATAAAACTCAAATTGCAAATCTCATATATCGTTTGAAAATAATTGTTATTTTATAATGTCTACTCAACTAATGCCCACTGATCTTAGAAATCGTATCCTCATTACTCTAAATATTTACCCTGCAAGAGGGCTGCATATCGTAAAAGTCCTCATATTATCCTTATGCCTAACTAAAAAAGTGCTTACGAAAGTACTCATTTTTGTTCAGGCCATGGGTAAAAAATTAGTACCTTTCCCTGTTGGTGTGATATTTATCACTTTTCTACTAACGGCAATTTCATAACAAGACAACTAATGATTTTTGTGCTTGTAAATTACTTAGCGCTGAGAACTAAATTGCTCATTATTGTCATCATTAATAAATTACCAAAACGAAATTATCTTTTGCGAAAGTATCAGAGACAAATAATAAAAATTGCAAGTGGGTTAGAATTTTTGCTTAAACTGCTCAGCAATGTATTGTATTGTTATATAAGTATAGGTACATTTGTGGAGCATACATGTATATTATAAATAACCTTGCAGGAAATGCCTCTAGTAAAACTGTACTGGCCCACTTTTGACTTTGTCACCACTACTGAACAATCTAGCTGTACACCAGGCGAACATAGTGAGAATTGGAAGTATTGAATAGGCAGTCTTTATGGAATCACTACAAATACAATAATATGAAACAGTAAAAAAGTAACAATACAACTGTCAAAAATTTCTCTATCCAAAAAAGCAAAGAATGTAGATGTTTCATTGATCATGACACCAAAATAGGCGACAAAGAGGTGAGTTGAAGAAAGTTGATCCCAAATTTCTCACAGGAATTCTACAGATGTTTATTTTACTCATTTATGTCGTAACTAAGTTTACTAAACTACTTCAAAGAAATTTATCGAAAATGTTTTCCGACAGGGAAAGGAACTTTGAGGGAACTTAGCTAGTGCTAAATTCTTATTTGTTATACCCAACCGAAATAAGTGTGGTATGCTAAATTCATACACTTTTTTCAATAAAAATCTTTTTACTTTTCAAAATATTATTATGCTGGCGTAGTTTTCCGTATCGATCTGCAGGCAGAGGATTTAAATTATTAATTTTTATTCATTCAGTTAAGTTGCAAATTAAATAAAACTGGTCAATGTTCAAACATCAAAAATAACCTTTGCAAACGAGGAAACAATAGAAAATATCGTAACAAATATTGTTTAGAACGTACATTTAAGCAAATATCACTTTTTATATGAAATCAGGTAGGGCTTTTTTATTAGTTTGCCCCAAAATATGTTGAACTTTTCTTAATTTTTTTAAAATACTGTTTCATGAATCACCGTTGTAAAAAATGAGCTGAATTCTACACAAAATTGCACAAATTTCGATGTGCAAAACATTTTCACTTTTACAAATTTTATCTCTATTTGGTACCAGCAGAAGGTTAGTTTTTTGCTCGACATTCTGGATTTTTTGTTTATTTGCTATGTCTGCACCAAGAAAATGCTTCTTTGGAAAAATAAATGAAATGAAAATTTGCAAGTAGACTAGTGCAGCCGCGTTAGTGATCATGTGCTGCCCTGAGAGATTACAACCATTTCTTACCCATCTAAGCAGGAATGTACCTCATTAAAATCACCATTCTATTTTCTGCCTTGGAGTAGTTAGCGTAGAAATTTTAACCGAGCTTCCCTAAAGAGTGCATGAATACCTCCATGGTTACCTTCTGGGATATCTTATAGTATATTTTCTACCAAAATAAGGTATCAGGTTGCATTTCTCTGACAACCTGCAAAAAAAACTCTATTTTGGAGCTCTCATCATGTTGTCACAAGATAGTTATGCAAATTAGACAAATTTTACCCATACAAATAATTCGCTCTGAGCATGGAAGTCGTTTTGACAGTTTTTTTTTTGAGAATTTTTATTAATTTGATAGAAATTGGTTTATCTTCATTTTGACTCTTAAGTTATAAGCATAATTGAAACCAAATCGAATTTATAAAAGGTGGTGTCAAAAGAACATCTAATTTGATTTTTTTTTGCACTTAAATTCGCCTTACCTTTATGTAGGGATTGTCAAAATTAATATTTGTTTACAAAAAAAAAAATCGGTTTTATAAATAACCAATTGTGTGCATTGGTGAGCAAAACCGGTCGATTGGTGGTGACCGTTTTACAAAATTATTAAATCATTTCCATGAAAATTTTCTTTTGTTCGTTGTGTATCAAACTATATATCATAATTTATTTTTATTTACCCGAATTATTTGCATCAGACCAGACAAGACAGCTATTATAAAATAAAAATAAAAATTAAAAAAAAAAAACTCAACAAACCATAATACAAATTTTTAAATTTTTCAGAAGGATGTTCTTACATTTTTCGGTTATGTTGTCTTATAGCCTATTTAATTTTATTAAAAAAAATGTAATTTGGCTAGAAACAACTATTGATTTTTTTTTTTTAATTTTGGCTTTGGGAACTTTCTATACTAAAATTGAATAAACAGTATGATTTACAACAACCACATCAATTTGACTTAACGCTCACCCAGCGAAATCCATCAGCTGCTTCAACAACTTCACCTTATAAGAATTCGCCTTGATTGAAACCTAATGCCTCAGTTACGACAGCACTTCCTGTCAGATGTGATTTGTTCGTAAACTTTCTGGACCAAATGCTGTAAACTTCATTTCGCATTTGGAAAAAATTATCTACATGAATTCCTTATGCTAGCTCAGCACATTTATCGAATTTTAAAAGAAGAGATGGTTAAAAAAGTTCCTTTTCCCTCGTTGTAAGTGTGCCTGTTTTTCGGGATTTTATCTTACAAACATTCACATTCTCGCTTTAAAAAGCCTTAATTAGGATAATATAGCAAATTAGCTTGTATTGAAACAAAGCCAAAAATTCACATCTGGTTTTTTTAAATATAACTTATTTTAATGACGCAATCAATACTTACACAGCTAGTTTAATTTTCGAAAAAGTTATAAAGTGATATTTTAAAACATTTCAACATAGTCCCATAAATACAAACATACATACATTTGTAGGTGCTTATGTTTGTAGACATATAAAAGTACACATTATCACGCAATAGAGTGCCAGTTCTTCAAGACAATGTTTGCAGCATATTCAAAAGTGTACAAAGCTTTTACGTAGATTAAAAATTACTATCAATATACAATTTGTACATACATAGAGATACATATATATTTTGTTGTGATATGTATGTACTATTTAAACGAAGAAATTAAAATATGCGGTGAGAAGCCAAATTAGACGAAGAGACACTTTAGTTCTAGAATTGTTACTTAATGATGGTTTTGATACCAGTTGCATAGAGACAACTGACTTCGAAATATTTGAGCTTCGTAGTTGAAAATGCCATTTTTAGGTTTTTTTAGCTTAAAAAAAACAAAAAAACAGCTGCAGTTTACTGATAATACACAAAAGCAAATAAGAAGCTACGTCCATTTCAGCCGAGTTGGTTTGCCTGTGACTGCCATTCCGGTAATTCAAGGTTCACCTTGGCCATGGAAATTAAGTTTTTTTATCAACTAGCTGGCGTTTTTTTTACACATTTTACTTAAAATTCTTAGTGTATATTTTAATTCGTCTACCAAACGACGGAAAACATCATTCAAGATAGCTACCAGAATAGATATTTGTCTAACAAAAGGCTTTTGTTTGTCGAAAGACTGTGGGAAGTTTAAAAACAATTCCCATAATAGCCCTGATCCTCACGACATAATCGCTCAAACTGTTAATTCCATTGCCTTGAGCCTGAAGGTATGCCAACAAATTTTATAACAGTTTTGATATCTTTGCAATCCATCGGGCATGACAATAAAAGGTTATTTATTATAAAAGTATGACACTATTAACAATGGCTATTATATAATAATATTGTTTTTTAGTTAAAATTGAAATGTCCACAGATGTATCGAAACTGTGCTTTAATAAAACAAAAGAATTGTGTTTCAAAGAACTTTTGCTAATTAATTACAATATTATCCATACTTGAAGATATTAAGTAGGAAGATATTCAATATTATTTAAGTGTGTTTTAATATATTGTATAAATTATTATCGAATTTATTTCAAAATAGTAAAGCAAAACAAAAATTACGCACCGTTTTAAGATTTGATGCAAGTAAAAAGTCTACTCGAAGTAGAAACTCTCATTTTACATAGAAATACATACTAGGCCCTAAATTCTTATCTTAGATAACCTAAAGTCAAAATAATAGGGGTGTGATATTTTAATCTGTTTTGATTATTCTTCTCTTGTTTGCCTTATAATTACTAAAATTATGGTTACCAAACTATTGCCTGTCATATAGCACACAGGTAAATCGGAATTTAGAATTTCGGGTGTCATTTTGAACCGAGCAGAACCGTTTTTTAGAACGGCTTTCTTTTAGGTCTGGAAATGATACATCGATGTTTCGAATCTAAAAACATCAATACATCGATGTGACTCGGAGCGCTGTTTCACATCGATGTTTCGTTATATCGGTTCCCAAAATTTACTTCAAACCTTTTAATTCTATTCTGGTGATAGCAACTACATTAGACCCAGGATTAAATTTCTTACATTTAAAATAAGCTTTTCATTTAAATAGTTTTATGTGATTTTTCGATATTTGGACTTATCATACAAATCTAGCTCACCAGAATATGAAATCTAAAAAAATAACTTTTTCGACCAACACAAAAATGGCGACTGAAGTACAAATGCATCTTGGATCAGCTGTTGCTCATATTAATCAAAGTACAGTCGATGTTTGAGATGATATTAAAATTGTGTTTTAGAGGGCTGCATAAGTATGCTTCTAAATATTTAGCCATCGCGGTGAGTGCAGTTCCGAGTGAACGACTTTTTTTCTGTATGTGTGTATGCCGAGTGTGTAGTGTGTGTGCGCTTCATTCGGTGGGTCCCTGGTTCAAATCCAGGCCGGGGCAAGTAACATGAAAAATTATAGAAAAAGTTTTTTCTATTAGCGGTCGCCCCTCGGCAGGCAATGGCAAACCTCCGAACGTATTTTCGCCATAAAAAAAATTATCACAAAAATCATTTGGCGTTCGGAGTTGGCACAAAACTGCAAGTCCCTTAATTTGTGTTAAAACATCAAGACGCACCCCACAAATTGTAGGAGAAGTAACAGAAGTGAGGAGCAACATCGAAACTGTTCGACATGTATTTCTGTTATTTATAGGGCGGTTTGTTGCCCGATGTTTCGGTACATTGCTATTTTTATTTTCGATGTTTTTACGTTGTCGATATTTTTTCGTCGAACCATCGATTATTTATTTTACGATTGTGTCCCTATTTTCAGTACATTTTTGTTATTTATAAATAAAAATGTTTAGTTCGTAGTCCGGTTCGAAGCCCGAAAAAAACTCTGATTCATCTCAAAACCGATTTGGAGCCTTAGTTAATTCATGTTATTCGGATGCATGGGATGATAACGGCCGACACTTCGTGAACATCGCCATGTCACTGGTACACTGGCGTGACCAGTGGTACACTTACATGAAACGAGATAGAAGCCGACCTACCTACCTAAACTTTGGTTAGCCAAGGTATAACTCCATTGAAGCTAACTTTGTTTATGTATGTGTGTGTAGTTATATTCAGCAGTTTTAATTTTGACTGTAGGGTGCCTGTATACCGTTATTCATTCATGTGTAAAAAGGCACATAAAATAGGTAAATTCTTGTGTATTGGCAAACTCATACCGTTTGTTCAATATTCCTATATGTATGTATATAATGGCGTATTTGAACTGTGAAAAGTCAAAACTGTCAGCGGTTTGTATAAGAATGTTGAGTGCGTTAGGCTACACGTAAGTTTTTTATACACTTGCCTGATACTCGAATCTCTGTTACTGTGTTCACTTTCTACAAATTTGGTGCGTCTTTCTCCTCAACCCACAAATACTTTAGATTATTTTTTTATAAGTATTTGTTTTATATTATTTACACATTTTTTTATGTCGGTTGTATCCAAATTGCAAAAGATGCGTAAGTCTGTTATATACATTTGTACATAAGTATGTAGGTGCACTGGCTTGTTTGAGGATACGAATGTACAGAAAAGTAATAATAAAAATATGCCATGCATTTTATAGTGCTTAATTTTTGCTTAAGCTTAACGTTAAATTTTACCATAAATGGATATAATAATAATAATAATTTAGCGCTTGCATCATATAGCTTAATGTTTGGCCGAACTTCTCCTGCAGTTTTATGCGGGCTCCAAGCAGCTGATTAATTTTCTGAGAAGTCTTTCCAAGGCGTTACATACTCGGAGGTTTTACATTGCCTGCCGGGGCGCGATCGCTATTAAAATTTTTCTATATTTTTTTAAGCTACTTACCCCCGCTCGCTAGACACCACGCTACGCCGCCCCCATAAGTGGATATACCTCAAGTTTTATGGCGATTCCTAACGGTATTTTATTTTGATGATTAACTTTTAATATATTACATTTATATATTATCCACTGAATGTGTATTTGTAGTATAAGGGTATTTTATTGTAGAAATGCATTTTTTGTATATAAGAAAAATATCTCCAATAATCGTGAGAATTTTTTAAAAACAAGATACATGTTTCTTCATTGCTACGTTCTACAAGCTTCTCCTGTATAGGGCAAATAAAAAAATCCCTTTAACTGTTTTGGCATAAGTAAGCAACAAATATACTCACACACTCAATCAAACATAAACTTTCATATTTATTTCATTAGCATGATATTTATTACTATCTAAGTTTAGTCTGCGTCAGAAGAGCTATGTCACTTCCAGGTTATTTACCAGCAGTTAACATAATCTTTCCAAAAGTAATAAAACAATTTGGTTTTTTTTCATGCGGAACTACAAACTACATATTTATGTATATAATTATTTACAAACACGCCATTCGATAACCAATCACTAGATTAATTAACAGTCATATTTATATCTGAAGTCAAAACATCTTTCATATATGCGCACCCTTCTGAGTTGGTAGGATCAACTGGTAATAAGTTTTCCGATATATTAAGCGAATCACACGCACACGAGGGCGAACCACACGCACACGAGGGCGAATCACACGCACACGATAATTGCGGGTCTGTGTCACGTCTTCGTCTACGCCCGAGAATTTCCATTGCATCACCATAGTCGAAAGTCATATCACCCAAAAATTTGGATTCCGTCTCATCGCCTAGAAAATAATCATACGCATCCTGGAGTCGATTGAATCCCAGAACAGTTAAAATTTAGAAGGGTATGTATTTTAAAAATATGAAAAGTCAATACCACTTGTGGTCCCGGCATTGGCAACGACCAAACACAGCAAAATGCAACGCTGACTAGCAAAATAATAATTTTTTGCATTTTCTCTCCGTTCGATTTGATTTAATTGTTATAACTGCGAAAAATGTTTCAATTTATAGTCGCCTATACAGGCATTTCTTTTGACGTTCGTAACTAATTTTTAAAATTGTTAAACTGCGAAGCAAATTAAAGGGTGTCGGTTTAATTAGATCAAACAAATTTAGAATATGTACGATGTCTAATTAGCGACAAGAATGCTTGAAAAAAAAACCAACATGAACGAGTGTTCAAAATTATATAATGCCGTATAAGTAGAGAATGACCGAATGCCTGTTTTTAGCGTCAAAACGAACTACGGCCAATTTGAAGGTCTCGATAAAGGGACAGACAGCTTTTTGAAGGGAATTTGTTAAACAGAAAATATGTACATACTTTAAAATTGGTATGCAAAAATGTCGTGATTTCTGGGTTGCGGATTTCCATTGTGCAAAATGTCCAATTCGTTATGAAATTATTAGTTTATTTCAATATTGAGCATAGAAAACCTAAATCGTATGATTTTTATGTCCTATCAATTTTGGGAATTATTTCATAAGTTCAATGTTTACTCGTAAAATAAGACATACTTGTGGAGTTTTATTTTTTGCTCAAGAAATAAAACTCAAATTGCAAATCTCATATATCGTTTGAAAATAATTGTTATTTTATAATGTCTACTGAACTAATGCCCACTGATCTTAGAAATCGTATCCTTATTACTCTAAATATTTACCCTGCAAGAGGGCTGCATATCGTAAAAGTCCTCATATTATCCTTATGCCTAACTAAAAAAGTGCCTACGAAAGTACTCATTTTTGTTCAGGCCATGGGTAAAAAATGAGTACCTTTCCCTGTTGGTGTGATATTTATCTCTTTTCTACTAACGGCAATTTCATAACAAGACAACTAATGATTTTTGTGCTTGTAAATTACTTAGCGCTGAGAACTAAATTGCTCATTATTGTCATCATTAATAAATTACCAAAACGAAATTATCTTTTGCGAAAGTATCAGAGACAAATAATAAAAATTGCAAGTGGGTTAGAATTTTTGCTTAAACTGTTCAGCAATGTCTTGTGTTGTTATATAAGTATAGGTACATTTGCGGAGCATACATGTATATTATAAATAACCGTGCAGGAAATGCCTCTAGTAAAACTGTACTGGCCCACTTTTGACTTTGTCACCACTACTGAACAATCTAGCTGTACTCCAGGCGCACATAGTGAGAATTGGAAGTAAAAAAGTAACAATATAACTGTCAAAAATTTCTCTATGCAAAAAAGCAAAGAATGTAGATGTTTCGTTGATCATGACACCAAAATAGGCGACAAAGAGGTGAGTTGAAGAAAGTTGATCCCAAATTTCGCACAGGAATTCTACAAATGTTTATTGTACTCATTTATGTCGTAACTAAGTTTACTAAACTACTTCAAAGAAATTTATCGAAAATTTTTTCCTACAGGGAAAGGAACTTTGAGGGAACTTAGCTAGTGCTAAGTTATACCCAACCGAAATAAGTGTGGTATGCTAAATTCATACACTTTTTTCATTAAAAATCTTTTTACTTTTCAAAATATTATTATGCTGGCGTAGTTTTCCGTATCGATCTGCAGGCAGAGGATTTAAATTATTAATTTTTATTCATTCAGTTAAGTTGCAAATTAAATAAAACTGGTCAATGTTCAAACATCAAAAATAACCTTTGCAAACGAGGAAACAATAGAAAATATCTTAACAAATATTGTTTAGAACGTACATTTAAGCAAATATCACTTTTTATATGAAATTAGGTAGGGATTTTTTATTAGTTTGCCCCAAAATATGTATGTTGAACTTTTCTTAATTTTTTTAAAATACTGTTTCATGAGTGCATGAATAGCTCCATGGTTATCTTCTGGGAAATCTTATGGTATATTTTCTACCAAAATAAGGTATCAGGTTGCATTTCTCTGACTACCTACAAAAAAACTATATTTTGGAGCTCTCATCAGGTTGTCACAAGATAGTTATGCAAATTAGACAAATTTTGCCCATACAAATAATTCGCTCTGAGCATGGAAGTCGCTTTGATAGTTTTCCTTTTTTTTTTTTAGAATTTTTATTAAGTTGATAGAAATTGGTTTATCTTCATTTTGACTCTTAAGTTATAAGCATAATTGAAACTAAATCGAATTTATAAAAGGTGGTGTCAAAAGAACATCTAATTTGATTTTTTTTTTCATTTAAATTCGCCTTACCTTTATGTAGGGATTGTCAAAATTAATATTTGTTTACAAAAAAAAAATTCGGTTTTGTAAATAACCAGTTGTGTGCGCTGGTGAGCAAAACCGGTCGATTGGTGGTGACCGTTTTACAAAATTATTAAATCATTTCCATGAAAATTTTCTTTTGTTCGTTGTGTATAAAACTATATATCATAATTTATTTTTATTTACCCGAATTATTTGCATCAGACCAGACCAGACGGCTATTATAAAATAAAAATAAAAATTAAAAAAAAAACTCAACAAACCATAATAAAAATTTTTAAATTTTTCAGAAGGATGTTCTTACATTTTTTGGTTATGTTGTCTTATAGCCTGCTTATTTAATTTTATTAAAAAAAATGAAATTTGGCTAGAAATTACTATTGTTTTTTTTTTAAATTTTGGCTTTGGGAACTTTCTGTACTAAAATTGAATAAGCTACAAAAATTTGCGCTAGCAAAGTATAAACACAATAACAGTATGATTTACAACAACCACATCATCTTGACTTAACGCTCACCCAGCGAAATCCATCAGCTGCTTCAACAACTTCACCTTATAAGAATTCGCCTTGATTGAAACCTAATGCCTCAGTTACGACAGCACTTCCTGTCAGATGTGATTTGTTCGTAAACTTTCTGAACCAAATGCTGTAAATTTCATTTCGCATTTGGAAAAAATTATCTACATGAATTCCTTATGCTAGCTCAGCACATTTATCGAATTTTAAAGGAAGAGATGGTTAAAAAAGTCCCTTTTCCCCCGTTGTAAGTGTGCCTGTATTTCGGGATTTTATCTTACAAACATTCACATTCTCGCTTTAAAAAGCCTTAATTAGGATAATATAGCAAATTAGCTTGTATTGAAACAAAGCTAAAAATTCACATCTGGTTTTTTTAAATATAACTTATTTTAATGACGCAATCAATACTTGCACAGCTAGTTTAATTTTCGAAAAAGTTATAAAATGATATTTTGAAACATTTCAACATAGTCCCATAAATACAAACATACATACATTTGTAGGTGCTTATGTTTGTAGACATATAAAAGTACACATTATCACGCAATAGAGTGCCAGTTCTTCGAGACAATATTTGCAGCATATTCAAAAGTGTACAAAGCTTTTAAGTAGATTAAAAATTACTATCAATATACAATTTGTACATACATAGAGATATGTGGCGTAGTGATATGTACTATTTAAACGAAGAAATTAAATTATGCGGTGAGAAGCCAAATTAGACGAAGAGACACTTTAGTTCTAGATTTGTTACTTAATGATGGTTTTGATACCAGTTGCATAGAGACAACTGACTTCGAAATATTTAAGCTTCGAAGTTGAAATCGCAATAGAGAAGGTTAGCTAACTGGCCTTTTTAAAACATTTTACTTAAAATTTGCATTTTAGAAGTTTTTTGAAAATGTGTCTACCTCAGATTTCCTAATTTTAGCGGCTAATTATACATGTACGCTACAAAATAATTGCATAAATGAAAACAGTACAACGCTAAGAAATTATCCTTAGTGTATTTTTTAATTTGTCTACCAAAAGACAGAAAACATCATTCAAGATAGTTACCAGAATAAATATTTGTCTAACAAAAGGCTTTTGTTTGTCGAAAGACTGTGGGAAGTTAAAAAACAATTCCCATAATAGCCCTGTAAGTGACATAAAATATAAAAGCCAAGCATCCTGATCCTTACGACATTATCGCTCAAACTGTTAATTCCATTGCCTTGAGCCTGAAGGTATGCTAACAAATTTTATAACAGTTTTGATATCTTTGCAATCCCTCGGGCATGGCAATAAAAGGTTATTTTTTATAAAAGTATGACGCTATTAACAATGGCTACTGTGTAATAATATTGTTTTTTAGTTAAAATTGAAATGTTCACAGAAGTATCGAAACTGTGCTTAGTTAATAAAACAAAAGAATTGTGTTTCAAAGAACTTTTATTAATTAATTACAATATTATCCATACTGGAAGATATTAAGTAGGAAGATATTCAATATTATTTAAGTGTGTTTTAATATATTGTATAAATTATTATCGAATTTATTTCATAAATAGTAAAGCAAAACAAAAATTACGCACCGTTTTAAGATTTGATGCAAGTAAAAAGTCTACTCGAAGTAGAAACTCTCATTTTACATAGAAATACATACTAGGCCCTAAATTCATATCTTAGATAACCTAAAGTCAAAATAATAGGGGTGTGATATTTTAATCTGTTTTGATTATTCTTCTCTTGTTTGCCTTATCACTCCTAAAATTATGGTTACCAAACTATTGCCTGTCATATAGCACACAGGTAAATCGGAATTTAGAATTTCGGGTGTCATTTTGAACCGAGCAGAACCATTTTTTAGAACGCCTTTCTTTTAGGTCTGGAAATGATACATCGATGTTTCGAATCTAAAAACATCAATACATCGATGTGACTCGGAGCGCTGTTTCACATCGATGTTTCGTTATATCGGTTCCCAAAATTTACTTCAAACCTTTTAATTTTTTTCTGGTGATAGCAACTACATTAGACCCAAGATTAAATTTCTTACATTTAAAACAAGGTTTTCATTTAAATAGTTTTATGTGATTTTTTGATATTTGGACTTATCATACAAATCTTGCTCACCAGAATATGAAATCTAAAAAAATAACTTTTTCGACCAACACAAAAATGGCGACTGAAGTACAAATGCATCTTGGATCAGCTGTTGCTCATATTAATCAAAGTACAGTCGATATTTGAGATGATATTAAAATTGTGTTTTGGAGGGCTGCATAAGTATGCTTCTAAATATTTAGCCATCGCGGTGAGTGCAGTTCCGAGTGAACGACTTTTTTTCTGTATGTGTGTATGCCGAGTGTGTAGTGTGTGTGCGCTTCATTCGGTGGGTCCCTGGTTCAAATCCAGGCCGGGGCAAGTAACATGAAAAATTATAGAAAAGTTTTTTCTATTAGCGGTTGCCCCTCGGCAGGCAATGGCAAACCTCCGAACGTATTTTCGCCATAAAAAAAATTATCACAAAAATCATTTGGCGTTCGGAGTTGGCACAAAACTGCAAGTCCCTTAATTTGTGTTAAAACATCAAGACGCACCCCACAAATTGTAGGAGAAGTAACAGAAGTGAGGAGCAACATCGAAACTGTTCGACATGTATTTCTGTTATTTATAGGGCGGTTTGTTGCCCGATGTTTCGGTACATTGCTATTTTTATTTTCGATGTTTTTACGTTGTCGATATTTTTTCGTCGAACCATCGATTATTTATTTTACAATTGCCTCCCTATTTTCAGTACCTTTTTGTTATTTAAAAATAAAAATGTTTAGTTCGTAGTCCGGTTCGAAGCCCGAAAAAAACTCTGATTCATCTCAAAACCGATTTGGAGCCTTAGTTAATTCATGTTATTCGGATGCATGGGATGATAACGGCCGACACTTCGTGAACATCGCCATGTCACTGGTACACTGGCGTGACCAGTGGTACACTTACATGAAACGAGATAGAAGCCGACCTACCTACCTAAACTTTGGTTAGCCAAGGTATAACTCCATTGAAGCTAACTTTGTTTATGTATGTGTGTGTAGTTATATTCAGCAGTTTTAATTTTGACTGTAGGGTGCCTGTATACCGTTATTCATTCATGTGTAAAAAGGCACATAAAATAGGTAAATTCTTGTGTATTGGCAAACTCATACCGTTTGTTCAATATTCCTATATGTATGTATATAATGGCGTATTTGAACTGTGAAAAGTCAAAACTGTCAGCGGTTTGTATAAGAATGTTGAGTGCGTTAGGCTACACGTAACTTTTTTATACACTTGCCTGATACTCGAATCTCTGTTACTGTGTTCACTTTCTACAAATTTGGTGCGTCTTTCTCCTCAACCCACAAATACTTTAGATTATTTTTTTATGAGTATTTGTTTTATATTATTTACACATTTTTTTATGTCGGTTGTATCCAAATTGCAAAAGATGCGTAAGTCTGTTATATACATTTGTACATATGCACTGGCTTGTTTGAGGATATGAATGTACAGAAAAGTAATAATAAAAATGTGCCATGCATTTTATAGTGCTTAATTTTTGCTTAAGCTTAACGTTAAATTTTACCATAAATGGATATAATAATAATAATAATTTAGCGCTTGCATCATATAGCTTAATGTTTGGCCGAACTTCTCCTGCAGTTTTATGCGGACTCCAAACAGCTGATTAATTTTCTGAAAAGTCTTTCCAAGGCGTTACATACTCGGAGGTTTTCCATTGCCTGGCGGGGCGCGATCGCTATTAAAATTTTTCTATATTTTTTTAAGCTACTTACCCCCGCTCGCTAGACACCACGCTACGCCGCCCCCATAAGTGGATATACCTCAAGTTTTATGGCGATTCCTAACGGTATTTTATTTTGATGATTAACTTTTAATATATTACATTTATATATTATCCACTGAATGTGTATTTGTAGTATAAGGGTATTTTATTGTAGAAATGCATTTTTTGTATATAAGAAAAATATCTCCAATAATCGTGAGAATTTTTTAAAAACAAGATACATGTTTCTTCATTGCTACGTTCTACAAAATAAAAAAATCCCTTTAACTGTTTTGGCATAAGTAAGCAACAAATATACTCACACACTCAATCAAACATAAACTTTCATATTTATTTCATTAGCAGGATATTTATTACTATCTAAGTTTAGTCTGCGTCAGAAGAGCTATGTCACTTCCAGGTTATTTACCAGCATTTAACATAATCTTTCCAAAAGTAATAAAACAATTTGGTTTTTTTCATGCGGAACTACAAACTACATATTTATGTATATAATTATTTACAAACACGCCATTCGATAACCAATCACTAGATTAATTAACAGTCATATTTATATCTGAAGTCAAAACATCTTTCATATATGCGCACCCTTCTGAGTTGGTAGGATCAACTGGTAATAAGTTTTCCGATATATTAAGCGAATCACACGCACACGAGGGCGAACCACACGCACACGAGGGCGAATCACACGCACACGATAATTGCGGGTCTGTGTCACGTCTTCGTCTACGCCCGAGAATTTCCATTGCATCACCATAGTCGAAAGTCATATCACCCAAAAATTTGGATTCCGTCTCATCGCCTAGAAAATAATCATACGCATCCTGGAGTCGATTGAATCCCAGAACAGTTAGAATTTAGAAGGGTATGTATTTTAAAAATATGAAAAGTCCATACCACTTGTTGTCCCGGCATTGGCAACGACCAAACACAGCAAAATGCAACGCTGACTAGCAAAATAATAATTTTTTGCATTTTCTCTCCGTTCGATTTGATTTAATTGTTATAACTGCGAAAAATGTTTCAATTTATAGTCGCCTATACAGGCATTTCTTTTGACGTTCGTAACTAATTTTTAAAATTGTTAAACTGCGAAGCAAATTGAAGGGTATCGGTTTAATTAGATCAAACAAATTTAGAATATGTACGATGTCTAATTAGCGACAAGAATGCTTGAAAAAAGAACCAACATGAACGAGTGTTCAAAATTATATAATGCCGTATAAGTAGAGAATGACCGAATGCCTGTTTTTAGCGTCAAAACGAACTACGGCCAATTCGAAGGTCTCGATAAAGGAGCAGACAGCTTTTTGAAGGCAATTTCTTCAACAGAAAATATGTACTTTAAAATTGGTATGCAAAAATGTCGTGATTTCTGGGTTGCGGATTTCCATTGTGCAAAATGTCCAATTGGGAATTATTTCATAAGTTCAGTGTTTACTCGTAAAATAAGACATATGTACTTGTGGAGTTTTATTTTTTGCTCAAGAAATAAAACTCAAATTGCAAATCTCATATATCGTTTGAAAATAATTGTTATTTTATAATGCCTACTCAACTAATGCCCACTGATCTTAGAAATCGTATCCTCGTTACTCTAAATATTTACCCTGCAAGAGGGCTGCATATCGTAAAAGTCCTCATATTATCCTTATGCCTAACTAAAAAGGTGCTTACGAAAGTACTCATTTTTCTTCAGGCCATGGGTAAAAAATGAGTACCTTTCCCTGTTGGTGTGATATTTATCTCTTTTCTACTAACGGCAATTTCATAACAAGACAACTAATGATTTTTGTGCTTACTTAGCGCTGAGAACTAAATTGCTCATTATTGTCATCATTAATAAATTACCAAAACGAAATTATCTTTTGCGAAAGTATCAGAGACAAATAATAAAAATTGCAAGTGGGTTAGAATTTTTGCTTAAACTGCTCAGCAATGTATTGTATTGTTATATAAGTATAGGTACATTTGTGGAGCATACTGGTATATTATAAATAACCTTGCAGGAAATGCCTCTAGTAAAACTGTACTGGCCCACTTTTGACTTTGTCACCACTACTGAACAATCTAGCTGTACACCAGGCGAACATAGTGAGAATTGGAAGTATTGAATAGGCAGTCTTTATGGAATCACTACAAATACAATAAGATGAAACAGTAAAAAAGTAACAATACAACTGTCAAAAATTTCTCTATCCAAAAAAGCAAAGAATGCAGATGTTTCGTTGATCATGAGACCAAAATAGGCGACAAAGAGGTGAGTTGAAGAAAGTTGATCCCAAATTTCGCACAGGAATTCTACAAATGTTTATTTTACTCATTTATGTCGTAACTAAGTTTACTAAACTACTTCAAAGAAATTTATCAAAAATGTTTTCCTACCGGGAAAGGAACTTTGAGGGAACTTAGCTAGTGCTAAATTCTTATTTGTTATACCCAACCGAAATAAGTGTGGTATGCTAAATTCATACACTTTTTTTCAATAAAAATCTTTTTATTTTTCAAAAAATTATTATGCTGGCGTAGTTTTCCGTATCGATCTGCAGGCAGAGGATTTAAATTATTAATTTTTCTTCATTCAGTTAAGTTGCAAATTAAATAAAACTGGTCAATGTTCAAACATAAAAAATAACCTTTGCAAACGAGGAAACAATAGAAAATATCGTAACAAATATTGTTTAGAACGTACATTTAAGCAAATATCACTTTCTATATAAAATTAGGAGGGGATTTTTTATTAGTTTGCCCCAAAATAGGTTGATCTTTTCTCAATTTTTTTAAAATACTGTTTCATGAATCACCGTTGTACAAATTTCGTTGCACAAATTTCGATGTGCAAAACATTTACACTTGTACAAATTTTATCTCTATTTGGTACCAGCAGAAGGTTAGTTTTTTGCTCAACATTCTGGATTTTTTGTTTATTTCCTATGTCTGTACCAAGAAAATGCTTCTTTGGAAAAATAAATGAAATGAAAATTTGCAAGTAGACTAGTGCAGCCGCGTTAGTGATCATGTGCTGCCCTGAGAGATTACAACCATTTCTTACCCATCTAAGCTGGAATGTACCTCATTAAAATCACCATTCTATTTTCTGCCTTGGAGTAGTTAGCGTAGAAATTTTAACCGAGCTTCCCTAAAGAGTGCATGAATACCTCCATGGTTATCTTCTGGGATATCTTATAGTATATTTCCAACAAAATAAGGTATCAGGTTGCATTTCTCTGACTACCTGCAAAAAAAACTCTATTTTGGAGCTCTCATCATGTTGTCACAAGATAGTTATGCAAATTAGACAAATTTTACCCATACAAATAATTCGCTCTGAGCATGGAAGTCGTTTTGACAGTTTTCTTTTTTTTGAGAATTTTTATTAATTTGATAGAAATTGGTTTATCTTCATTTTGACTTTTAAATTATAAGCATAATTGAAACCAAAACGAATTTATAAAAGGTGGTGTCAAAAGAACATATAATTTAATTTTTTTTTTTTCATTTAAATTCGCCTTACCTTTATGTAGGGATTGTCAAAATTAATATTTGTTTACAAAAAAAAATTCGGTTTTATAAATAACCAGTTGTGTGCGCTGGTGAGCAAAACCGGTCGATTGGTGGTGACCGTTTTACAAAATTATTAAATCATTTCCATGAAAATTTTCTTTTGTTCATTTCCATGAAAATTTTCTTTTGTTCAAGAGCGTTTGTTGGGCACACACGCATCGCTTCTGTGATGTCCACGCAAACCATACGGTAGAGCTAACCCAAAGTAAGCCGGTACTAACTTGCTTACCTTGCCGCATAAGTTAAAATCGGCTTTATCACATTACTGAAAATGACCAATAACTCAGTTCAGTTACCGCTAGATCTTTCACCTTCTTTGAAAGCCCAAGTTTAGTCCGCACCAATGTGGGTGTGGTCAAATTAATCTTCCGTCTTTTGGTGAAGGGGGCAGTGGTGGACTTCAGATTTCCTCATGCCAAGGTAAATATAAAATTCGGGTGATAAAAAATAAACTCGCGACGTCGTAAATACGAGGCAGGATCTTCCAGGGTTAATGTCATTTCTTTAAAAATTGTTTGCGAACCATTTTACCATTCGTTTGATATCCATGCGGCAATATTTGATTTTAATACCTCTTAGTCGGCATATAGCAAAATGTGATTTAATTCATTTATTTAATAGATTTTAACTTGTTAGAAACATCAACTGCCTTCAAAATGTACTGCATATATTAATTCATGTCAAGGGTTATTTCTGGGTACAAAACTGCAGAAGTGCCTTTAACTATTTTGGCATAATTAAGCAACAAATATACTCACACACTCAATCAAACATAAACTTTCATATTTATTTCATTAGCAGGATATTTATTACTATCTAAGTTTAGTCTGCGTCAGAAGAGCTATGTCACTTCCAGGATATTTGCCAGCATTTAACATAATCTTTCCAAAAGTAATAAAACAATTTGGTTTTTTCCATGCGAAACTACAAACTACATATTTATGTATATAATTATTTACAAACACGCCATTCGATAACCAATCACTAGATTAATTAACAGTAATATTTATATCTGAAGTCAAAACATCTTTCATATATGCGCCCCCTTCTGAGCTGGTAGGATCAACCGGTAATGGGTTTTCTGATATATTGGGCGAATCACTCGCACCCGATAATTGCGGGTCTATGTCACGTCTTCGTCTACGCCCGAGAATTTCCATTGCATCACCGTAGTCTAAAGTCATATCACCCAAAAATTTGGATTCCGTCTCATCGCCTAGAAAATAATCATACTCATCCTGGAGTCGATTGAATCCCAGAACAGTTAGAATTTAGAAGGGTATGTATTTTAAAAATATGAAAAGTCCATACCACTTGTGGTCCCGGCATTGGCAACGACCAAACACAGCAAAATGCAACGCTGACTAGCAAAATAATAATTTTTTGCATTTTCTCTCCGTTCGATTTGATTTAATTGTTATAACTGCGAAAAATGTTTCAATTTATAGTCGCCTATACAGGCATTTCTTTTGACGTTCGTAACTAATTTTTAAAATTGTTAAACTGCGAAGCAAATTAAAGGGTGTCGGTTTAATTAGATCAAACAAATTTAGAATATGTACGATGTCTAATTAGCGACAAGAATGCTTGAAAAAAAAACCAACATGAACGAGTGTTCAAAATTATATAATGCCGTATAAGTAGAGAATGACCGAATGCCTGTTTTTAGCGTCAAAACGAACTACGGCCAATTTGAAGGTCTCGATAAAGGGACAGACAGCTTTTTGAAGGGAATTTGTTAAACAGAAAATATGTACATACTTTAAAATTGGTATGCAAAAATGTCGTGATTTCTGGGTTGCGGATTTCCATTGTGCAAAATGTCCAATTCGTTATGAAATTCTTCTTCTTCTTCTTAATTGGCGCTATAACCGCCTAGGCGATTTTGGCCGATTTCAATATTGCACGCCAGCCGCTCCTCTGCTTTGCTGCCTGGCGCCAGTTAGATATCCCAAGTGTAGTCAAGTCCTTCTCCACCTGGTCTTTCCAACGTAGAGGAGGCCTTCCTCTTCCTCTGCTACCACCAGCGGGTACCGCGTCGAATACTTTCAGGGCTGGAGCATTTTCTTCCATACGTACCACATGACCTAGCCAGCGTAGCCGCTGAATCTTAATTCGCTGAACTATGTCTATGTCGCGGTACAGCTCATACAACTCATCGTTCCATCGTCTGCGGTATTCGCCATCGCAAAGACGTAAAGGACCAAAAATCTTTCGGAGAATCTTTCTCTCGAACACTCCAAGCGCCATCTCATCCGATGTTGATAGGGTCCATGCTTCTGCGCCATACATTAGCACGGGCATGATGAGGGACTTATAGAGCGTGGTTTTCGTTCGTCGAGAGAGGGCTTTACTCTTCATTTGCCTACTCAGCCCAAAGTAGCACTTGTTGGCAAGAGAGATTCTTCGTTGGATTTCAAGGCTGACATTATTGTTGGTGTTGATGCTGGTTCCAAGATAAACAAAGTCCTCTACTTTGTCAAAATTGTAACTGTCAACAGTGATGCGGGAGCCAAGGCGCGAATGCGCTGACTGTTTATTTGATGACAGGAGGTACTTCGTTTTGTCCTCGTTCACCTCCAGACCCATTCGCTTCGCTTCCTTGTCCAGCTTTGAAAAGGCAGAACTAACGGCGCGGTTGTTGAGGCCAATGATATCGATGTCATCGGCATACGCCAGCAGTTGCACACTCTTATAAAAGATGGTACCTGACCGGTTTAATTCTGCAGCTCGAATTATCTTTTCTAGCATAATGCTAAAGAAGTCACACGATAGGGAGTCACCCTGTCTGAAACCTCGTTTGGTATCAAACGGCTCGGAGAGGTCCTTCCCAACTCTGACTGAGCTGGTGGTGTTGCTCAGTGTCATTTCACATAGCCGTATTAGTTTTGCAGGGATACCAAAGTCAGACATCGCGGCATATAGGCAACTTCTTCTCGTGCTGTCGAAAGCTGATTTAAAGTCGACAAATAGATGGTGTGTGTCGATCCTCTTCTCACGGGTCTTTTCCAATATTTGGCGTATCGTATCCAATCAGTTCGTTGACGGTTGGCTTTAGTCTTTCACACAATACACTCGATAGAACCTTATACGAAATGTTAAGAAGGCTGATCCCGCGGTAGTTGGCGCATATTGCAGGATCACCCTTCTTGTGGATTGGGCAGAGTACACTTAAATTCCAATCGGCGGGCATGCATTCGTTCGACCATATTCTGCAAATAAGCTGGTGCATGCACCTTACCAGCTCCTCGCCACCATGCTTGAATAGCTCAGCTGGTAACCCATCAGCTCCAGCGGCTTTGTTGTTCCGTAGCCGCATAATTGCTATTCGAACTTCATCGAGGTCGGGTGACGGGATGTTAATGCCGTCATCAGCGATTTGGGGTTCGGGATCTTCATCTTCTCCGGCGACGTTTTCGCTGTCACCATTTAGCAGAGTGGAGAAGTGTTCCCTCCACAATCTAAGTGCGCTTTGGACATCAGTCACCAGATCGCCGTTCTTGTTCTTACAGGAATTCGCCCCGGTCTTAAAACCTTCCGTAAGTCGCCGCACCTTTTGGTAAAATTTTCGGGCGCTTTTCATGTCGGCTAGCATCTCAAGCTCTTCACACTCACGTATTTCGGCCTCTCTCTTCTTTCTACGGATGATACGTCTGTCTTCCTTTCCCAACTCCCGGTAGCGTTCCCATACAGCTCGCGTTGCGCCCGATCGCAGCGTGGCCCTGTAGGCAGCATCTTTATTTTCCGAAGCGGCGCGGCATTCCTCATCATACCAGTCATTTTTTCGGGTTCGCTGAAAGCCAACGACTTCTTCAGCGGCGGTACGCAGTGATCGAGAAATGTGCTCCCAGTGCTCGCAGATTCCGGTTGCTTGAGAAGTGCTCTCAGTGAGCAGGTGTGAGAGTCGAGTGGTGAAGTTTGCAGCTGTCTGTTGCGATTGCAGCTTTCCGACGTCAAGCTTTCGCTGTGTATTTACACGCACGTTTTTTGATGCACAGAGGCGTATGCGCATCTTGGCTGCGACAAGATAATGATCCGAGTCGATGTTCGGCTACAGACCACCATGTTTCGGGCCCCGGCAAAGTCGATCAGTCTCAGTCCGTGAAATTATTAGTTTATTTCAATATTGAGCATAGAAAACCTAAATCCTATGATTTTTATGTCCTATAGATTTGGGAATTATTTCATAGTTCAATGTTTACTCGTAAAATAAGACATACTTGTGGAGTTTTATTTTTTGCTCAAGAAATAAAACTCAAATTGCAAATCTCATATATCGTTTGAAAATAATTGCTATTTTATAATGTCTACTCAACTAACGCCCACTGATCTTAGAAATTGTATCCTTATTACTCTAAATATTTACCCTGCAAGAGGGCTGCATATCGTTAAAGTCCTCATATTATCATTATGCCTAACTAAAAAAGTGCTTATGAAAGTACTCATTTTTGTTCAGGCCATGGGTAAAAAATGAGTACCTTTCCCTGTTGGTGTGATATTTATCTCTTTTCTACTAACGGCAATTTCATAACAAGACAACTAATGATTTTTGTGCTTGTAAATTACTTAGCGCTGAGAACTAAATTGCTAATTGTTGTCATCATTAATAAATTACCAAAACGAAATTATCTTTTGCGAAAGTATCAGAGACAAATAATAAAAATTGCAAGTGGGTTAGAATTTTTGCTTAAACTGCTCAGCAATGTCTTGTATTGTTATATAAGTATAGGTTCATTTGTGGAGCATACTGGTATATTATAAATAACCTTGCAGGAAATGCCTCTAGTAAAACTGTACTGGCCCACTTTTGACTTTGTCACCACTACTGAACAATCTAGCTGTACACCAGGCGAACATAGTGAGAATTGGATGTATTGAATGGGCAGTCTTTATGGAATCACTACAAATACAATAAGATGAAACAGTAAAAAAGTAACAATACAACTGTCAAAAATTTCTCTATCCAAAAAAGCAAAGAATGTAGATGTTTCATTGATCATGACACCAAAATAGGCGACAAAGAGGTGAGTTGAAGAAAGTTGATCCCAAATTTCGCACAGGAATTCTACAAATGTTTATTTTACTCATTTATGTCGTAACTAAGTTTACTAAACTACTTCAAAGAAATTTATCAAAAATGTTTTCCTACCGGGAAAGGAACTTTGAGGGAACTTAGCTAGTGCTAAATTCTTATTTGTTATACCCAACCGAAATAAGTGTGGTGTGCTAAATTCATACACTTTTTTCAATAAAAATCTTTTTACTTTTCAAAATATGATTATGCTGGCGTAGTTTTCCGTATCGATCTGCAGGCAGAGGATTTAAATTATTAATTTTTATTCATTCAGTTAAGTTGCAAATTAAATAAAACTGGTCAATGTTCAAACATCAAAAATAACCTTTGCAAACGAGGAAACAATAGAAAATATCGTAACAAATATTGTTTAGAACGTACATTTAAGCAAATATCACTTTTTATATGAAATCAGGTAGGGCTTTTTTATTAGTTTGCCCCAAAATATGTTGAACTTTTCTTAATTTTTTTAAAATACTGTTTCATGAATCACCGTTGTAAAAAATGAGCTGAATTCTACACAAAATTGCACAAATTTCGATGTGCAAAACATTTTCACTTTTACAAATTTTATCTCTATTTGGTACCAGCAGAAGGTTAGTTTTTTGCTCGACATTCTGGATTTTTTGTTTATTTGCTATGTCTGCACCAAGAAAAGGCTTCTTTGGAAAAATAAATGAAATGAAAATTTGCAAGTAGACTACTGCAGCCGCGTTAGTGATCATGTGCTGCCCTGAGAGATTACAACCATTTCTTACCCATCTAAGCAGGAATGTACCTCATTAAAATCACCATTCTATTTTCTGCCTTGGAGTAGTTAGCGTAGAAATTTTAACCGAGCTTCCCTAAATAGTGCATGAATACCTCCATGGTTATCTTCTGGGAAATCTTATGGTATATTCTCTACCAAAATAAGGTATCAGGTTGCATTTCTCTGACAACCTGCAAAAAAAAAACTCTATTTCGGAGCTCTCATCATGTTGTCATAAGATAGTTATGCAAATTAGAAAAATTTTGCCCATACAAATAATTCGCTCTGAGCATGGAAGTCGTTTTGACAGATTTCTTTTTTTTTTGAGAATTTTTATTAATTTGATAGAAATTGGTTTATCTTCATTTTGACTCTTAAATTATAAGCATAATTGAAACCAAATCGAATTTATAAAAGGTGGTGTCAAAAGAACATCTAATTTGATTTTTTTTTTGCATTTAAATTCGCCTTACCTTTATGTAGGGATTGTCAAAATTAATATTTGTTTACAAAAAAAAAATATTCGGTTTTATAAATAACCAATTGTGTGCGCTGGTGAGCAAAACCGGTCGATTGGTGGTGACCGTTTTACAAAATTATTAAATCATTTCCATGAAAATTTTCTTTTGTTCGTTGTGTATCAAACTATATATCATAATTTATTTTTATTTACCCGAATTATTTGCATCAGACCAGACCAGACGGCTATTATAAAATAAAAATAAAAATTAAAAAAAAAACTCAACAAACCATAATACGAATTTTTAAATTTTTCAGAAGGATGTTCTTACATTTTTCGGTTATGTTGTCTTATAGCCTATTTAATTTTATTAAAAAAAATGTAATTTGGCAAGAAACAACTATTGATTTTTTTTTTTAAATTTTGGCTTTGGGAACTTTCTATACTAAAATTGAATAAACAGTATGATTTACAACAACCACATCAATTTGACTTAACGCTCACCCAGCGAAATCCATCAGCTGCTTCAACAACTTCACCTTATAAGAATTCGCCTTGATTGAAACCTAATGCCTCAGTTACGACAGCACTTCCTGTCAGATGTGATTTGTTCGTAAACTTTCTGGACCAAATGCTGTAAACTTCATTTCGCATTTGGAAAAAATTATCTACATGAATTCCTTATGCTAGCTCAGCACATTTATCGAATTTTAAAAGAAGAGATGGTTAAAAAAGTTCCTTTTCCCTCGTTGTAAGTGTGCCTGTATTTCGGGATTTTATCTTACAAACATTCACATTCTCGCTTTAAAAAGCCTTAATTAGGATAATATAGCAAATTAGCTTGTATTGAAACAAAGCTAAAAATTCACATCTGGTTTTTTTAAATATAACTTATTTTAATGACGCAATCAATACTTGCACAGCTAGTTTAATTTTCGAAAAAGTTTTAAAGTGATATTTTAAAACATTTCAAAATAGTCCCATAAATACAAACATACATACATTTGTAGGTGCTTATGTTTGTAGACATATAAAAGTACACATTATCACGCAATAGAGTGCCAGTTCTTCAAGACAATATTTGCAGCATATTCAAAAGTGTACAAAGCTTTTAAGTAGATTAAAAATTACTATCAATATACAATTTGTACATACATAGAGATATGTGGCGTAGTGATATGTACTATTTAAACGAAGAAATTAAATTATGCGGTGAGAAGCCAAATTAGACGAAGAGACACTTTAGTTCTAGATTTGTTACTTAATGATGGTTTTGATACCAGTTGCATAGAGACAACTGACTTCGAAATATTTAAGCTTCGAAGTTGAAATCGCAATAGAGAAGGTTAGCTAACTGGCCTTTTTAAAACATTTTACTTAAAATTTGCATTTTAGAAGTTTTTTGAAAATGTGTCTACCTCAGATTTCCTAATTTTAGCGGCTAATTATACATGTACGCTACAAAATAATTGCATAAATGAAAACAGTACAACGCTAAGAAATTATCCTTAGTGTATTTTTTAATTCGTCTACCAAAAGACGGAAAACATCATTCAAGATAGCTACCAGAATAGATATTTGTCTAACAAAAGGCTTTTGTTTGTCGAAAGACTGTGGGAAGTTAAAAAACAATTCCCATAATAGCCCTGTAAGTGACATAAAATATAAAGGCCAAGCATCCTGCTCCTCACCACATAATCGCTCAAACTGTTAATTCCATTGCCTTGAGCCTGAAGGTATGCCAACAAATTTTATAACAGTTTTGATATCTTTGCAATCCGTCGGGCATGCCAATAAAAGGTTATTTTTTATAAAAGTATGACGCTATTAACAATGGCTACTGTGTAATAATATTGTTTTTTAGTTAAAATTGAAATGTTCACAGAAGTATCGAAACTGTGCTTAGTTAATAAAACAAAAGAATTGTGTTTCAAAGAACTTTTATTAATTAATTACAATATTATCCATACTGGAAGATATTAAGTAGGAAGATATTCAATATTATTTAAGTGTGTTTTAATATATTGTATAAATTATTATCGAATTTATTTCATAAATAGTAAAGCAAAACAAAAATTACGCACCGTTTTAAGATTTGATGCAAGTAAAAAGTCTACTCGAAGTAGAAACTCTCATTTTACATAGAAATACATACTAGGCCCTAAATTCATATCTTAGATAACCTAAAGTCAAAATAATAGGGGTGTGATATTTTAATCTGTTTTGATTATTCTTCTCTTGTTTGCCTTATAATTACTAAAATTATGGTTACCAAACTATTGCCTGTCATATAGCACACAGGTAAATCGGAATTTAGAATTTCGGGTGTCATTTTGAACCGAGTAGAACCGTTTTTTAGAACGGCTTTCTTTTAGGTCTGGAAATGATACATACATCGATGTTTCGAATCTAAAAACATCAATACATCGATGTGACTCGGAGCGCTGTTTCACATCGATGTTTCGTTATATCGGTTCCCAAAATTTACTTCAAACCTTTTAATTCTATTCTGGTGATAGCAACTACATTAGACCCAAGATTAAATTTCTTACATTTAAAACAAGGTTTTCATTTAAATAGTTTTATGTGATTTTTTTATATTTGGACTTATCATACAAATCTAGCTCATCAGAATATGAAATCTAAAAAAATAACTTTTTCGACCAACACAAAAATGGCGACTGAAGTACAAATGCATCTTGGATCAGCTGTTGCTCATATTAATCAAAGTACAGTCGATATTTGAGATGATATTAAAATTGTGTTTTGGAGGGCTGCATAAGTATGCTTCTAAATATTTAGCCATCGCGGTGAGTGCAGTTCCGAGTGAACGACTTTTTTTCTGTATGTGTGTATGCCGAGTGTGTAGTGTGTGTGCGCTTCATTCGGTGGGTCCCTGGTTCAAATCCAGGCCGGGGCAAGTAACATGAAAAATTATAGAAAAAGTTTTTTCTATTAGCGGTCGCCCCTCGGCAGGCAATGGCAAACCTCCGACCGTATTTTTCCCATAAAAAAAATTATCACAAAAATCATTTGGCGTTCGGAGTTGGCACAAAACTGTAAGTCCCTTAATTTGTGTTAAAACATCAAGACGCACCCCACAAATTGTAGGAGAAGCAACAGAAGTGAGGAGTAACATCGAAACTGTTCGACATGTATTTCTGTTATTTATAGGGCGGTTAGCTGCCCGATGTTTCGGTACATTGCTATTTTTATTTTCGATGTTTTTACGTTGTCGATATTTTTTCGTCGAACCATCGATTATTTATTTTACAATTGTGTCCCTATTTTCAGTACCTTTTTGTTATTTATAAATAAAAATGTTTAGTTCGTAGTCCGGTTCGAAGCCCGAAAAAAACTCTGATTCATCTCAAAACCGATTTGGAGCCTTAGTTAATTCATGTTATTCGGATGCATGGGATGATAACGGCCGACACTTCGTGAACATCGCCATGTCACTGGTACACTGGCGTGACCAGTGGTACACTTACATGAAACGAGATAGAAGCCGACCTACCTACCTAAACTTTGGTTAGCCAAGGTTATAACTCCATTGAAGCTAACTTTGTTTATGTACATATGTGTGTGTAGTTATATTCAGCAGTTTTAATTTTGACTGTAGGGTGCCTGTATACCGTTATTCATTCATGTGTAAAAAGGCACATAAAATAGGTAAATTCTTGTGTATTGGCAAACTCATACCGTTTGTGCAATATTCATATATGTATGTATATAATGGCGTATTTGAACTGTGAAAAGTCAAAACTGTCAGCGGTTTGTATAAGAATGTTGAGTGCGTTAGGCTACACGTAAGTTTTTTATACACTTGCCTGATACTCGAATCTCTGTTACTGTGTTCACTTTCTACAAATTTGGTGCGTCTTTCTCCTCAACCCACAAATACTTTAGATTATTTTTTATGAGTATTTGTTTTATATTATTTACACATTTTTTTATGTCGGTTGTATCCAAATTGCAAAAGATGCGTAAGTCTGTTATATACATTTGTACATATGTAGGTGCACTGGCTTGTTTGAGGATACGAATGTACAGAAAAGTAATAATAAAAATGTGCCATGCATTTTATAGTGCTTAATTTTTGCTTAAGCTTAACGTTAAATTTTACCATAAATGGATATAATAATAATAATAATTTAGCGCTTGCATCATAATTGCTTAATGTTTGGCCGAACTTCTCCTGCAGTTTTATGCGGACTCCAAACAGCTGATTAATTTTCTGAAAAGTCTTTCCAAGGCGTTACATACTAGGAGGTTTTCCATTGCCTGGCGGGGCGCGATCGCTATTAAAATGTTTCTATATTTTTTTAAGCTACTTACCCCGGCTCGCTAGACACCACGCTACGCCGCCCCCATAAGTGGATATACCTCAAGTTTTATGGCGATTCCTAACGGTATTTTATTTTGATGATTAACTTTTAATATATTACATTTATATATTATCCACTGAATGTGTATTTGTAGAATAAGGGTATTTTATTGTAGAAATGCATTTTTTGTATATAAGAAAAATATATCCAATAATCGTGAGAATTTTTTAAAAACAATATACATGTTTCTTCATTGCTACGTTCTACAAAATAAAAAAATCCCTTTAACTGTTTTGGCATAAGCAAGCAACAAATATACTCACACACTCAATCAAACATAAACTTTCATATTTATTTCATTAGCATGATATTTATTACTATCTAAGTTTAGTCTGCGTCAGAGGAGCTATGTCCCTTCCAGGATATTTGCCAGCATTTAACATAATCTTTCCAAAAGTAATAAAACAATTTGGTTTTTTTTCATGCGAAACTACAAACTACATATTTATGTATATAATTATTTACAAACACGCCATTCGATAACCAATCACTAGATTAATTAACAGTCACATTGATATCTGAAGTCAAAACATCTTTCATATATGCGCACCCTTCTGAGTTGGTAGGATCAACTGGTAATAGGTTTTCCGATATATTAGGCGAATCACACGCACACGATAATTGCGGGTCTGTGTCACGTCTTCGTCTACGCCCGAGAATTTCCATTGCATCACCATAGTCTAAAGTCATATCACCCAAAAATTTGGATTCCGTCTCATCGCCTAGAAAATTATCATACTCATCCTGGAGTCGATTGAATCGCAGAACAGTTAGAATTTAGAAGGGTATGTATTTTAAAAATATGAAAAGTCAATACCACTTGTGGTCCCGGCATTGGCAACGACCAAACACAGCAAAATGCAACGCTGACTAGCAAAATAATAATTTTTTGCATTTTCTCTCCGTTCGATTTGATTTAATTGTTATAACTGGGAAAAAGGTTTCAATTTATAGTCGCCTATACAGGCATTTCTTTTGACGTTCGTAACTAATTTTTAAAATTGTTAAACTGCGAAGCAAATTGAAGGGTATCGGTTTAATTAGATCAAACAAATTTAGAATATGTTCGATGTCTAATTAGCGACAAGAATGCTTGAAAAAAAAACCAACATGAACGAGTGTTCCAAATTATATAATGCCGTTTAAGTAGAGAATGACCGAATGCCTGTTTTTAGCGTCAAAACGAACTACGGCCAATTTGAAGGTCTCGATAAAGGAGCAGACAGCTTTTTGAAGGCAATTTGTTCAACAGAAAATATGTACATACTTTAAAATTGGTATGCAAAAATGTCGTGATTTCTGGGTTGCGGATTTCCATTGTGCAAAATGTCCAATTCGTTATGAAATTATTAGTTTATTTCAATATTGAGCATAGAAAACCAAAATCGTATGATTTTTATGTCCTATCAATTTTGGGAATTATTTCATAAGTTCAATGTTTACTCGTAAAATAAAACATACTTGTGGAGTTTTATTTTTCGTTCAAGAAATAAAACTCAAATTGCAAATCTCATATATCGTTTGAAAATAATTGTTATTTTATAATGTCTACTCAACTAATGCCCACTGATCTTAGAAATCGTATCCTTATTACTCTAAATATTTACCCTACAAGAGGGCTGCATATCGTAAAAGTCCTCATATTATCCTTATGCCTAACTAAAAAAGTGCTTACGAAAGTATTCAATTATGTTCAGGCCATGGGTAAAAAATGAGTACCTTTCCCTGTTGGTGTGATATTTATCTCTTTTCTACTAACGGCAATTTCATAACAAGACAACTAATGATTTTTGTGCTTGTAAATTACTTAGCGCTGAGAACTAAATTGCTCATTATTGTCATCATTAATAAATTACAAAAACGAAATTATCTTTTGCGAAAATATCAGAGACAAATAATAAAAATTGCAAGTGGGTTAGAATTTTTGCTTAAACTGCTCAGCAATGTCTTGTATTGTTATATAAGTATAGGTACATTTGTGGAGCATACATGTATATTATAAATAACCTTGCAGGAAATGCCTCTAGTAAAACTGTACTGACCCACTTTTGACTTTGTCACCACTACTGAACAATCTAGCTGTACACCAGGCGAACATAGTGAGAATTGGAAGTATTGAATAGGCAGTCTTTATGGAATCACTACAAATACAATAATATGAAACAGTAAAAAAGTAACAATACAACTGTCAAAAATTTCTCTATCCAAAAAAGCAAAGAATGTAGATGTTTCGTTGATCATGACACCAAAATAGGCGACAAAGAGGTGAGTTGAAGAAAGTTGATCCCAAATTTCGCACAGGAATTCTACAGATGTTTATTTTACTCATTTATGTCGTAACTAAGTTTACTAAACTACTTCAAAGAAATTTATCGAAAATTTTTTCCTACAGGGAAAGGAACTTTGAGGGAACTTAGCTAGTGCTAAGTTATACCCAACCGAAATAAGTGTGGTATGCTAAATTCATACACTTTTTTCAATAAAAATCTTTTTACTTTTCAAAATATTATTATGCTGGCGTAGTTTTCCGTATCGATCTGCAGGCAGAGGATTTAAATTATTAATTTTTCTTCATTCAGTTAAGTTGCAAATTAAATAAAACTGGTCAATGTTCAAACATAAAAAATAACCTTTGCAAACGAGGAAACAATAGAAAATATCGTAACAAATATTGTTTAGAACGTACATTTAAGCAAATATCACTTTCTATATAAAATTAGGAGGGGATTTTTTATTAGTTTGCCCCAAAATAGGTTGATCTTTTCTCAATTTTTTTAAAATACTGTTTCATGAATCACCGTTGTACAAATTTCGTTGCACAAATTTCGATGTGCAAAACATTTACACTTGTACAAATTTTATCTCTATTTGGTACCAGCAGAAGGTTAGTTTTTTGCTCGACATTCTGGATTTTTTGTTTATTCCCTATGTCTGTACCAAGAAAATGCTTCTTTGGAAAAATAAATGAAATGAAAATTATCAAGTAGACTAGTGCAGCCGCGTTAGTGATCATGTGCTGCCCTGAGAGATTACAACCATTTCTTACCCATCTAAGCAGGAATGTACCTCATTAAAATCACCATTCTATTTTCTGCCTTGGAGTAGTTAGCGTAGAAATTTTAACCGAGCTTCCCTAAAGAGTGCATGAATACCTCCATGGTTATCTTCTGGGATATCTTATAGTATATTTTCTACCAAAATAAGGTATCAGGTTGCATTTCTCTGACAACCTGCAAAAAAAAACTCTATTTCGGAGCTCTCATCATGTTGTCATAAGATAGTTATGCAAATTAGAAAAATTTTGCCCATACAAATAATTCGCTCTGAGCATGGAAGTCGTTTTGACAGATTTCTTTTTTTTTTGAGAATTTTTATTAATTTGATAGAAATTGGTTTATCTTCATTTTGACTCTTAAATTATAAGCATAATTGAAACCAAATCGAATTTATAAAAGGTGGTGTCAAAAGAACATCTAATTTGATTTTTTTTTTGCATTTAAATTCGCCTTACCTTTATGTAGGGATTGTCAAAATTAATATTTGTTTACAAAAAAAAAATATTCGGTTTTATAAATAACCAATTGTGTGCGCTGGTGAGCAAAACCGGTCGATTGGTGGTGACCGTTTTACAAAATTATTAAATCATTTCCATGAAAATTTTCTTTTGTTCATTTCCATGAAAATTTTCTTTTGTTCAAGAGCGTTTGTTTGGCACACACGCATCGCTTCTGTGATGTCCACGCAAACCATACGGTAGAGCTAACCCAAAGTAAGCCGGTACTAACTTGCTTACCTTGCCGCATAAGTTAAAATCGGCTTTATCACATTGCTGAAAATGACCAATAACTCAGTTTAGTTACCGCTAGATCTTTCACCTCCTTTGAAAACCCAACTTTGGTCCACACCAATGTGGGTTTGGTCAAATTAATCTTCCGTCTTTTGGTGAAGGGGGCAGTGGTGAACTTCAGATTTCCTCATGCCAAGGTAAATATAAAATTCGGGTGATAAAAAATAAACTCGCGACGTCGTAAATACGAGGCAGGATCTTCCAGGGTTAATGTCATTTCTTTAAAAATTGTTTGCGAAACATTTTACCATTCGTTTGATATCCATGCGTCAATATTTGATTTCAATACCTCTTAGTCGGCATATAGCAAAATGTGATTTAATTCATTTATTTAATAGATTTTAACTTGTTAGAAACATCAACTGTCTTCAAAATGTACTGCATATATTAATTCACGTCAAGGGCTATTTCTGGGTACAAAACTGCAGAAGTCCCTTTAACTGTTTTGGCATAAGTAAGCAACAAATATACTCACACACTCAATCAAACATAAACTTTCATATTTATTTCATTAGCAGGATATTTATTACTATCTAAGTTTAGTCTGCGTCAGAAGAGCTATGTCACTTCCAGGATATTTGCCAGCATTTAACATAATCTTTCCAAAAGTAATAAAACAATTTAGTTTTTTCCATGCGAAACTACAAACTACATATTTATGTATATAATTATTTACAAACACGCCATTCGATAACCAATCACTAGATTAATTAACAGTAATATTTATATCTGAAGTCAAAACATCTTTCATATATGCGCCCCCTTCTGAGTTGGCAAGATCAACTGGTAATGGGTTTTCCGATATATTGGGCGAATCACTCGCACCCGATAATTGCGGGTCTATGTCACGTCTTCGTCTACGCCCGAGAATTTCCATTGCATCACCGTAGTCTAAAGACATATCACCCAAAAATTTGGATTCCGTCTCATCGCCTAGAAAATTATCATACTCATCCTGGAGTCGATTGAATCCCAGAACAGTTAGAATTTAGAAGGGTATGTATTTTAAAAATATGAAAAGTCAATACCACTTGTGGTCCCGGCATTGGCAACGACCAAACACAGCAAAATGCAACGCTGACTAGCAAAATAATAATTTTTTGCATTTTCTCTCCGTTCGATTTGATTTAATTGTTATAACTGCGAAAAATGTTTCAATTTATAGTCGCCTATACAGGCATTTCTTTTGACGTTCGTAACTAATTTTTAAAATTGTTAAACTGCGAAGCAAATTGAAGGGTATCGGTTTAATTAGATCAAACAAATTTAAAATATGTACGATGTCTAATTAGCGACAAGAATGCTTGAAAAAAAAACCAACATGAACGAGTGTTCAAAATTATATAATGCCGTATAAGTAGAGAATGACCGAATGCCTGTTTTTAGCGTCAAAACGAACTACGGCCAATTTGAAGGTCTCGATAAAGGGACAGACAGCTTTTTGAAGGGAATTTGTTAAACAGAAAATATGTACTTTAAAATTGGTATGCAAAAATGTCGTGATTTCTGGGTTGCGGATTTCCATTGTGCAAAATGTCCAATTCGTTATGAAATTCTTCTTCTTCTTCTTAATTGGCGCTATAACCGCCTAGGCGATTTTGGCCGATTTCAATATTGCACGCCAGCCGCTCCTCTGCTTTGCTGCCTGGCGCCAGTTAGATATCCCAAGTGTAGTCAAGTCCTTCTCCACCTGGTCTTTCCAACGTAGAGGAGGCCTTCCTCTTCCTCTGCTACCACCAGCGGGTACCGCGTCGAATACTTTCAGGGCTGGAGCATTTTCTTCCATACGTACCACATGACCTAGCCAGCGTCTATGTCTATGTCGCGGTACAGCTCATACAACTCATCGTTCCATCGTCTGCGGTATTCGCCATCGCAAAGACGTAAAGGACCAAAAATCTTTCGGAGAATCTTTCTCTCGAACACTCCAAGCGCCATCTCATCCGATGTTGATAGGGTCCATGCTTCTGCGCCATACATTAGCACGGGCATGATGAGGGACTTATAGAGCGTGGTTTTCGTTCGTCGAGAGAGGGCTTTACTGTTCATTTGCCTACTCAGCCCAAAGTAGCACTTGTTGGCAAGAGAGATTCTTCGTTGGATTTCAAGGCTGACATTATTGTTGGTGTTGATGCTGGTTCCAAGATAAACAAAGCCCTCTACTTTGTCAAAATTGTAACTGTCAACAGTGCTGCGGGAGCCAAGGCGCGAATGCGCTGACTGTTTATTTGATGACAGGAGGTACTTCGTGTTGTCCTCGTTCACCTCCAGACCCATTCGCTTCGCTTCCTTGTCCAGCTTTGAAAAGGCAGAACTAACGGCGCGGTTGTTGAGGCCAATGATATCGATGTCATCGGCATACGACAGCAGTTGCACACTCTTATAAAAGATGGTACCTGACCGGTTTAATTCTGCAGCTCGAATTATCTTTTCTAGCATAATGCTAAAGAAGTCACACGATAGGGAGTCACCCTGTCTTAAACCTCGTTTGGTATCAAACGGCTCGGAGAGGTCCTTCCCAACTCTGACTGAGCTGGTGGTGTTGCTCAGTGTCATTTCACATAGCCGTATTAGTTTTGCAGGGATACCAAAGTCAGACATCGCGGCATATAGGCAACTTCTTCTCGTGCTGTCGAAAGTTGATTTAAAGTCGACAAATAGATGGTGTGTGTCGATCCTCTTCTCACGGGTCTTTTCCAATATTTGGCGTATCGTATCCAATCAGTTCGCTGACGGTTGGCTTTAGTCTTTCACACAATACACTCGATAGAACCTTATACGAAATGTTAAGAAGGCTGATCCCGCGGTAGTTGGCGCATATTGCAGGATCACCCTTCTTGTGGATTGGGCAGAGTACACTTAAATTCCAATCGGCGGGCATGCATTCGTCCGACCATATTCTGCAAATAAGCTTGTGCATGCACCTTACCAGCTCCTCGCCACCATGCTTGAATAGCTCAGCTGGTAACCCATCAGCTCCAGCGGCTTTGTTGTTCCGTAGCCGCATAATTGCTATTCGAACTTCATCGAGGTCGGGTGACGGGATGTTAATGCCGTCATCAGCGATTTGGGGTTCGGGATCTTCATCTTCTCCGGCGACGTTTTCGCTGTCACCATTTAGCAGAGTGGAGAAGTGTTCCCTCCACAATCTAAGTGCGCTTTGGACATCAGTCACCAGATCGCCGTTCTTGTTCTTACAGGAATTCGCCCCGGTCTTAAAACCTTCCGTAAGTCGCCGCACCTTTTGGTAAAATTTTCGGGCGCTTTTCATGTCGGCTAGCATCTCAAGCTCTTCACACTCACGTATTTCGGCCTCTCTCTTCTTTCTACGGATGATAGGTCTGTCTTCCTTTCTCAACTCCCGGTAGCGTTCCCATACAGCTCGCGTTGCGCCCGATCGCAGCGTGGCCCTGTAGGCAGCATCTTTATTTTCCGAAGCGGCGCGGCATTCCTCATCATACCAGTCATTTTTTCGGGTTCGCTGAAAGCCAACGACTTCTTCAGCGGCGGTACGCAGTGATCGAGAAATGTGCTCCCAGTGCTCGCAGATTCCGGTTGCTTGAGAAGTGCTCTCAGTGAGCAGGTGTGAGAGTCGAGTGGTGAAGTTTGCAGCTGTCTGTTGCGATTGCAGCTTTCCGACGTCAAGCTTTCGCTGTGTATTTACACGCACGTTTTTTGATGCACAGAGGCGTATGCGCATCTTGGCTGCGACAAGATAATGATCCGAGTCGATGTTCGGCTACAGACCACCATGTTTCGGGCCCCGGCAAAGTCGATCAGTCTCAGTCCGTGAAATTATTAGTTTATTTCAATATTGAGCATAGAAAACCTAAATCCTATGATTTTTATGTCCTATCAATTTTGGGAATTATTTCATAAGTTCAATGTTTACTCGTAAAATAAGACATACTTGTGGAGTTTTATTTTTTGCTCAAGAAATAAAACTCAAATTGCAAATTTCATATATCGTTTGAAAATAATTGTTATTTTATAATGTCTACTGAACTAATGCCCACTGATCTTAGAAATCGTATCCTTATTACTCTAAATATTTACCCTGCAAGAGGGCTGCATATCGTAAAAGTCCTCATATTATCCTTATGCCTAACTAAAAAAGTGCTTACGAAAGTATTCATTTTTCTTCAGGCCATGGGTAAAAAATGAGTACCTTTCCCTGTTGGTGTGATATTTATCTCTTTTCTACTAACGCCAATTTCATAACAATGCAACTAATGATTTTTGTGCTTGTAAATTACTTGGCGCTGAGAACTAAATTGCTCATTATTGTCATCATTAATAAATTACCAAAACGAAATTATCTTTTGCGAAAGTATCAGAGACAAATAATAAAAATTGCAAGTGGGTTAGAATTTTTGCTTAAACTGCTCAGCAATGTCTTGTATTGTTATATAAGTATAGGTACATTTGTGGAGCATACATGTATATTATAAATAACCTTGCAGGAAATGCCTCTAGTAAAACTGTACTGACCCACTTTTGACTTTGTCACCACTACTGAACAATCTAGCTGTACTCCAGGCGCACATAGTGAGAATTGGAAGTATTGAATAGGCAGTCTTTATGGAATCACTACAAATACAATAAGATGAAACAGTAAAAAAGTAACAATACAACTGTCAAAAATTTCTCTATCCAAAAAAGCAAAGAATGTAGATGTTTCGTTGATCATGACACCAAAATAGGCGACAAAGAGGTGAGTTGAAGAAAGTTGATCCCAAATTTCGCACAGGAATTCTACAGATGTTTATTTTACTCATTTATGTCGTAACTAAGTTTACTAAACTACTTCAAAGAAATTTATCAAAAACGTTTTCCTACCGGGAAAGGAACTTTGAGGGAACTTAGCTAGTGCTAAATTCTTATTTGTTATACCCAACCGAAATAAGTGTGGTATGCTAAATTCATACACTTTTTTCAATAAAAATCTTTTTACTTTTCAAAATATTATTATGCTGGCGTAGTTTTCCGTATCGATCTGCAGGCAGAGGATTTAAATTATAAATTTTTCTTCATTCAGTTAAGTTGCAAATTAAATAAAACTGGTCAATGTTCAAACATCAAAAATAACCTTTGCAAACGAGGAAACAATAGAAAATATCGTAACAAATATTGGTTAGAACGTACATTTAAGCAAATATCACTTTCTATATAAAATTAGGAGGGGATTTTTTATTAGTTTGCCCCAAAATAGGTTGGCCTTTTCTCAATTTTTTTTAAAATACTTTTTCATGAATCACCGTTGTAAAAAATGAGCTGAATTCTACACAAAATTGCACAAATTTCGATGTGCAAAACATTTACACTTGTACAAATTTTATCTCTATTTGGTACCAGCAGAAGGTTAGTTTTTTGCTCGACATTCTGGATTTTTTGTTTATTTGCTATGTCTGCACCAAGAAAATGCTTCTTTGGAAAAATAAATGAAATGAAAATTTTCAAGTAGACTAGTGCAGCCGCGTTAGTGATCATGTGCTGCCCTGAGAGATTACAACCATTTCTTACCCATCTAAGCAGGAATGTACCTCATTAAAATCACCATTCTATTTTCTGCCTTGGAGTAGTTAGCGTAGAAATTTTAAGTGAGCTTCCCTAAAGAGTGCATGAATACCTCCATGGTTATCTTCTGGGAAATCTTATGGTATATTCTCTACCAAAATAAGGTATCAGGTTGCATTTCTCTGACTACCTACAAAAAAAACTCTATTTCGGAGCTCTCATCATGTTGTCACAAGATAGTTATGCAAATTAGACAAATTTTGCCTATACAAATAATTCGCTCTGAGCATGGAAGTCGTTTTGACAGTTTTTTTTTTGAGAATTTTTATTAATTTGATAGAAATTGGTTTATCTTCATTTTGACTCTTAAGTTATAAGCATAATTGAAACCAAATCGAATTTATAAAAGGTGGTGTCAAAAGAACATCTAATTTGATTTTTTTTTGCACTTAAATTCGCCTTACCTTTATGTAGGGATTGTCAAAATTAATATTTGTTTACAAAAAAAAAAATCGGTTTTATAAATAACCAATTGTGTGCATTGGTGAGCAAAACCGGTCGATTGGTGGTGACCGTTTTACAAAATTATTAAATCATTTCCATGAAAATTTTCTTTTGTTCGTTGTGTATCAAACTATATATCATAATTTATTTTTATTTACCCGAATTATTTGCATCAGACCAGACAAGACAGCTATTATAAAATAAAAATAAAAATTAAAAAAAAAAAACTCAACAAACCATAAGACAAATTTTTAAATTTTTCAGAAGGATGTTCTTACATTTTTCGGTTATGTTGTCTTATAGCCTATTTAATTTTATTAAAAAAAATGTAATTTGGCTAGAAACAACTATTGATTTTTTTTTTTTAATTTTGGCTTTGGGAACTTTCTATACTAAAATTGAATAAACAGTATGATTTACAACAACCACATCAATTTGACTTAACGCTCACCCAGCGAAATCCATCAGCTGCTTCAACAACTTCACCTTATAAGAATTCGCCTTGATTGAAACCTAATGCCTCAGTTACGACAGCACTTCCTGTCAGATGTGATTTGTTCGTAAACTTTCTGGACCAAATGCTGTAAACTTCATTTCGCATTTGGAAAAAATTATCTACATGAATTCCTTATGCTAGCTCAGCACATTTATCGAATTTTAAAAGAAGAGATGGTTAAAAAAGTTCCTTTTCCCTCGTTGTAAGTGTGCCTGTTTTTCGGGATTTTATCTTACAAACATTCACATTCTCGCTTTAAAAAGCCTTAATTAGGATAATATAGCAAATTAGCTTGTATTGAAACAAAGCCAAAAATTCACATCTGGTTTTTTTAAATATAACTTATTTTAATGACGCAATCAATACTTACACAGCTAGTTTAATTTTCGAAAAAGTTATAAAGTGATATTTTAAAACATTTCAAAATAGTCCCATAAATACAAACATACATACATTTGTAGGTGCTTATGTTTGTAGACATATAAAAGTACACATTATCACGCAATAGAGTGCCAGTTCTTCAAGACAATATTTGCAGCATATTCAAAAGTGACACTTTAGTTCTAGATTTGTTACTTAATGATGGTTTTGATACCAGTTGCATAGAGACAACTGACTTCGAAATATTTGAGCTTCGTAGTTGAAAATGCCATTTTTAGGTTTTTTTAGCTTAAAAAAAAACAAAAAAACAGCTGCAGTTTACTGATAATACACAAAAGCAAATAAGAAGCTACGTCCATTTCAGCCGAGTTGGTTTGCCTGTGACTGCCATTCCGGTAATTCAAGGTTCACCTTGGCCATGGAAATTAAGTTTTTTTATCAACTAGCTGGCGTTTTTTTTACACATTTTACTTAAAATTCTTAGTGTATATTTTAATTCGTCTACCAAACGACGGAAAACATCATTCAAGATAGCTACCAGAATAGATATTTGTCTAACAAAAGGCTTTTGTTTGTCGAAAGACTGTGGGAAGTTTAAAAACAATTCCCATAATAGCCCTGATCCTCACGACATAATCGCTCAAACTGTTAATTCCATTGCCTTGAGCCTGAAGGTATGCCAACAAATTTTATAACAGTTTTGATATCTTTGCAATCCATCGGGCATGACAATAAAAGGTTATTTATTATAAAAGTATGACACTATTAACAATGGCTATTATATAATAATATTGTTTTTTAGTTAAAATTGAAATGTCCACAGATGTATCGAAACTGTGCTTTAATAAAACAAAAGAATTGTGTTTCAAAGAACTTTTGCTAATTAATTACAATATTATCCATACTTGAAGATATTAAGTAGGAAGATATTCAATATTATTTAAGTGTGTTTTAATATATTGTATAAATTATTATCGAATTTATTTCAAAATAGTAAAGCAAAACAAAAATTACGCACCGTTTTAAGATTTGATGCAAGTAAAAAGTCTACTCGAAGTAGAAACTCTCATTTTACATAGAAATACATACTAGGCCCTAAATTCTTATCTTAGATAACCTAAAGTCAAAATAATAGGGGTGTGATATTTTAATCTGTTTTGATTATTCTTCTCTTGTTTGCCTTATAATTACTAAAATTATGGTTACCAAACTATTGCCTGTCATATAGCACACAGGTAAATCGGAATTTAGAATTTCGGGTGTCATTTTGAACCGAGTAGAACCGTTTTTTAGAACGGCTTTCTTTTAGGTCTGGAAATGATACATACATCGATGTTTCGAATCTAAAAACATCAATACATCGATGTGACTCGGAGCGCTGTTTCACATCGATGTTTCGTTATATCGGTTCCCAAAATTTACTTCAAACCTTTTAATTCTATTCTGGTGATAGCAACTACATTAGACCCAAGATTAAATTTCTTACATTTAAAACAAGGTTTTCATTTAAATAGTTTTATGTGATTTTTTTATATTTGGACTTATCATACAAATCTAGCTCATCAGAATATGAAATCTAAAAAAATAACTTTTTCGACCAACACAAAAATGGCGACTGAAGTACAAATGCATCTTGGATCAGCTGTTGCTCATATTAATCAAAGTACAGTCGATATTTGAGATGATATTAAAATTGTGTTTTGGAGGGCTGCATAAGTATGCTTCTAAATATTTAGCCATCGCGGTGAGTGCAGTTCCGAGTGAACGACTTTTTTTCTGTATGTGTGTATGCCGAGTGTGTAGTGTGTGTGCGCTTCATTCGGTGGGTCCCTGGTTCAAATCCAGGCCGGGGCAAGTAACATGAAAAATTATAGAAAAAGTTTTTTCTATTAGCGGTCGCCCCTCGGCAGGCAATGGCAAACCTCCGACCGTATTTTTCCCATAAAAAAAATTATCACAAAAATCATTTGGCGTTCGGAGTTGGCACAAAACTGTAAGTCCCTTAATTTGTGTTAAAACATCAAGACGCACCCCACAAATTGTAGGAGAAGCAACAGAAGTGAGGAGTAACATCGAAACTGTTCGACATGTATTTCTGTTATTTATAGGGCGGTTAGCTGCCCGATGTTTCGGTACATTGCTATTTTTATTTTCGATGTTTTTACGTTGTCGATATTTTTTCGTCGAACCATCGATTATTTATTTTACAATTGTGTCCCTATTTTCAGTACCTTTTTGTTATTTATAAATAAAAATGTTTAGTTCGTAGTCCGGTTCGAAGCCCGAAAAAAACTCTGATTCATCTCAAAACCGATTTGGAGCCTTAGTTAATTCATGTTATTCGGATGCATGGGATGATAACGGCCGACACTTCGTGAACATCGCCATGTCACTGGTACACTGGCGTGACCAGTGGTACACTTACATGAAACGAGATAGAAGCCGACCTACCTACCTAAACTTTGGTTAGCCAAGGTTATAACTCCATTGAAGCTAACTTTGTTTATGTACATATGTGTGTGTAGTTATATTCAGCAGTTTTAATTTTGACTGTAGGGTGCCTGTATACCGTTATTCATTCATGTGTAAAAAGGCACATAAAATAGGTAAATTCTTGTGTATTGGCAAACTCATACCGTTTGTGCAATATTCATATATGTATGTATATAATGGCGTATTTGAACTGTGAAAAGTCAAAACTGTCAGCGGTTTGTATAAGAATGTTGAGTGCGTTAGGCTACACGTAAGTTTTTTATACACTTGCCTGATACTCGAATCTCTGTTACTGTGTTCACTTTCTACAAATTTGGTGCGTCTTTCTCCTCAACCCACAAATACTTTAGATTATTTTTTATGAGTATTTGTTTTATATTATTTACACATTTTTTTATGTCGGTTGTATCCAAATTGCAAAAGATGCGTAAGTCTGTTATATACATTTGTACATATGTAGGTGCACTGGCTTGTTTGAGGATACGAATGTACAGAAAAGTAATAATAAAAATGTGCCATGCATTTTATAGTGCTTAATTTTTGCTTAAGCTTAACGTTAAATTTTACCATAAATGGATATAATAATAATAATAATTTAGCGCTTGCATCATAATTGCTTAATGTTTGGCCGAACTTCTCCTGCAGTTTTATGCGGACTCCAAACAGCTGATTAATTTTCTGAAAAGTCTTTCCAAGGCGTTACATACTAGGAGGTTTTCCATTGCCTGGCGGGGCGCGATCGCTATTAAAATGTTTCTATATTTTTTTAAGCTACTTACCCCGGCTCGCTAGACACCACGCTACGCCGCCCCCATAAGTGGATATACCTCAAGTTTTATGGCGATTCCTAACGGTATTTTATTTTGATGATTAACTTTTAATATATTACATTTATATATTATCCACTGAATGTGTATTTGTAGAATAAGGGTATTTTATTGTAGAAATGCATTTTTTGTATATAAGAAAAATATATCCAATAATCGTGAGAATTTTTTAAAAACAATATACATGTTTCTTCATTGCTACGTTCTACAAGCTTCTCCTGTATAGGGCAAATAAAAAAATCCCTTTAACTGTTTTGGCATAAGTAAGCAACAAATATACTCACACACTCAATCAAACATAAACTTTCATATTTATTTCATTAGCATGATATTTATTACTATCTAAGTTTAGTCTGCGTCAGAAGAGCTATGTCACTTCCAGGTTATTTACCAGCATTTAACATAATCTTTCCAAAAGTAATAAAACAATTTGGTTTTTTTCATGCGGAACTACAAACTACATATTTATGTATATAATTATTTACAAACACGCCATTCGATAACCAATCACTAGATTAATTAACAGTCATATTTATATCTGAAGTCAAAACATCTTTCATATATGCGCACCCTTCTGAGTTGGTAGGATCAACTGGTAATAAGTTTTCCGATATATTAAGCGAATCACACGCACACGAGGGCGAACCACACGCACACGAGGGCGAATCACACGCACACGATAATTGCGGGTCTGTGTCACGTCTTCGTCTACGCCCGAGAATTTCCATTGCATCACCATAGTCTAAAGTCATATCACCCAAAAATTTGGATTCCGTCTCATCGCCTAGAAAATTATCATACTCATCCTGGAGTCGATTGAATCCCAGAACAGTTAAAATTTAGAAGGGTATGTATTTTAAAAATATGAAAAGTCAATACCACTTGTGGTCCCGGCATTGGCAACGACCAAACACAGCAAAATGCAACGCTGACTAGCAAAATAATAATTTTTTGCATTTTCTCTCCGTTCGATTTGATTTAATTGTTATAACTGCGAAAAATGTTTCAATTTATAGTCGCCTATACAGGCATTTCTTTTGACGTTCGTAACTAATTTTTAAAATTGTTAAACTGCGAAGCAAATTAAAGGGTATCGGTTTAATTAATGCTTGAAAAAAGAACCAACATGAACGAGTGTTCAAAATTATATAATGCCGTATAAGTAGAGAATGACCGAATGCCTGTTTTTAGCGTCAAAACGAACTACGGCCAATTTGAAGGTCTCGATAAAGGGACAGACAGCTTTTTGAAGGGAATTTGTTAAACAGAAAATATGTACTTTAAAATTGGTATGCAAAAATGCCGTGATTTCTGGGTTGCGGATTTCCATTGTGCAAAATGTCCAATTCGTTATGAAATTATTAGTTTATTTCAATATTGAGCATAGAAAACCTTAATCCTATGATTTTTATGTCCTATCAATTTTGGGAATTATTTCATAAGTTCAATGTTTACTCGTAAAATAAGACATACTTGTGGAGTTTTATTTTTTGCTCAAGAAATAAAACTCAAATTGCAAATCTCATATATCGTTTGAAAATAATTGTTATTTTATAATGTCTACTCAACTAATGCCCACTGATCTTAGAAATCGTATCCTCATTACTCTAAATATTTACCCTGCAAGAGGGCTGCATATCGTAAAAGTCCTCATATTATCCTTATGCCTAACTAAAAAGGTGCTTACGAAAGTACTCATTTTTGTTCAGGCCATGGGTAAAAAATGAGTACCTTTCCCTGTTGGTGTGATATTTATCTCTTTTCTACTAACGGCAATTTCATAACAAGACAACTAATGATTTTTGTGCTTGTAAATTACTTAGCGCTGAGAACTAAATTGCTCATTATTGTCATCATTAATAAATTACCAAAACGAAATTATTTTTTGCGAAAGTATCAGAGACAAATAATAAAAATTGCAAGTGGGTTAGAATTTTTGTTTAAACTGCTCAGCAATGTCTTGTATTGTTATATAAGTATAGGTTCATTTGTGGAGCATACATGTATATTATAAATAACCTTGCAGGAAATGCCTCTAGTAAAACTGTACTGGCCCACTTTTGACTTTGTCACCACTACTGAACAATCTAGCTGTACTCCAGGCGCACATAGTGAGAATTGGAAGTATTGAATAGGCAGTCTTTATGGAATCACTAGAAATACAATAATATGAAACAGTAAAAAAGTAACAATACAACTGTCAAAAATTTCTCTATCCAAAAAAGCAAAGAATGTAGATGTTTCATTGATCATGACACCAAAATAGGCGACAAAGAGGTGAGTTGAAGAAAGTTGATCCCAAATTTCGCACAGGAATTCTACAAATGTTTATTGTACTCATTTATGTCGTAACTAAGTTTACTAAACTACTTCAAAGAAATTTATCAAAAACGTTTTCCTACCGGGAAAGGAACTTTGAGGGAACTTAGCTAGTGCTAAATTCTTATTTGTTATACCCAACCGAAGTAAGTGTGGTATGCTAAATTCATACACTTTTTTTCAATAAAAATCTTTTTATTTTTCAAAAAATTATTATGCTGGCGTAGTTTTCCGTATCGATCTGCAGGCAGAGGATTTAAATTATTAATTTTTCTTCATTCAGTTAAGTTGCAAATTAAATAAAACTGGTCAATGTTCAAACATAAAAAATAACCTTTGCAAACGAGGAAACAATAGAAAATATCGTAACAAATATTGTTTAGAACGTACATTTAAGCAAATATCACTTTCTATATAAAATTAGGAGGGGATTTTTTATTAGTTTGCCCCAAAATAGGTTGATCTTTTCTCAATTTTTTTAAAATACTGTTTCATGAATCACCGTTGTACAAATTTCGTTGCACAAATTTCGATGTGCAAAACATTTACACTTGTACAAATTTTATCTCTATTTGGTACCAGCAGAAGGTTAGTTTTTTGCTCGACATTCTGGATTTTTTGTTTATTTGCTATGTCTGCACCAAGAAAATGCTTCTTTGGAAAAATAAATGAAATGAAAATTTTCAAGTAGACTAGTGCAGCCGCGTTAGTGATCATGTGCTGCCCTGAGAGATTACAACCATTTCTTACCCATCTAAGCAGGAATGTACCTCATTAAAATCACCATTCTATTTTCTGCCTTGGAGTAGTTAGCGTAGAAATTTTAACCGAGCTTCCCTAAAGAGTGCATGAATACCTCCATGGTTATCTTCTGGGATATCTTATAGTATATTTTCTACCAAAATAAGGTATCAGGTTGCATTTCTCTGACAACCTGCAAAAAAAAGACTCTATTTTGGAGCTCTCATCATGTTGTCACAAGATAGTTATGCAAATTAGACAAATTTTACCCATACAAATAATTCGCTCTGAGCATGGAAGTCGTTTTGACAGTTTTCTTTTTTTTTAGAATTTTTATTAATTTGATAGAAATTGGTTTATCTTCATTTTGACTCTTAAGTTATAAGCATAATTGAAACCAAATCGAATTTATAAAAGGTGGTGTCAAAAGAACATCTAATTTGATTTTTTTTTTTTTCATTTAAATTCGCCTTACCTTTATGTAGGGATTGTCAAAATTAATATTTGTTTACAAAAAAAAAATATTCGGTTTTATAAATAACCAATTGTGTGCATTGGTGAGCAAAACCGGTCGATTGGTGGTGACCGTTTTACAAAATTATTAAATCATTTCCATGAACATTTTCTTTTGTTCATTTCTATGAAAATTTTCTTTTGTTCAAGAGCGTTTGTTTGGCACACACGCATCGCTTCTGTGATGTCCACGCAAACCATACGGTAGAGCTAACCCAAAGTAAGCCGGTACTAACTTGCTTACCTTGCCGCATAAGTTAAAATCGGCTTTATCACATTACTGAAAATGACCAATAACTCAGTTCAGTTACCGCTAGATCTTTCACCTTCTTTGAAAGCCCAAGTTTAGTCCGCACCAATGTGGGTGTGGTCAAATTAATCTTCCGTCTTTTGGTGAAGGGGGCAGTGGTGGACTTCAGATTTCCTCATGCCAAGGTAAATATAAAATTCGGGTGATAAAAAATAAACTCGCGACGTCGTAAATACGAGGCAGGGCCTTCCAGGGTTAATGTCATTTCTTTAAAAATTGTTTGCGAAACATTTTACCATTCGTTTGATATCCATGCGGCAATATTTGATTTTAATACCTCTTAGTCGGCATATGGCAAAATGTGATTTAATTCATTTATTTAATAGATTTTAACTTGTTAGAAACATCAACTGTCTTCAAAATGTACTGCATATATTAATTCATGTCAAGGGTTATTTCTGGGTACAAAACTGCAGAAGTGCCTTTAACTATTTTGGCATAAGAAAGCAACAAATATACTCACACACTCAATAAAACATAAACTTTCATATTTATTTCATTAGCAGGATATTTATTACTATCTAAGTTTAGTCTGCGTCAGAAGAGCTATGTCACTTCCAGGATATTTGCCAGCATTTAACATAATCTTTCCAAAAGTAATAAAACAATTTGGTTTTTTCCATGCGAAACTACAAACTACATATTTATGTATATAATTATTTACAAACACGCCATTCGATAACCAATCACTAGATTAATTAACAGTAATATTTATATCTGAAGTCAAAACATCTTTCATATATGCGCCCCCTTCTGAGCTGGTAGGATCAACCGGTAATGGGTTTTCTGATATATTGGGCGAATCACTCGCACCCGATAATTGCGGGTCTATGTCACGTCTTCGTCTACGCCCGAGAATTTCCATTGCATCACCGTAGTCTAAAGTCATATCACCCAAAAATTTGGATTCCGTCTCATCGCCTAGAAAATTATCATACTCATCCTGGAGTTGATTGAATCCCAGAACAGTTAGAATTTAGAAGGGTATGTATTTTAAAAATATGAAAAGTCAATACCACTTGTGGTCCCGGCATTGGCAACGACCAAACACAGCAAAATGCAACGCTGACTAGCAAAATAATAATTTTTTGCATTTTCTCTCCGTTCGATTTGATTTAATTGTTATAACTGCGAAAAATGTTTCAATTTATAGTCGCCTATACAGGCATTTCTTTTGACGTTCGTAACTAATTTTTAAAATTGTTAAACTGCGAAGCAAATTGAAGGGTATCGGTTTAATTAGATCAAACAAATTTAGAATATGTACGATGTCTAATTAGCGACAAGAATGCTTGAAAAAAAAACCAACATGAACGAGTGTTCAAAATTATATAATGCCGTATAAGTAGAGAATGACCGAATGCCTGTTTTTAGCGTCAAAACGAACTACGGCCAATTTGAAGGTCTCGATAAAGGGACAGACAGCTTTTTGAAGGGAATTTGTTAAACAGAAAATATGTACATACTTTAAAATTGGTATGCAAAAATGTCGTGATTTCTGGGTTGTGGATTTCCATTGTGCAAAATGTCCAATTCGTTATGAAATTCTTCTTCTTCTTCTTAATTGGCGCTATAACCGCCTAGGCGATTTTGGCCGATTTCAATATTGCACGCCAGCCGCTCCTCTGCTTTGCTGCCTGGCGCCAGTTAGATATCCCAAGTGTAGTCAAGTCCTTCTCCACCTGGTCTTTCCAACGTAGAGGAGGCCTTCCTCTTCCTCTGCTACCACCAGCGGGTACCGCGTCGAATACTTTCAGGGCTGGAGCATTTTCTTCAATACGTACCACATGACCTAGCCAGCGTAGCCGCTGAATCTTAATTCGCTGAACTATGTCTATGTCGCGGTACAGCTCATACAACTCATCGTTCCATCGTCTGCGGTATTCGCCATCGCAAAGACGTAAAGGACCAAAAATCTTTCGGAGAATCTTTCTCTCGAACACTCCAAGCGCCATCTCATCCGATGTTGATAGGGTCCATGCTTCTGCGCCATACATTAGCACGGGCATGATGAGGGACTTATAGAGCGTGGTTTTCGTTCGTCGAGAGAGGGCTTTACTCTTCATTTGCCTACTCAGCCCAAAGTAGCACTTGTTGGCAAGAGAGATTCTTCGTTGGATTTCAAGGCTGACATTATTGTTGGTGTTGATGCTGGTTCCAAGATAAACAAAGTCCTCTACTTTGTCAAAATTGTAACTGTCAACAGTGATGCGGGAGCCAAGGCGCGAATGCGCTGACTGTTTATTTGATGACAGGAGGTACTTCGTTTTGTCCTCGTTCACCTCCAGACCCATTCGCTTCGCTTCCTTGTCCAGCTTTGAAAAGGCAGAACTAACGGCGCGGTTGTTGAGGCCAATGATATCGATGTCATCGGCATACGCCAGCAGTTGCACACTCTTATAAAAGATGGTACCTGACCGGTTTAATTCTGCAGCTCGAATTATCTTTTCTAGCATAATGCTAAAGAAGTCACACGATAGGGAGTCACCCTGTCTGAAACCTCGTTTGGTATCAAACGGCTCGGAGAGGTCCTTCCCAACTCTGACTGAGCTGGTGGTGTTGCTCAGTGTCATTTCACATAGCCGTATTAGTTTTGCAGGGATACCAAAGTCAGACATCGCGGCATATAGGCAACTTCTTCTCGTGCTGTCGAAAGCTGATTTAAAGTCGACAAATAGATGGTGTGTGTCGATCCTCTTCTCACGGGTCTTTTCCAATATTTGGCGTATCGTATCCAATCAGTTCGTTGACGGTTGGCTTTAGTCTTTCACACAATACACTCGATAGAACCTTATACGAAATGTTAAGAAGGCTGATCCCGCGGTAGTTGGCGCATATTGCAGGATCACCCTTCTTGTGGATTGGGCAGAGTACACTTAAATTCCAATCGGCGGGCATGCATTCGTTCGACCATATTCTGCAAATAAGCTGGTGCATGCACCTTACCAGCTCCTCGCCACCATGCTTGAATAGCTCAGCTGGTAACCCATCAGCTCCAGCGGCTTTGTTGTTCCGTAGCCGCATAATTGCTATTCGAACTTCATCGAGGTCGGGTGACGAGATGTTAATGCCGTCATCAGCGATTTGGGGTTCGGGATCTTCATCTTCTCCGGCGACGTTTTCGCTGTCACCATTTAGCAGAGTGGAGAAGTGTTCCCTCCACAATCTAAGTGCGCTTTGGACATCAGTCACCAGATCGCCGTTCTTGTTCTTACAGGAATCCGCCCCGGTCTTAAAACCTTCCGTAAGTCGCCGCACCTTTTGGTAAAATTTTCGGGCGCTTTTCATGTCGGCTAGCATCTCAAGCTCTTCACACTCACGTACATATTTCGGCCTCTCTCTTCTTTCTACGGACGATACGTCTGTCTTCCTTTCTCAACTCCCGGTAGCGTTCCCATACAGCTCGCGTTGCGCCCGATCGCAGCGTGGCCCTGTAGGCAGCATCTTTATTTTCCGAAGTGGCGCGGCATTCCTCATCATACCAGTCATTTTTTCGGGTTCGCTGAAAGCCAACGACTTCTTCAGCGGCGGTACGCAGTGATCGAGAAATGTGCTCCCAGTGCTCGCAGATTCCGGTTGCTTGAGAAGTGCTCTCAGTGAGCAGGTGTGAGAGTCGAGTGGTGAAGTTTGCAGCTGTCTGTTGCGATTGCAGCTTTCCGACGTCAAGCTTTCGCTGTGTATTTACACGCACGTTTTTTTATGCACAGAGGCGTATGCGCATCTTGGCTGCGACAAGATAATGATCCGAGTCGATGTTCGGCTACAGACCACCATGTTTCGGGCCCCGGCAAAGTCGATCAGTCTCAGTCCGTGAAATTATTAGTTTATTTCAATATTGAGCATAGAAAACCTAAATCCTATGATTTTTATGTCCTATAGATTTGGGAATTATTTCATAGTTCAATGTTTACTCGTAAAATAAGACATACTTGTGGAGTTTTATTTTTTGCTCAAGAAATAAAACTCAAATTGCAAATCTCATATATCGTTTGAAAATAATTGCTATTTTATAATGTCTACTCAACTAATGCCCACTGATCTTAGAAAATGTATCCTTATTACTCTAAATATTTACCCTGCAAGAGGGCTGCATATCGTTAAAGTCCTCATATTATCATTATGCCTATCTAAAAAAGTGCTTACGAAAGTATTCATTTTTCTTCAGGCCATGGGTAAAAAATGAGTACCTTTCCTCTTGGTGTGATATTTATCTCTTTTCTACTAACGGCAATTTCATAACAAGACAACTAATGATTTTTGTGCTTGTAAATTACTTAGCGCTGAGAACTAAATTGCTCATTATTGTCATCATTAATAAATTACAAAAACGAAATTATCTTTTGCGAAAGTATCAGAGACAAATAATAAAAATTGCAAGTGGGTTAGAATTTTTGCTTAAACTGCTCAGCAATGTCTTGTATTGTTATATAAGTATAGGTTCATTTGTGGAGCATACATGTATATTATAAATAACCTTGCAGGAAATGCCTCTAGTAAAACTGTACTGACCCACTTTTGACTTTGTCACCACTACTGAACAATCTAGCTGTACTCCAAGCGAACATAGTGAGAATTGGATGTATTGAATGGGCAGTCTTTATGGAATCACTACAAATACAATAAGATGAAACAGTAAAAAAGTAACAATACAACTGTCAAAAATTTCTCTATCCAAAAAAGCAAAGAATGCAGATGTTTCGTTCATCATGAGACCAAAATAGGCGACAAAGAGGTGAGTTGAAGAAAGTTGATCCCAAATTTCGCACAGGAATTCTACAGATGTTTAGTTTACTCATTTATGTCGTAACTAAGTTTACTAAACTACTTCAAAGAAATTTATCAAAAACGTTTTCCTACCGGGAAAGGAACTTTGAGGGAACTTAGCTAGTGCTAAATTCTTATTTGTTATACCCAACCGAAATAAGTGTGGTATGCTAAATTCATACACTTTTTTCAATAAAAATCTTTTTATTTTTCAAAAAATTATTATGCTGGCGTAGTTTTCCGTATCGATCTGCAGGCAGAGGATTTAAATTATTAATTTTTCTTCATTCAGTTAAGTTGCAAATTAAATAAAACTGGTCAATGTTCAAACATAAAAAATAACCTTTGCAAACGAGGAAACAATAGAAAATATCGTAACAAATATTGTTTAGAACGTACATTTAAGCAAATATCACTTTTTATATGAAATCAGGTAGGGCTTTTTTATTAGTTTGCCCCAAAATAGGTTGATCTTTTCTCAATTTTTTTAAAATACTGTTTCATGAATCACCGTTGTACAAATTTCGTTGCACAAATTTCGATGTGCAAAACATTTACACTTGTACAAATTTTATCTCTATTTGGTACCAGCAGAAGGTTAGTTTTTTGCTCGACATTCTGGATTTTTTGTTTATTTCCTATGTCTGTACCAAGAAAATGCTTCTTTGGAAAAATAAATGAAATGAAAATTTGCAAGTAGACTAGTGCAGCCGCGTTAGTGATCATGTGCTGCCCTGAGAGATTACAACCATTTCTTACCCATCTAAGCAGGAATGTACCTCATTAAAATCACCATTCTATTTTCTGCCTTGGAGTAGTTAGCGTAGAAATTTTAACCGAGCTTCCCTAAAGAGTGCATGAATACCTCCATGGTTATCTTCTGGGATATCTTATAGTATATTTCCAACAAAATAAGGTATCAGGTTGCATTTCTCTGACAACCTGCAAAAAAAAACTCTATTTTGGAGCTCTGATCATGTTGTCACAAGATAGTTATGCAAATTAGACAAATTTTACCCATACAAATAATTCGCTCTGAGCATGGAAGTCGTTTTGACAGTTTTCTGTTTTTTTAGAATTTTTATTAATTTGATAGAAATTTGTTTATCTTCATTTTGACTCTTAAATTATAAGCATAATTGAAACCAAATCGAATTTATAAAAGGTGGTGTCAAAAGAACATATAATTTGATTTTTCTTTTCATTTAAATTCGCCTTACCTTTATGTAGGGATTGTCAAAATTAATATTTGTTTACAAAAAAAAATTCGGTTTTATAAATAACCAGTTGTGTGCGCTGGTGAGCAAAACCGGTCGATTGGTGGTGACCGTTTTACAAAATTATTAAATCATTTCCATGAAAATTTTCTTTTGTTCGTTGTGTATCAAACTATATATCATAATTTATTTTTATTTACCCGAATTATTTGCATCAGACCAGACCAGACGGCTATTATAAAATAAAAATAAAAATTAAAAAAAAAAACTCAACAAACCATAATACAAATTATTAAATTTTTCAGAAGGATGTTCTTACATTTTTCGGTTATGTTGTCTTATAGCCTATTTAATTTTATTAAAAAAAATGTAATTTGGCTAGAAACAACTATTGATTTTTTTTTTTAAATTTTGGCTTTGGGAACTTTCTATACTAAAATTGAATAAACAGTATGATTTACAACAACCACATCAATTTGACTTAACGCTCACCCAGCGAAATCCATCAGCTGCTTCAACAACTTCACCTTATAAGAATTCGCCTTGATTGAAACCTAATGCCTCAGTTACGACAGCACTTCCTGTCAGATGTGATTTGTTCGTAAACTTTCTGGACCAAATTCTGTAAACTTCATTTCGCATTTGGAAAAAATTATCTACATGAATTCCTTATGCTAGCTCAGCACATTTATCGAATTTTAAAAGAAGGGATGGTTAAAAAAGTTCCTTTTCCCTCGTTGTAAGTGTGCCTGTATTTCGGGATTTTATCTTACAAACATTCACATTTTCGCTTTAAAAAGCCTTAATTAGGATAATATAGCAAATTAGCTTGTATTGAAACAAAGCTAAAAATTCACATCTGGTTTTTTTAAATATAACTTATTTTAATGACGCAATCAATACTTGCACAGCTAGTTTAATTTTCGAAAAAGTTATAAAGTGATATTTTAAAACATTTCAAAATAGTCCCATAAATACAAACATACATATGTACATTTGTAGGTGCTTATGTTTGTAGACATATAAAAGTACACATTATCACGCAATAGAGTGCCAGTTCTTCAAGACAATGTTTGCAGCATATTCAAAAGTGTACAAAGCTTTTAAGTAGATTAAAAATTACTATCAATATACAATTTGTACATACATAGAGATACATATATGTCGTTGTGATATGTACTATTTAAACGAAGAAATTAAAATATGCGGTGAGAAGCCAAATTAGACGAAGAGACACTTTAGTTCTAGATTTGTTACTTAATGATGGTTTTGATACCAGTTGCATAGAGACAACTGACTTCGAAATATTTGAGCTTCGTAGTTGAAAATGCCATTTTTAGGTTTTTTTAGCTTAAAAAAAAACAAAAAAACAGCTGCAGTTTACTGATAATACACAAAAGCAAATAAGAAGCTACGTCCATTTCAGCCGAGTTGGTTTGCCTGTGACTGCCATTCCGGTAATTCAAGGTTCACCTTGGCCATCGAAATTAAGTTTTTTTATCAACTAGCTGGCGTTTTTTTACACATTTTACTTAAAATCCTTAGTGTATATTTTAATTCCTCTACCAAAAGACAGAAAACATCATTCAAGATAGCTACCAGAATAGATATTTGTCTAACAAAAGGCTTTTGTTTGTCGAAAGACTGTGGGAAGTTAAAAAACAATTCCCATAATAGCCCTGATCCTCACGACATAATCGCTCAAACTGTTAATTCCATTGCCTTGAGCCTGAAGGTATGCCAACAAATTTTATAACAGTTTTGATATCTTTGCAATCCCTCGGGCATGGCAATAAAAGGTTATTTTTTATAAAAGTATGACGCTATTAACAATGGCTATTATATAATAATATTGTTTTTTAGTTAAAATTGAAATGTCCACAGATGTATCGAAACTGTGCTTTAATAAAAAAAAGAATTGTGTTTCAAAGAACTTTTGCTAATTAATTACAATATTATCCATACTTGAAGATATTAAGTAGGAAGATATTCAATATTATTTAAGTGTGTTTTAATATATTGTATAAATTATTATCGAATTTATTTCAAAATAGTAAAGCAAAACAAAAATTACGCACCGTTTTAAGATTTGATGCAAGTAAAAAGTCTACTCGAAGTAGAAACTCTCATTTTACATAGAAATACATACTAGGCGCTAAATTCATATCTTAGATAACCTAAAGTCAAAATAATAGGGGGTGTGATATTTTAATCTGTTTTGATTATTCTTCTCTTGTTTGCCTTATAATTACTAAAATTATGGTTACCAAACTATTGCCTGTCATATAGCACACAGGTAAATCGGAATTTAGAATTTCGGGTCTCATTTTGAACCGAGCAGAACCGTTTTTTAGAACGGCTTTCTTTTAGGTCTGGAAATGATACATCGATGTTTCGAATCTAAAAACATCAATACATCGATGTGACTCGGAGCGCTGTTTCACATCGATGTTTCGTTATATCGGTTCCCAAAATTTACTTCAAACCTTTTAATTCTTTCTGGTGATAGCAACTACATTAGACCCAAGATTAAATTTCTTACATTTAAAACAAGGTTTTCATTTAAATAGTTTTATGTGATTTTTTGATATTTGGACTTATCATACAAATCTAGCTCACCAGAATATGAAATCTAAAAAAATAACTTTTTCGACCAACACAAAAATTGCGACTGAAGTACAAATGCATCTTGGATCAGCTGTTGCTCATATTAATCAAAGTACAGTCGATATTTGAGATGATATTAAAATTGTGTTTTAGAGGGCTGCATAAGTATGCTTCTAAATATTTAGCCATCGCGGTGAGTGCAGTTCCGAGTGAACGACTTTTTTTCTGTATGTGTGTATGCCGAGTGTGTAGTGTGTGTGCGCTTCATTCGGTGGGTCCCTGGTTCCAATCCAGGCCGGGGCAAGTAACATGAAAAATTATAGAAAAAGTTTTTTCTATTAGCGGTCGCCCCTCGGCAGGCAATGGCAAACCTCCGAACGTATTTTCGCCATAAAAAAAATTATCACAAAAATCATTTGGCGTTCGGAGTTGGCACAAAACTGCAAGTCCCTTAATTTGTGTTAAAACATCAAGACGCACCCCACAAATTGTAGGAGAAGTAACAGAAGTGAGGAGCAACATCGAAACTGTTCGACATGTATTTCTGTTATTTATAGGGCGGTTTGTTGCCCGATGTTTCGGTACATTGCTATTTTTATTTTCGATGTTTTTACGTTGTCGATATTTTTTCGTGGAACCATCGATTATTTATTTTACAATTGCCTCCCTATTTTCAGTACCTTTTTGTTATTTAAAAATAAAAATGTTTAGTTCGTAGTCCGGTTCGAAGCCCGAAAAAAACTCTGATTCATCTCAAACCGATTTGGAGCCTTAGTTAATTCATGTTATTCGGATGCATGGCATGATAACGACCGACACTTCGTGAGCATCGCCATGTCACTGGTACACTGGCGTGACCAGTGGTACACTTACATGAAACGAGATAGAAGCCGACCTACCTACCTAAACTTTGGTTAGCCAAGGTATAACTCCATTGAAGCTAACTTTGTTTATGTATGTGTGTGTAGTTATATTCAGCAGTTTTAATTTTGACTGTAGGGTGCCTGTATACCGTTATTCATTCATGTGTAAAAAGGCACATAAAATAGGTAAATTCTTGTGTATTGGCAAACTCATACCGTTTGTTCAATATTCATATATGTATGTATATAATGGCGTATTTGCACTGTGAAAAGTCAAAACTGTCAGCGGTTTGTATAAGAATGTTGAGTGCGTTAGGCTACACGTAACTTTTTTATACACTTGCCTGATACTCGAATCTCTGTTACTGTGTTCACTTTCTACAAATTTGGTGCGTCTTTCTGCTCAACCCACAAATACTTTAGATTATTTTTTTATGAGTATTTGTTTTATATTATTTACACATTTTTTTATGTCGGTTGTATCCAAATTGCAAAAGATGCGTAAGTCTGTTATATACATTTGTACATATGTAGGTGCACTGGCTTGTTTGAGGATATGAATGTACAGAAAAGTAATAATAAAAATGTGCCATGCATTTTATAGTGCTTAATTTTTGCTTAAGCTTAACGTTAAATTTTACCATAAATGGATATAATAATAATAATAATTTAGCGCTTGCATCATAATTGCTTAATGTTTGGCCGAACTTCTCCTGCAGTTTTATGCGGACTCCAAACAGCTGATTAATTTTCTGAAAAGTCTTTCCAAGGCGTTACATACTATATTTTTTTAAGCTACTTACCCCGGCTCGCTAGACACCACGCTACGCCGCCCCCATAAGTGGATATACCTCAAGTTTTATGGCGATTCCTAACGGTATTTTATTTTGATGATTAACTTTTAATATATTATATTTATATATTATCCACTGAATGTGTATTTGTAGTATAAGGGTATTTTATTGTAGAAATGCATTTTTTGTATATAAGAAAAATATCTCCAATAATCGTGAGAATTTTTTAAAAACAAGATACATGTTTCTTCATTGCTACGTTCTACAAAATAAAAAAATCCCTTTAACTGTTTTGGCATAAGTAAGCAACAAATATACTCACACACTCAATCAAACATAAACTTTCATATTTATTTCATTAGCAGGATATTTATTACTATCTAAGTTTAGTCTGCGTCAGAAGAGCTATGTCACTTCCAGGATATTTGCCAGCAATTAACATAATCTTTCCAAAAGTAATAAAACAATTTGGTTTTTTCCATGCGAAACTACAAACTACATATTTATGTATATAATTATTTACAAACACGCCATTCGATAACCAATCACTAGATTAATTAACAGTCATATTTATATCTGAAGTCAAAACATCTTTCATATATGCGCCCCCTTCTGAGCTGGTAGGATCAACTGGTAATAAGTTTTCCGATATATTAAGCGAATCACACGCACACGAGGGCGAACCACACGCACACGAGGGCGAATCACACGCACACGATAATTGCGGGTCTGTGTCACGTCTTCGTCTACGCCCGAGAATTTCCATTGCATCACCATAGTCGAAAGTCATATCACCCAAAAATTTGGATTCCGTCTCATCGCCTAGAAAATAATCATACGCATCCTGGAGTCGATTGAATCCCAGAACAGTTAGAATTTAGAAGGGTATGTATTTTAAAAATATGAAAAGTCAATACCACTTGTGGTCCCGGCATTGGCAACGACCAAACACAGCAAAATGCAACGCTGACTACCAAAATAATAATTTTTTGCATTTTCTCTCCGTTCGATTTGATTTAATTGTTATAACTGCGAAAAATGTTTCAATTTATAGTCGCCTATACAGGCATTTCTTTTGACGTTCGTAACTAATTTTTAAAATTGTTAAACTGCGAAGCAAATTAAAGGGTATCGGTTTAATTAATGCTTGAAAAAAGAACCAACATGAACGAGTGTTCAAAATTATATAATGCCGTATAAGTAGAGAATGACCGAATGCCTGTTTTTAGCGTCAAAACGAACTACGGCCAATTCGAAGGTCTCGATAAAGGAGCAGACAGCTTTTTGAAGGCAATTTCTTCAACAGAAAATATGTACTTTAAAATTGGTATGCAAAAATGTCGTGATTTCTGGGTTGCGGATTTCCATTGTGCAAAATGTCCAATTGGGAATTATTTCATAAGTTCAGTGTTTACTCGTAAAATAAGACATATGTACTTGTGGAGTTTTATTTTTTGCTCAAGAAATAAAACTCAAATTGCAAATCTCATATATCGTTTGAAAATAATTGTTATTTTATAATGCCTACTCAACTAATGCCCACTGATCTTAGAAATCGTATCCTCGTTACTCTAAATATTTACCCTGCAAGAGGGCTGCATATCGTTAAAGTCCTCATATTATCATTATGCCTAACTAAAAAAGTGCTTATGAAAGTACTCATTTTTGTTCAGGCCATGGGTAAAAAATGAGTACCTTTCCCTGTTGGTGTGATATTTATCTCTTTTCTACTAACGGCAATTTCATAACAAGACAACTAATGATTTTTGTGCTTGTAAATTACTTAGCGCTGAGAACTAAATTGCTAATTGTTGTCATCATTAATAAATTACCAAAACGAAATTATCTTTTGCGAAAGTATCAGAGACAAATAATAAAAATTGCAAGTGGGTTAGAATTTTTGCTTAAACTGCTCAGCAATGTCTTGTATTGTTATATAAGTATAGGTTCATTTGTGGAGCATACTGGTATATTATAAATAACCTTGCAGGAAATGCCTCTAGTAAAACTGTACTGGCCCACTTTTGACTTTGTCACCACTACTGAACAATCTAGCTGTACACCAGGCGAACATAGTGAGAATTGGATGTATTGAATGGGCAGTCTTTATGGAATCACTACAAATACAATAAGATGAAACAGTAAAAAAGTAACAATACAACTGTCAAAAATTTCTCTATCCAAAAAAGCAAAGAATGTAGATGTTTCATTGATCATGACACCAAAATAGGCGACAAAGAGGTGAGTTGAAGAAAGTTGATCCCAAATTTCGCACAGGAATTCTACAGATGTTTATTTTACTCATTTATGTCGTAACTAAGTTTACTAAACTACTTCAAAGAAATTTATCAAAAATGTTTTCCTACCGGGAAAGGAACTTTGAGGGAACTTAGCTAGTGCTAAATTCTTATTTGTTATACCCAACCGAAATAAGTGTGGTATGCTAAATTCATACACTTTTTTCAATAAAAATCTTTTTATTTTTCAAAAAATTATTATGCTGGCGTAGTTTTCCGTATCGATCTGCAGGCAGAGGATTTAAATTATTAATTTTTCTTCATTCAGTTAAGTTGCAAATTAAATAAAACTGGTCAATGTTCAAACATAAAAAATAACCTTTGCAAACGAGGAAACAATAGAAAATATCGTAACAAATATTGTTTAGAACGTACATTTAAGCAAATATCACTTTCTATATAAAATTAGGAGGGGATTTTTTATTAGTTTGCCCCAAAATAGGTTGATCTTTTCTCAATTTTTTTAAAATACTGTTTCATGAATCACCGTTGTACAAATTTCGTTGCACAAATTTCGATGTGCAAAACATTTACACTTGTACAAATTTTATCTCTATTTGGTACCAGCAGAAGGTTAGTTTTTTGCTCGACATTCTGGATTTTTTGTTTATTTCCTATGTCTGTACCAAGAAAATGCTTCTTTGGAAAAATAAATGAAATGAAAATTTGCAAGTAGACTAGTGCAGCCGCGTTAGTGATCATGTGCTGCCCTGAGAGATTACAACCATTTCTTACCCATCTAAGCAGGAATGTACCTCATTAAAATCACCATTCTATTTTCTGCCTTGGAGTAGTTAGCGTAGAAATTTTAACCGAGCTTCCCTAAAGAGTGCATGAATACCTCCATTGTTATCTTCTGGGATATCTTATAGTATATTTCCAACAAAATAAGGTATCAGGTTGCATTTCTCTGACTACCTGCAAAACAAACTCTATTTTGGAGCTCTCATCATGTTGTCACAAGATAGTTATGCAAATTAGACAAATTTTACCCATACAAATAATTCGCTCTGAGCATGGAAGTCGTTTTGACAGTTTTCTGTTTTTTTAGAATTTTTATTAATTTGATAGAAATTTGTTTATCTTCATTTTGACTCTTAAATTATAAGCATAATTGAAACCAAAACGAATTTATAAAAGGTGGTGTCAAAAGAACATATAATTTAATTTTTTTTTTTATTTAAATTCGCCTTACCTTTATGTAGGGATTGTCAAAATTAATATTTGTTTACAAAAAAAAAAAATTCGGTTTTATAAATAACCAGTTGTGTGCGCTGGTGAGCAAAACCGGTCGATTGGTGGTGACCGTTTTACAAAATTATTAAATCATTTCCATGAAAATTTTCTTTTGTTCATTTCCATGAAAATTTTCTTTTGTTCAAGAGCGTTTGTTGGGCACACACGCATCGCTTCTGTGATGTCCACGCAAACCATACGGTAGAGCTAACCCAAAGTAAGCCGGTACTAACTTGCTTACCTTGCCGCATAAGTTAAAATCGGCTTTATCACATTACTGAAAATGACCAATAACTCAGTTCAGTTACCGCTAGATCTTTCACCTTCTTTGAAAGCCCAAGTTTAGTCCGCACCAATGTGGGTGTGGTCAAATTAATCTTCCGTCTTTTGGTGAAGGGGGCAGTGGTGGACTTCAGATTTCCTCATGCCAAGGTAAATATAAAATTCGGGTGATAAAAAATAAACTCGCGACGTCGTAAATACGAGGCAGGGCCTTCCAGGGTTAATGTCATTTCTTTAAAAATTGTTTGCGAAACATTTTACCATTCGTTTGATATCCATGCGGCAATATTTGATTTTAATACCTCTTAGTCGGCATATGGCAAAATGTGATTTAATTCATTTATTTAATAGATTTTAACTTGTTAGAAACATCAACTGTCTTCAAAATGTACTGCATATATTAATTCATGTCAAGGGTTATTTCTGGGTACAAAACTGCAGAAGTGCCTTTAACTATTTTGGCATAAGAAAGCAACAAATATACTCACACACTCAATAAAACATAAACTTTCATATTTATTTCATTAGCAGGATATTTATTACTATCTAAGTTTAGTCTGCGTCAGAAGAGCTATGTCACTTCCAGGATATTTGCCAGCATTTAACATAATCTTTCCAAAAGTAATAAAACAATTTGGTTTTTTCCATGCGAAACTACAAACTACATATTTATGTATATAATTATTTACAAACACGCCATTCGATAACCAATCACTAGATTAATTAACAGTAATATTTATATCTGAAGTCAAAACATCTTTCATATATGCGCCCCCTTCTGAGCTGGTAGGATCAACCGGTAATGGGTTTTCTGATATATTGGGCGAATCACTCGCACCCGATAATTGCGGGTCTATGTCACGTCTTCGTCTACGCCCGAGAATTTCCATTGCATCACCGTAGTCTAAAGTCATATCACCCAAAAATTTGGATTCCGTCTCATCGCCTAGAAAATTATCATACTCATCCTGGAGTTGATTGAATCCCAGAACAGTTAGAATTTAGAAGGGTATGTATTTTAAAAATATGAAAAGTCAATACCACTTGTGGTCCCGGCATTGGCAACGACCAAACACAGCAAAATGCAACGCTGACTAGCAAAATAATAATTTTTTGCATTTTCTCTCCGTTCGATTTGATTTAATTGTTATAACTGCGAAAAATGTTTCAATTTATAGTCGCCTATACAGGCATTTCTTTTGACGTTCGTAACTAATTTTTAAAATTGTTAAACTGCGAAGCAAATTGAAGGGTATCGGTTTAATTAGATCAAACAAATTTAGAATATGTACGATGTCTAATTAGCGACAAGAATGCTTGAAAAAAAAACCAACATGAACGAGTGTTCAAAATTATATAATGCCGTATAAGTAGAGAATGACCGAATGCCTGTTTTTAGCGTCAAAACGAACTACGGCCAATTTGAAGGTCTCGATAAAGGGACAGACAGCCTTTTGAAGGGAATTTGTTAAACAGAAAATATGTACATACTTTAAAATTGGTATGCAAAAATGTCGTGATTTCTGGGTTGCGGATTTCCATTGTGCAAAATGTCCAATTCGTTATGAAATTCTTCTTCTTCTTCTTAATTGGCGCTATAACCGCCTAGGCGATTTTGGCCGATTTCAATATTGCACGCGAGCCGCTCCTCTGCTTTGCTGCCTGGCGCCAGTTAGATATCCCAAGTGTAGTCAAGTCCTTCTCCACCTGGTCTTTCCAACGTAGAGGAGGCCTTCCTCTTCCTCTGCTACCACCAGCGGGTACCGCGTCGAATACTTTCAGGGCTGGAGCATTTTCTTCCATACGTACCACATGACCTAGCCAGCGTAGCCGCTGAATCTTAATTCGCTGAACTATGTCTATGTCGCGGTACAGCTCATACAACTCATCGTTCCATCGTCTGCGGTATTCGCCATCGCAAAGACGTAAAGGACCAAAAATCTTTCGGAGAATCTTTCTCTCGAACACTCCAAGCGCCATCTCATCCGATGTTGATAGGGTCCATGCTTCTGCGCCATACATTAGCACGGGCATGATGAGGGACTTATAGAGCGTGGTTTTCGTTCGTCGAGAGAGGGCTTTACTCTTCATTTGCCTACTCAGCCCAAAGTAGCACTTGTTGGCAAGAGAGATTCTTCGTTGGATTTCAAGGCTGACATTATTGTTGGTGTTGATGCTGGTTCCAAGATAAACAAAGTCCTCTACTTTGTCAAAATTGTAACTGTCAACAGTGATGCGGGAGCCAAGGCGCGAATGCGCTGACTGTTTATTTGATGACAGGAGGTACTTCGTTTTGTCCTCGTTCACCTCCAGACCCATTCGCTTCGCTTCCTTGTCCAGCTTTGAAAAGGCAGAACTAACGGCGCGGTTGTTGAGGCCAATGATATCGATGTCATCGGCATACGCCAGCAGTTGCACACTCTTATAAAAGATGGTACCTGACCGGTTTAATTCTGCAGCTCGAATTATCTTTTCTAGCATAATGCTAAAGAAGTCACACGATAGGGAGTCACCCTGTCTGAAACCTCGTTTGGTATCAAACGGCTCGGAGAGGTCCTTCCCAACTCTGACTGAGCTGGTGGTGTTGCTCAGTGTCATTTCACATAGCCGTATTAGTTTTGCAGGGATACCAAAGTCAGACATCGCGGCATATAGGCAACTTCTTCTCGTGCTGTCGAAAGTTGATTTAAAGTCGACAAATAGATGGTGTGTGTCGATCCTCTTCTCACGGGTCTTTTCCAATATTTGGCGTATCGTATCCAATCAGTTCGTTGACGGTTGGCTTTAGTCTTTCACACAATACACTCGATAGAACCTTATACGAAATGTTAAGAAGGCTGATCTCGCGGTAGTTGGCGCATATTGCAGGATCACCCTTCTTGTGGATTGGGCAGAGTACACTTAAATTCCAATCGGCGGGCATGCATTCGTTCGACCATATTCTGCAAATAAGCTGGTGCATGCACCTTACCAGCTCCTCGCCACCATGCTTGAATAGCTCAGCTGGTAACCCATCAGCTCCAGCGGCTTTGTTGTTCCGTAGCCGCATAATTGCTATTCGAACTTCATCGAGGTCGGGTGACGGGATGTTAATGCCGTCATCAGCGATTTGGGGTTCGGGATCTTCATCTTCTCCGGCGACGTTTTCGCTGTCACCATTTAGCAGAGTGGAGAAGTGTTCCCTCCACAATCTAAGTGCGCTTTGGACATCAGTCACCAGATCGCCGTTCTTGTTCTTACAGGAATTCGCCCCGGTCTTAAAACCTTCCGTAAGTCGCCGCACCTTTTGGTAAAATTTTCGGGCGCTTTTCATGTCGGCTAGCATCTCAAGCTCTTCACACTCACGTATTTCGGCCTCTCTCTTCTTTCTACGGATGATACGTCTGTCTTCCTTTCTCAACTCCCGGTAGCGTTCCCATACAGCTCGCGTTGCGCCCGATCGCAGCGTGGCCCTGTAGGCAGCATCTTTATTTTCCGAAGCGGCGCGGCATTCCTCATCATACCAGTCATTTTTTCGGGTTCGCTGAAAGCCAACGACTTCTTCAGCGGCGGTACGCAGTGATCGAGAAATGTGCTCCCAGTGCTCGCAGATTCCGGTTGCTTGAGAAGTGCTCTCAGTGAGCAGGTGTGAGAGTCGAGTGGTGAAGTTTGCAGCTGTCTGTTGCGATTGCAGCTTTCCGACGTCAAGCTTTCGCTGTGTATTTACACGCACGTTTTTTGATGCACAGAGGCGTATGCGCATCTTGGCTGCGACAAGATAATGATCCGAGTCGATGTTCGGCTACAGACCACCATGTTTCGGGCCCCGGCAAAGTCGATCAGTCTCAGTCCGTGAAATTATTAGTTTATTTCAATATTGAGCATAGAAAACCTAAATCCTATGATTTTTATGTCCTATAGATTTGGGAATTATTTCATAGTTCAATGTTTACTCGTAAAATAAGACATACTTGTGGAGTTTTATTTTTTGCTCAAGAAATAAAACTCAAATTGCAAATCTCATATATCGTTTGAAAATAATTGCTATTTTATAATGTCTACTCAACTAACGCCCACTGATCTTAGAAATTGTATCCTTATTACTCTAAATATTTACCCTGCAAGAGGGCTGCATATCGTTAAAGTCCTCATATTATCATTATGCCTAACTAAAAAAGTGCTTATGAAAGTACTCATTTTTGTTCAGGCCATGGGTAAAAAATGAGTACCTTTCCCTGTTGGTGTGATATTTATCTCTTTTCTACTAACGGCAATTTCATAACAAGACAACTAATGATTTTTGTGCTTGTAAATTACTTAGCGCTGAGAACTAAATTGCTAATTGTTGGCATCATTAATAAATTACCAAAACGAAATTATCTTTTGCGAAAGTATCAGAGACAAATAATAAAAATTGCAAGTGGGTTAGAATTTTTGCTTAAACTGCTCAGCAATGTCTTGTATTGTTATATAAGTATAGGTTCATTTGTGGAGCATACTGGTATATTATAAATAACCTTGCAGGAAATGCCTCTAGTAAAACTGTACTGGCCCACTTTTGACTTTGTCACCACTACTGAACAATCTAGCTGTACACCAGGCGAACATAGTGAGAATTGGATGTATTGAATGGGCAGTCTTTATGGAATCACTACAAATACAATAAGATGAAACAGTAAAAAAGTAACAATACAACTGTCAAAAATTTCTCTATCCAAAAAAGCAAAGAATGTAGATGTTTCATTGATCATGACACCAAAATAGGCGACAAAGAGGTGAGTTGAAGAAAGTTGATCCCAAATTTCGCACAGGAATTCTACAGATGTTTATTTTACTCATTTATGTCGTAACTAAGTTTACTAAACTACTTCAAAGAAATTTATCAAAAACGTTTTCCTACCGGGAAAGGAACTTTGAGGGAACTTAGCTAGTGCTAAATTCTTATTTGTTATACCCAACCGAAATAAGTGTGGTATGCTAAATTCATACACTTTTTTCAATAAAAATCTTTTTATTTTTCAAAAAATTATTATGCTGGCGTAGTTTTCCGTATCGATCTGCAGGCAGAGGATTTAAATTATTAATTTTTCTTCATTCAGTTAAGTTGCAAATTAAATAAAACTGGTCAATGTTCAAACATAAAAAATAACCTTTGCAAACGAGGAAACAATAGAAAATATCGTAACAAATATTGTTTAGAACGTACATTTAAGCAAATATCACTTTCTATATAAAATTAGGAGGGGATTTTTTATTAGTTTGCCCCAAAATAGGTTGATCTTTTCTCAATTTTTTTAAAATACTGTTTCATGAATCACCGTTGTACAAATTTCGTTGCACAAATTTCGATGTGCAAAACATTTACACTTGTACAAATTTTATCTCTATTTGGTACCAGCAGAAGGTTAGTTTTTTGCTCGACATTCTGGATTTTTTGTTTATTTCCTATGTCTGTACCAAGAAAATGCTTCTTTGGAAAAATAAATGAAATGAAAATTTGCAAGTAGACTAGTGCAGCCGCGTTAGTGATCATGTGCTGCCCTGAGAGATTACAACCATTTCTTACCCATCTAAGCAGGAATGTACCTCATTAAAATCACCATTCTATTTTCTGCCTTGGAGTAGTTAGCGTAGAAATTTTAACCGAGCTTCCCTAAAGAGTGCATGAATACCTCCATGGTTATCTTCTGGGATATCTTATAGTATATTTCCAACAAAATAAGGTATCAGGTTGCATTTCTCTGACAACCTGCAAAAAAAAACTCTATTTTGGAGCTCTGATCATGTTGTCACAAGATAGTTATGCAAATTAGACAAATTTTACCCATACAAATAATTCGCTCTGAGCATGGAAGTCGTTTTGACAGTTTTCTTTTTTTTTAGAATTTTTATTAATTTGATAGAAATTGGTTTATCTTCATTTTGACTCTTAAATTATAAGCATAATTGAAACCAAATCGAATTTATAAAAGGTGGTGTCAAAAGAACATATAATTTGATTTTTCTCTTCATTTAAATTCGCCTTACCTTTATGTAGGGATTGTCAAAATTAATATTTGTTTACAAAAAAAAATTCGGTTTTATAAATAACCAGTTGTGTGCGCTGGTGAGCAAAACCGGTCGATTGGTGGTGACCGTTTTACAAAATTATTAAATCATTTCCATGAAAATTTTCTTTTGTTCGTTGTGTATCAAACTATATATCATAATTTATTTTTATTTACCCGAATTATTTGCATCAGACCAGACCAGACGGCTATTATAAAATAAAAATAAAAATTAAAAAAAAAAACTCAACAAACCATAATACAAATTTTTAAATTTTTCAGAAGGATGTTCTTACATTTTTCGGTTATGTTGTCTTATAGCCTATTTAATTTTATTAAAAAAAATGTAATTTGGCTAGAAACAACTATTGATTTTTTTTTTAAATTTTGGCTTTGGGAACTTTCTATACTAAAATTGAATAAACAGTATGATTTACAACAACCACATCAATTTGACTTAACGCTCACCCAGCGAAATCCATCAGCTGCTTCAACAACTTCACCTTATAAGAATTCGCCTTGATTGAAACCTAATGCCTCAGTTACGACAGCACTTCCTGTCAGATGTGATTTGTTCGTAAACTTTCTGGACCAAATGCTGTAAACTTCATTTCGCATTTGGAAAAAATTATCTACATGAATTCCTTATGCTAGCTCAGCACATTTATCAAATTTTAAAAGAAGAGACGGTTAAAAAAATTTCTTTTCCCTCGTTGTAAGTGTGCCTGTATTTCGAGATTTTATCTTACAAACATTCACATTCTCGCTTTAAAAAGCCTTAATTAGGATAATATAGCAAATTAGCTTGTATTGAAACAAAGCTAAAAATTCATATCTGGTTTTTTTAAATATAACTTATTTTAATGACGCAATCAATACTTGCACAGCTAGTTTAATTTTCGAAAAAGTTATAAAGTGATATTTTAAAACATTTCAAAATAGTCCCATAAATACAAACATACATACATTTGTAGGTGCTTATGTTTGTAGACATATAAAAGTACACATTATCACGCAATAGAGTGCCAGTTCTTCAAGACAATATTTGCAGCATATTCAAAAGTGTACAAAGCTTTTAAGTAGATTAAAAATTACTATCAATATACAATTTGTACATACATAGAGATACATATATGTCGTTGTGATATGTACTATTTAAACGAAGAAATTAAAATATGCGGTGAGAAGCCAAATTAGACGAAGAGACACTTTAGTACTAGAATTGTTATTTAATGATGGTTTTGATACCAGTTGCATAGAGACAACTGACTTCGAAATATTTGAGCTTCGTAGTTGAAAATGCCATTTTTAGGTTTTTTTAGCTTAAAAAAAACAAAAAAACAGCTGCAGTTTACTGATAATACACAAAAGCAAATAAGAAGCTACGTCCATTTCAGCCGAGTTGGTTTGCCTGTGACTGCCATTCCGGTAATTCAAGGTTCACCTTGGCCATGGAAATTAAGTTTTTTTATCAACTAGCTGGCGTTTTTTTTACACATTTTACTTAAAATTCTTAGTGTATATTTTAATTCGTCTACCAAAAGACGGAAAACATCATTCAAGATAGCTACCAGAATAGATATTTGTCTAACAAAAGGCTTTTGTTTGTCGAAAGACTGTGGGAAGTTGAAAGACAATTCCCATAATAGCCCTGTAAGTGACATAAAATATAAAGGCCAAGCATCCTGCTCCTCACCACATTATCGCTCAAACTGTTAATTCCATTGCCTTGAGCCTGAAGGTATGCCAACAAATTTTATAACAGTTTTGATATCTTTGCAATCCGTCGGGCATGCCAATAAAAGGTTATTTATTATAAAAGTATGACGCTATTAACAATGGCTACTGTGTAATAATATTGTTTTTTAGTTAAAATTGAAATGTCCACAGATGTATCGAAACTGTGCTTAGTTACTTTTGCTAATTAATTACAATATTATCCATACTGGAAGATATTAAGTAGGAAGATATTCAATATTATTTAAGTATGTTTTAATATATTGTATAAATTATTATCGAATTTTTTTCATAAATAGTAAAGCAAAACAAAAATTACGCACCGTTTTAAGATTTGGCGCAAGTTATAAGTCTACTCGAATTAAAAACAAAATACATACTGAAGTATTCTATTGACATTCAAAATTTTGGCCTTAAGTGGAAACTCTCATATTACATAGAAATACATACTAGGCCCTAAATGTTTTGAGTATTCTTCTCTTGTTTGCCTTATAATTCGTAAAATTATGGTTACCAAACTATTACCTGTCATATAGCACACAGGTAAATCCGAATTTAGAATTTCGGGTGGGTGTCATTTTGAACCAAGCAGAACCATTTTTTAGAACGGCTTTCTTTTAGGTCTGGAAATGATACATCGATGTTACTGTCAAAAATACATCGATGTTTCGAATCTTAAAACATCAATACATCGATGTGACTCGGAGCGATGTTTCACATCGATGTTTCGTTATGTCGGTTTTCCCAAAATTTATTTCAAACCTTTTAATTCTATTCTGGTGAAAGCAACTACATTAGACCCAAGATTAAATTTCTTACATTGAAAACAAGGTTTTCATTTAAATAGTTTTATGTGATTTTTTGATATTTGGACTTATCATACAAATCTAGCTCACCAGAATTTGAAATCTAAAAAATTAACTTTTTCGACCAACACAAAAATGGCGACTGAAGTACAAATGCATCTTGGATCAGCTGTTGCTCATATTAATCAAAGTCCAGTCGATATTTGGAATGATATGAAAATTGTGTTTTAGAGGGCTGCATAAGTATGCTTCTAAATATTTAGCCATCGCGGTGAGTGCAGTTCCGAGTGAACGACTTTTTTTCTAAAACAGGACGGGTCCTGTGTATGCCGAGTGTGTAGCGTTTGCGCGCATATTCTGAAATGACATTTAGTTTTTTAATTTAACTCAAGCAAGTGTCAACCTTCTTTCAAAAGATTTGGGAAATGAAGCTTTATTAAGGCATTTTCATTTGATGCCCCTAATACACTATTTGGTTTCATTTATTCTTTAATTGAATTTAAGGTTTTAAGTAAGTATCAACTCCTTTAAAAAAATGGTGGCCCACATAACGGACTTTACATGTGCTAAACCTTATTCAATATTTATGTTATTGACTATAACATTTTTCATAGATGAAAATACTCCATTTGCTATTTGTGTCTCAAATTTTGTACAATTCCGGCTAGCCGGTAATAACATACTCATACACTCACTCACACACACACATACTTTGACATTACGAATATTAGTTAGATTCTCCACTGAATATTTATTGGTAGTATAGGGATTTTAATTGTATGGCATTATTTAAATTAAATGGCTTATTTAAATAGAATATCTCCATCACTCGTGAGCATTTTTGAGATTCATGAGGCATGGTTTTTCATTGTTGCGTATTATCAGCTTTTTTGTATATAGGGTAAATTAATTTTTAATTTTTTATACTTTTATTTGCTGAACTTTACACTTTAAACTTCCTGACATTATTTTTTTTTCGGTTAACAATTTTTTTCATTGTTCTCTGTCTTCTCAGAAAGCTCCGCTAGAGGGAAACTAGGTTAACTATTTAAGTCAGGGTTTATCGGTTAACTTGAAAAAATTTGCCTGCACAGGAGTAGTTTAGGCATTAACTCAGAGTTAAAAAAAAATTTTTTAACTAGCAACTATTGAAGGTTGCATGGTTAAGTTTGCGACATTCTGCTATTCAATAAAGGAAAATAAATTTTGAATTTTTTTTTTTTTTTTTTTTTTTTTTTGTTTTAATTAGAAACGACCCGCTGATTTCCGACATCGAATAGGTGGGCTCAAATTATTTTAACAGAGCTTTCGCAAAGCGAAGCGTTCACTTCCACGATATTACAGCGCCAATAATATGAAACATTTCGTTATTTTACAAGAATCTGCAAAAATTAATTTCGTTTCAAATTAAGAAAAAAATTCATAAAGTCAAAGAAAATTTAAAAAGGGAAATATGCATAGTCAGGCTTATTTAATTTTGTTTGCTGCAAGAGAGTATCTAACTTGTGATAACTTAAATGTAAATCTGAGTGACTTATCTCTTTATTTAAAAGTTTAAATCTGGGTTTTCTGCAAGCCAACCAGACCTAAACAATTTAAAAAAATATGTAATAATTCTATCTTTCTGCTTTAATTAGAGCACGTTGATATTTTTATGGAAAAGCGCGCAAAATTTTAAATAGTTTTCTTAAAAATATTTTATACTCAGTCTCACATTTGTTCCTTAGTTAAACTTGTATAAAAATTTAATATTATAACCAAATCGAATAGAATGTACGGGAACAAAATTTAACATTGAATACAATGCTTCATGGATGATGTCGGTTTCGGTGCATAACTATAAAAAAATTTTATAACAACTATAGTTAGTTGTAGTTGCTGAATTACGAAAATATGTATTATAGTTTCATTCTTCTCTAAAATGCACCGTATCCTGGTTAGGACAAAAAACTGTAATTCCTACCTAGTTAGGAAAATAGAATCAGGGTTAAATAAAGTCCACAATTCCACTGTGAATTATTTACATTAATTTAAGTTCATTCAACTAAAAAAAATCATATCGAAAGGAAATGTCTATCTACTTTTTACACGGAATAATCTTAGCTTTATTAATTTAAATATTTTAAGATATATTAAAATATTCAATTATAAAAATTAGGTTTTTAGTCCTATAGATTACTCAGCAAATAATAGTAATTTTTTTTTAGTGTTATTTACAAACTATATACAATTATTAATAGAATGCAAATTTATTAGCGTATGATTAGGTATAATTTACTAAAAATGCTTGTTATTTAGTATGTAACGTTATTTTAGATTTTATTGTCTTAATTTTATTGTTTTAAGCGTTCGTGCTCTTCTACATACCATAAGCAGGTGCGGAAGCGTACTTCAAAGCGGTAGCCGGCGCAGCAGCGACATAGCTATGCGATGAAGCGGCGGGAGCGGCATAATGTCCAATAGCCGGCGTGACAGCAGCATACTGTAGAGCCGGAGCTGAAGCGTGTGCGGCTTGATAGCCATAAGCGGGAGCTTGGTAGGTATAAGCTGGAGCTTGGTAGGCATAAGCGGGAGATTGGTAGCCGTAAGCGGGAGCTTGATAGGCATAAGCCGGAGCTTGGTAGCTAGCCGGTGCAGCGTATGCAATACCATGAGAGAGCGCAGGTGTCGCATAGCTATGACCGACGATGGCTGCTGGCGCGGTGTAGCCATGCGCTGCATAGTTAACTGACGGCGCGGTATACGCATGCGCAGCGTAGGCGGTGGGTGCGGCGTAAGCAGCTTGTGCAATAGGTGCAGCAGCGGCGACTATGTGACCTTAGATATTGTTTCAGGTTTTTTATTATTTTGAGCAGTTTGTTTAGTAGGAGTGGTGCAAGAGTGCAGAAGAAGCAAACGTAAGTGTGAAAGCGGTGCAAGTTGGAAAAGTGATATGTGCAAAAAACGGTGTTATATTTCGATGTGTGCAGAGGTGTGAAATAAAATATACATATATTTTGTTAATCATTAAATTTACACATCAACACAAAATGACGATTATATTTTGCTTGCTAAAAAACCAAAAAAAAAAAAACAACGCAATCAAGCTACAACTTACCGCCAATATGTGGTGCAATGCCTGCATCATTGCTTATACTGGAACGTTGAACGTGCGATTGCGAATGCGCGGTTTGTACGGCACTGGAATAGTCGGATTGCGAAGATTGACCGTAATGTCCTTTTACGGTGTGCTCTTGTGTATTACCCACCGAAGCGTGATCCACACTGGGCGCCGATATGGAGTAGGCCGCCGGGCCACCGGGTCTGGCATGCGCGCAGGCAATCACAGCGGCAATAACGAAAAGAACCTGACGAAACAAAAAACAAACAACAAAAAACATCGTATACATGAAACGGAAGTAAAACAATACAAAAGTGCACTCAAATAAAATTTAATTACCACTTTTTAGTTTTAGTAGCATAGTAAAAAGCATATTGCGATTGGGCAGAAATATGTAGTTAGTGGAAAACCACACAAGTTCATAAATACACTGATAGCTACCGGCAAAGTTGATGGATGGGGTTTGCCATGGCAACATCTGGTTACCTGCGTCAAATTCAGATAGTATTATGATTCAGAAATTCAATCGAATAAATGCAAGTTTATGGTGTTAGTTGTACAGTGGGATCCATAAAAGTGGGTTTTATTAAAAATTAAAAAAAAATGAAGAAAATAAAATTTTTTCGTCATATTTCACTGGTCTGTAACAAAATCCTCGTACACAAAATTTTACCATTACTATCACAATCCTTTTCAGAAAAAGTCGAATCTATTACAGAAAAATTTAAATGAATTGAAGAACAGCCCAAACGTATTTCAGAAAAGCACAAATCCATTTAAGCAAAATTTAAATGAGTTTCAAAAAACCCCAAATTTATTTAAAAAAAATTACACATCTATTTCAGAAAAATGTAAATGAATTTCAGGAAACCCAAAATGTACTTTGAAAATCACAAATCTATTTCAGAAAAATTTAAATGAATTTCAGAAAACCCCAAATGTACTTCTGAAAATCACAAATCTGTTTCGGAACCTTTTAAGAAATTTCAAAAAATGGCCAAATGTATTTCAGAAAATCACAAATTTATTTCAGAAAAATGTAAATGAATTTCAGAAAAGCCTGAATGAAGTTTAGAAAATCACAAATCTGTTTCAGAAAATTTTAAATGAATTTCAGAAAAGCCCAAATGTATTTCAGATAATGCGAATGTATTTCAGAAAAGCCCAAATATATTTCAGAAACCCACAAATCTATTTCAGAAAACACTAAGTGAATTTCAGAGAAGAAATTGAAAAAGCGTAAATTTGAGAACATGCATATAAATTATAAAAAATGTATTCGCAATTAATATTTGAATGTGAATTAGCTGTAAAGAATTTATTTATTAATATGACAATAAATGACAATTGCCCAATTTGTCAATTTTCTATGTTATAAATTGAAGTATTTTGTGTTTATTTTAAATATTTTTCCAAAAAGCAGACTCTCAAAAAATATATAAAAAATTAAAAAAAATTGTACTAAAAAAGATTTCATTAATAGACAGCATTGAATTTATAAGAAGTCAGCAGGCTGTTTTTGCCATATTTGGAATAAATTTACTCTGAAACACGACGAAAAATATCATCAGATCTAGTCCAAAAAGCGTATAAACTTTATTTTGGATTGCCGATCGATAAAAATAATACAAATCAGCTACCAAAACTTTGTTGCACCAGATACATAAAATCGTCGAGCGTTGGCTTGAGGGAAGTCACAAATTTATGACGTTTGCAATGCCAGTGATTTTTAGTGAATCTAAGGATCATAAAAACAGTTGCAAAATTCGCATGATATCAACTCGAGGATTATCGAAAAAAAATGATAAGCAAAGGGGAATTCACCTCCAGTGCCTCCCATAAACTCCATCGAGTTTCCTTTCTGGATGTACTTCCTCATCTTCGCACACCTCATCTGTTTGTTCAAGTCCATTAAAATAGCCTATTTTTTCATTTTTTTAAGCAATCCAAGTTGAACGAGCTTGTTCGGGCTAAATAAATCTAAAGCTCAATTATTCCGATCAAAATTAAAAAAAATGGAATTTATTGCCTACAAATTCGAGAATCTCTTATCTTTGCTCAAGAGACGAACATTTTACGAGTTATCGTTCCATCGACGATGATTTAGTGCTACAGAGCTTCTTCAAAAACTGAGTTTCCCTGACATGTCTGAAGAATGGAGCTCTTTTACTACACAATGGTAAAAAATACCCATTTACCAAACAACAAAGAAAATCATAAACATTTGGAGGTATTACTTAATAAAGTAATAAAATATTTACAAAAAACCTAAGGAATATATGAGGTAGTCTAAAAGTTGTAGGTATACTTGCTGGGTTAGAGAGAGGATTATTTTTTTATATGAACAGGACAGTTGTGCAAGAGAAAAGCATAACGTAGTGAAAAATTCACCACAAAGAGCTGGCTTAACAACTGACGTTATAAATATATTTCGAAAACCATTCGAATCAAGAAACAAAATTTGTGTGCCACAACTTCACATAAAGTTGGAACTCAAGAAAACTTTATAAAATCTATAAACAAGGATGGTAGTTTTAAGGTGCAGTATTTCAGTAAATTGTAAATTTTACGAAGTTTAAAGATGGAAGCTTTGTAGGTCCGCAAATACGACAACTTTTACTTCGGTTTTGCACGAAGTATGTTATAATTTCTTTGAAAAATTTATTTCTGCCTATAAAGCTATGGGAATCATAAAGTAACTAACATTTCATTTTTTACACAAGCATTTAGATTTTTGTTTTTTGAAAATCTTGATACCGTTTCAGATGAGTTTGGTGAAAAGATTCATGAGGGAAATGGTCAGCGGCATTGCTTGCCGATCACTGTTAGTCGATTTATCGAAAAACTTGGATTGAAGCATGAAAAGAAAGAAAACCACAAAAAAACTTGGATTTTACCATCACAATGAGATAAATTTAGTGAAACTTTTGTGAATTGTGCTTGTAAAAACTGTTTGCTTTTGTACTAAATGAAAATTATATTCAAAATCTATGTGCTGTATTTAATTCTATAGTAAATTTCACATTTAGAACCCAGAAAATAATTTTAACATACATGAAAACATTGAGGAAATTTATTTTTTTCAAAAAAGTAAATATTACTTATGAAATGCGATTTTATTAATGCGAATTTCGGAGAAAAGCGGATCAATAATACCACTACTCCAAAATCCGCATCAAACTCTCACTCTCTGTGGATGCATTGACTTCTCGACGATCGCTTGCGGCTTCGGCGATTCGCTGATTCAGCGGTATTGCTTTTTAACATGGCTGCCGAGGTGAGAATGCGCTTCGATGGAAAATATGCGTTTTCAACAAAATATCGATGCCCTTTCATTTGCATTATTTCCCAATGATATTTAATTTTAAATTGATTTATTTCGTTCTGCTGTTGATATTGACTTTCAGTCAAAATGCCCGGGGATTCAATATATATATGAACCATCCTGCAAACGAAATATTTAACTCTATTTTACTCTTTACCAAAACCACAGATTTGTTTTTGAGAATATGTAGTTACATTTAAATTTTTGTTACACCAAATTTATGTTCAAATAAAAATAGAAGTTTAATTGTTAAACGATGCTATTGTGGTAGCTAAAACTTATAGCTAAATGAAAATATTGGTTTGGTTAATTTAATTGGCTTACAAATGTCAACAATAAAAAAAAACGGAGTTATCATTTATTGTACCTGACGCCGCAGCTACGAGTATTCGTGTAAATGTAATGTTTCAAGTTTTAATTAGTATGTACTACAGAAATATCAGAAATCTAACAACGCTTGGACAGCATCAGGAAAGTTTATCCCTATTTATGGATGTACACTCGTTCATGATTTTCACTAACAAAATGTGCTACGTAGTTGGGAAACGGTTGTGAATTTATTTACGCATTTTTCCAGGCTAAATGTAGAAAAGTTGGAAAACAAAGTTTTGGTATCGCGTGTGGACTACCGCTGAGAACAGTATTTGAAAATAACTTAGCGAATGCCATAAAAGTGAAATACTGCTGCTGTTATTTATAAAAAATTTATGCCGGTATGTATAAAAATGAAGCTCCAAGCTTGAGAAATATATTAAATTTGAACACAGACAACATAAAAATACATAGTGGAAATCATTCAACTTTTACTAAATAAATTTAAAAACTTAAATATTCATATTAGACCTCGAATGAGAGGCGCATATTCTTGTGACACAAAGGAAGACGAAATCGAAATACGTAAAAACATTGGATATTTTCATTCAACTAATTACTTTTAATGTCAAATTTGGCCTAATGAAAAATAAATATAATAACAACGGAATCTCAATTATCCGTTTGAATGGTATCGCTCACATAACCTTCATACGATCATCGGGTAAAACTTGACCCATTTCAGGTAGCAAATCGTTTTCTCTGGAAAATTTGTTGTTAATATTTTTGATATTTTATGACTTTCATTTATTTTAGAAATTAAAGCGATGTGAATGATTCCGGGGTAATAAATAAACCACATATTGGGGTGATTCACATGGCGCCATACTGTGGCTTAATCATAAAGTCTTAAAATTTTAGATTTCAAAAGTTATGCTTTTGAATTGATGCTAATAATAAAAACTAAGCCATTATGTATTTTTTAAATTTTATGACTTTATGACTTATGACACATTATGACACCTTGTGAATCATCCTATTGTTTTTGTATTTGTGAGCAGAATATTTTGCTCGAACGTCTTATTGGCGATTTTTCTGCTTTCTTTAACGCCTAAATTCTTTTACATCCGGGAATTCCCGGATTATTAGTTTCTGTGTAAACTAGAAATTTTATGGAATTATTTGTTTCTATAAAGTATACTTAAAGATATCTCGTTCAAAAATTGAAGATGTCATTCAATATGCCGAACCTTCTGATACTTTACTCAAGCGATAGCGAAATTTGTACATTGCGGAATTCGTAACAAAGAATAGACAAATAATATATTATAGCAGATATAGAAGATTACTACTAATGGAAAATGTTATTAACATAATTCCAGGTTTGACCCGCTACTCCTCTTCGAGAATTACGAAGGAAGAGATCTCAAGTTTTCAATTATTCTTCCCATCTGCTGTGATGAGCAGTATTTTGAGATGCACCATTGTTGATGGAAAACGTGTTCTCGTTAATGATTGGACTGACATTGATGCGACTGAAATGTTCGCTTATATTGGTTTACTTTTTTAGCAGGAGTGTGTAGGTTAAACAATGAAAGCACCAAAAGTTTATGGGACCCCTGAAAGAAAAAAGCCCACATTTGGAACAATCATGTAATTGAAAATATTCAAAGTCTTCTCCAGAGTAATAAAGTTTGACCTTGGATTGACTTGAAGCGAATGCCGAATGGTAGGCAATTTTTCACCGATTTGTGAATTGTGGAATCAGTGGATCGGCATATTGTCAATTTTTTTAAAATCCCCTTGCCATAATGTAACAATCGATGACCAGCTTTTGGCATTTAAAAGAAAATGCCCATTCGACAATGCATATCATCTAAATTAGCAAAATTTCTGATAGTATTTTGGGTCCTTTGTGATGCTTTTAGAAGTTATGCTTGGAATATCTACAAAATTAGCAAATAAATAAAAGTCATGGCCGAAATAAACCAAGGGACGCGTGCAGTTTTCGACTTGACAGCCGAACTAAAAGATCATAATATGGCTACAAATAATTTTTCACATCATATTAGCTTGAACAAAAACTAATGGAAAATCGCACCACTTTAGTTGAAGCCATTTACACAAATAAAGCCGAATGGCCATTGGAATCATTAGCAACTAAAGGAAGACCTGTACATTCGTCATCATGCCATTTTTCAGAGGACACTACCCTCCTACCTTCCTTCCTGAATTTTTATTTTATTTATTTAAAAAAAAAAACCAGCATTATATTTCTTCTTAGCACTTTGCGCCATAGCTCAGGAGTAAGCATTCGCGAAGACAAAATGCCACAAATACAACTTATTTAGTATGTTAAATTGGTTTTTATACCAGAGTTTTACTGCTTGGATCAAATTTGAACCGCAGTTTTGAAATTTTATTGAAGGTTGGCATAAATAAAAAAAAAAAACAGCAAGAGTAAAAGAAATTTTAGAACGAGAGTTAAAATTGTTTTGGCAAATGAGCGTGATACTACCCACTGTAGAGCCAGAGAGAGAGAGAGAGAGAGAGAGAGAGAGATTTACAGTATCTGAGGCTTTGAAATACGTATATTAAATTTCAACACAAAGTACATATGGTATGCATGGAGTGGAAATCATTAAATTTTTACTAAAGAAGTTTAAATATATCAGTGCCTTATCTTCGATCTCGAATGAAAGGCACATATTGTGTTAAAATATAATGAAGATTTTGTGAAGTTATTTATCGCTTATACATATGTACATATTTTAAATATCTAAATCAACTTTTAAAAATTCGCACGGTTTATCAGTTCCCATTGGTTGGAGCCAAGTTACGTTTGAAGCCTTCCTGGTAAGGATAACCTCACTAATCGTTTTAAAATATTTTTGCCTGTGCACATCTTCAAAATGTGTTTACTATACTAAAACGCAAAATTCAAGTAGCTAAAAATTCTTTTTGAATTTTAATATTAATTTTTGCCAATATTTTTTTCCATAGCGTTTTTTTCCATACGAAAGTAAATTTTATTTATGCGTTATAAGGAAGAAAATACTCAATAAATACAAACATTTTGAATACTTGTGGTATTTATTTTAGTAAATAAAAGGTAATTCGCCCAAATTTGCTATACATCGTCGGGTTGAAAAAAGAATATTATGTATTTCGAAAAGTTTACAAAAGAGGAGTACTACCGTCCACTTAAAAGCAAAGAGATATTTCTATATCAAAACATTTATATCAACCAGTTCAAGGCCAGTTTTCATTAAAAAATGATTGGAATTTTCCAAATGTGTGACCTGCAAAATAGCAAATATAAATTTCATCGCTCTGACTGTTGTTGCATTTGTCCAATACTTTCATAATAAAAATTGGCCTTGGACTCTAAAATTATTCATGGAAATCTAGACAACTAAAAAGAGCAACATTTCAGTAACGGTAAGAAGTAATTTCAGTATGATAGTTAACATTTCTTTGGAATTATAATTTTTGTAAATTAAAATATTAATTGTCTATATCTAAAAAAGAAACAATAAAAAAGATTAAAAAACTTAAAAAATTTAATCAGGCATAGTCCGGAAAACTTCCTCAAAAATATAAACAAACCCTTCAAAATATAAACAAAATTTTTTCAATTCCCTATCCACGTTGGCGACGTGAAAGTTTTGGAAATTCACACGATTTATCAAATAATGATCTATATACTATACCCTAATTGCTATGTTTATGTGAAGCTAATAATATTTTGGGATTATGATCCTAAGAAAAATTTTTGTATCTCTATTTAAGAAAAAACTAAATAAATAAATTTCAAAGGGAAGAGAAAATTTCGGAAGAACTTTGACGATTTTGCATTTTATTATTTATTTTTAATATTTTTTTAAATACAGTTAATTCAATAACAAAAAATTGTCCACAAAATTAAAAAGCAAATCGATAAATATAAAAAAATGGTCTTTAAATTTTTTTTAATTATTAATCCAAACTTTTTACAATATTCTCAAATACGCAAGTTTTATTATAATATAATAAAGTACAAGATTTAGGTAGCTAAAAATTAGTTTTTTGATAGTTTTTGTTGCTGACGTTTGATAGCACTTAATTCAATTAAAATTTAATTGGCTACACAACTGCATACTAAAAAGTCACAATTTCCAGGATAATTTATTATTAAATTATTGATGTTTTATAAATTTTCTTCAAAGCTTGAAACTTTAACCTGCATTGTTTTTGTTGCAAAATTAACTGTATGTTTATAAAGAATGACAAAAACTAAATAAACATTACAATTTGCTACTATTTTTTTGGTCACAACTGTATGGGCATATTGCATAGCACACATAATTATAACGCATTATAGATCCACATATAAATATCGTGAAGTTTGACTGCTCGTTTCACTTAACACTGGAATAGAGTAATGCTCTTTGCTACAAGTTTATTCAAAACTCAAACAGTGGTTACTCATACGCCACACCACTCAAGCAAACAAATACCCCTTGCACAATTTCATCATTTTTATACAACTATAAAATTTAGATCAAACTGCGAAACTTCAAACGATGCGAAAACAGCGTTTTTTATGATCACTATGTGCAAGTGCCATAGAATTGAAATTACTGTAGTATGTAAGTAGATGCATATGGACTTTTGCACTCAACCTTCTTCAACACTCAATGTCAACAAAGCGTGATTGGCATTTATTTTTATTTTCATTGCTATGCAGCGCGGCCAAGCAAACAGTCGTGGTTAGTTTAAATACTTTGTTGTTGCTAACAAGAGTGCTCTCGTGTATGAGTCGTTTTCTTCGAACTAGTTCGAAAATTGCTACTGAGAAGTAGTTACAGCTAAAATATATCATATCAGCCAATTTCGTAATGTGTCCAGTTCAATGGCTCAAACTTCGTGAATAATATTTTTTATCAGTTCTTTTAATAGTAAATCTGCGAAAATAAATTATATAACTTTACTTTAACCTTAGGATTAGTTTATTACTAGCAATACCAAAACTTTACCAAAAGTAATTCGGCCCCTTTTTAACTACCTCATAATCGGCGCAACTTCAGGGGGCCTCCCTGTGGCCAACGGCACAGACTCCGTAGGTGCTAGATTCACGAGCCAGTTTGTTAAGAGCTCCCCTGCAATCGATAGTGAGCTTGGATGCGGTATTATTAGAATTTTACCATTTGATGGCACCTCAACGGTAGGAATAGATTATGGTGAGTCCTCTCTGGGTAAGTAAAAATTCGTACGACTGAATCCCACTACATTCCTTGCCATCAAGCTAAGAGTAATTTGTAAAAATTTTAATGGTAATGTTAATGGAAACTCTAAGATTATACCTAACTTTTCCACCTCTGTTCGGAGCGTAAATTCTACCCAATTTAGGGGTCGGCGGTTTAAAGTATTGCTTTAAGAAGATTTTACACAAATACCATTCTCTGTAGATCACTTGCATAGGACATTCTACAATAGTTCGCTCCGAATTTTTCCCTTGCTGTAAAGGCTTTCTCTTCACTCCAGTTGACGAGCAGTGTTCGCGATTAGCAAGTTTTGTGTTTAGTGTTAGCATATTCAGTTTCAGGAGCTTCTTCCATCTCTGAGAGAATAGCCCTTTACTCGAAGAAGGTGCCTAACGAATTCTACTAAGGCTCGTGGTATCTCTACTCATGGTAAAAATTTGATAACAGCTTTTAGAAAGGTTACCTCGATGTTCAGAAATGCATCTTATTTGAGTCCTCAAAAGACTAAAGCGTGTTTAGCCTTATAGAGAATTCCGTTGAAAAATTTTATTTAATATGGACAGCTAGTACTTTTTTTTATCCTTTTGAGAAAAAACGACCCAACGGTTATTTGCCTGAAATGCTTTGATTTCATATGCGAAATAATGCTCTCTGTGGTTATGCATATCCCTTTTACCCTAGCCCTTTAGCGTGGTATATATGAACATAAGCAAACTGTAGGCATGCCTTATACATAGATTGATATTAGAAGAAGGCAGATTACGTCCTTTGCTGTCTGTAGTTTATTTAGTAAAAAAAGATTCCGTCTAGCCCTGAAGATTTGTGGCAGAGCATAATAGACCTTTTTACACTGTCGTCATGGGAGTCTGAGAGTTTTCTGAACAGGAGATGCTTGGGATAGGCAGAGCTCCTCGAGGTTCCTTAGTGTTAGTAGGGAAATGTGTGCACAACAACTCATCTAGCATCAGCTGATGGACCGTTAGAATTAATAAAAATATTCGTAATTAAGATGTCAATAGCAGCGTTTTGCTGGCGCACAATTTTATTTCAACTAAATAATTACCGAAAAACTTTTCAAATTGGCACTACACTTATTTATGACAATCCATCCAAGAGGGAAACAACTACAATAAGTTGCCACTATCATTACACAGGCACACACAAAAAAAAAACAAGTTAACTTAGATTTTGCCCCAGCACCCTTTAATTATTGGCGGCTAAATGACATTTGAATTGAATGTTGTATTTGACTTTTTTTGTGCTATGTAGGAATTTGACGTTAATAAATACTCATCAACTTTTAGCTTTTTCCCCCAATAAAGATAGGCTATAATATTTTGCAATGAAGGCTATTTTTTAACCTAGAAACTTTACCGGAAATTTCCATTGCCCGTCTTCATCACGCAAAGGGGTCATAGGTATAAAAGTTTGAAAGATTGAAATGATTAAATGGTTAATTTAATATAAAACATCTATCAGTTACAGTAATTACTTCACTTTTTTATTTGACAGCAAGTTACCCCCCATTAACAAATTAAAAAAAAAAAGTACTATAGAAAAATTTTGAAGCCACGAAAAAAACTTAAGTGCGATTGGTTTTGACCGTAGATTCGTTTTTAGAACACCAAAAAGCGTAGGACAAGATTTTAGACCCTTAATGAGGGTGTTGGGGGTGGTTGAGGCAAAATTTATGGGTGATCTGTAAATTTTGATCTCAAATTCGATTTTAGAAAACCAAAAAACTAAGAAATGTTACCTTTCAAAAACAGAACTCTTTGTTTTTGGCGTGCCTGTGTAAAATGTATGATCCGATCGAATGGTACTAGTTCACACCCTATGCTCTAGTTACGCAAGCATTTCTCAGTTGGTGCACTTTCTTGCAGGGTTGGCTTATTTGTTTTCTGTCATTCCCTTTTGAGTATGACACTTAAGGTAATAATGTGCCATTACACGTGGGAATATTTGAATGAATAAGTATTTATGAGCCAAACATCGCATATTTACTTGACTGCAGTTTCATAAGAGGACTTCTTTGTTAGATATTTAGTAGAGATACAGAGATAGTACATCTCTGGACAAATGAAAGTCATATCAAGTATGTGACTTTTGTTTCAGTGCCAAGGATGTAATGTTTTCAATTCACGGTGAAAGTACTGTGCCTACATAATAAAAGCTCCGACATTTTTAATTGAATTGGATAAATGAAAAAATATTGAAGTTTAGACCTTAAGAGGGAAATGATGTGAGTAATATTTTGTTAACCAAATTTTTTTTTTTTTTTTGCATTACACACCGAACACCAAGTGTTTCTATTAAGAGAAGAATCAGCTATCTTTCACAATCTAGAAATGTATATATGTATGTAGAAATAATTTCATGCAGACACCAATCTAGCAACATGTAGGACAATCATAGATTGACCAGTAAAAACCATCGTTGGTAGGCAAATATCCTATCTGCTGAGCTTTACTTGGGCTTTGATGTATTAAGTGCTAAAAAATATGTCAAATGGTCTTCATGGCTTCCACTGCAGGTATAAACTAGTGATGTCAATACCGGGGTCCCGGTCTTTTTTTGAATTTCGAAAATTTCGGATCCAGTCAAGAAAAAACATGGGAAGGTTGTGGATATTTTTTTGGTTTTTTTTATATCAGATAGTACTGTTACAAAAATATTTTAGAACGGAACGTTTAATAATTGCGACTGGGTTTTTTAAATAGCTACGTTCTTACCACGAAATAGTCGTGCAATAACAAATTTACAGTACTTCGGTTTTGAATACAGTTGCTTGTCATTAAATGTTAAAATGGAAATTTCAATTTCTTTATATTATTAGCCGAAATGATAAAATCGAATAATATCAAAATCTAACCGATGTGGACCGATTTTTTTTGGTACATATTATTTACCACTTTACTACTTTTTTTCTATTACATCGATATGACAAAATTTTTACGTTTTCCCTCTTTATAGTCGAATTTAAACATAAATCATGTTTCCCCATTTTTAATCTATTCAAATTTTGGTATCTAATAAAAAAATTGAAACTAACAGAAAAAACATAGAAATCTTAAAAAACGATGAATAGCAACGTGATATTTTTTTTTTTTCTTCAAAAACATATCCGGAGAGCACTGCATCCCTTTTTTTTTAGATAAAGTGAATCGACTTCAAAAACATTTTTTTACATCCATGGGATTTTTTTTAGGAATTTTATGGTTACCTACTTCTATCTGCTTGGGGTTCGCGGCAAAGTTGTTCAGAATGTAGATCTTCAAAACTTCTAAAAACTTCAGTTTCGATTCCTCTTACTACAAAAATTTATTTGTGTAAGAAAATAATTTCCTAACATAAACTGCTTTGTATTTGTAAAACGAACTTGAATTTTCAAATAATAAGCAATTACGGCTCTAATAATATAAGGTGTTGGTGAATAAGTTTAGGTAAGAGTTAGTTATATCGGAATATGTACAATTCGAGTTTCGAAAAAAATGTATTTGTTTAATATTTAATGGACAAGATTTCGAGATTTTTGTACAATAATTTACAGTTATTTAGCTAATCGAAAAAAGTATCTCACTCAGTCACCAGATATAGCAAATGAAAGACAATAAAATACGCTTATCGATAGTCCAAATAGTTCTGAGTGATTGACTAATGACTCCCAAATTTTTTTTTTTCGAAAAAAGAACAAACGAATTCAATTCCTTTAAGAAGAGACAAACTTACAAATCTCTGGTTATAAAACTTAAGTAAATCTGAAAAAATTTGTTTTGATACAATTTTGAACAGTTACACTTACGTCAGTGTATGATACAAAATTGCATTAAAATCTACAAATCGAAATTTGTGACCCCATAAACTCTGTAAGAACAAATTTTCAAATTAAAAATTTTATAAATATACATAGACAAAGTATCACCAAGATAAAGTATTTTAGGATTTTCCAGAAGCTCTTTGATTTGAAAGTTAAGTTTTAAAAAAATCTGAAATTTTTTCTAAAAATTCGACCTTCGTATGCATCCACCATTGGTTTTTTGTTTAAAATTGACGTCAGTTTCTTAATCAAAAACCTTAAAAACCTTTCGATACCAAGTTGAATAAAGTTTAAAAAATAATATGGCGTTATTCTGCTGACCGATTCTGGATAGATATATAAATAAAAACAAGTAAAAACAGCGCTGTCTTCGGCTATGCCGAAGGCTTCATACCTTTCATGAATGAAAGAATAGTAAAAAACGTGTTATTGTATTACAATTTCGTATTACCTATAGTTAAAAGCGAAAATTTCCTTCAAATCAATAAAAATAATTCTAGTAAAGGCATTGTTATAAATTATTTAATGCTTTTCCTTATGTAATTAAAAAGAACTATGTTTTAAGAAGGGAATGGTTTTTGAATATTTTTAATATCGTATCGACGCTTGATATTCAACATTTAAAAAATACAAATAATTAAGTATTAATATGTAAGACCTACATATGTCGGTCTTTGAAAACAGTTATCAGATCCGTAAATAGTTCCCAAACGTTTAAAGCTATGATTCATGTGATATTGCGCTGAGCTTATTACTTTTCGCAATAAATATTTGTCCTGAATTTATCTTGCCGATTTACACTGTGAACTCCGATCTTGATGAATACTAATATATAGCTAATAATGGTTGATGTTTGTGCAAAATTTCAAGCCTTTAGCTGTTTAAATGGAGGAGTTATGGTGCAAAATGCAATATCTGAACAATCGGTTGTATGGGAGCTATATGTTATATTTCTCCGTTCTTCATGATTTTCAATACTGATACGTAGCTAATAATGGCTGATATTTCTGCAAAATTTCAAGCCTTTAGCTTTTTAAATGGAGGAGTTATGGTGCAAAATGCAATATCTGAACAATCGGTTGTATGGGAGCTATATGTTATATTTCTCCGATCTTCATGATTTTCAATACTGATACGTAGCTAATAATGGCTGATATTTCTGCAAAATTTCAAGCCTTTAGCTTTTTAAATGGAGGAGTTATGGTGCAAAATGCAATATCTGAACAATCGGTTGTATGGGAGCTATATGTTATATTTCTCCGTTCTTCATGATTTTCAATACTGATACGTAGCTAATAATGGCTGATATTTCTGCAAAATTTCAAGCCTTTAGCTTTTTAAATGGAGGAGTTATGGTGCAAAATGCAATATCTGAACAATCGGTTGTATGGGAGCTATATGTTATATTTCTCCGTTCTTCATGATTTTCAATACTGATACGTAGCTAATAATGGCTGATATTTCTGCAAAATTTCAAGCCTTCAGCTTTTTAAATGGAGGAGTTATGGTGCAAAATGCAATATCTGAACAATCGGTTGTATGGGAGCTATATGTAGCTAATAATGGCTGATATTTCTGCAAAATTTCAAGCCTTTAGCTGCTTAAATGGAGGAGTTATGGCGCAAAATTCAATATCTGAATAATCGGTTGTATTATATGTTATAGTCACCCGATCTGGCCGATTCCGACAAATGTTTAATCATTTGTACAACGACACCTGCTCACCAAATTTCATCAAAATAGCTCTAAAATTGAGGGACTAGTTTGCGTTCAAACAGACGGACAGACGGACAGACGGACAGACGGACAGACGGACAGACAGACGGACATGGCTAAATCGACTCAGCTCATCGTCCTGATCATTTAGGTATACTTTTTGATGGGTCTATCTCTTCTCCTTCTGGCACTTACAAACATCGGACCAAACTTAATATACCATTTCATTCCCATGAAAGGTATAAAAAGTTAGGATACAAAACACAGAAAACACAAAAAAAAAATAATTTTTATTGATCGAATAATTTAATTAATTTTTGGAACCACTTTCAACATTACTCTAACATTCCCAGATCAGAATAAAAAATTATTTTCAACTGCTTGCTCCGAAATATCTTCATATTATCTTCATTTATCATAATTTTGGAATAAAAATTGCATCACAATAACAAATATGACATTTTCAAAACGAAAATGAATCATTAACATTTTAGGCCAATTTTAAGAATTCCCACATGCATGCTGCCTAAGTTCTCTTTCTTTTACACTAACATAGAGTATAGCGTCAAAATTGTGGAAAATTTTCCTAGGGATAACCGCAATATTTACTTGGAGAATCCTTACTGATTGCGCTGGGTATTATGTAGAGGGAAAAGAAAATTGCATAGGTCCATGAAGCCAATGTTTAAAGGTGGCGTTTCTGATTTTAGAAGGGGCGTTCATTTCAGGGACCCTGGCGGTTATAATTTTTATTGAAAAAATTACTTTTTTTGAGTTTTATTTATTGCTCATAACATAATCTCTATTTCTTGAATTATATCCTTTGCTTAGAAATCAAAACTTAATTTTTGTTTATAAAATCCTACAAATTAAGTTTTATTATCTGAGCGATAAATAAAACTCACGAAACAACGATTAAACTTGATTTTTGTTAAATAAAACTCAAAAAATAAAAATTAATGTCTCTAAAGGTAGTCCTTGTTCCACGAATTATGCTACTTTAATTCTTCTACACGTAGCATTTCTCTTTCCTTATGATTTTTGAGTTGTAATTTGAACGGAGATCGTTATTTGCGGTCCCTGGTTAATTTAGATGGATTTGCAGCCGGTCATGCGCGTAAATCCTCTAGTATTCTCCTGAGTTTCATTTACTTTGCAGCACTTCAAAACTTGCCTATATTTTGTACAGTCATAAATAAAAAATTACGAACAGTATCAGTTTTGTATTTTTTATTTCTTTTGGAGTGAGCTCCTTTTTGACAATATCGTGTTGCGCAACGTTTATACCATCCATAAAATGTCCTTTATTAAATTTGTTGTTCACTATACTTAAAATAGCATTACAGAATTGTTGGTCTTAATGTTTGTTTTTATCTTTTGCATGCCACTTTCATTTCGTAAAGTCCTTTTTTGTAGTTTTATAATTTAAACAAAAAAAAAAAATAGCAAGCAACACTTCATATTAATTTCGTACCTTAAATGCCATTATTTTTTACTGCTTCGCTTAAATCACTTTGTATTGCTTTGGAAAACTTTTGTTTAAAAACAAATCACTTTTGACTTTTTATTTTGATTACTTGCAATAACTTTGCTCTTCTCGACAGCAAATTCGTTGATCAAACGTTTTCAAAAACGCACTAAAAACTGTTTCATTTTCGTATTCTTTGCGTTTATTTATACGCTTGGGCTATAAAGTTGTGGCAGTAGCAGCCGCAGCCACTACTTACTGCCACACCAAAAGTGACAATAACAACAACAACAACAACAACAACAACCACAACAACAACAATAGGTATTGCTGTTGCCCAGCAATGCTGAAAAATTGAAAACTGTAACTCTGCTGCATAAAACGAGTTTTATTGTTTTCGGTTTGTTTTTCTTTTAGTTTCCCGTTGCAGAATTCATTACAACGCGTAAACTGCGTTGGATTACACGCAGACACCTTTACACACACACACACACACATACATATGTATGTATGTACATCCATATGTCTGCAACTATTTATGTTGCTGCACCAAATCAGCAACAACAGCCCCATATTTATAACAAAATAAATAAGAGCAAGAAAATCAAAACAATTACAACAATAACATTTGTTTCGACTTACAACAATACAAAATCAACTTTGCTGCAACTGCCGCCGCTGATATTTGAGCGGGCAACTAGCTAGCTGTAAGTTACGGTGGCGGCTGAGGCTGAAGCTTAACTTTATTTAATGGTTGCATTTCCACTTAGCATTATAGGTAAGAAATTATTTTTTTGCAATTGATTTAATTTATTATTGGTTAGATAACTAGAAAAGGCGCAACACTTCATCAGCCGCCAATACAGCCTACAATTTTTTGGTAAGGCTGTCCTTCAGTTATTGCAAATATGATATGTTTTCTATCAGCAAAAGCAGACAAAAGTAGGTGCGAGAATCTCTTCATCGGATCACAAAAGAGAGGCATCGCTGCGATTCTGCGAGTGTTTTTCAGTCAGAGGCTTTTGCTATTTGGGAAGCTCGCAAAATTCTTCTGGCGTTCGAGCGACGTGAGTCTAGTATCGCCATATTTTCAGATAGCCGGGTAGCGACCTGGGCTATCAGCTCCGGAATGGTGACCTCTAGGCTGGTGAGGCAGCGAATTTACCTCGCCGGCACAGAGTTTCCCTAATATGGGCGCCGGGGTACCGCAACATTCGGGGCAACGAAAAAGCCGACCAGCTGGCGCGGGATTGTTGCGCTCCAGATATCTTAGAGACCTGTTTCTGAGTCTCTTCGGGGAATTAACAAGACTTACTGCAGGTCGAAGGACTTAGAATCGCGCAAAAGTCTGTGCCCCCCTTTCAATGTCAAAAGATCTTCTACTATCATTAAAATGAATTGGACGGACGTCTCCAGGCTAACCGCTGTTTTCACCGGTTACTGGGCACGGGATACTCTAACCGCCCGAGTGGGATTGGAACACAACTCCTACTGCCGCAGCTGTAACTCATGAGGTGAGGAAGACACGGCAAAACATCTCTTCTGAAGCTGTTCAGGTCTTTGTAGAGCTGGCATGAGATAGCTGGGCACCTTTAAACACCTATACTCCACTGACTGGTTCCAAGACAATACAAGGGGTTCGTCTCTCTTTTCTGCCCACTTCTTCATTCTCCGTTCTATCTGATTCGACGGCGAGTATATGGTATTCAAACGATGCAAATTGGAGTTCTTTACTTCCCACTACAACCAACCGACCAGCCTGGTCTTATATTAAGCCGAATAACTGCAGTATTTTTGAAGCAGAAATTCTAGCCGTTAGCAAGTGGCTGAGCTTGTATTAAATATTCTAACAGGAAGCCGACGGATAATCATTAAGGTTATGTTTTCGTATAACACCTCCACCGTTACTGTGGTCTGAGATATAAGAGTGTAAAATGGAATGAAACAGAGTTGCGAAAAGCATGTGCAAATCACCCGTGATTCATGAAACTTTTTTGAAAAGAGTGATTTTCGCATCGGTTAGCGAAAGTCGCGCCGATATCGCGTCATTGAGAACGAGCAGATATCGCGTCACGACTTAAATGGCATTACGTTTGCATGAGAAAAAACAAACAAACTGAGGTAGGTTGGGACCATTTGGGCACCAGTTCAGTACCATTTAAGGACAATTATTTTCGGACTAGATATTTAGGGACCATTTAAGGACATTTTAGTAGTTCGGAACTGGTTCACCCCTACAACCACTACTACTACTACTAAACACTATTACTGCTAAATACTAGTACTAATACTACTACCACTACTACTACTACTACTACTAATTACTCCTACTATTATCACCACTACGAAGAATTTTTGCAAAACTCTGCTACTATTTTTACTTGTGCTACTATTGGTAACTACTGCTATTTTTAAAAATTTCTACTACTAATTTTAAAAGTGCTACTACTATTTTTACTTATTTAACTACTTATTACTACTACACTTTTTACTAATTTCTATTACTATTTTTTACTATTGCTATTATTAATTACTTCGACTATTTCGAAAAATTTCTACCACAATTTTTTCTTATTTCTACTACTATTTTTATTGATTTCTACTACTATTTTAACTACTTAGTACAACTACTCTTTCTACTAATTTTTTTATTTCTTACAACGCTATTACTTATTTCTACTACTATTTTTATTATTGCTTCTAATAATTACTACATCTGTCTTTTCTAACGCTACTACTAAGTAGCGCTAACCACTGTTACTACTACTACCACTACTACTCCCATATTTAACTCTTTTCCCTTAATGAAGTCAGCAAAAATGTTTTACTTCTGGCTCGCGCTTTTAGGTGCACGAGGGCTTTGTTTAATATGCAAAGATTTAGTAAATAAATACATATTAAATATTAGTGGCAAGCCTCTTTTTTAATATATTTCTATTCTAAAATCTGTGTTGGAGTTCCAAAGTATCAATTTACAATAAATTCTATGAACTATTATATCATTTAAAGCGAGTTTTTTTTATTAAATATTTTAGCACCACTTAAACGGCATAACAGCTCGAACAAATGCAAGCGATTACAAACTTTTAGCTGCTGAATAATTCTTAGGTATATATTGATATATATATATGGCCAATTGTATGTGAATTCGTATGTAAACTTTTTAATTTCAAATTGTGCTACATAACTTTTTTCCAATTGGCTTTTAGCAAACAGAAATTACAAAAAAAAAAAAAAAAAACCAAGAATATTTTACCATTACAACACAGACTAAATGCATTGAAAAGCCTCCATCAATTCCGCGCCTTTCAGCAGCTGCCTTATCTTTCCCTTTTTGCACTCCTTAACTTCCAAACTTTTTTGGCAGCTGCTAGCTGTCGCAGTTTTGTTTTTTTTTCTCAATTATTTTTTCTATAAGAGTTCACGTAAATTGTATGCAAAATCCGGCAAAACCACTCACAATTGCTTGTAGGCCTAAAATTTTAGTTGATCGTTGTGCTTGGTTAGTGGGTCCCACTCATTGGCGACGACCGCCCGCTTTTTAAATCGTTGCTTTGCCGCAATGTTTGTTTTTGTTTGTTTGTTTGTTGTTGTTGTTGTCTGGCTTGTTGACTCTACGTACTTTTGTGCGCTGCAATATAAAATTTATTATATTTTCAAATTTGAAACTTTTAGGTTGGGCCACAGCCACATTCAGCAGGTAGACTTCCAGACAAGAATTTATTTGCCGACATATGTAGATGTGTTTGTATGTATGTATGTATGTATATACACATGTATGTTTGTGTGCATGCTATTCTATGACAGTTTCACAAAAGTTTGTCGTCAAAATACGCTGCTGCTGTGGCATCGAAAAATTAACTGCTGCGCTGTTGAGTGCAGTGCACCAATAAGTGTCAAACTGCAAATTGGATATTTGATAGAAATAATTGAGGTACTCTATAATGGCTAACTATGAAGTATGTCGATGGCAAGAAATCCGGGAAAATTTCGATTTTAGCCTAGGTGTTTAAGCCTTTGGAACAATGAATATGCAGTTTCGGGTTTCGGTGGAAGAAGTTTTTGTTCTTCGGATAAAAGTCGTAGCGTATGCCGATAGCTTAGCAATCGTAACAACGAGTAAATATCTGCAGGTTCTGAGTGAGCTACTACAATATGCCCTCAGCCAAGTCAACATGTGGTCGAAAAAAAGGGGGTTTAGCGTTAACCCCACAAAGACTGAGATGGTACTCTTCACTAGGAAATATAAAATTCCTGCTTTCAAACCACGCTCATTAAACGGAGTCGACCTCACTCTCTCAACCAAGGTCGAGTACCTTGGAGTTATTTTAGACAGAAAGCTCGAATACCGCTCCAGGAAGGTCATCACCAACTTGTACGCTTGCAAGGTATCTATCGGAAAAAATGGGGGTAAAACCAAACATAGTACACTAAATGTACACGGCAGTGATAAGACCTATTCTCTTCTACCCTCTTCCAGAGAGGAATGAATGAGACGATGCCATAGACCTAGACCCAGAGTCGACAGCTGTCTTTACAGATGACACCAAATCCAACGAAAGAGTGGGCAGCGGGATTCACTCCAACTTAGCACTGGACCTCAGCTTTCGCTTAATGGACCACTGTAGCGTTTGTCAGGCTGAGATAAATGCCACAATGGAGGCTGCTCGGTATCTGACAGTGTTCGCTCCTACAGACAGACCTGTCAGTATATACTCATATAATCAAGCGGCTATTAAATCTGCTAATTCTCCAAAGTTACCATAAAATGCAGAAATTCTCTCAATCTGCTCGCGTCTAAGCGTTACTTGACTGTGACATGGGTCCCTGGGCACAATGGCCTTCCTGGCAATTGCGCGGCAGACGAATTGGCAAGGAAAGGGATGGAATTACCAATGATAAATGCTACTCTAGAAACGGGCATGCCTCAAGAGGTTAGCAAACATAGTTCAAAGACAAAACTCATCGAGGGAGTGAACATCAGGTGGGTAATGGAACCCAATTGTCGGATTACCAGACAAGTTTGGTCAAAGTTTGACGTAAAGCGATCTAAAGCTCTGATTCATCTGTACCGGCCTTCTCTCGGACTAATGGTTGGGGTTATAACCGTACACTGCCTTATGGGCACACACAGGAAGGAATTGAGATGCATAACTAACGATTTCTGCTGAAGCTGCAGAGACGAAGAGGAAGTGGAGAGCATCGAACACTATCTCTGCCATTATCACGCCCTGTCCAAGACTGGAAACCAATTCCAAAATGGGTATTTTCTAAACTGTTTGGCCGAGATCGGCTCGGCAAGAATTCCCGATTTTCTGTGCTACGTAAGGCGCACTCGGTGGTTCACCTTCTAAAGGAAGGAAGAAGAAAACTTAATGGCCCCCGCCAGCGGTACCATAACGGGCTTTGTCAGCCTACGTGTTCCGCCGTGGACTTGCATAGTTGCAGCCGCTCTAATCTAACCTAACCTAACCTAGGATAAAATATTACTTAGATTTTAAAAACTTAGACCTGTGATAATTTATATAATATTATACGAATGTCAAGAATTGTGAATTCGGCACGGCATACATCGGTGGATTCTTGGGATGAAACTTACAATAAAACAAATATATCGTTTCATAAACAATACTCGCCCCTCCCTGGCTCATGCCATTTCGCGCGGGCACCTCACAGAATGTCGGAACTTGATCGTCAGAAGTTTTAAATTTGTGTTGTTGTTGTTATTGCAACAGCAAAAAATATTCCCCATAAAATTTTAGAGAATGCTGCTGAAGTGACAGTCCTTGGCGGGATAAAAAATCCGGGTCGTTCCGGTATCGTACTGTAAATTTTTCGCCGATTATAGTAAAACAAACATTACAAAATTATGATTTCATATTTTATTGCTAACTTCAAATCATTTTTTGTTTTCAGCAGCAAAAATGTTGTACTTCCGTTTCTTTTCGAGTAAAATTTGTTATTGTGTTCTATAATATTATTTTTGGCTTGATAACCAGAAAAGATGAGTATCCACTTTTGTCTACTTTGTGAAATAAATTAGATTTTATTCAATGAAGTTAGTTGTTATAAATGATAATTTTTTTTGTCGAAGCATATTTGTTTTTTTTAAGTTCATCCCGATAGAAAAACTGAGTTAGTTCAATTGTTACCCTTCTGTCCCGACAAATGGCGTTCTATCAACATTTGAAAGTGATGAGTGAGGAGGCACATGGGCCCGAAAGAAAATTTCACTCTCTAGTTACTCGAAAGACATGCAATAATATAAATTGTAACGTAAAATTGAAAATTTTTTAGAATAAGATATTGATTATGCCCATTGTTTTCTTGTTTCAATGTTTTCCTAGTTGTTTCATAAAAAATAATCAACACTCTTTGAATTAAAAATTGCCGATCATAGTAATCGCAAAAAAATAGAATGGCAAAAACACCAACAATACGATTTATGTTTTATAATCGACAACAAAATTAAAAAATATCGATGAAATATTATAAAAAAAGTTATATAAAAAAATGCGATTATTTTTATAAAAAAAAAAAAAAATATATATAACGATCAAACTTATTCGAAAAATAAAAATCAAAACTTTGATCGATCATGTGATCGAAAAATAAAAATCACAAAATAAGTATTATGGAATGATTTAAAACAAAAACATGAATTAGATCGATGTATTTAAAATTTTTTTTAACCTACTCTTTCTAATGACATTTTTATCAAATAAAAAATTTAAAAATATTGATTTTTTAAGGTTCCTGGTACTTAATTTGTTCAAGAACATGTACTGAATTTGTATGGCAAATAATTCTATCGGACATAGATATTAACCGAAAAAATTCATATTCGGGGGTCATTTTAAGACACGTATTTTAAAAAAGATACAAATTAATAAAAAAAAAATTCCGAAAAAATTTGACTATAGTTCAGCAAAAAAATAATGAAACCCCTACCTTTTCAGTCAAAAACTTTAACTATATATTAGATATGTAAGAAATATCCGACGTGTATCCAAATTATAAAAGTAATATTTTTGCTTTCATTTCAGGGGTCGTAGTAGTTGTGACTTTGAGAATTTAATTTTTTCGATAACGCTTAATAGATATTTTGTGATTTGTATTTTTCCAATAAAAAATAATAGTTTTTCTTGGATATTTGTTTTTTTTTAAATAATTTTTTATCGATATTTTTTTGATTTTTATTTTTACGAGCAAAAAAAATATTCTTGGAATTTTTCGATTAAACCCACAAAAAATTGTTCGGCGACCACAATAATAGTAGCACCAGTAAGAATATGATTTCGTTTTATGCTCGAAAAAATTAAAATCACAAAATAACGATCGAATCGGAAAAAAAAATCGAGAATAACGAAATCGAAAAAATAAAAAAAACCCAAAATAACGATTATTCAATAATTTAAAACGAAAAATATTCTAAACAAAAATAAGGTCAGATTTCCAACTCAGTTTACTTGAGTTTTGCATTTAACGAATTTTTGCCAATGATTTTTTGATGCAAATAAATAAGAATAGCGATTATTTGCGGTCCCTGTTTTATTAATTTTACCTTAAAAACTATATAAATAAAAATGTTTGTAGCGTATGATAAATTCCATTGAAGTCAAAATGCAAATGTACACTGTCGTGAGAATTTTTGGAAAAGAACTTTCAAGATAGTTACCAGAATATACATACATTTGTCTTACAAAAGACTTTTGTCTTTCGAAAAACTATGGGGAGTTGAAATACAGTTGCCAGAATAGCCCTGTTAGACACTTAGCGATGGTTTACAATCAAGAATAAGCTTGGCAAGTAATTGAAAGTGAAACAGAAAGATATTAATCAATCTTTTGGATGTCATTGAACATGAAAACATGGATGTGTTACTCATTTTACCAATACTTTAATTGCGATTTTGATATTTTTTGATATACATACATACACTTCAAGTTAAACGATTTAAACATTGCCCTTGCACACCAACCGTGCCACTCCAATGATGGTGAGTCACAAGAAATGAATATAGGGAATATTGCGTTCAGTGTTGTTAAATAAATAATGTAAAAATTTAGCGAAATGCGTGCATATAAATGTATGCACATTTTGTACATTAAGGTGCCACCTGATTCCGACGAGAAAGTCATGGTATGCCAACGCACGTCACAAAACTTAATATAATATTTTACATCGAAGTATATTAGCTCAAACAAGGGGTTTCTACTGTCGTGTTAGATAGATTTTTTAAAAAAATTGCACTTGTTATACATAAAAATAGTTACATTAAGCAATTTCACACCGATTTTTCCGGACTAGTTAGTAGTAGTCAAGTGCCTGTGCATGTGCGCGCTTCATTCGGTGTGTCTCGGATTCAAATTTTGAACAGGGCAAGTAGTATCAAAAAAATACAGGGAACTTTTTTTTTAAGTACCTGTCGCATCTACGAGAGCAATGGGATCGATACGAAAGTTCGAAAGTTTTATATGCATTTTTCAAGTAATACTCAAAGAAAGCTATAACTATTTGCTTACACATTTCTAAATATATATGAAGTATATTTTGATAAGAAAATTTATATAATAACATTGTATAAAAATATGTATAGCATTTATTTCTGGTATAATAAGTCTTGACTATAAATAACACTTCAAAAAACAAGGGATTTTTTTTTGAGAACAAGGTAAAATAATTAGAATTCATTTAATTTTTGATATTTGCCAAGCACGATAAAATACAAGATTACGCCTATCAGAGAGGATTTGTGAAAGTAATTTTCGTCGTCGTCCAATATAGTTAGTTGCATAATATGTCCGGCCTTGTGCTGTACCTTATACGTTATATGGAAATATGTAGAGTAACATTCACCAAATGTGTTCCTTCATTAATTAAAAAAATTAAAGCAAATTAAAGAATCCACTGAAAAGGTAAGAAACCTATTAAGTTTCGATCTTATAGTTGGAAGTAGTATCTGAGACTCATGCCAGTGAAATAGATACGCCTTGAAAATCTAGTGAGCGAGAGCCCTTGGCCGCATTTATCCGGGTAGTTCCAATATCGCAGCACCGATTGTCGTAATTGTCAGGACGGTTATCGTCTTGACTCGAAAATGTTTCCCAATTTTTATACCTTTCATGAGAATGAAATGGTATATTAAGTTTGGTCCGATGTTTGTAAGTGCCAGAAGGAGAAGAGATAGACCCATCAAAAAGTATACCTAAATGATCAGGACGATGAGCTGAGTCGATTTAGCCATGTCCGTCTGTCTGTCCGTCTGTCCGTCTGCCCGTCTGTCCGTCTGTTTGAACGCAAACTAGTCCCTCAATTTTAGAGCTATTTTGATGAAATTTGGTGAGCAGGTGTCGTTGTACAAATGATTAAACATTTGTCGGAATCGGCCAGATCGGGTGACTATAACATATAATACAACCGATTATTCAGATATTGAATTTTGCACCATAACTCCTCCATTTAAACAGCTAAAGGCTTGAAATTTTGCAGAAATAGCAGCCATTATTAGCTACGTATCAGTATTGAAAATCATGAAGATCGGAGAAATATAACATATAGCTCCCATACAACCGATTGTTCAGATATTGCATTTTGCACCATAACTCCTCCATTTAAACAGCTAAAGGCTTGAAATTTTGCACAAACATCAACCATTATTAGCTATATATTAGTATTCATCAAGATCGGAGTTCACAGTGTAAATCGGCAAGATAAATTCAGGACAAGTATTTATTGCGAAAAGTAATAAGCTCAGCGCAATATCACATGAATCATAGCGTTAAACGTTTGGGAACTATTTACGGATCTGATAACTGTTTTCAAAGACCGGCATATGTAGGTCTTACATATTAATACTTAATTATTTGTATTTTTTAAATGTTGAATATCAAGCGTCGATACGATATTAAAAATATTCAAAAACCATTCCCTTCTTAAAACATAGTTCTTTTTAATTACATAAGGAAAAGCATTAAATAATTTATAACAATGCCTTTACTAGAATTATTTTTATTGATTTGAAGGAAATTTTCGCTTTTAACTATAGGTAATACGAAATTGTAATACAATAACACGTTTTTTACTATTCTTCCATTCATGAAAGGTATGAAGCCTTCGGAATAGCCGAAGACAGCGCTGTTTTTACTTGTTTCGTTGTTGCTTTGGTTCCATTGCACTCTCCTAACAGGATACAAAATAATAAGTCTAATGTTATTATCTTCGTCGTCAATGAATGTGAAAACATATTTTTTTATTGTACAAATAACCCAACTAATGTTCATTTCAATAGAATACATTTTTTTCAAAAGTTCGCTATTTGGAAGCGCTAATGCCTTTCAAAATATCTTGGTACATATATTTAGAGCGCTCGTTATATAGACATTCGGATTACTGTACTTCACCAACAATTGCACTAATGTAACGTCAACACACAGCTGATTCTGTTAATTGCACTGAGAGCCGAATAGCGGCGCAAGAGGGACACAACCTCTGTATTCTCTCAGTCGGGGATTTTTTTGTTGGAAATTGTTTGATTATCACACCCACTACAGAACGTTTAGCTGATTGTGAACCAATCGGAGAATGGTATTGGTGTCTTTGTTTTGAAAGTAATGAGGAGGACAGGGATGAGCGTATTGATACAAAAATATTATTTTGATATTTTTGAGGTAATTTTATCATTTTATAAGCAAATAAATATATTGTAATTTTTTAAATAGTTATCTTATTTTATTTTTTTTTTGTACCGTTTTATATCTGAAGAAGATTTAGAAGCATCGGCTTTTTCATACTAGAAAACAGGGCGTGCACATAACAAAAATAATCTTATGGCACATTTACTATTATCCTCAGATCCATGTAAGTATTGGGCAATAAATTGTTGATGGTGACGAAGCGGATAATAGCATGGAAGATATTGTACCAATGAAAAGTTCCTCTTCAGAAGATTCAGTTAAAAAAATTGGTACATTCAATTTATATTTTCGTTTTATTTTCTTAATTTAATGAAAATTGTGTCATTTCTGTAAACTTTTTTATCCATATTTTGCTATATTATTGGCCCCGGTCAACTATAATTATCCCTTCTTTTACCTCCTATGGAAAAAAAGAGAGAAAACTTTGTGTTTTTTTTTTAACTTATTACCGTGGTGTTACATATAATTTAACCACCATAGGTTTTCAAATTTGCCAAAACGATAGTTTGGATACATGGATGGTGTAAAATGACAATTTCAAATTTATTTCCCGTAAATGGCCTAACGGGGAAAGCACCTTTTAACATTTCAAAAAAATTTTTGTTTGTTATTTTAATCTTTAGATATATCGCATTAGAATATCTTGTCAAAATTTCAATAGCTAATTCTCGAGATTGTGATGCCTCTCGGAAGTGGATGGCGTCGAACCCGTCGCGCCCGCTAACTTTAAACGGTGTTTTCTCGAAACCATGTTTTTCAAAATTGTGTTAGTAAATGCTAATAAAAAAAAACAGCTGAACAGTTTTTCATTATCCGACATTCAAAGAGCATAAAAAGCTGTTTAATAAAAGCTACAGATTTCAAAAACAAATAATTTTTCGACCCTTTTTGACTGCAAAATGGTTTTTTTTTTGAGAACCTGGTTAATTTTCGAATATCGCAAATATTTTAGTCTATCTACGATAAATTTGAGATGAAAATTGGGGCCAGCATTGCTTGCACACTTTACGAAGTCAGCGGCGACGTGACTTACAAGATCCTTGAAAAAATGGTTAATTTTGAATTTTCAATTTTGCAAAAAATGTTTTTTTTTTCAAACTTCGAAAACATCACTGTAAATAAATATTATACTTATTTGAAAAAAAACTGTCTTCATTTCGCTACAAATCAACTGCGGTCTCTAAATGTACTTCCTCCCCTTAGGCTGTAGATATCTGCATCTAGGCTTTTAAAAATATTCACTCCGATTTGCACGCCCACACTAACCAAATTCGGATTAACCCAATGACGGATACCATAAAATCCACAGTACCATATTTTATAATTCACATAGCAAAAAAGTGGAGGCACCTTAATCTAACATCAAAGATATCAAGGATGTGAATGAAGGGACGTGGCTTTATCTAAAGTGACTGTAAAATAAACAAGGACGAGATATGTATATTTTATGCGTCGGAGAAAATGCATTAAAACGCGCACAACAGCTACGCTTGTAACGCTCGCTATAAATACCAATATCCGCCAACCACCACCACCCCCATAGCATTCAACTCGCTCCATTCTCCGCATGGGACGTCCTTCGTCGATTGAATGGCAAAGTAACTCATACACAATGCTCGACTTTTTGCTTCAACGACCCTTCAATGGCGCTACAATGTCTCCCGCAGTTGCATATTGCTTCCGATTGCACTCAGTGGCATCGTTTCCCTGATTCGTTTGTATTTTTTTTTGCTTTTTTGTTTTTGTTACCTACTTTTCTTTCTTCTCCTTAATTTCTTTTCGCAAGCAATGGCTCGCTAGCAGTATTGGTGGTTTTTCATTTAAATTTTTGCTACATTTCGCTGCAAGTTGACTTTAAATAATTCAGGCGAGTGTGACTACAGAACGGGAAAAGTACGCAAAATACAATCACACAATCGGCATCGAAGACATGAAAAGTGTCAGGAGAGTTAAGTGGTGCAATCAGAAATGGCGCAAGCTAAAATGACACAAGGGAAGAATGCAGAGTAAATGGAATTGCAATTCGGGTGGAGTTCACAATATGAATACAAAAAAATGTATTTGATGGCATTTTTGGCGTTATGACAATGGCTTTTATTGTGGATGTCTTAAATGGGGAGACACAATATCAGTTGCTAACTAGGAGTTGTAAAAATATTACGAAACATAAATGAAGTATTCACAACAATATTTGGTGACTTTTGAAAATAACAAAAATGTAAGCTTTTGCCGTACATATGCAAATTATTTGTTCTTTTACAATCAGATATATGAACCGGCCAAACCAAAAGCTTTTTCGAAAACTTTATTTTCATCAAAAAAGTTTATGTTTTTAATAAGTGAAACTTGTATTTGCCCCAAAGTAAAAAAAATATTACTTGTTTGTATTACGATTTCCTCAATTCCGGAACTCTGAACATCAAAGATATAACGCTAGCTTTTTTTCGGTAGACAAAGGACTAAACGATATTATAGACGAAACAAAGAAGTATTTACATATTTATTGGATGTGCTAACCGATACAATACGAAACTCAAGACAGAAAAGAAATTTGGTATGACTCTGAATTTACTTCTACAAAAAAAGTAAGAATCGAAAAATAATGCCTATTATTTAAAGAAATATATTTGCGAAAGCATTAAATCAAGAACAATTACTTATTTCCCAATTTTGCTTATAACTTTGCTCTCTTAACGGTTGTTTGTAACAGGCTAAAGGCCCGTACACACTGTGATAATTTCTGACGAGCACATCGTCGATAGCGTCAATTTTACTTCCGTCGCTATACTCGATGTTCTTACAATTTCGTTATTTTGGATGTTATTTTAAAAAGAGTTAAATTTTATCCAAACACGAGTAAATCTAATATTAAAATATAACAACAAAAGCAAAATGTTAAATCAAAAATACACGTTTAATTCAGTGCTCGATGCTTTGCTATAATTTGAGCGAATCGATGGTATTTCGATGCGATGCTATGCTCGACGCTTTGCCTAGGTTAGATTAGGTTAGGTGGAAGTCGTAGTCCCTTCAGGACATATAAAATGAGTTCATTGTGATACCACTTATTGTTTGAACGAAAACAACGAACACAGTTACCAAAATGGTTAATTGGAGAAATGCCGCGCACCCAAAATGAAGTCCCGCAGCTGCTGAGGAAATAAGAGTCTAGGTACTTAAACCTCAGCCTCGCATAGGCAGGGCAGCTGCGTCGAAAATGAAATGATGGTTCCACCTCATCATTCTCCAAACAACTGCTTGAAAGAGGGTCAGAGATTATATTCAGCGTAACCGTATGAACACTTATCGGACAATGTCCGATCAGAACTTTGGTTCGATGAACGAGATTGATCGCTTTGTTAACGACCGATTCTCCTTTGAACGCCTACGGTCTAGCATCGATTAGAGGACTTTGGAAATTCAGCATGTCGTGGTATTTTCCCAGCTAATAGAAGTCATAAGGTGGCCAGAGGAGCTATCACTACCGCCTGACTTCAAAAGATGCCCTGCCGAGCGAGCTCAACGGTCATCCAGTTTCTTGCAAAGTTGCTATGGTCCTCCTGCATCCAAATTAGTCTGATACGAAAGTAAAGAGAAGTCAGGCTCTTCGCGACCAATTTTTACCTAAAAATTGAAGACCCTAAGGCCTTGATTGTAGGCGGGCTATCAGCATAGATGGTCGCGCCACACGGTAATTACATTGGTGAGTAGGCGATCAGATGTATCCTTGATTGCGACCACTACTGTAGTATGTTACGACCTTAAGACCACCACAGTAGTCCGGGCGCCTCAATTCCTGAGTGAGGGGGAGCTCCTTGCAGAATACACCCCCTCCAACCTTATCATCCAGCTTCGACCCGCCCGTAAAGAAGTTCACCGGCCCTTATCCTCAAGGGCCACCTCTTATCCCATTCCTCCCTTTTCAGGATATGAGTGAAGAAGGATCCATTTGAAGTCAGAAACGACAGGCAGCTGTCTGTTTATTGTGGAACACAGTCGGAGGTGGTCAGAATTTTATAGTGACGGTGAAACTCTAGCCATTGCTTTTTAACCGGGTGGTCGCACGAGCTGCAGCAAGTTTCCTGTCCAAAATCAGGTCCTAGTACCTAACCCGGTCCGAAAGCAGAAGTATTACTGATCAGAGCAGATGTAAGACAAAGCCGATTGTGGACGTCTGGCATCAGATTTTCAACTGAACGAGACGAGTTCCGTCTGCGAGTAGATTATTTCTCTTCGCCTAAAGCAACAGAGATATATACATATATATATAGACACATTTCACACCAAAATGTTCACAATGAGAATAGAAATCGATTAGATCATATCTGTACGTGCGACCATGTATCGGAAAAATAGCATAAATATAGAGCTATCACAAGTGAGAAAAAACATACCCAATGATAATTCTGTTTATTTTTGAAACTACCTCACCAACTTCTTTAATGGGCATAATTTTGAAAATTATATTCATTAGACAAAAACCGAGAACAAAACCACTGTTCGTATGTATATCTGTAACTATAAAAGGTAGTTTGCTCAAATTTGATATACTGGATTGGGTTGGAGGAAGGATTTTTGACTTAAAGAAATGTTGAAAAATTTGCGTGGCACTACACAATTCATTGCAAATATCTCTGACATCACACTATCGGACTCTACCGAATTTGGTTTGCATTGCAACGCAGTAAGCACAATTTGGAAGATTAAAGAAATCGGGAAATAAACCATGGTAATATATAAAATAATCCACATATTCGATATTTTATTACGTCATGTAGAAAATTCTCTCAAATTGTGTACGAAGAATTTTATTCGAGGTAGAAAAGCGTAAAAATAAAATTTTTGGAAAATGGGCCTTACAATAATAATAATTGTATAATTTATAGAGCTTGAGGCCAGTTTTGTATTAGGGAATAATATGAGAAACAACAATTTTTCAAAGTGGTAGAAGTGATTGCTGCTATTTGGGAGATCACCACATCTCCTCATCAGACTTCATTCTTTCTAGACTTTACCTGGCTTTGAACCATGGTACACGGGATTGCTAGGCGAGCACGCAACCACTCAGCCACGCTAACCGTGTGAAAATTGCTTGTCTTCTCATTATCCCTATCTCCAACCATACCGCTATTAAGTGTGACATCGCCACTATGTGCTTAACAGAGTGGTTGGCATTGTTGTTTTTTGCAAATCTATAAGCCTTTTGTACTACTTTTAGTTTTGCTTTTTAGGCTTGCTCATCCTTATTGTAATTATTGTTATTTTTGGCCTTATATTTATGAAACGTCTGTATAATTTATAGAGCTTGAGGCCAGGTTTTTTGTTTCTCATATTATTCCCGAATACATACCTGGCCTCAAGCTCTATAAATTTTACAGTCGTTTCATAAATATAATATAAAATATAAAGACCAAAAATAACAATAATAATAATTTGTTTGTCCCAAACTACATATGTACATATGAGATGCCATAACTTCAAAGGTAATAAAGGGCTTTAAAGGCTATACTTTTCTCCGCTAGGTCGCGCATGAGTCGACATTTTCAAATTAAAAAATTTGTGTCTATGATTCGATTTTAATGAAGTGAGACGAAAAATACTTTTACCAAAAATGGATCCGCTAGAGTCGAATTTTTCAAAAAATTCGTATTTATGGTTCAGTTTTAAATATATATGTATATATATAATAAAAATATCAAATACTTCTACGAACAATGGAATCTAGTGGAGTAACTAGAGGCAAGTTATTTAGAAAATCTCTATTTATGATCCTATTTTCATGATATTAGAAACATACAAAGGAATCGAGTTGTTTACAAAATCCGTGTTTATGGCCCGATATTGATGATATTACAAAAATATTCTACATGTGAAAGAAAACATGTGTCGGATATTTAAGGTTGTGTTTCATCCTAACTAAGGCTATCGTTTACTTATTTTTTTTTTAATATTTAATTGGAGGTATTGTCCGCTATTTAAGCAAAGCTGGGAATGCATTCAGAAATTCATTAAAGGCTAAAAATTTGAATTAACTATTTTCGGGACTCTCATACTTAAATTGATAGCCACATAATGATATAATAAATAAATATTTAATAATGAAGCCTTTTGGGATTTGATTTTCGTGAGAAATTATTTTCAAAGTCATTAATAAATACTACACATGTAGTCGAATATATTTACCTTTATGCAATAGAAATTGAGTCACTTCGTGAGCTGCAGCACACAATTTAAATATGTTTTACATTCTTTTTTTTGTTCACCTTGTCAAGGGGTGTGTTTTGATTGGCATTGTAATATTAAATTAATGGAAATTTTCAGCACACAACAACTACATATCTACATATAAAAGTAAATACACACACATAAATATATATATATTGTACACATAAACCAATTCAGGTTTGTTATTTACACGCTTAACACAAACGCTACTCGCCGTCAACGTTTATACCTAAATTGAATTGAATATTGGGGACAACGGTGTCACATGAATTACCATGGCAACTTAAGGTCAATTCAACTGATGCAGATTGAAAAGAGCAGACAGCAAACAACAAACAATTCAATGATTTAACATCAAGCCAATATTCTCTATTGGTTCCCTTCTAAAAACGTTCTCGAACATTGAACACCACAAAAAGTGTGCGATAAATTATAAAATTAATATTCAAATGTCCTTGAATATTGACATACATTACTTAATACACACATACATACATACATACATATGTACGTGATGCAGGGACATGTTGTCAAATTTAATAAACTGTTAACAAATTTATAAATACAAATAAAAGCTTATGTCTGGGATTCTAAAATAAAGACACATGTGGTTAATGGAATGCAAGTAAACCCTAAATAGATTTAAATTTGTTTGTCCATCTGTGCATCTGTTCATCTGTATACCTGTTTGTTTGTTTGCACAACTTTTGAAAATAGTTGAAGAGATTTCAAGGGGCTTTCACTAACAAGTTTGAAGTTTTTTGATATTCTGACACAGTTCAAATATTTTTTATATAATGAGTTGAGTGTTGCCCTAAATTTTTCACAATATTATAAATTTATTTATATCAAATCAAAAGAATTTAAAAGCCGTGTTTATCTTTTTTATTATCAAATAGTGCACTGGGGTGTTGTATTCACGGCTGGGTAAGCAGCTACAGCCGGATCACAACATTCAACTCCTACTCTCGCGTTCTCCTCGCGCTCCCCGGGCAACGCGAGCAACCTTCAGTACCCAACCCGTATGGATCTTTAGGTTACGGCAAAGAGAGTAGATAGTTCTGGTGGGGTCACTCTGACATATTAGATTCAACGGCTCACCGGAATTGTTTTTGTAGCGTCTGTTCACCAGGTAAGGTGTGGCTGCAGACGGATTTGGAAGTGCGAAATTCATTTTTTCATTAATTCAAATATATGTAGTTGAAACCGCAAAAAATTCTATATTAAAAACGTTCTCTTTTAATCATCAAGCAAACATCGCTAGGTGGAACTCTTTTTCAATGCGGCAAACTCCAAAAGGTCACAGCTAAAAATGAGCTAAAAATTCAGACCCTATGCTGCAATAGGAGAAACAGGCACCGATGATGATGATGATGACCAAATAGTGCGATTCCAGGATAACATGCGTTACAATAAGAACACCTTTTTTAAGGGTTTAACAAAATTTTGATTACATAAATGGTTCACTTTTGAAGAAACAATAACGAAGGTAATTTTATTGTGAATTTTTGAACGCCATATTAACTACCTGACTATTAAACATATAATGACATTTCGTGCTACCATCCGTGGTAAAAAAAAGGTTTTTTTTTTATTTATTTGTATTTGGTGATAAAAAGAGAAATTTTATACAAATATTACTATCGCTGTTCTATATCTATGCATCGGTAGAGCTCATATTTAAGTATAATCAGTCATCTACGATAATCAACATTGCTGGTTCTGGAAATCAAAAATATTCCACATTATCATTATCTCGAGTATTACAAGGGGCATATCATCTTCATCCGCCGTACGATAGGAAGCGAGCGATGTCGCTCAATATGTCCATATTTATTTTACAATTAGAAATAAACGATAGGAGATACTGCGTTTTATCCACATTCACCGTTGAATCCACTCGTCGGTGAAAAATTGTCGCCAAAGTCGCTATAGAGTCTCTGATACTTGTTTTCAACCATTTATGAGCCAAGAGAGTTGCGACCGCCTACGCAACTACCAAATTGATAAGACTACATTCCTATCTCTACCAATTATCTTGATATAATATTGAAACATGCAATGGTGTTTTTTAAATGCGAAAGCAAACAAACAAAGTTCATTGAAGTAGCCTACACTTAAAAAAAAAAGTATTTCCTTAAAATAAGAAATTAATTTCCTTATTTTACAGTTAATGATTTTTTGTTACATAATAAAAAAAAAATACCTCAATATGAGAACCGTTCGCTTAGTTCAGGTTCATTCAGAAAATATTGTGTCATTAATTTGAGGAGGTAAATTTACTAAATTTTATTTCCCCAAATAATTTTGGGTTTTGCCAGAGCTTCTTAACCAACAAACGAAACAAAAAGAGTTGCGGCGTCCGAACTTGGAACTTTTTAATATAAAAGGTATAAAATATCAAACAAAAGCATTCCATTTTAAAACAATAAAAATTAAATTTAAATCGGCAAAAATACATGTAAATAAAATACGTATTCAAATGTTTGATTTCTTTGTGAAAAAAACTTTTATATAGGATTTTTTTTTAACTGAGGAAATTTTCATTTTCTCAAGACAAGTAAAAAAAGAACACTGTCAATTTCCTTAACATTGGGTCCGTTGTGTTGTAACCGACTCGCAAGAGAATAGGAGTACTAGTAAGGATAATGTATAGCAACAATACTAACTCTGAAAAATATGCGAGTTGAGCTAATTCGGTAAAACGATATACGACCTAGTATGTAGTACTGGGAAGTGTCAAAGCTGCGCTATTGTGAATAAGCCATAGGAAAATACATGGGAAACTTCAACTTAAATCCTAATATTTTTTTACTTGCATAGTCTTTTTAAATATATAACGAGATCAAACCAAAATTTGTCAGCACGTCTTATTTCCGTTCTTAAATAGCACTAACAAAAATCACATATTCGCGAAAGATGCGAACAGGCAGCGAAAGGAAATTTTATCCGAGTTAGATCGTTGCTTTGCCAGTCGGTTACAAAGAAGCGGGTCTATTTATCAAAAACTACTTCTGAATGGTTTATTTTTCCTAAGAACAAAAAAAAATTTTCTGCAAATTAAGGAAATGTGTTTTCCTCCAACTCGGTCAAATCGTTTTTTCCTTTTAAGGAAACCATGTCTTTGGAGCTAATTCAAGGACATTTTTTTCTCGGAATCAGATAATTTTTCCCAGCGCCAGGAATTTTTTTCTGAGTGTATAAATAGGATAATTTCATTTTTGATATAATTGTCTTTTATTTATTCATTTAGAATTAGATAATATTATCTTACGCCAAAGAATTTTTTTCTTAGTGTACATCTATGGAAGCAAATATGAACAAATTTTAAAAATTAGATTTTAAATACCTACATCAGAAATACCACAAAAAGCATAATTCGAAAGCATAATCACTTGGTGTTCGTAACCTATCGTTATCGCTGTGATAAAAATTGAACAATCTAAAGAAAATCAGAGCAACCATAAATTTGCCGTCATATCCACCACTTGCGTGGCCCACATGGAAGATGCTTACTGCCACATTCGTGTGCAGATTACAATGGCATATATAATGAAAATACCATTGATGCTCCAATAACCCGCAGAGTTGTAAACGCTCCGATGAAACCTCATCAGCACAATGGGCTACAAAAAAAAAAAAAAAAGAAAAACTTAGCAACATCGTACCGCTGTGCAAAATGTTGTGCGATGGTTTGATGTGAAGTTTAGAAATGACATCAAATGAAAATATAGAATAATTTCCAGCACCACCAAATGCGAAAAGCAGTCAGACGCTATTGTGCGTCGCGAATACAATTACTTTTTTATTTGCACACATTGCACATACGCATACAGATCCTATTTTATGACATACGAGTATTAAATATATAGATATATACAAACAGTTGCACATATTTGTAAGTATAAGTATAAGTAAGTGCTTACATGCAATAATATTATCGAAATTGCAGTGAAGCCATTAACATACTCACTTCTATGTCTATGCTAGGTCGGATCGAAATTTATGTTAATAATTCTGTATAAAAGTTGAAAAAACACATCGAGATGCACCACGCTCTGGAAAGGCAATTGTTGAAAATATCGATAAAATAATGAAGATCATCGAAGGCCCAGGAGCTAAACATTGGACAAATCCCGCTTGGAACCTTCTAATTAAGGCTGGATATAAAAGGAAGCTCCCGACGCAAAAAAAACTTCATAGACTGAATTTTCCTCTGCGAATGGCTGCAAAATCGCAACAAAATCGATCAATTTCTGAAGCGAATGGTAACTGGTGCTGAAAAGTGGGTGACTTTCGATAACATCAAGTGAAACCGGCCGTGGTCGAATCGCGATAAGCCAACGTTACCTAGGGCCAAGACTGGATTGACGGCCAGGAAGGTTTTGCTATGTGTTTGGTGGGGTTGGATGGGAATGACCTACTATGAGCTGGTCTTCTACGGGCAAACTCTTAATTCGGGTCTGTGCTGTGCGAGGAATTGTATTCCATAAGGACAACGTAAGGTCACAGATATAGATATTGTCTCGCAAGAGGCTCCGGGACCTTGATTGAGAGGTTCTTATGCATCCACCTTATAGTCCAGCTCTCGCACCAAGTGATTACTACCTGTTTCTCTCTATGCCGAATGATTTTGCTGGTGAAAAATTCGCCTCAAGAGAAGCTTTTGCAAATCGACTGTCCCAGTTTTTTTCCAATAGGGACGATGGTTTCTATGATAGTGGGTCTATGAAATTGTCTTCGAAATGGCAACAAGTTGTCAAATAAAGCGGTGCATATTGGACCTAAATTGGATTATTCTAACTATACAATTTTGTGCAAAAATCATGGATTTAGTTTTACATATATCCAAATCCGAATTTATTTTTATGCGCGAGTGTCCTAGTACCCAGGATATTATAATCTTGTAAAAGAACAAAGCGCAAAAATGCCAAAAATACTTGCTCGAAATGGAAGAAAAATTATTGCCGAATAGAAAGTTAATGGTGGGCAATTGCTTATAAAAACCACATCTTCCTCAAACAAACTTAAAAATAGCGAGATCGACTGGTCAAAATGATATTACAAATTTTATGAAAACTATTAAAAAAAATGTTAATGTTAATGTTTGATTAAGTAATATGCTGGTGAAAAAACTTATGGAGTTTTACTCACAACATGGTGTCAATGCGGTGCCGAAAGAGGTCAACCCTCCGAGTTGCCCTGAGTTACGGCCCATCGAAATTCTTTGCGCTCAAATGAAAAGAGACTTGAAAGAGATAAAATCTGAAGGCTATGCAGTGGCGCAATTTCGAAATAAATGGCATAATCAGGATAAGGAAGATAGTTAAAAGATGATGTATAAAAATTATTTAAAGGGGTATCACAGACGATTCAACAGTTTCGGAGAGGGGAATTGTTTCTTCAAATTGTACCGTGAGTATTTGCACAACTATTGGAGAGGATTTTAAAAAGTAGTGGTAGAAGTGATTTTGAGGTAAATTTTTTGACTATTGATCAAACGTGGACTCCTCAGTATGATCCGTAGTTTAAGTAAAATTCGAGTCTTTAAAGGAACTGAATTGGCCAGATACTTGAGATAGCCCTTTAAAAGAGATGTGGAAATTGCGAAGATTGCTCTTTACGGCACTAAGATAAAGAGATCGTTGAGAGGCTTTTCTGTTTTCTTTTCTTTTTTCAAAGAATATTTATTTTGTATATTGGAACGATTTAGCGTCATGTCTTGTCAAGTTTGGTTTGGAGACCAACCGATTTCGGCGCTGTGCCAGTTTGAATGTAATTTTTTTTTTTTTTTTTTTTGGCATGTAGGAATTCACGTCGAGGGGATAACATTCGATCACACAAATTTCAAATCGCTCTTTTCACTCATTAAACACACTAGACCGCTTAACAGTCGCTCTACTCCGAATGCACAGTGGCTCATAGCTAAAATCGTGTAGTTCCATTTTTTGCTAACAATATTTCTAGTGTTAAATTTTTTTTGTTAATTTTTATAAAAATATAGTTAATTTTCATATCAGAAAGTTTAAAAATAAAATAAAATTAATTGTAAAAATTATCCGATAATTTAACAAACTTAAAAGAAATTTCTTAAAAATTTTCAATTTTCTGCTAAGAATTTTTTGAAACTTTTCGAGTGTGGAGTTTTGTCCGCCACTCAATTTTGGTATAGACAAATGTAAGTTTTTAATGCCTTAAAATTTTGCATTGATTTTTCATAATTTTTTTTGAGGAGAGTGTGGCACATTTTTTTCCATACAACACCTGCACGAAATATTATAAAATTTTATATGGAAGAAAATGAGCCACAACGACGGCAAGAAAAATTATCATAAATCAATGGAATTTTTTAGGTAGATACTTGAAATCTGCACTTTGTTTATTAAAATTGAATGGTTTATAAACTGCATACTTGAAAAATTTATAAAAATTTTGAGAGCAAAATTGAAAGTATTAAAGAATTTTTTTCAAGTTTCTTAAATTATCATACAATTTTTACACAGAAAAAAAAACAATATTTTTAATATGTGTGATGTTAAATAATTATATAAATTTATATAAAAAATTAACAAAAAAAACTGTCAATAATTTAAAAACCAACACTGCACGATTTAATCTGTGAGCCGCTGTAAATGTTCACAAGTCGCAATCAAATTACTACACGCTATTGAAATGTGTACATACAAATGCCAACAATGGCACGTGGAATGCCATAAATAACAAACGATTATTTTGTATTCTTGTATAATGTGTAACGACTAAAATATCTACTTGAGTTCATGTGCACCCACATAGGTAAAAGATTTACAATGGAATAGGTCAGATCATTGGCGGATCAACAAAGAAACCCTAGAGCCGTCCTAAGTTACATTGAATTGGTTGCCTTAAGCAGATGGAAAGTGTATACCATAAACTCAAAGAATAAATAAGAGAAACGATGATACTGAGAAACATTTTGTATTCACCTTGCCTTAACTTCGTTTGAATAGACCAGATTTGAACAGAGGAAAGCCAACTTAAAATTTTTGCATGTGATTCACCATTAAATTACATTTCCAATTATGCGTACTAAGAAAGAATCATTAAAAAATATATGTACATATATTGTATTCGCATTTATACATCATTTGCTTTCATCGCATTACCATCGGCACACGCTCGACTTCATTTTCATTAAAGGTAAACCCACCAACTAAAATGCAACCGCAAGCTTGTTTACCTCCACAAACGAGCCATTCGTCCGGTTCTGACCTTATTATCTACCAGCCCCGTCGGTTGTACCTACACGCAAGAAAGAGTTGCAATTATGCCAGTTGCCTGTTTAAAATGCTATAGCAATTTCTAACACAACCATAGAAGTAGAAGCGGTCGATTGCAGGAAAGAAAAAAAAAACGTGCGAGCAAAAGAGATTGAAGGAGTGAGTAGCAGGATGTAAAGGATTTACAAGGGCTACGAGTATACCGTGCAAAGCGCAAACATTGGAAAACACTTAAAGCGATTTCTGGAAAGTTGCGGTAAATGTATAAAAGGTGCCATTGGGAATAAATGTAACCCGCATTTCTACACACATTTACATACATACATACATACATACAATACATATGCACATACTCAATTGCGAAACGTTAGCGTATGTGAAAAGTGGAAAACCGGCTATGCAGCGTCGAAATTCGTTTTACAAAGGCACATAGCCGACGACAAAATGCAATCAAGATATTATAGTAGAAGTACATATATAAATCGGAGCTAACGGTGTTTGCATGGAAATACGGATGGACGAGTATTGCCTGGATATGTGGCCACAAATGAGAGCTACGGCATTCCATTTATTTAATTTTTGTTTTATTGTAAAAGTTGCAGTAAAGAAGTACAAAATAATCTTATTCCTACATGTTGGTATGATTTAACCCAATGTTGTTTTATTTTTCGAAAACCCCAAGGTTCGGCCAGATAATCGAAAATAGCAATAGGTGAGTATCGCACTTAGGGACTGTGTCAAACGGTAGCATAGTTCTATGGTGAGATATATTTTTACTATGGTGAGGAAATTTTCATTTTCCGTCGTGAGAATCGGTAAATTTTTTACTACAGAAAAATTTTAGCATGGAGTTCATAAAACAAAAAATCAGCAAATATATAAACAATACTAGCGTTATAAATTGCCATTCTTCTAGAATTAAAGGCAATACGATAAATGTGCCTTTCAACTTTTAGTTTACAACAAACAACTCGCCAAAAGTTCCAAGTAAACAGATTGCTAGTTAAGATGTTTAAACCCATAAACAATGACTTAGTTTTTAATTTTATTTAACTTCTTACTGACTAACTATTAAAAAATAAGGATATAACTGCATGATAAAACTATATTACTAGTGTTTCTTTTTTAATTTTTACCCCCCCCCAGCGCCATATTATTCCACTTCTGTTTAGTTTTGGTTTGTATAACATATACTAATTTCGGTCTTCTTCTTTAATCTACTTTTTTTCAAAATTTTCTAATTGCATGCCAAATTTTTCACCAAATTATATTCACCTCATAACTTTCAAAAATTTTCATTCCCATGTACTTTGCTATCATTTGGCACTGGCTTTCAGCTCATAAAATAAAAAACCGTAAATGAAAAGTCATCTTAAATACACGAAATTTTTCGAATATTTTTTTTTAGTAAACTGTCAGTCTTGGGTAACCATAGCTTTTTTAATGTTAGGAATAAAAAAGTATATAATTAGATTATAGCCTTTAATTTTATTATATTAAAGTGCGAGTCTCATGCGGTTAACAATTCTGAGAATTTTTTACAGTCGGTGTTCAGCATTTATTTCCGTACAAAAACAAATTGTGTCATGAAGGAAAAGTCTCAACACCGTCATCAAAAAAAAAATTCTCAAAAATCAACAAGAATTTTCAGTCACTTAAAACTTGCACCTTATTATAGTATTATTTAATTTACTACAAAACTGCGTACTAAATTTTTTTGTTTGTTTTCATTTCTATAAAAGACTTTGAAAATTTTTTGAAACTTTTTTGATATTGATGAATTTTTTTTTAATTTTATAAATAGTTTGAAACTTTTACTTATATAGTTATGAGTTATACATTTATGCAAAGTTATTAAAATTAAATTAATAAATATAAGTTCCATGGTTTTCGAATAACATTTTTAGTTTAAATATTTTTCAATACGCGATATTCCACCCTTAGATATTTCAGTCTTCTTGCTCGTGTATGCGGTTTGTTTGATATTAGAAAAGGTATTTTATTTCAGGCGTAAAAAATATTTGGGCAAATACATAACCGTTACTAGACTAAAAGAATAAAAGTCCGGATTTTTCAATTTTAATTGATGCTATCCATTTCCAGACAACCGGTCAGGTACAAGCATGATTTTCAATTTTCACCAAAATCAAATACATTGTTTGTTGGTCCAAATAATGAGACACGTATTTTTTCTTTTGGCTCGGAAAAATTTTTTGGTCGAATTAAACGCGCTTTTGTTTTTCAGTCAATAATCGATTATTCAAGTTGACAGTGAGAATTTTCTTTTAAATGCCTATAACTTTGTCAAAATTCAATGGATTCTAGCAATGTTTTTACTAAAATGTCAGTTATTTTTGGTACTTTAAGATAGAATGATATAGTGATTGATTTCCATTATTTGAAATTTTTTATTTTACAATAAACAAAAAGTGAAAATTTTTTTTAACATTTATTTTCTCAAAAAGTGTATCCTTTTTTCCTCTCAAACTTTTTCACTGGGAAATAGACACTTTGAACTACAATCAGCATAAATCACCAATAGCAAAGATTTTTTTTCGGAGTTATGATTTTTACTAGAAATAATTCGATTTTGTGGTACATGCTAAAATGTAATCAGTAATTTTCACTTAAAAAATTGAAATGATGAATAATAATCAAAGTGCTGAATAATTGCAAGCTTCTTAAAATAAAATTTTATGTGTAGATCCCTTTATGATTATGGAATTTTTGAAATTCCATGTGTAACGTTTATGTCAGTAACTGCTGGCAGGAGTAAGGAAAATAAATTCAATGCAATTGCACATGTGTGTTATTTTTTATACAAATTAGAGATAGAAAAATATGACAATAACCTATAAAGTTTGTATATTTAATATAAAACGCAAAAATGGATTTTTCATTATCGATACATTAAAATAGAAATATTTCCTTACATGCGGGGGTTTTTTTCCACATTGATGTTTTTTTTCTTTCTAAAAATTTCCAGTTCTTTGACATCTAATAACAAGTGTTTTATTTGCGGCGTTCTCAATTGCACTTTTTCCACAAATGTTTTTGCACATTGAATATAGTCCGTGGGCTCTACAGTTAAATTATGCCGCGTCGCAAAATGTTTTACTAGTCCCCCAATTCCATCACACGAACCTTTTCCGTGCCCTGTTGCAGAAAATATCCTTTTTTTTTAATCACCGATTTTTTTAGTTCATTCGGCATATTGGTATTATGTGTAAAATCTGTAACCCAAAAAAGTTCAATATTATTATTTATTTAAATTCAATATATTTAGGATACGCGATAATGCATTTAGTATGAAAAGGGAACAGCGTTGCTGAAAATGTCACGAAGTCCACCTAATTACAGCCCAACTTTCATCCCAACGCATATTAGTGCATCGTGAATTTTTGGCAACATGTCATAATAACGAATTTGCATTAAAAGCTTGCGATAAATGCTCTTACTGTAAGTACAGCAAAGCGACGAAATCCCACCGAAAGATCTGGATTGAACTCCGAATAGATTACTTCGGTAATCTTTAAAACATTTGACGTTCTAGACACAATCTTCGATGATATTTTTGGGGGTTACGCTGAATATTGCTTGAATCGATCTTACACTCGAAACGAGGCGTTGTCATCGACTTCCTGACGATTCGATTAAAAAGCGGGAAAATGTGATTTTTTATTTCAAAACTGTGCGGTAGACAGTGTGTTTTAATATCTATTTGATACACAAAAAACGATCACAACACTACTTTTTGCTGATATATTATATAATAATATTCCATTAAGTTAAACAATATAAGAATATTACAGTATGTACCACAAAAACGAATTATATCTACAAAAACTCATAACTCCGAAAAAAAATCTTTGCTATTGGTGATTTATATTGATTGTAGTTCAAAGTGTCTATTTCCCGGTTGAAAAATAAAAAAATTCAAATAATGGAAATCAATCATTTTATCTTAAAGTACCAAAAATAACTGACATTTTAGTAAAAACATTGCTAGAATCCATTGAATTTTGACAAAGTTATAGGCATTTAAAAGAAAATTCTCACTGTCAACTTGAATAATCGATTATTGACTGAAAAACAAAAGCGCGTTTGATTCGGCCAAAAAATTTTTCCGAGCCAAAAGAAAAAATACGTGTCTCATTATTTGGACCAACAAACAATGTATTTGGGTTTGGTGAAAATTAAAAATCACGCTTGTACCTGACCGATTGTCTGGAAATGGAAAGCATCTATTGAACTTCTTCCCAAAAGGTTTCAAAAATTAAAAGAAATTCAGGATTCTTTTCCAAAAGGTCCTGAGATTAAAGGAACATAGATAACTTCCTTTGACAACAATATTTGGTCCGGCGCTTTTATTACATCGAAAAAAATAACTGATATTTTCGGTCCCTGGAGTATAATCAGTTGGCATTAGCCACTTGATTTTTTATTCTTTACTCAAAAATGCAGTGGATCTATTATTTCAATCCCAGCGTTTGCCAAACGTATTGCTGGGTCTCTCTAAGAAATTTATACAATTACTGGAAAACCCCGAAAGATATCGTTCTACCAATTAATACAAGGTGGCTGATGAAAGCCGCAACCAAAACCAAAAAAAAACAACGTTAGGACTTCACTTCTGCATTAGGAATCTGTTCACTCTTATTTTTATATTATTCGTAGATCCTTATATTTTATGAAAATTAAGAATTGGAACAATGAAACAAGGTTTTGAATTTTGCGCCGATTTCACGCGTTAGAGTTTGTAGTATCCGCCCAAAGGGAATATAGGCGCAGCATACAATTTTGCATAAATTTATTTCTATACAAAGTTCAACTAACAAATTCGAATGCAGTAGACTTACCGATTCGCTGGGAATTTCGCCAGAATTTCCTTCAAATGGTGGAACATGTTGAACAGAATTTTTATGTCTGACGAGGATTATTTTGATGTAGCCGGCAATGCTAAGAATTAGTTTAGGACTTTTCATCAACCACCTTATATTTATTAATTGCCATTTGCATATGTAACTACCAGGTGGCAACTCTCTCAAAACTGACGGTATACACCTTATCCTCGCCGAGACGAAAAATTTGCCACTAATATTATAATGCTTGCGTAAAATTTAATAAAATATTACTTTGCAACATTTAGCGTTACTCATAAAAATTAGCTGAGGGATACCGTTTGACATTCATGCTAATATTTTATAAAGTAAACCTATGTACATATAATATTATAAAAAAAAACATTTCAAACAGGATATTCTCAGAAAAGTTAACTATGAACCTTCTTGCCAAAAAGAAACCGCTTTTATAGCCATATTTAAATATTTTATATAGTAACTTGTGTTTGGTTAAATTAAATTTAAAACAGCTGGCAAACCCCTCACAAGCATAAAATATAAGAGATAAATTAATTTCATAAAAATCGGTACAATCGCTACGGAGTTCGACCACAAATACCGTCACATCAGATTTTGTTATCATCATCTATTATTATTACTTACAGTACAGCGCACTGCACCAGTATATGCCTTGCTGTTGCCTTTCCCGCTCTACAGTTTTGTCCGGTAATAATTCAACGTGTGGTGTCCTGTAGGATTTCTTTCCCCTCTTTGTTAGCCCTTAAACCCTTGATATTTCCCCTTTGACCGAAAACCTTTATTCTTAAGAATATTCATAAATGTTGAAAGGATATGAAAGTAGAAAAATACTAGAGGTTTTAAAAAGTGCCAATATCGGAAAACACAACTTCGCTCCCTTATACTCGTATAAGCTATAAGAAAAAAATGGTTGCTTTGTTGTCTATCTTCCATACTGTAATAAAAATGGGGAAAAAATCGTGTATCTACATTGGAATTTTTCTCTATCTGTTTGTCTGTTTGCCTGTCCATAACCAATTGGCACAGAAGAAATTTTCGCGCTATAGTTAAAATTTTGTTCACCACAGAACTTTTCTATCAATCGCCTCAAGTTCATATTTTGTATTTTTTTTTTCAAATTATAAACATATTAAATAAAGGAAAAAAATTCTTCCCATTGGCTTATAATTATTCATTGCCTCGAAATCATTTCCTTCAAAATAAATTAAACTTTTTTCACTGCCGTCGAAGTATGCTGGTGTTTAGTTTCCTTTTCGATTTTTTTTTTGTCGGTAGCGATGCACAGAAATAAGCACATTTTTCAGATACATACAAACTCAATTGAAATAGGAAAGAAGAGAAATATTGCTGGTCGAAAATTTTCTGAATATGTATATCCATATCTATAACTTTTATTCAAACTTATTTAAAAATTTTAGGAAATTACCAAATACGTCTAAATAAAATATTTCAACACCTTTATTGGAATATGTAAACTATATTTATACATATATCGGCTACTTTTCGGTCAAGTAATGATAACTCTCCTTGTGATCATGTTTTGGGTGTAGAATCAGCAAGTGATTTAGACTCGTGAATAACTGTAAGCGTTTTGCTTCTTACCGCAAATGAATAAAATTGCAATCCAAATCACGATAGAGGCAGTTAAAATAAACAATATGCATATAATGAGTGCACATAAGCATATATTACATACATATGTATATACATATGAACTACAAATTCAAGTAAAATATAGAATGAAAATCATTGGCAATGTGCCCATATGCCTGTCCTGTTGGCCATGTGAAGACCTAGACCAGAGTTTAGAAGTCAAGCGAAAAACTGTTTGGACGTCTGTCTAGTTAAATGACTGACCGTCTGTCTGGCTGACTGGCCCGGCCATCAAGTTGGCCTACTCGTTATTAGTCTGTCCGTCTGCCAAGGAGCCAAGCAGCCAAGCAGCCAAAGGGTTCAACGCAGTTCAAATATAAAGTAGATAGTGAATTTGATGTCCATGTGTGAGAATAGTTTCGGCCAAAGACTAGCTAAGAGCAATGAAAACAACAGAGCAATTTATTCGTTAGAACCGACAAAACTACGCTGTGAACATATTTTATTTACATGATAGTGCATATTTGTTTGTATGTACGTAAAACCGAAACATATTTTTTAGGCTCTTAGTGTAAAGGACTATGTTGGCAAATTCTCAACGGTATAATTTGGCAGAGCGAACACTTTTCGCTTTATCAGTTTCATCTTTCTAAATAAACGGATATCGCGCGCTTTCGACAAAAGAAGTAGTATTTATATCTAAAAAAAAAAACGAAACAAAAAAGTATCGAGTAAAATGGTTACGATGTTTTCAAGCTACATATTCTAATGAAGTCAAATTTTTAAAATACAATATTGTTTCAACAGTGGTCGAGATGCGGCCTGAGTCTCTAGGAAAAGTAATAACGGCAATTTATTTCGATATTTCAGTAACCATAAAAAAGTAATTCGCCAAAATTTTATACGCAAGACTGGGTTGGATACAAAAACGCGTGGGCGAAAAAGAATTTAGTACAGCTCTCTCAAACTCTATCAAATTTGTAGCACAGATGTTATTTTCAGTTTGCAATGAAAATTTCAAAAATTGTAAAAATTACAAAAATCAAAAAAAAAAAAAAATCCGATATTTCCGTGACTATAAAATATAAGTAATTTATTCAAATTTGATATGGAGAAAGAAACACTCGAACTTAAAAAAAATTGTGCACAATTGGCGTGCCACCATTCTTAGAAACTAAAATTTAATACATATTATATGGCAGCCGCCGCAGACGACTAAGTCGGTGGGTCCTGGGTTCAAATCCTGGCCCAGGCAAGTAACATCACAAATTAAGGAAAATAACAGTCCCACCTCAGCGGGCAATGGCAAACCGCCGAGTGTATTTCTGCCATAAAAAACTTCTCAAAAAAGCAGCTTCCGTTCGGGGTCGACGTTAAACTGTAGGTACCTCAATTTGCGTTACAACTTCACGACACACCCCAAGTTCAGCCAAACATCAAGCTATGGTGTAAGCGCCAAAATATTAAAATTTTATTATTATACATTTTAACTTAGACAACCTGATTTATAGAAATCCGGTTGTAAACTATGCCGCTCCAATTTGGTCATATGGCACAAGTAGGACCCAGTGGATGAGACCACAGACCATTCAGAACGTAGCACTCCGTATAGCAAAGTGACTCCCTCTGATGCCACCAATGGATCATCTACACCACGAGGCTTCAATACTCCCAGTTAAGGAGCACAATTTCATACTCAGCAAGTAGTTCCTCGTTCGATGCACCATCGTAGAGGTCACTCGAACAGGCACCTGCTCGCTGAAGATCCGCCTCCTAGACACGTCAGGAGGCATCTTCTTGAAATATCTGACAAAATCGAGTCATACACCACAAATGAACCCCTGACCGCTGTTGCCTACAGAGTGGTCTTAAACGACATTCACCGAGCGAAAATTACCACGTTCGTCAACTCTCGCCTGTGAATGCGTCATCGGTGTCAAATCACCACCCATAGCAGAAGAGCAGCTCCAGCGGTGTGTGATACCACCCACCTTTTCACTTGCTCTCTAAAACCGTCTCATCTAACTACGTTTTCCCTTTGATCTGATCCTGTCGTAACTGTGCATTTCTTGGGCCTTCCCCTAGATGAGTTCGCTAATAACGACCATCGTTAAACCAATCTTGCAGGATCTGAATAACCGCAACAATAACATAGAAATCTTATAAAAACCACTTCCCTCATATTTAACAAAAAATCAAATAACTATAACTATAAAGGATAATTTGCTCAAATTACAATTGGGTTGAAGAAAAAACTCAGTAAGAAAAATCTCTGAAGAAAAAAAAATCAATATATGTATTCAATTATTTATTAAATCTTGCCGAAAATTCGCTCAAATTTTTTGACGAAGTATTTAATTGAGGAGATGTTGCTACGGGAACTAAGAGTTTTGTTTTATGCGAATTTAGACTTTTCTTTATGTATTTTATTCTAAATTTGTCAAGCCCAATCACTTTGATTGATATTTTGAAATGCTGTGGAGTTTGAATGTAAAGTGAAAAGTACATTTGTAAAAATTTATTCGGTGAAATTTGTCTCAATAAAATTTAAGCCCACCGTTCGACTGTTCACGATGATCCCTATTGCTAATGCGCAAAAGTTTGAAATCTTCATATCGAACACTTCGGAGGACGTCTCATCCGATATCTATTGTATTCGACCATTATTATTCACATCATAATACGAGTATGAAGGTAAGGTGAAAATTATAAACAGCATGGGTTTAGTTCGACTACAGTTGACTGAACGATTTAATTGTCTAGTCCTATATATGTAAGTGGTAGTTGTTGGTAATTCCTCCAAAAATATAATTTGGTGAACCTGTACTATAAAACATGAATATATAAGAAACTTATAACATTTGTGTTCAAAGCAGAATTTTTAGAATTTTTTGTTTTTGCTATGCAGTCAAAGTCCATTTAATGTTAATACAAGAACTTCAAATGTGAAATGGTCCGAAATTGTGTTTTGATATATGTATTTTTGCATGACGTTGCTGGGTCTTTTCCATAGGATAAATTTCCGAAATTTTTTTCATATGGAAGAAAATGCGCAACATCGTCAGAAAACAGCCAAAAAAAGCAACAGAAAAATCGAAATGATCTGAAACTGCGTTTTGATATATTTTTGCATGACGTAGCTGGGTCTTTTTCATAGGATAAATTTCCAAAATTTTGTTCATATGGAAGAAAATGCGCAACATCGTCAGAAAATAGTCTAAAAAAATCAACAGAAAAAAAATCGAAAAAAATTATTTAACTTGACCTTTATTATACTAAAATTTAAAGGTTTATAAAAGTGCAAATCCGAGAGTTTTCTAACAATTTTGATTAGAAAATTTTAAATTTTGTTGAATTTTATTAAAATTTGCACAAAGTTTGAAGCTTGAATTTTTAAAGTTTTGTAGAAGAATAAACTATTTATATGTTTATAAAAAACTAATATGAAAGAAATAAACTGTCGAAATCGTCAACAAGTCCCTATCGTTAAGTGTAATTATGATATGCACTATAAAAATGTATACATTGTATTTTTTTCTATCTACAACTTTTCTTTCCTATATTTTCAATAATTTCTTCTACACAATTTATTAACTGAAAGTTTTGGATAGTTGAACATAAAATGTTTTTGAAAAATAACTTCCAAAAACCACATCCTAAGAAACATAACTGGTTACTTTTCATTCCCAGCGGTCCACAATGTGGCAGAAAGCTTTTCGACGGGACATATTTTTGGCGTAAACATTTGACATATTTTATATATATACATACATATATATGCACATAAATACTAACATATATTTTCAACATACAGTCAAAAAAAAATTATATCTGGATTGTAGAAAAATACATAGCTATCAAAGGGGAGCAAAATGGGAACGAAGAAATATTTACTACTTTTGGATGAAAAAGATTTTTCATTCTTAGGAAAATTTAACTAAATCAGGAAAAAATATAGCAATTTGAAGAGTATATTACATCAAAATAATTTAGGTCCATTTTTTCAGTGTACATTTTTATTTATATTAGACTTTCAGGAAGATCAATTGGGTTTTCAAATGCTTGCAATGAGCCAAAATGTTGTTACAGTTTCATAAATATGCCTACCTTTTTTGCGCCAACGTTTGATGTCGAATATCTTCCGCTTCCCGACCGTTGACATTGCCATGCATTAAAAAAAACAAATGAATGTACGATTTTGATTTAATCAAAGTGAAGTAATGAAATAATGAAATAAATGTTGTACACAAAAAAAAAAGTTTATGTGCACTTATGTTGATAGTTTTTGAGCGAACAGTTTTTGCGAAGTCGATTAAAAAGTTAACAGCGTGGAGAGACACACACATTAGACTTGGCTTTTCTGTTGTTGCTTTCTTTCTTTCTTTCTTTCTTTGTTGCTTGAACACAAAAATGGGTCGCCTTTGTTATGGGCAAACAAGTAAAGCTTTACGCCTTAACGTAGCGCTGCACTCATTTCCCCGTTTACCATCCCGCTGATAACAAGTTCGGTAGCCCGTCAGCCTACCAGTCCAAGCTGTGAACAGAAGGCGACGACGCGACATATGTAAGTGATGCTAAAAATATGAATTTATTTGTGTTTTGTTTACATACATCTCGAGATTCATGAATGCAGTCATGCGTCATTTTTGTCATGCGTATTGGGTAAACAATTGTGAATGTGTACTCGTATACATCATAACAAGCATTGGAAAAAAAAATCCCAAACACTTGAGAAAATGTTATTTACCAATTTTATTTATGGCATTTTTCTTTTATTATTTGAAGGTAAGTATTTTCTGAAATTATACATTGCTTATCAATTTGAGAACAAATTGAAAAATACTAAGTAACTGAATTCCATTTGAATCCACTCCGTTAAAGTTTGAGAAAAAATTTGAGAATTTCATATTTTTCTATTTGATAATAAGGCAAAATTCCCTAGTTCCTTCATAAGCTCTTCTAAATTATTGTGAAATAGCCCTAAGAAAATGCATGGGAAATTTAGATTTAAGACTGCATAAACCAAAAAATTGCCGGCACAACTATTTTCCGTTCTTAAATAGCACTAAACAAATAGCAACTTTCATGAAAAAGGTTAACAGGGTTGCTTTTGCATTTAACAAAATTTTTTTTTCGAGTTGGAGCGTTCTTTTGCAACTCGGGTGCAAAGAAACGGTCCTAGTCGTACGTTATTTGTGACTTTTTGAGCTAAAAGGCAAAGTGGTATGAAGAAACACAAGTTTTTTTTTCGGGATGTAAAATAGGGCGATAGTGTTCTCTGTAAAACAAAATTAAAAATGTACAGGCCTTCCTTTAGTTGCTAATAGTTCTGATGGCAACTGGGGCTTATTTTTCCAAATGATTTCAGCTAAAGTGTTGTGTTTTTCCAGCGATTCTTGTCCAATTTGACATGTTGTGACCAATTTGTCTGCGATCTTTTTATCGTAAAACCAAATTAAAAATGTACAGGCCTTCCTTTAGTTGCCAATAGTTCTGATGGCAACTGGGGCTTATTTTTCCAAATGATTTCAGCTAAAGTGTTGTATTTTTCCAGCGGTTCTTGTCCAATTTGATATGATGTGACCAATTTGTCTGCGATCTTTTTATCGTAAAACAAAATTAAAAATGTACAGGCCTTCCTTTAGTTGCTAATAGTTCTGATGGCAACTGGGGCTTATTTTTCCAAATGATTTCAGCTAAAGTGTTGTGTTTTTCCAGCGATTCTTGTCCAATTTGATATGATGTGACCAATTTGTCTGCGATCTTTTTATCGTAAAACCAAATTAAAAATGTACAGGCCTTCCTTTAGTTGCTAATAGTTCTGATGGCAACTGGGGCTTATTTTTCCAAATGATTTCAGCTAAAGTGTTGTATTTTTCCAGCGGTTCTTGTCCAATTTGATATGATGTGAACAATTTGTCTGCGATCTTTTTATCGTAAAACCAAATTAAAAATGTACAGGCCTTCCTTTAGTTGCTAATAGTTCTGATGGCAACTGGGGCTTATTTTTCCAAATGATTTCAGCTAAAGTGTTGTGTTTTTCCAGCGATTCTTGTCCAATTTGACATGTTGTGACCAATTTGTCTGCGATCTTTTTATCGTAAAACCAAATTAAAAATGTACAGGCCTTCCTTTAGTAGCTAATAGTTCTGATGGCAACTGGGGCTTATTTTTCCAAATGATTTCAGCTAAAGTGTTGTATTTTTCCAGCGGTTCTTGTCCAATTTGACATGTTGTGACCAATTTGTCTGCGATCTTTTTATCGTAAAACAAAATTAAAAATGTACAGGCCTTCCTTTAGTTGCTAATAGTTCTGATGGCAACTGGGGCTTATTTTTCCAAATGATTTCAGCTAAAGTGTTGTATTTTTCCAGCGGTTCTTGTCCAATTTGATATGATGTGACCAATTTGTCTGCGATCTTTTTATCGTAAAACAAAATTAAAAATGTACAGGCCTTCCTTTAGTTGCTAATAGTTCTGATGGCAACTGGGGCTTATTTTTCCAAATGATTTCAGCTAAAGTGTTGTGTTTTTCCAGCGATTCTTGTCCAATTTGACATGTTGTGACCAATTTGTCTGCGATCTTTTTATCGTAAAACCAAATTAAAAATGTACAGGCCTTCCTTTAGTTGCTAATAGTTCTGATGGCAACTGGGGCTTATTTTTCCAAATGATTTCAGCTAAAGTGTTGTGTTTTTCCAGCGATTCTTGTCCAATTTGACATGTTGTGACCAATTTGTCTGCGATCTTTTTATAGTAAAACCAAATTAAAAATGTACAGGCCTTCCTTTAGTTGCTAATAGTTCTGATGGCAACTGGGGCTTATTTTTCCAAATGATTTCAGCTAAAGTGTTGTGTTTTTCCAGCGATTCTTGTCCAATTTGACATGTTGTGAACAATTTGTCTGCGATCTTTTTATCGTAAAACAAAATTAAAAATGTACAGGCCTTCCTTTAGTTGCTAATAGTTCTGATGGCAACTGGGGCTTATTTTTCCAAATGATTTCAGCTAAAGTGTTGTGTTTTTCCAGCGATTCTTGTCCAATTTGATATGATGTGACCAATTTGTCTGCGATCTTTTTATCGTAAAACAAAATTAAAAATGTACAGGCCTTCCTTTAGTTGCTAATAGTTCTGATGGCAACTGGGGCTTATTTTTCCAAATGATTTCAGCTAAAGTGTTGTGTTTTTCCAGCGATTCTTGTCCAATTTGACATGTTGTGAACAATTTGTCTGCGATCTTTTTATCGTAAAACCAAATTAAAAATGCACAGGCCTTCCTTTAGTTGCTAATAGTTCTGATGGCAACTGGGGCTTATTTTTCCAAATGATTTCAGCTAAAGTGTTGTGTTTTTCCAGCGATTCTTGTCCAATTTGACATGATGTGAACAATTTGTCAGCGATCTTTTTATCGTAAAACCAAATTAAAAACGCACAGGCCTTCCTTTAGTTGCTAATAGTTCTGATGGCAACTGGGGCTTATTTTTCCAAATGATTTCAGCTAAAGTGTTGTGTTTTTCCAGCGATTCTTGTCCAATTTGACATGTTGTGAACAATTTGTCTGCGATCTTTTTATCGTAAAACAAAATTAAAAATGTACAGGCCTTCCTTTAGTTGCTAATAGTTCTGATGGCAACTGGGGCTTATTTTTCCAAATGATTTCAGCTAAAGTGTTGTGTTTTTCCAGCGATTCTTGTCCAATTTGATATGATGTGACCAATTTGTCTGCGATCTTTTTATCGTAAAACAAAATTAAAAATGTACAGGCCTTCCTTTAGTTGCTAATAGTTCTGATGGCAACTGGGGCTTATTTGTCCAAATGATTTCAGCTAAAGTGTTGTGTTTTTCCAGCGATTCTTGTCCAATTTGACATGTTGTGAACAATTTGTCTGCGATCTTTTTATCGTAAAACCAAATTAAAAATGCACAGGCCTTCCTTTAGTTGCTAATAGTTCTGATGGCAACTGGGGCTTATTTTTCCAAATGATTTCAGCTAAAGTGTTGTGTTTTTCCAGCGATTCTTGTCCAATTTGACATGTTGTGAACAATTTGTCTGCGATCTTTTTATCGTAAAACCAAATTAAAAATGTACAGGCCTTCCTTTAGTTGCTAATAGTTCTGATGGCAACTGGGGCTTATTTTTCCAAATGATTTCAGCTAAAGTGTTGTGTTTTTCCAGCGATTCTTGTCCAATTTGACATGTTGTGAACAATTTGTCTGCGATCTTTTTATCGTAAAACCAAATTAAAAATGCACAGGCCTTCCTTTAGTTGCTAATAGTTCTGATGGCAACTGGGGCTTATTTTTCCAAATGATTTCAGCTAAAGTGTTGTGTTTTTCCAGCGATTCTTGTCCAATTTGACATGTTGTGACCAATTTGTCTGCGATCTTTTTATAGTAAAACCAAATTAAAAATGTACAGGCCTTCCTTTAGTTGCTAATAGTTCTGATGGCAACTGGGGCTTATTTTTCCAAATGATTTCAGCTAAAGTGTTGTGTTTTTCCAGCGATTCTTGTCCAATTTGACATGTTGTGAACAATTTGTCTGCGATCTTTTTATAGTAAAACCAAATTAAAAATGTACAGGCCTTCCTTTAGTTGCTAATAGTTCTGATGGCAACTGGGGCTTATTTTTCCAAATGATTTCAGCTAAAGTGTTGTGTTTTTCCAGCGATTCTTGTCCAATTTGACATGTTGTGAACAATTTGTCTGCGATCTTTTTATCGTAAAACCAAATTAAAAATGCACAGGCCTTCCTTTAGTTGCTAATAGTTCTGATGGCAACTGGGGCTTATTTTTCCAAATGATTTCAGCTAAAGTGTTGTGTTTTTCCAGCGATTCTTGTCCAATTTGACATGTTGTGACCAATTTGTCTGCGATCTTTTTATAGTAAAACCAAATTAAAAATGTACAGGCCTTCCTTTAGTTGCTAATAGTTCTGATGGCAACTGGGGCTTATTTTTCCAAATGATTTCAGCTAAAGTGTTGTGTTTTTCCAGCGATTCTTGTCCAATTTGACATGTTGTGAACAATTTGTCTGCGATCTTTTTATCGTAAAACAAAATTAAAAATGTACAGGCCTTCCTTTAGTTGCTAATAGTTCTGATGGCAACTGGGGCTTATTTTTCCAAATGATTTCAGCTAAAGTGTTGTGTTTTTCCAGCGATTCTTGTCCAATTTGACATGTTGTGACCAATTTGTCTGCGATCTTTTTATAGTAAAACCAAATTAAAAATGTACAGGCCTTCCTTTAGTTGCTAATAGTTCTGATGGCAACTGGGGCTTATTTTTCCAAATGATTTCAGCTAAAGTGTTGTGTTTTTCCAGCGATTCTTGTCCAATTTGACATGTTGTGAACAATTTGTCTGCGATCTTTTTATCGTAAAACCAAATTAAAAATGCACAGGCCTTCCTTTAGTTGCTAATAGTTCTGATGGCAACTGGGGCTTATTTTTCCAAATGATTTCAGCTAAAGTGTTGTGTTTTTCCAGCGATTCTTGTCCAATTTGACATGATGTGAACAATTTGTCAGCGATCTTTTTATCGGGTGTATAATCAAGAGCTACTATATGCCTTTGTCCTTTTAGGCATGTGTCCAATTTCTCTCAAAACTCAGCTTATACTAGGCCCCTTAGAATAAATAATTTGAACATTTTTTCACTTTTTCTTCTTCTCATCAACTAGATATCTCAAGTGAAGTCAAGTTATACTCCGTTATTTTTATTCCTAATTTATCTTGAGAGCTCTGTAGTCACAGGGTTGCTTAGTTCTTTGATCAAAAGTAAAAAATGTGAGGGGTTGTGTACATTTTTAATATATTTGAGTTTTTTTAATAATCGGCCTTTTTCTGAGATCCGCCCGAAAAAAATTCGCCTGTAGTTTTTTCATTCGCACGAAGTGAATACGGTTATTATAAGTTTTGCCCGAAATTAATTCCACTTTGAAAAACAGCTGGTAAAATTCGAACATGTAAATTATAACTCGAAGTTTTTTTTGTTACAAAGTGTAAACGTTTAGGTCATTGGTGTTTAAATCAAGTTAAAAAAAAGAACATTCAGTTACCATAAACTCAAGTGCGAAGCGACTTTTGGGCGGGGGAAAAAATGCAGATCAACGGGTAACTACGAGATATTTGAGAGACAAATCTAACCTATTGGAACTACTTGAAGATTTAAACGATAATTTAGACTAAACAAAAAAAAAATTATTAATTTTATTGGACGTGCTAATTCAAGACAAAAATTTGGAATTCCGCCAATCGTTAAACTTCTTTACGTTTTTTGCCAACGCTGCTTATCAAAATATTTTTGGTAAAAAATTTGAAATGGGTTCACAATTTAGTGCCAATATTAGCTGCTTACAAATCTCTGCCACATTCTCTTCACTTCCTCCTACAAATCGTCTGGCAATGTCCGGCTTTTCCTGTTTCCTACTTGAAAAGATATCACTCTAAATTTGCTCCTAAAATAAAATTAAATTCTTTTTCTTTTTTCGTTTTTTTTTGTAATATTATAAATATAACCATTACTTACATTTTGAATTTGTTTATTTGGCTACTCCTTTCGACCGAAATTAGTGATGCCGATGGCCGAAAAGTATGTTCGAAAGCAAAATTTTCCGACGAAATTTATAATGAGGGAAAAGTGAAGCATTTCGGGCAAAAGTGAAACTCTGGATACGGCTGAATATTTTTTTTTTTAATTTACGATCATGAAAGAAAGCTTTTAGAGCCGATGCTGATTTATTCGTGATTTCATTTTTCATGTCTTACGTAATACCTCGTTTCCCCTTAATTTATTGACAGATTTTAAAAGGCGAAATTACTTAGCCATAAATTGCGATAGTATGTCTGGGATTTTAGCATTAGGTCGAATATTTCCTATTTCAACTAAAAGCAGTAGATCTACTGCAATTTCAGAAAGTTCGAACACTGCTTTATGTACAATACAAAGTGGTTGCTGCAAAATAAATAGTTATGTAAATATCATGTGCCTATAGAGTTACGCAACATAAAACAGCTATCGTCGTCACCACCTTTCAGCCATACACTTCTTTTCACTTTCATTCATTTCTCTGCAATTTCTTATGGCAACGCCCGCCACCTAAGCTCCTCAAATTTCATTCTGTGCAACCGAATTAGGGCAAATTGCAATTGTGGTTACTGCGCTCGAATGGCCATTGATTTCATATTGTTTGTTGCTTTTCCTCCGACTGCAGCTGGTACTCATTTCATCTATTACATACAATGATGATGTTTTCAATGCGTTTCTGCGTACGTTGCTTTTGGCTCTACTGCCGCGCCACAATTAGCTCTACGGCAGCGACAATGCAACCAATGCAACCAAGGCAACAATAACGAACTAACATCAAAATCGGCAATCATAGTAATTGCGCCCGTGCGGCAACTCTCAGCACAAAATCAGCACTAACCCAATATGGACCATCGAGAGTCACCGCTATCCGGACGACGATAGATTAGTTGGCGGCCAGACAGCCTCCTTTTGCTTTTCGACGCATTTGTCGCTTGACTAAAATTGGAGCAAATGCGTGCATCAACTATTTACACCAACACCATACGACAATGATAACAATTGCTTGCCTGACTGCCACAAAAGTGAAGGTAAACCGGTTGTTCTGTATGTTTGTTGCCAAAAATATTTATGTATGTATGTATGTGCGTAGTGGACATTGTCTGCGCTCGTGCGTGCGTGCGTGCGTGCGTTCGTAACACACCCTCCTCCGTACAGCCTTACATGGTGTAGCAAGCCTGCGGTTAAAAATGCCGCCAAAGCAGATTTGTCACACTGCCACAAACTCTGACAATCGCCATCAGCGCGCCTGGCCTTACATTTAGGCAGTACACTTGGTTACCGGATTGCTGAGGCGGCAATCTGTATCTCACCATTCGAGGAAAAATGTGTAGAGCTTAGGTAGTAAAGTGATTGACGGAGGTAAAAGAGTCTTTTCCATGGAAAATTAGCAGTGAGGTAGTGGAGAAAAGTTTGAAAATTGTAAATCTACAGGACAGACAGAATACAAGGCTATGCCTTACCCAGTAAAAACTATGAGCATAAATTTTGTGCAACGTCATCAAGAGCTTACCCATGATCGTTATCTTCAAACTCATCTAGGGGAAGGGCCAAGAAATGCGCAGTTTCGACAGGGTTAGACCACTGGGAAACGGTTGTTAGATGAATCGGTTTTAGCGGACAAGTAAAAGGTGCGATATTCGAAAACATCCCGATACAGTCCGTAGTGCAGTGTTTTGGCAGGCCTATAGCTTCGTCCACTGAGTTCTATTGGTCCCGGAGTGCAGATTGGGGTAGCATAGTTTACACCCAGCCAACCAGGCGCCTTGTAAGTTGTCAACAACGTTTCATTCTCTTTGTCCCAAGTGCTGCCGGCGATCGGGTCTTTGTTGCGGCTCTGTACTTTATTGACGATTGCGGTTGTGTGCTCTAAATAGGAGAGCTGGCTGTCGAAGTCTTCCCGCCTTTCTCTTTGCTGCTTTTTTTTTGGCGCTCCATGATTTCTTCTAATTTTATCCACCAGCTCCTTTTCTGTCCTTTGTTTTCAGCTATATTATAAAATACGCACATTATTTCTTATAACCTTCCCGTATTAGAAGCGTTCGTTTTAGACTATGTACTGTTGTTGTCTTTGTGCTGCTGTGGATGGGTCGGCGTGTTGTGTATTATCATGTCTGTGGTCGTTGATTTTCTATAAATTTCAAAACGAAAATTCCTCGGATTGTGTCGATCTTGACTGTTAGATCCACATACTTTATTCTTCCATTTGTTTTTTCTTTCTGTCGAAAATTTTATGTTTTTGTGTTGCTTGTTGAAGCAATCTAGGATTTCTGCCAAATTTGGAGCACACATTGTATTTTAAGTTTGTAATGAAAATTTCGAAAATTGTAAAAATTGTACAAAGGTCCGCTGATCTCTCTTATAACGGATATTTATAAAAATCAAACACATCTGATATTTCAGTAACTTGAAAGTGCAATTTACTCAAATTTATTATGCACGATCGGTCTAAAACAAAAAAAAAAAAACAAATACGTTTATCTCCGAAACTACTTTATCAAACTCTATCAAATTTGATACGCATTATCTAGAGATTTATCTCGTCCACCTACGTCTACCTACGTCCGACTACAGTCAAATTTGGTACACCACTAAGATTTCAACTCAGTAACTTTTCGAAAATTTCAAAAATTATAATATGCCAAAAAAAATTTAAATATATAATTATTTAAATAAATCGTTTCGCAAATTCACTCAAATTTGTTGCAAAGGAATGCGCGTGTAACTGTGTTTTTTTTTTTGGAAAATGGGCATGGCCCAGGCTACTTTATAAGGAAAGGTTATATCTCCGAAACTACTCGACCAATCTCTAACAACTTTGGTACCCTTATTGCGTTTCCAGGCAGTCCGCAAAACTCGGTCAGAAACCACGCCCACCTCTCATATAACAGCAATTTACAAAAGTGAAAAAACGTTGTATTTAAGCTAACATTACATACAACGGACATAAATTTGGCATGAAGGGTGCGGCTGCAATAAAAAATATACCGAGTCAAAAACATTTGATTAGAGCAATTTTAAAATTTTTATAAGTCGTACAAAAACCACTGTCACCTGTTTCAAGGATACAATTAAAAAAAAACCGCTAAGTATTAGCTAAGCGAGGTAATTTCCTTAAATTTAATAGGCAGGACAGGGTTTGAGAACGAAATACCTGGAATTATAAATGTTTGTAATGGCCATGAGATGGCTCACCTTAGAGCAAATTGGTTTGGCTTAAACTTTTTTTTGACAAATTAAACCAAAATACGTACGCACTTTGCATTTCTAGCTGGAAAGCACAATTCCGAAAATTATAAAAATCCGACCAAAACTACTCACAATCTCTCATATATGTAATGATAATTCACAACCGATCAAAATAATCAATATTTTACTAAATCATATCGTGAATTCTTTTAAATATTGGTGTATAGAATTTTCTTAGAGGGAGAATAATTAAAAAATCATTATTCAATCAAATTTTATTGCAAGGGTTATGAAACGGGTTTTGTTGCTGAAATTTTGAAAATATCTCTAAGTTTGTCTGACTGCTCAATATTTGTCTGTGTATGTCTGTCACATTTATTACAGTAAATTGAGTTGTTTCTATTTAATTTTTTTTGGCATAAGAGCTTTGCAAATGATGCAAAAGTCTTCATCTTCAGAGTCCGCCATATTTCGAATCGCCGTTACGGCCGAAGATTTCCTAAAGCGTCCTCACTTCGATGGTAATGCTTTTGCTGCCTTGTTCTTCTGGTTTTCTGTATTCTGCGAATATTTTGTTTTTTTCCGACGTGAATTGGCCACATTAACCTTCGAAATCAAAATAGTGCTGTCCACTGATTTTCGACCTCGATTAGATATCTTGATAGGAGTGTTGTGTTTCAGAGAACCAAACTCCTGTAATATAGGCTAAATATTGCCGGCGAAAATATTGGAAATATCACTAAACGTTTGGGTTGTATACAAAAAACAAATGCAAGATACGGCGATAGAATACGATTTTATGTTCATAGATTATACAAATAGCATATCTCGTAGCCTCCCGAAAGTGGAATTTTTTTGGATGCATGCACTCTTGTCAATAGCTTATAAAATAGAGTGAAGAGACAGCAAAAACGAACGGTATACAAAAAACACAAAGAATCCCTATGAACGGAACATTTACCATGTGGATCAAATAATAAAGCGACCCTATGGCTACAGAGTTGTGTAGATAAATTAGGACTAACAAGTGTGGGCGTACTTTTGTGAGACAAAAATTAGGTCATAAGCCGCAAATGCTGGTTTAAATCCAGTCGTTGAAAAAATGCTTAAGTAATTATAATTTTTTTTATTTTTTTAAAAATAAATAGTTCAATAGAAATATGTTTTTTGTAATAATTTAGTCCAATCCACTTGCAAGTGCGTTCATTTGTAAAGCAACTGGAGTTGAGAGTCTTAATTGGTTATTGTCATTGACAACAATAAAAATGTAAATTTTCATTCAATTCTTCACCCAACTGCCGTACTCCAACCAACATACAGTGCGAATAAGTAATGGCGAATTCAAGTGAAACACGTAAGCTGATATCAAAAGTCTTTTTTAGATTTTCAAATCAAAATGTTGTTATTTTGCGCGTAGCTATCTACAAAGCAAGTTTTGACATGTTACCATTTCAGGACCTTTCGGTAGCTCGGGACTGGTGCACCACTACTACTACTACTATCACTACACCTACTACTACTATAACTACTAATTACTAAAACTCCTACTACAACTACCACTTCTACTACTACTGCGATTTACAACTAATAATAGTTACTATATCAATCACTACTAATAAACCTACGACTACTACTGCTACTACTACTAATTATTAATACTATTTTTACTAAGTCGTCTGCTTATTACTTCTATTATTTTTACTAATTACTACTACAATATTTTCTGATTTCTACTAATAACTACTACTAATTTTATTAATGCTACTTCTAATTCTAACTACTTTACTAATGCTACTACTAATTACTACTACTCTTTTAACTAACTGTACTATTAGTTTTATTAATTGCTATTAGTATGTTTTTAATGCTACTCCTAATTACTACTACTATTTTCAATTATACTATGCTTTTTTAATATCAGTAATATAGCACCAAAAATACGGATTTTCAAGTCTAGCGTCATCTAGCGAATATATTTTTCGTATAAGCACTTCTCGTTGTACCCCTATTATTCGTTTATAATTTCATTGAAATCGGATCAAAGACAGAGATTTACTTTTTGTTACACCAGCACCATATTATTATACCTATCTAATATGTTCAATATCGTGCCATCTGGATAACTCGATTCTGGCGCCACCTAGCGGATACATTTTTCATAACGATGTTTATTGTCGCACCTCCATACTAGGTTTTAAATTTCACCAAAATCTAATCATAAATACACGTTTTCTGAATAGCACACATCTAGCGCCGCCTAGCGCATTTACTTTTCATAAAAGTAATTTTTAATTCCACCAGCATCATATCTTTTTAATATCATCCACATAGGACCATAAATACAAATTTTGTAAATATCTCGACTAATGCGGCACTTAACATATTAAAATATAGCCGATGCGTAAGAAATATGCTATCCAAATTTGACTGAAATCTCTTGATAATTTTTTGAGCTAAGTTATAACAAAGAAAATAGTTTCATTTTTGAATAGAAGTGGAGATACATCATTTCGTCTTTATTTATTGACAGGGTTTGCGAGACGAAATTATTTAGTTTCATAGAAATTTGCACACGAATTAAGAATGAGCCATAAAATACGATAGTGTGTGCTGGCTTTAAATGCTTAGTCGAAATATCTCGGTGCACTATATAATATAATTGTATAATCGATTTTATATGCTATATTTTTACCACCTTATTATGCATATAGATAACTATTTTAACTGTTTTAAGTTGCTTCACTTTCAATCTAATTTGAATTAACGTTTGACATAAGCATTCGTTTTATATATTTTTTGTATGCATACATTTTGCCACGCGCATCGTTTCCACTTAACCTGGTTTTGCTATATGAGCAGTTACATAGGAAAATAAAATGGTGGGCCACAGATTTTTCTTAAACTTTATAGTTTGGTGTCACATGGGGTACTAAATAACTAACTATAACTAATTTTGCTTATTTTTTCTCGCGATTTATTCGCAATAGAAAATTAAAAAAAATTAAAGAATTTTTAAATCGAAACCTATTCGAACTATAACAAAAAGTCATTTACATAAAATTTAAACAAAAAAATAAATTTACATTACTAAAAATAAATAAAAACGTATTTTTTTAATAATTTATATTTACACGAATTTTTTATTGTTGAGAATTCATCACCTCAAATTCGTTTTTCTCACTTCGAAAAATTAGGGTAAGTTTTTCGTACTTTATTTTTCAAAAATAGAACTCCTTGTGTGTGCCTGTGTAATTTTTTAAACATGCCCGTATCAGAAATAAAATGCGTCGCTCTGTGCTTGGGAAAAGTTTGAACGGAATTTGCTTTAACTCGGAGCGCAACCATTAAAATTTTTTTGGCTGAGAAACTACATAAAACCTCTGTTAAAATTTTACAACCTTTAATGGGAAGTTGAAATTGTGTGAATTTTTTTTTTTGTTGTTAAAATACATGCTGTTCCAAGCGTACATTCTGAACAATCAAAAAGTAATTTAAAAAAAAAAATTATTTAACAAATTTTTTTAACGATATAAAAATTTTAGATCTTTAAATTTTATGTAAATGGCGCTTTCTTGCAGGATAAATAGTTTTCGAGATAAAGATTAAAAAAGTAATTTCCTTAATTTTTAAAATTTTTAATCGTGAATATCTGGCAAGTAAAAACATTTTTCCAAAAAAAAAATAAAATTTTTTGCGAAATTGGTTAGCAAAGTTATTTGCTTTACAGTGACTACAAAAGCACACAAATTTAAGAAAACTCTGCGATCCACCACACCCCTCTCCTCTGAAATTACTCGTATATGTAAATAAATAAAACTGCGCATATTTTTCTACTACGTTTATTTACTGCTAATGCATAGATTTTAGTGTCATTGGCTTCGTTGTTAGTAATGTTGTTGTGAATGTCGTTGTTGTTGTTGCTTTTCTTCACTTTCATTTTGCCAAAACATAATAAATCAATTATGCGACTTGTTCGCTAAAAACATTCTTATAACAAACACATTAAAAGTGCAAAAGCACACAATTCTACTCTCATTAAACTTTCGCCATTATCGCTTAGAGCCTTAATCCAAACACAACACAACACAACCACCATCTTTTCAACTAAGTTTAGTGCGTAAATTGTGAATGTGTCAATGACTATTTAATTTGTCCATGCTTAGCGCATTTTAATAGCACATTTTTGCTCTAAGTGTGTTTTTATATACTCCATCTATTTACTTATGTTTGTATGTATGTGTGTGTATGTGGTGAAACAGTGAAAAGCTAGGTGTGAATAAGAAGTGACTACAAGCAGCACAATTTACCTCATTAAGAAAACAGAAATTGGCACTTCACTGGAAATTGACTTAAGCAAAGCATAGTAGAAAATTGCATTTAAGTGATGTTTATTAAGTACGCACTCATTCGTTTGTACTTATGTTTAATTTTCCATTCATAACGCCAGGTTATTAGAAAATATCCACCTTCAATATGAAAATGAACACAAGTGACAATATTTAATAAGAAATACAGTACGTAATATCAAGTGAAGTGTTATGGCGAGAACTACTTCTATTGACAGTAACTTATATATATCACGGCTAGAGATGAATGATGTTCAGAGCCGGTATATACCCCATCGGATCCAGTGGTTGACTGTTGAATGACTGGCGGCTCGGCCATTTGCAAGTTTCGGTTTGGGTGTCCCGTGCGGCGGCATCCAATGCTTGCTGAGCAATTACCTTAGTACTGTTTTTGTGCTGCTGTGTATGAGTAGACGTATTGTGTATTATCGTATCTTTGGTCATTGTTTTCCTATCATTTTCATAATGATCTAGTCTATCGTGATTATCACATCCAGATAATTTATTCTTCCTTCGTTGATTGTCAGATCCACATAATTTATTTACTGTTTGCATCGAAAATTTTATGTTTTTATGTTGTTTGTTGAGCCAATCTTCGATGTTGCCGTCGTGGCATCGCCCAATTTAAATCAACTCTATAGGGATGAAAGGATATAATGGAGGTATCGATATTCTCATTTGGAAGTACTTAAAGTATCAAAAACACATATCGATGCGTAAACAAATAAGGAAGAGTATTAGCTCTCCAGTTCCCAACTTTTGTTTTTTTTTTTACAAAAAAATTATTTTAGTTTTTGTTTTGGGTCAGAATTAAAGAATTAAAGAAAAAAAATTGAATTAGGTAAGAGAACCGGTTTTTATGGAGTCGGAGCCTTACACCGCTTACAGGCGGTCTTGGGAAAAGTAGCCAAAAAAATTCCAATACAGTTTATTAAGTGGCACAGAGTGGGTTGTTTAATTTCTTATTAAAATGATACATTTCATTAGAAATAAATGAAAAATAATATATATTGACACTTTTTTTTCTATAAAAAATTGGAAAATACATATAAAGGGTGTTTTTTTAGACTGATAGGACTTTAAATTGAAATAAAACACATACAAAAGATATTTTCATTAAATTTAATATTTAAAGAGATTTCTGGCATATGTCCGCCACGACTAGCTTTGATGAATTTTGAACCACTGTAAAATTTCCATGTTGTGGATGGACCAAGTCCACCTTGTTGAGCACGGCGGCGAATAGACAAATTCGGATCTTCTCCAACACTCTCACTTACAGCAGCAATATTTTCTTCTGTACGTACAGTTCTTTGTCTTGTTCTTGGTTTTTCATCGAGTAGAGTAAATGTTGTTCGAAATTTATCAACAGCTCGACGAATAAGCTGCTCTGATGCTCGATTATGTGGACCATAAAATTCACGAAGTGCTTTATAAGTTTGGCGAACAGAACACGGATTTTTGAAAAAAATTTCCACAAATTGAAAACGTTGTTACGGCGCCATTACTTCCTCGACGATTTGCGAGTGCTTACTGAACAGAAATGTCAAAACGAAATGTCATTTACCAACTGTCAAGTGACAGCTATCCCTATCGAAAGTTCTATCAGTCTAAAAAAAACACCCGATATATGTACAATATACATACAAAGAGCCAGGTTAGTTTTACTACATTTTGCGACGAAAATTGTAAAAGCAATCATTTTGCTGAGAAAAACAAAGGTCTAGATTGCATTTGCGGCAAATAATTTTGTGCCGGAGCTGCAGCCTGGAAATTTACACATCTTTTTATCATTACGCGGCAAAAACTGCGGAAAATGTTCAATTCCCGTCTAAGAATGGTAGAAAAGTCCTTTTTCCTGATTTATTTTCTTTCAACAGCAGTGCGTGGGCGCCCTTGGGTCTTTGCAACGTAGTATTTTACAATGTACAAAGTAAATACGTTTGCAATCTGTGTTCTAAAATTTGGTAGCAAGTATTTTCTATTGTTAGGTTCAGGCTGGTTGATCCTTTTAAGCAATACATAAACATTCACCATGGTCATGTGAAGCAAATGTGTAAAAACGCGATTTGTGCACTTAATAGTCTTCAAAGGAATTTTGAATCGGCCAATAAGTCCATCCATTAGATCGACTCCCCCCCATATGTCTGTTATATTCATTTATTACATTGGGGCAATCGACGTCATGAAATTTTTTTTCTGAACGTACAAAACGTGAAACCTTGTTCTTTACACATGTTTCATTCTGGAAAAGTTTCGTGCCTACGTAAGTCGATGCTAGCATGACTGCTTTATGGTCTGTCCAAACGAATAAAGAAATATCGACACCAGAAGCTGATCCGCAAAATTCAGTACTGTATTTACGGGCAAACTTTTTGAGGTCCGTATCTGAATTTGGGACTCGATTTGAACAGATACTTAGTTCTTAAAGAATAAATTCCTCGTGATCGGAGATATACGAGTAATGGCACTGAAGTATAATAATTATCGAAATATATAATATGGGATTTATGGTCTGGCACGATAATCGAACAACCAAATTTACTGACGCTCCAAGGTCTGGTAAACCAAGTCGGACCACATTGTCCTCTGCACCGCAACAAATCTCAAGGTTGTAGCAAAAACCAGAAGTATCACACAATACGAAGAGTTTGACTCCCCATTTGTGTGATTTATCTGGCATGTATTGCCGGAGAAAATAATTCATTTTCGTTGCGCACATTTGTCCATTCACGCAATGTCGTTGAGGCATTGGCACGGACTGAAACTTTTCATTAAAATGCTTTACAATTTATTGGACGTATTTTGTACAACGGATCATAGCCTAAGGCGTTTTTAGCGGCCCATTTGATGTTACCATTAAAATGTAAATTGTAAATTGTTTTGTATTAGGTCAAATCGATTCCTTGGCATAGCTGTTTGAATTATTTGAAAGACATATTCGCTCCAATATGAACGCACGCTTGGGTTGTGAAAACCCGACATGAAAAATAATATGACAATAAATGGACGTATTTCCAATTTGCTCGTGGAAAATTAAAATTTTATATCTTTTTGAGTGGCATAGACATTAGTTTGTTGAACAGTGTCTACTATTATACTATCGTCTAAACAATATTGGAAACAGTTAAATTGTGTACGAAGTCTTTTCAAATCATGTCCCAATTCCGAGTCAGAAAATTCATTAGCAGATTTATCCAGTACTAGATGTTTTTGCCGCCACAACATTTTTTTTTTAAAGATCGCCGATTTCGGATCTAGATCTGAAACAGAGCCAATAAAAGCCCCTGCATTATCTATGGAGTTATCGTCTGGTTGTAAGATAGCTTGCTCAGCAGGCAACTTACGTTGTCGCTTCGGTGCTGGAGGAGTACATGAAGCAATCGAAGTTGATGGAGACGATAGGTTAGTAATTTCACTTGGACTTGAATAAAGCTCTGATGCAACCAATGATTCTGAAATATTTACTGTTCGATCAATCATGGCGCTAATTCCATCACTTAGTGGAAAGTTTTCCTCTCAAGGACCATCATCTAAATCGTCCTATGCCTATATGCCTCTCCATCCGTATCACCATCGAAATTCAACACTTCAAACATTTTATTTATCTCTGTGTACCTTTCCAAGCAAATTAAAAACGTACCGCAACTTTTATTTTCCAACTGTAACTATTTTGAGTAGTTTAATGATAGCAGCATCACACTAATAGTATGTATTTTTACCTAGTAGCACTAAGCATATTTTATTTATTATTTTGCTTCTGTAAAATAAGGGAAAACGCAAACTGCAATGGAAATGGCAAATATCAGTGTAATCAATTAAGCCCGTCTAAAGGCGGGGTTAGGAACTTGAGGGTTAATTTAAATACTCAGCGTGTATTTTTATTCGAAATAAACTTTACATGTTAAACGAAAGTTAAACTTTTCTATTTATTGATTTAACCCTCTCGCGCCTACTGGGACAATATATCCCACCTGCATTCGAAATGCCATATCTTTTTTTTTATGAATGAAAACTTCTATCTGAAATGTCCCAATACAAGACTTGGGTTTTGTTTATGATAAAAATCCCTCAACTTGTATTAAAAATATGCCGTTTGGCAGTACAGGTCAAGTCTGGCACAGCTGTTTGGAAATTTCGCTGATCTCGCAGGACAAAAGTTGTCAAAAATACGTATTTACCGTAAGCCGCGTTGTGTAAAGCTAAATAGTATGTAGATTTTGCCCACTCCTGCTGGAATTTCGCCTAAAACATTAAAAAAATATTCAGAACGGTGAGTTTTATAAAAATTTTAAATTCTTGGGATATATTGTCCCAATACGAGTTTAATATGGGATTTATTTGTCCCAGATGTTGTATAAGATGTCGAAAAGGAAGTACACAGCAGAAGAGATGGCAGATATATTGTGCGAAAGTTCGACGATGAAGATTTTAGCCCTTCTGAGAGCAGCTATATGCCTTCGTCTGACGGAGAAAATATTACTGAAGCAGGCGAAGATGGCAGCGATGATTCCTATTCTGAATCGGACGACGAAGAACAGCCTGAAGACGACTTAGGTGCAATTTCCGAAGAGGAAGAAGAACTATGTGAAAATGCCGCAAATGAACAAGTTGCCGTTGCTACCGAGACTAATCTAACGGATGAGGTAAACTTTGAACCCAAATTTGAAATGCCTTTGGAAAGAGGTCCGCAAGTTCTGGTAACTTTTCCTCGAGGAGCTATCGAGTTCAGTGCATTCAGAAAGTTTTTTCCAAAAAGTTTGTGCATTTTCATCGCACAGTGTACAAATCATTGAATAGGAAAACTGAATAGAGAGAAAAACGCTACAACACTACAATCATTTGCCATCTTTACATGATTATTGGAGCAAACATGCGACAATGGGAAATGAAATGATAAAAAATAGTATTTCTCGTGATCGCTTCGCATTACTTTCTTCGAAGTTATATTTGAATGATTGCAACACACCAATAGATGCTCCAAAAGCTCACTATATTGCTCAAGTCATTGCGTGCATGAAAAACAGCTTCATGCGTATGAGAAGCGACAGTCCATTTCAATCCATCGACGAATGCATGGCAAAATTCAAAGGGCGGTCTAGTCTAAAACAATGCATGCCTATGAAACCAATTAAACGCGGTGTTAAAATTTGGTTGCGATCCGATGCAAGGACCAGATATACGTACGATTTGAATGTATACACTAGTAAAGATATCACTCCAAATCTTGCTGGCACACTTGGTGAAAGGGTTGTTACAAAGTTAGCTAGTACTATCCGTGATAAGGAAGTGGCTATTGCATTCGACCGATTTTTCTCATCAATTTCACTAATGAAAACTATTCATTTTCCGGCCGTTGGAACATATATGCGAAATCGAAAGGAAACTCCAGAGTTCGAGTCGCGACTAGTACGTGGGCAAAGTCAGTTTCAAATAAGCTGTGATGGTATAATGGCTACGCGTTGGATGGATTCCAAGGAAGTACTAGTTGTTTCTAACTGCCACAAACCAATAATATCCAACGTAGATAGAAACCAAAAAGATGGTAAAAAGAAACAAGTTGATTGTCCCTTAGCTAATGTGGACTACGACTGTATAATGGGCGGCGTAGACCTGGCCGATCAAAAATCAGCGGTATACGTTCTAAATCGAAAATCTCAGAGGTGGTGGAAGGAAGTATTTTTAAAAGTTCTGCTTCTTTCCACAGTAAATGCCTGAATTATTCACAACGACCTCAATCGCAAAAAAACATCGTTGATACAGTTTATGGTACCGTTAGCAGAGTCATTGATTTCGGAAGAAACAAAACACAAAAAAATAAAAACTCGTCGGACTGGCGGAAGACCAGCTAAACGTACACGCACTGAATTATTGAATATCGGCGATAATTTACCAATAAAAGGGCCTTCTCGACGTCGTTGCTTACGATGCACTTCGTTACAAAAGGAAACAAGAACTAATTACATTTGCTTCGGATGTAATAATGCACTATGTTTTTTTTATGTATAAATAAATGTTTTCCCAGCAGAAAAGCTACAACATTTTCAAAATAAATATATAATATTTCAAAATTAATGGTTTTTCAACATGAGACATACTTATAGGGACTTATATATATATATTATTGGGATAATATGTCCCAGGATAACGAAAGGACAGCGATTTTTTAAGTAAGCAGAACAAGTCTTTACCGTGTTTTTCACATTTTGAAAAAAAAATGCCACAAAAATATCCTGGGAACCGAAATAAAACTCCGTCGCGAAAGGGTTGAATAAAAACAATAACAAATTACTACTACTAACAATTACTACTATTTTTTTTTTAAACTTTTGTTAAATACAACTACTAATTTCTACAACTATTTTTACCAATGCTACCACTAATTACTACTACTATTTTGAAATTTCTACTACTGTTTTTCCATATGCTACTACTAAGTGCTGCTACTACTTTTTCCAATTTCTACTACTATTTTTACTAATTCTTAAGCTAACAAAAAAAACTTTAAAAAAATTTTTTTTTATAAAACTCGCTTTACAGTAGTGCCGGAAGAAGTACTACTTTTTTTTGGTATAAAAAAATAACACCAGCGGAGCCAAACAGACCCGCAATTGAAAGATACTCTTTAACCTTTTCTTGTACAGCTGCAAGTTTTTTTAAGTGGTTTGAAATGCTGAACCGAACCGCGTCGGTTTTTGTAGATTTAGTTTTAATAAAAGAACAATAGAAATGTTACCTTCAAATTTCTGATTAATTCTTTAAGCATGAAGTTCAAATTTTTAGCGATAGGAGTTGCCAATTCAGCCACTCTATGCGCTTAATTTAATTCACCGTAAAATCTGTAAAAAAATTAGCCAAGAATGAAGATTTTTAGAAATTCTTTTTTAAGATAAAATTGTAAAAATCATTAAAAGTTCGCTGAAAGTCAATTAGCATTTTTTTGGCAATATATTAACCAAATTATTTTTATTCGCAAAAGTGAATAACCTTAAACACCTACAATTTCGTTGCTAAAACGTTTGAATCCTTTGTCTTTGCTAACGTCATCTTTAGTGAACTTAAATATTGCTTAAAATTGATTGCCTTGCCACCCGTTTGGGCGCCCCGATCCCTGAAATCAACCTATTTGGGATGTTGCATAGATTAGTGATACAAAAATTACGCTTTTGTGCAAATCTCTCCTTTCATGTTTCTCTGCCAATTTTCCTAACAAGTCAAGTGAATAAAAAGCATCAACAAGCTCATTACCACGACTACAATAAAAATGGATATTAATGTGTTGTAACATATCGACATACCATACACATGTGCAGACTTGCATATCTGTCGTGTGTTCTAGTCATAATAAATAAATTCCTTGTATTCACTCGTACGCACAAAAAGGAATTTAAATTACATATATTAATGTCTACACATATATTTACATGCCACACAATTAATTTAGAATCTTCTTGTTTGAACGCATTCTGCTAGCTGTTCAACCCCTCATGTGAAATAAATTTTTTGTCTACGAAACAACTTAGGCTATGCCACTGAAATTTGATATAACAAATTGCTATTACCGTACTTATGTAAAATGATCAAGGGATGTGGTTTTCCTGAAATGAATTAAAAACGGCATTCTCTTTACCCGCGGAACCACTTAAACGAAAATACCTGCACCGGAATTCGGAACCTTAAATAAATAATGCGGAAATACGTTTTAAAGGGTTGTGATATTATTAATTAAATTACCAGTCATTGAGACCAACAAAAAAGTGTCACTTAGTCAGTACATAGTTGATTTTTTTGATTAAAGAACTATGTAAAACAAGCCGTTGTTGTTGTTGTACGGGTTACTCAGGCCCTGCATGATCGATCGGTTTAACCAACGTCGTTATCATCAAACTTATCTACGGGGAGGCCCAAGAAACGCGCAGTCTCGACAGAATCGGAAAAAAGAGAAAGCGGTGTTAGAATTTTCACATACCGGATATACATTGAGTACGTCTGGGTTTATTCCGAATAGGAGGAGCTCAAGCTAAAATACCTCTCTAGGTCTATATCGTTTATGACCATTCTCTAACGCAACAGACTCCAGTACGTTGGTGGGTGCATGATTGGATCTCGTCTGACATATCAAAAAAATTGCTTCTGACCTGTCTGGAAATCTGACCTTCAAAAAGCATGTGCCCGTTTGGATGAACTCCTTGTATGACATGAAACTGTGCTCCCTAACTGGGAGCACTGAAGCGTCATGGTATTGTTGGTGAATAGGTGAGTTAAGAACACATCCTGTTGTGTTGCGTTTTGTGTAGTTCTCCTCCACCGGGTACACTGGGTCCTACTTGTCGCAAGCGGCCGACCAATCGCCTTGTTGCCAATAACGTTTCTTTGTCTTTGTCACAAGTGCTCCCAGCTAGCGACTTAGAACCTTTGTTTCGGCTCTGTACTTTGTTGCCGAATGCGGTTGTGTGCGTAGAGAAAGAGGTCAGGCTGTCGAACGTAACACCCAAAATTTTTTGGGTTGTTTATTGTGGGAATAGGAGTACCATCCGCATGTATGTCTGACCTTCTTCCTCTAGGTGGTAAATAGGGTCGTCGAGAACCTAGCAGGCGAAAGAGATAGACTCCGACCAGTAAAAAAACGAATAAGGTGAGAGGTAATCGTTCACCTTCGCCATATAGCCAAACGCCTGAATCGAACAGCTGTCAGCGACTATGGAAACTTCATCGGATGATAGAGGAAGCTTTGAGATAACGATATGTCTTTCTCGGATTTGATTATCTAAAATATACCGACAACTTTCATCACACAGGTAATTGGTAGTCCACCGCTTCATACCCTGTGGGAGAGTGGAGTGACGTTTAGTGCTGTTGTTGTGTTTTGCACCTTCCGAAAACCATGTTGATGCTTAGCAGGATCCAAATGGTGTGTAAAGTAAAGGAGCAGATATCTTCAAATGTCTTTACTGCTTCTGAAAGAAAGAAGGGCTTCCACAACCTCACCTCAGGTGAAGGTAAGTTGTTTTTTGGCAACTTGCGAAGCCTTCTGTTCACCTTACGTTTGTCCCTACTTACCGATGGATGCTGTATGAACAGCGGGCTAAAAACCTCGCGCATCTCATCGAGTTCGAAGAAACGCGGCCATCAAATTAAATTTCCACTCGATCATCGTGCTTCACCGGGTTGGATAAGAACGTTACGGTGGTCAAAAGTTTACCCACCCTTGCAGCATTCAAATCCCTAGTTCGGGTAATTTGGGGATCGGACTGGCAAAAGTGGTCACGAATTTCCGGAGTACGGTCCCAATACAGCCGGTTCGACGTACCGGTATGACTCGGGTTTTACCCTACCAAGGGCTGTTGCTTCGTTGATCTAACCCTGTTTAGATTGGACCACATCATGGAAAAGAAGTCGCAAAAATTGATTGAAGTTGCAACAGGTTAAAGAATTGTTCCCTCTTTGTATTGTTCTTACGCGCGATTGCGTGAGTGTTTTGAAATTTGGTATAGATTGTCACTTCCTTTGTGATTTCAGAAATAGCGCTCTCCAACTATGAGCAAAAGATTTATCTAAAAGGTAATTGAATTCTTTAAAAGTCAGCCAATACGGTGGAAAAATATCTGTGACGCCTATTATAACAACAAACCTAAAGACTAAATCAAAGGAAATTTTGCAGGAGAAATATAAATATATTTCATCCGTTTTTGATTCACATATATAAGTAACTTTACTAACGCGGTGGCCTCTCGGCAAGTAATAGCAAATCTCTGAGTTTATTTCTGTCATGAAAAAACTTCTCACAAAATCATCTGCCGTATGGAGTCGGTCTAAAACTATAGATCCCCCTCAGTTCGTGGCACAACAACAAGACGTATACTATAAATTATTACTCAGGAGTGATTATCATAATATCATCCTACATCATCCTTTTAAATTGTTCTTTGAACCACTCGGTTCAGGGGCGGATCCAAAAACGATTCTTAGGGGGGCGCGGGAAATAATTATTCGAAATGATAGTCGGTGTGAAGTTCTATCGATTTTCGGAAAAATTGATACCTAATTGATAAAAAGACTTGAATTTCTTACAAACCAATTTTGGTACTAAATGGCACTAAAAAATGCAACTAAAATTACAATTTGCATTTTAGTGACATTTTTATATGGCTCTGATTTCGATTTATCTCAAATACAATATTTTTACGGTATACAAGTAATCTATCAGACTTCGTGCTCTTGGGGGGGCGGGGGATGCCCCCCATTTCCCCCTGCTGGATCCGCCCCTGAGTCGGTTATCTATATTTATTTATTTCCTCTTTTTTTGGCTCTCAAATCCTCAAGCTCAATACGGTATAATTAATATGTTTTTTTGTTCGACCCTGTGGTATATAAATACGAAATAAATTCGTCAACTGACCCACCAGTATGTAGCAAAATGGCCTTCAACCAAGTGGTTCAATTTGTAGCATATTTGTGGCCTACTTAAATCTTGAAAAAAAAAAACAAAAACCAATCTTTTATTATATGCCAAAACAATTTAAAAAGGCCTTTTCCTGTAGCAATTTCTGACTTCTAATTAATTGTTATAAAGTAATGTGAAACGTTTTATTGTTACTATGCTTTAATAATATTTTTTACTCTTCTGTAATTTTTTTTTTTTTCATTAATGCTCCCTTTCTATTGGCAATTTGTCTCAAGCGAGTTCTTAGCATAAAGAGTCTTATTTTGACGACCACAAAAAACAAGACAAATGAATTAATATGTAAAAATAAATATGTACATACTGACGTCTAAAAAAATACATACTTATTTTAATTGTACGCCAAAGCACAATAATGAAAGTCATAACAGATAAATTCCATAAATTTCCGTTTGCATAAAAAAAAACTAAATTAAAAATGCAATTATTTGCGATAACTGTTACACAACAAACAATACGAATGGGTATACGATTATTTATTGTATCACACATGTTCTTCAAAAGTGCTCGTACTCAGAAAAATTGTATTTAATTGTTGTTTCAAATATACCAGTAAACAGGTTGCATATCAAATTGTGAAGAAAAATATTGGTGTAATTTGTAGTCAAACCATGATATTGAATTTTGAATTTTACATATATGACTTAAGGTAGCAAAGTAAAAAGCTCATTGTTTTACATAACAAGTATAAACTCCAAAAAAAAAAAATACAAACTAATTGTATGATTGTAATTTTTATACCATAGGAAGCTTTACAAAAAATACCTTCATTTTTAGGCAGCTTAAGCTACGAAACTCTGTAAGCGTTTTAATAATGAATCAAAAAAAAACAACATATTGGGAAAACCAGCGATATCGGTGCTCTATAATGAATAGCTCCCTTGGGACTGATTGTGCGATGACATTTAAATTTGTAATCGTTAAATAAAACATTAAAATTGCACCTTGGAGTTTTTGCTTGGGTCACATGGAAGCAAAAGTTTGTAAGGGAACGCGCAAACTCAAATGCCACTAGTGAGTAAACCTTTAATAAACATACATGCATATGTATGTATTTTCAATTCAAGAATATTTAAAAATAAAATTTTGTAAATCAAAATAGTATATGCAAACATATTTTTAATTTCTTCAAATGAAAGCTTTTTTTATCTGGAATCAAAAATATGAAATACGTTCAAAATAATGGGATCATATACATATATACATATGTACATATAAACAACATATGAATATGTATGCAGTATATACTTAAATTTTTTCTCTATATTTTTCATAGAAGAACACAATTTTAAATTTCCTGGAAATTGTTATCCATAATGAGACGACTGCAGGTGTTGGATTTTGAAGCGGATTTTTCCGACTAAATGCTTAAAATATGTGGTTTGGAATTTATATTCCGGGAAATGCCGATAGCTTAAAAATTGTATCAACATGTCAGAATATGAGTTATATTTTAAACAGAAATAAAAATGCTAGCACGCAAGCCAGCAGTCCATGTCCATGTATGTACATAGATGAGATATGTATGACATTAATTATCCCTACCTGTAAGCCACTACATATCGAGAAGTACGTATAACGGAGCGACTAGGTTCCGAAAGTTAGTTAGCCTCACTCATATGAGGAAGCTAGTGAGGTTAAAAGTATTCTTCCTCTTTAAATGATTTACCGTCGAGGGCTTTATATATTATTCCATTCAATACTGCCATCTGAGTAAAATTATTTCTGTAGAGAAACTATAAGACGAAGCCCACCCCAGAAAAGCACTGGACTGAGAAGATATTTTTACAAATAGCCTGGCAGTATTACCGTTTGCTAAAGGGCAGTAGAGTAAAGTTAAATATTTGCAAACATTGAATACAACTTTTATTTCTAAAAATGGTATATTGTACAAAAAATGTAAGCTTTCCATAAAAAAAATACTTACTGAGTAAGCGACATCCAGGAAAAACCTGATTACCTCATACACGGAAGTCAAATCGCATGGAAATTTGTAAGATCTTCGCCTTTCGCGTCTACTTTTACCAAAGCTACTACTATTTTTACAAATTTCTACTACTACTTTTACTAATTTTTACTGCTACTTTTACTAATGCTACTCCATATTTTTAGTTTCTACTTCTAAAAGTTTTACTAATATCTGCTGTTACTTTTACTGATGCTACTACCAATTACTACTACTATATTTACTAATGCTACTACTTGTACTAATGCTACTACTAATCACTGCTATTATTTTAACTATATTCTACTACTATTTTCACTAATTCTACTACTTTTTGAAAAATTTCTACTACTGCTTTTACTAATGTTACTCCTTATTTTTAGTTGCTACTTCTAAAAATTTTACTAGCTTCTGCTGATACTTATACTGAAGCTACTACCAATTACTACTACTATTTTTACTAATGCTACTATTTGTACTAATTTCTGTTACTACTTTTACTAATGCTACTACTAATCACTACTATTATTTTAACTACATTATACTACTATTTTTAATAATTCTACTACTTTTACAAGTTTTTACTACTAATTTTACTAATGCTATTACTATTTAATAATTTCTGCTTCTACAAATTTTACTAATTTCTACTACGATTCTAATTTCTACTGCTTTTTTAGTGAGACTACTTCTAATTACTACTATCATTTTTAACATTGCTACTATTTTTACTAATTCCTAGTACTACTTTTACGAATGCTACTACTAAAAACTACTACTATTTTTTCTAATGATATTTTTTTTAGTAATTTCTATTACTGTTTTTACTAATACGACTATTATTTTTACTATGTTCTACTACAACTTTTTTTTAATACTACTACTAATTTTTACTACTCTTTTTACTACTCTCTACTACTATTTTTACTAATGCTACTTTTAAATATTTAACCTTTGCGAACAATAAACTGCATTCAATTAGCACATACATACAAAGAAATTTAAATTCAGTAGCTCATTTAATTTAAACTTTAGTGCAAGACCAATTCGAAAAAAACGAAATTTACTAAGCTTCACAGTTTATTAGTAAAAATAAAATGATACATTTTCCACAGCAAAATATCTAGCAACACTTCTAATATGAATGACATAAGCCAATCAGCTGATTGCTGATTTGTGTCCATGGTGAAAAGAATACAGAAGGTGTTGCAGATTATGGTACCACTAACCCTCTCTTGAAAATTTTGACAGAATTTCTACGTCACACCAGATTTTGTTTAGAAAAACCGTGTATGTTTGTATACACGCAATCATATGTATTCTTTCCATCGTGTTTAACAATTTAAGTGTGCATTCTTTCTAACATGCATACCAACATGTTTCCTCTCATTTTTCTCCATCGGTAAATCTGGTGTGACGTCACAGCGAAGTTACTCTCCGCAATTCAGATCAATCTGCGCTTTTATGTATTCTATCTATATTGATTTGTTGCGATAGCCAAGGTATTTTTATGAACCTTAAAATGGACATTCCAAAATGATTTCAATATCAGCTTTTGTTAGAATTTTGATTCAGTGAAGCCCCATTATGCCCTCGAATAAACGTGGGATACGAGGGTTGCCTTTTATATTTTACGCCTTCGCCTTCGCAACACTACATGTGATTAAATGTAATTAGATATTTTTATCGTAAAGTTTGGTTTTTTTTGGCATAAACTTGCAAGTAACATTTTCACTTACGAGCTTTATTTGTATTTATTTATAGTGAGTTTAAAAATTCATATTGCCTAAAAGTGAAATTAACCCGTGAACATTTTTGTGCGATGATTTACTACGATTTTCGACATGGATTATCGAGACAGGAGTGCGTCAATCAACCTACATCTACTTTTGGTGTTTAATCACCACACTTAGCCACTGTGAAACGATGGTACAACGAGTTCCTACGTGGCCGCCAATCTTTGCAGGACGAATTTCGTGAAGGTCGTCAAAAAACGGTGGTTGTGCCAGAAACAGTCGATGCTGTGCGTCAATTGATAATACAAGATCGTCATGTGACATATCGCGAGATAGAGTCATCCTTGGTCATTAGTGGAACCAGCATACATTCAATATTGCATGAACATTTGGTCGTAAAGAAGATTTGTTCTCGTTGGATGCCGGATAATTTGACAATTGCCCAAAAAAGGACTCGTGTCGATTGGTGTAAAGAAATGTTGAAGAAATTTAGCCGCGGTGGATCAAAGCACATCTATGACATCATAACAGGTGACGAATCTTGGATCTATGCATATGAGCCGGAAACAAAGCAGCAATCGACTGTATGGGTGTTCCAAGACGAGCCTAATCCAACAAAAGTTGTTCGCGCACCTCAAATCAAATGGTCGCCTGTTTTTTTCGGAAAATCTGGTCATGTCACAACTGTTCCACTAGATAAACTTAAAACGGTCAATTCTGAGTGGTATGCAACCATTTGTTTGCCAAAAGTTTTTGGAGAATTAAGGAAAACCAACCGCCGAAGACTAATCATTCTTCACCAAGACAATGCGAGCTCTCACGAATCGATTCACACAAGAGAGTTTTTGAGGACTCAAAAGGTCGAATTGATGGGTTATCCGCCTTACAGCCCTGATTTGGCACCTAATGATTTCTTTTTATTCCCGAACATCAAAAAAAAAAATGCGAGGTCAACGTTTTTCAATGCCTGAAGGAGCTGTAGAAGCCTTCAAACAGCTCGTTTTAGAGGTATCCTCTTCTGAGTGGCAAAAGTGCTTTGAACGGAGAATATTTTCAAAAACAATAAAACTATTTTCCTTAATATTTGACTGTGTTTTCATTATTAGGCGCAAAATATAAAAGGCAACCTTCGTATGACAAGGCACTACTTTTTTTTTTTTTGTTGATCAAAATGAAATAATATGTAGATTCAAGTTAATTTTTTGTATATTCATAAAAGGTATGAAGGGTTCGTGAGAGCCTATATGACTTCACCTTTCCTTGTTGAAATTTTAATTTACTTCGGCGTACTAAAAACAGCATTTGCCTCTTTTCATGCTTAATATGTGTTTGTTTGGCATTACAGGAATGTGCAGGACTAATGAAATGCCTTCACAAGTTGGTATTATTTCCACACACGCGGTGAGTGAATTTCTAGATCAGAGTTGACCGGACAGGTGGGTCCCATTTTAGATTAGCACTTCGTGAATGGGCCTGATACCTTAAAGAGAGCTTCGAAAGCCTACTGGATTCCAACTATTTGTCCTATCTTATCTCTCTACCTTTCGCGTAGCAAGGATTTACAGACCAGGGATCACAGTTTTGAGAAGCTATTCGTGGTTATATCTTTTACATGCAGTTCTCTTTAGACACCACGTAGCGTTTCTTACTTTAACAAAAAGTTGTAATTGAATTCTTTTTGTAAAATTACAACAGGCATATGAAAATTGCTAAGAGTTCGTCCCTTTCGAGATAATCACTTTGCACCGAAGGACAGTTCGGTGGCTTCGTCTACTAACGTAATATTATTGTTAGATATTTATTTTTTTTCATTTCTGTTTCAACAATACAAAATATCCTCCAAGCTTTGTTTTTTTTATAGCGTCGCAGTGTATAAACACAATTGGAGTTCAGTGGCGCATAAAAAGTGGAAATAAAAAATACTTTTCCACTTTCTGCTCTTCAGATATTGTTATTGTTGCATTTTTTTCTGAAGTTACATTGCGTTAAGTAAGCAGCACATACAAAAATAATATTCTGCTGTTTGAATGCTACGTGGAATTTAAACGACCACCACAAAGCCACAAAAAGGCAAATTCTGCAGAAAAATTATTTCAATAAAACCAAATGCGCGAGAAAAATGAAGATATGGAGGATAAGGTTAAGTGGGGTCGAAAAGCGCAAAGTGATACAAATTTGTGTATTGCATGACTGGAAAACTTCTACTTGTGGAGCTTCCTTGCTAAAAGGGGCAACGCCCCATGCCTTATGTTAATGACTTTCTTTATTTTTGTTTGCTTTTTTCAGCTCTTCTTTTTATTTACATATATACAACGTTCGCATACCCAGCCAGCAAAATATTCGTAACAGTGTGTGAAAATGGAATGAATAGTGGGTAAAATATGAATGTTTTTTTACCCTTTACTTGCCATTATCGCCATCACCTAAAGGCCAGAGTACGGGCGTACCAAGTTCGAAAGTTCTAAGCTATCCTCCCTTTTTTGGAGGAAACCATCAATAATGTTTGTATAATTTATGAGTTTTATTTTAATATTTTTATAACTTTCTTCACATTACGATGGTTTGAAACAACATAATGCAACCGAGATACATATCAACATATATAACATATATGAAATAAAATTATCAGCATAAAAAGGTAAATCAATGAAACCTCTCTGTCTCTATTTTTCTCCGTCCACAGATCGAATAACTCTCAAACAACAGTCATATACAAACTAATTTTCTCAACTTTAATATAATTGATTGGCTGGGACAATGAAATAAGTGAGTAAGCTTTTTTTGGAAATTTGCTTAGCATCACCCTAATTAGAGCAAATATCTATATCTTCGAAAATGCCTAACTAAGCTCCACCAAATTTGGTTTCACTTAATAAAATTTATTTCGAATATTCTAGATACCTGACAAACCCCACATTCGCCTCTCATACATCAGCGATTTGCAAAGATCACAAAAATATACATATATTTCAGTATATATGTATGTATATTCCAAAATTTTATACGTGGTTCGTTTTGAGAAAGTGAATTGCTTGTTAAAAAATAGTGGGTGTGTACCGCCTACTGTAGGACAAATAAATATTTATCCGAAAGTATTTTATTAAATTATCGATCCTTTCCAAATTTGGTATACACTCAATTATACGCATAATTTTGTAAGTTATGGTAATCAGCAAACATTATATAACGGTAGCTCGCAAAAAATTAAATAATCGATATTTTAGTTTAGATATTTTAGCTCTTATTTGGTATGAAAAATTTAATGAGATATATAATTGAAGCGTCGACGCGAATAACGTTGTAACCCACAATTTTTTCAAAACCTGTTTTTTTGCAGATTCCCCTTAGAATTAAAATAGAGTTTAGTTTAGCAGTCAGTGGAACAACGTTATACGTACAAGTGAAGTTGTTTGAACAAGAAGCGTTGAAAGTTATTTCTAAATGCAATAGAGGCAAAAAAAGAACAATTAATTTGTAAAATTGGAAGAATTTAAATAATAAAAAGTTGCGAAATAGTGGCAAAGAATATTTTAATTGAAAAAATAAAAAAAATACATTCCAAAAAAGCTCCCGAAGAGGTAGAGTGGAAGAAAGTTATATGTGCAAAATATGTTGTATTATTAATTAATTTATTTTATATAGCTTTGTGACTGCCGTTGTAATTTTTTTTGTAGAAATATCAGTGTCGAACAAATAAAAAAGCATTTTGATAAGTTTTATTCCAAAATTTATAATGAACAAACGGCACTTTTATCGTCGCTCGTTCAGTTGGTTGAGCCGGAAAGAAGTACTGTTAAAGGGCGCATTTCACGAAGAATGATCACCGTACATTATTTTTTGTTTTGCCAAAACGGTGAAAGAAAGAGAGTGTGCAAAAAAATGATTTGTCACACATATCAGGTAAATATTTTATAAATAACTTGAGTTCTCTTTTTTTCCTCTAATACTTCATAATATTTTCAACACTAGCTAACGCAAGGCAGAATGCAAATTTTGACTGAAAAACTAAATAATGGTAAAGATATTGATGATCAGCGTGGCAAGCATTACAATCGTCCTCAGAAAATAATAGGCGATGAGAAAAAAAGCGTTAATGAACACATAACAAGCTTTCCTAGCCAAGAAAGTCACTACGGTCGTTCAATGTCGAAAAATAATTGCTTGAATACTGATTTGAGCATTAAGAATATGTATGGTTTATACATAAACAAATACCCAGATACTTTGCTATCTTATAACACATACAGACATATTTTTAATACAGAACATAAATTGCGCTTTGGGTTTCCAAGAAGTGATACCTGCAAAGTTTGTGATCAATTTTTTATTGAAATGGTAGCAGCTGGGGATCCTGAAAAGTTTGACCAAATTGAATCCGCAAGAGTTCATCATGAAAAAGCGGAAAAAGCATATTTGCAACTTAGAGATGATACGATTGCTGGCAGAATTAACCACGGTATCGATGTTATTTGTGTGGATATGCAATGAGTAATTTTTACGCCAAATTTGACCCACTCTGAGATTTTTTATCAGCGTCAATATTCCAACTATAACTTCGTGGTTCATAATCTTCTACAGAATATAGTGGATATGTATACATGGCATGAAGCCGTGGCAAAAAGAGGAGCTAACGAGATAGCTTCATGCATATTGAAATATACATATAACAACTCACTACAATATTCTTCAACAAGGGGAAATAATGAAACTAATAATATGGTCCGATAGATGTTTAGGTCAGAATAATAATTGGACGATGATTGCATTGTGCCATACCGTATTAAATAAATACTTTTCTGAAGTTAACCAAAAATTTTTAACCTCTGGACACAGTTTCCTTCCATGCGATCGCAATTTTGCGCTCATCGAGAAACAAAAAAAAAAACATCACAACTCTATACTCCGGAAGATGTATGCCATTTAATTACATCAGCAAGAACACTAAATCCATTTAATGTATCTATATCAAATGCTTCAAAACTATTTCAAAAATTTTGATACCTTAAAAACTTATTTGAACAAAGATTTTAAGTGCAAAATATCGCATGACGGTGGATTCAAATAGTTAATGATGACCCAAATATATTGAGATTGAGAGAAAATCATACTACCAAAGAAGCAACCTGGACATGCTTTAATTTGAAATCAAAAAAAAAAAAAAACATGGCAAATTATTCGCTTCCGGTACTTAGAGATACACCGATAATATTAAGTGCAGTATAAATAAAAGATCTTCTTGCATTGGCATCTTATTTGCCAAAAGAATACGCCGCTTTTTATAAAGATATTTGTACTTAAATTTTCAAATATGTTAATCAAATTTATTATTCTCATTATTTAAAAACTAGAATTTCGTTTCATATGAATTTATTATTGTTTTATGATTTTTGTAAAATTATAATTTCGTTTTGTTGAAAACTTTAATAATGTATTTTTATTTATTACATTGCCACACTCAGGTTTCAAATAACAACTGCTTACATATTAATAATCAAATAACGTTGCAATCGCTACTCGCATTATTGCTTTGCTTAGTGGAAAAACGTGTTATCAAACATTCATTTGTGTATATATAACGTTTTTCCACTGAAGGAATACTGAAATAGTTTTTATTCATATTATTAGATACATTTATAATACTTTTTTTTAAATTAAAATATTTTATATGAAGCCCTTTTACTATAAATAAAAAAACAAAACTTGAAAATTCAATTTGCAAGTTTTTAAACGTTTTTTTTTTCACTTCCTGAACAATTTGAAATTTGTGGGTTACAACGTTATTCGCGTCGACGCTTCAATTGTGTAAAAATTGAACCTTTTTCAAAATGGATGTGGGGTAGGTTATAAGCTTATTAATTTATTTATGTTTATATTTAAATAAAAAAATTATTCTAAATTTGCAAAATTAAAGCTATTTTATTAACTTTTTTCCATATTTAAGCTTTTCTAACATTATATTGTACTATAGATCCACGTAGTTTCAGAATATTCCGAATTGCGTAAAAATAAAAAATTTTGCAAAATAGGCTTGGTGCTTTAAAAGCTTAATAATTTGTTTACTTTTGTATTAAAACAAATAATTTTTTTTTGGAAACTAGTGTAATTTTATTGAATTCGACGCCAGTTTTTATTAGAGCATAATATGAGGAAACAGCGACTTTTCAACGTGATGGGAGTGATAGCTGCTTATTGCCAAATAAAATTTGGTGTCGAGCTCAATAAAAATACACTAATTTCTAAAACATAAGGCAAAATATAATACATTACTTATTTAACTTTTCTTAAATTTCCATAATGAAAGTATTTTATTAATCACATAGTTTTAGATTGTACAACTTGCAAAATGTCATATATACGATATATATATTTTATATACCTAGCCTTGCTCCCCAATATTGTTTTAACTTTCCTGCGTTTTCTCTTACATTCCGAATATTTACCATTTGGAACATAAAGGCTTTTAAAAAATTAAGATAATTAAAACTTGAGACTAACTAACTGCAGCTCTGACAACACGGAATTTAAAATGTTCGGTAATTCTACAAAAACTTACCTTACGAATGGTAATTTAATACGTGATTAGAAACTCAAAAACTTAAAGAAAAATATTTTCGATAATTATAACAAAAATCTAACAGAAACAAATATGGGTATCAGTTAAAAGTATTTCAAAATTATTTTATTTATTGATGCACTGTGTTTTATTAATTTTTGCCCATAAAATGTTTGGAACATTCAAAATTTTCAGAAATTCTTTCTATCGTATTAAGATTTTTCAACTAAATATTCCATTATGGTGTAAATTAATGAGCGATCTAATTAAAATTATTTGAAATCCACATTAATTTTGAATATTTTAAGGTTGCACTTGGACAACCAGACAAGTATCACAAATAAAAATATTTCTGTACCAGTCTCTCGAGATGTTACTGGGGTTTCTTGCAATTGTGAGTTGATTACAGATGTTGCCGATAACTTCATTGATGTACGGGATGCCTGATTTGGGAGCTGCCACTCTGTGGGGGGCATGTGAAGAACATGTACGTGTCCAACTTGTTTCGAAAGTAAATAATGGTCTTAGCAAATATTGGATTTTTGCATTTTGATTATTGAAGTAAAACTTTTTTAGCGGCAGTGATTTTTTACATCGCGTAACGAACGTCGTGTCAAAATCGCTTTACTAATTTCTACCAGTTTATTTACTTATTTCAAATATTATTGCTACTCCTAATTTTTACCATTGCTTTAACTAATTTCTACCACTTTTTATTAATTGCTTTTTCAATTTTTACTAGGTTCTGAAACTATTTTTACTATTTTCTACCACTATTTTTCTAATTTCTTCAACTAGTTTTATTAATGTCACTACTAATTTCTAGCACTATTTTACTAATTTCTACCACTTTTTTTTACTAATTTCTTTCACTATTTTTACTAGTTTCTATTACTTCTTTTACTAATGGTACTACTAATTTCTAACACTATTTCTACTTATTTCTACCCCCCTTTTTTATGATGCTGCTACTACTTTTACAAGCGTAATCCACTGCTTTCACTTATTTCTACCACTATTTTTACTACTTTCTACTACTGATTTTAATAATTTCTGCCACTATTTTTACTTATTGTACCAACAATTTCTACCATGATTTTTAGTAATGCTATTACTAATTACTACGACTACTTTTATTAATTTCTACTACCACAAAGAAGTTTCTTTAAAATAATTGTTCGATTTGAATTCCTTAAATGAATGCACGATTGCAACATTAGAAGCTTGGCAGTACAACATAGACAAAAACAACTAAAAACTTAACAATTTAAACGTATCTATAAAAGTATATTGTCATATTAAGTGAGCAAAATCCTCAATCCATGCAAATCCATGATATGTTTGTTCTCCAGGGTTAATCCAGGTCCATTGGCGTTGACACCGTTCAACTGTTATTTAACGCGCTCGACAAAATTTCCATTAAAAAAATCTATGTAAGTCGTTTACGCCATTGCTAATGAATAAAAATTAAAATATGCCAATATAAACATTTATATTTTTTTTTTGATATTTCATATGTGGGCACAGCCATTAGCCATCACCTCAACGCGCTGCACCAAATTAGATTGGCGCGCATGCGCATAGGCAGCAACGCGCACAACTGTTATCTAATCTCGAACCAAAGACAGACTGGGCGCTCAACCTGCCTACGGAACAAAAATATAACCATGCACACAAACAAAAAAAAAAAAACAAGAAAAATATATACACTTAGTGAGTCACAAAAAAACTGCAACGAATTGCTGTGTAAATGAATTAAGTTAATAAAAGCATAAATTTGACTTACACTAACCAATATCCAAGCGTACGCAGGTAAGTATGTATTATGTGTGTAAATGTTTTTATATTTTTTAAACGAAGTTGCAAAGTGGCCCTCAACTAACTACAATACTTTTAACTATATATTTACGCACATAGTACATGATAGTAGAAAAATATTTTCACATGCAAGCCAACTGTTGCCGGTAACGTGCAATTATCTTCGCTCCGTCGTCGATTTCAACTTTAAATTAAGCAAACACCGAAAAGGCGTTTGACACACTTGACCACCAGACAAACAGTCATAATATATGAAGTGCATGTAGATATGGCGCACTGTCTGGCATTCCTTCTCGTATTCAGTCAACAGTCGAACTGCTAAGTACATATATCACATCCACTTCTATTACAAAATAGGTGATTTGTTATTTCTTTTCTTTCAACTTTTTGGTGGGTTTTCGCGGCACACAGTTAGCGCAAAATTTAGTTAGTGGAGCCTTTTTAAAACAAATTTAATTTTAATTGTAGCGCGGCATTTAAACGACGAATGTCTTAATTACTCAATTCCACAAACACACACAGGTGGAATATCAAACATTAAGGTGTTTCAACAAAAATATAAAAAACGTGTTTTTCGAAGCTCTTTTAGTACATTTTATGGGCGCTTTAAAAAACTCTCTCACAAAAATCAGCTAGTGTTCGAATTTGGCATACAGCTGTAGATGCCTCAGTTAATGGTTGGGAGAAGTTAAGTTTAACATCGGTAGAGCAGAGTTGCTCCATACCGACCCCCTAAATTACAAAAGCAATGAAAGTGAGAAAAATCTGGTTTTTGTTTAGTTCAAACATTTTCTTTACAGGTGGATTTGTTGACTACATTTCTTATCGATTAGTAAACATCTATAAATTCTACCAATGCTGTTTTTCCTATAATTTTCGTATTAAAAATGGTCTTACACTCAAAAAGTTATTGTTGATTAGGTAGGTGTTTTGAAGATTTATATATTTAGGCATATATCAAAGTCCACATTTCGCACATACTCAAAAATGGTGGCCCAAAACCCACCTTCACATGGTCTGAAACCGACCACCCTTTTTATTTGCGGAAATGCGCAAGCAAAACTATGATATCGAACATATAATAAAATTGATCGATTTTGGCGTCTGTAAATTAAACACCATTTTGAAGGCTCTTGCCAAATTTATGAAATACATGGCTCTTTAGTCAATTGCTGAAGTTTGAGCTGATAAAATTAGTGAGTCCCACTCAAAATTAAATACCCCAAACAATTTCAAATAAGAATAAAAAAATTAATATGATATAAATGTACCAAACCCATTTTCCAAAATTTCTATTTTTTAAGTATTTATCTCTCTCATTATTAAATTCTTTATACCAAATTAACATCATATGAGGGGTAAGCTTTGGTCGAAATTCTGCCAAAAATTTGTCTGTGGATGTTTAACACAAATTTAGGGGCCTAAGTTTTACGCCGACTCCAACGGGCAAATCATTTTTGTGAGACGCTTTTTTTATGCCAGTGACACGCTCGAAAGTCGCCTGTCGTGGGCCGACCGCTATTTGAAAAAAACTTTTCTATACTTTTTGATGTTACTTTCCCCGGCCAACTTTCGAAAGCGGGAAATACCAAATGAAGGGCGCACAAGCTACACACTCGGCTATGGCGGTCGCGTAAGATTCTTGTCACCCTGGTGACAAACAATTAGCAAATTTGCCATTTGGATTCCACAAATCGTGCAACCCACAACCCTTCAGCGGCTTTAATGAATTTCAATATGTCATACAGAGAGAGGCGACTGCTCTCTGAAATGTTCTGCGGGAAAGTTTTACCGGGTGTACTTAGCCTCCTCCAAGCGAGAGCTGGACACTCGCTCAGTAGGTGTTGACTGCCTCTCTTGAACTCGGGTCCTCGCAGCTGTGACAAAATCTTTTGTAGGGGAAGTCGATTCTTTAGGCATGCGCGCCTAAGCGCCAGTGGCCTGTGCCGACTGCCATGGGTTTGAAGATATTTTATTTGCCCTGGTTTTAGGCAGATAATCCTATACAATCCCGTATGGTTCCAGCGTTTAGCTTTCGAGTAGTAAAATTCGGCAATTCTGCCTTTGAATTCTCTCAGCGAGGCACCCATTGACGCCGCGTAGAACACGCTCTTTACAGAGTCACAACTCGCCTGTTCATTCGCAGTTTCATTACCGTAAATTCCCCTATGTGGCTCCAATGGTTGTCTATTTCCGTGAGATCAGTCCATGTGGCTTGGGAATTTCGTACAGCTTATGTGGTTAATCCGAGTGTAGTCAGGGGGCAGCGCTGTAATCTCTGGCGGAAGTGCGTTGAGAATGGAGTTGTGCCCGAACATCAATTATTTCCTGAACCACAAGACACGCAATCTGTTAGCAGCCGAGTCTTCGGTAAAGATATCCATCGGTAATATATTAAACATGAGACTCAAAACATCCTTAGAGCAAATGATCTCATAGCAACCGCGCTGTCCTTTGAACTCTACAAATGGTATGGATCGGCTATAGCTATGCACATTCAGTGTACCATTTTTGGTTTTAAACCCCATCTATTGCTTACCATTCTATTAATGGCATAAAATGCCATCCCGGCCATGCTTGCAATTAATTTGAGATCCAGGTTGACACCAAGATATTTCAGTTTGTTTGACAGACCCAGTTCCGACCTTCGAAACTTTGGTTTAGTGAAATCAGACAATTTGGTTTTCTTTGGGAACAGCATCAGGTCTGTCAGGTCCAGAAATCCAACATCCTTAGTGTCCTTTCCGCGACTTTGCTTAAAATCGAAAGAAAATGACTTCATACCAGTATCTCTATATCATCGACATAAGCCATAAGCTCATTCAAGATCATGAACCAAAATAGCGGCCATTCACTGCATATACATCCCCGCTCTGTGATCCTAATTCGACGAGAATTAACCTACTTCTTAGAAGAGATATGATCCATGACTGGTCACAGTAATCAATACGTGTCTCATTTAAAGAATCAATATTGACATTACTGAAGATCCCATCATTGTCTATGAAGGAGACCAAAGAAGATTTTTTATGGTAGTGTAAATTGATTTGCCCAAATTTAATATGCATCATTTAATAAGATAAGCTTATGTGGGTTTCAAAATTTTTGCAAAGAGACGTTGGTTCGCTCACTTTAGAGCAAATTTGTATATCTTCGAAAGTTTTTTATTTAACTCTGCCAAATTTGATACGGACCATATAAATCAGTCATACCATTTGATTTAAAGAAGAAAAACTCCTACATTTCCATTTTGTGATAAATAAATTTCAAAACCTTAAATTGTGAAGTTAGATATTTAATCAATTTTCAAAATATTAGAAAAAATTTCGCGTCTGCAGGAGTTTTCCCTCTATGTATTGAATAAACTTAAAGGCTTCGCACAGATATCGCTCTAGTAATGCATTTTGAAAGCATCTCCAGTTTCTATTAGTGTTACTTAGGCTACTTTGGCTTCCAATGCTTTACTTGGAATTTTCCCACTCAATTAGGTATTTTAAAATTCTATTTAAGAGTGATATCTATTGCAATGATATACATATATAAACAATTTGCTTTTATTTGCCAGGTAATTGTAGAACGTATTCAGTCTATGTAGCTGGATCAAACGAATTTCAGTTTTGCGAACCATTTAAAGTAACCCAAAGCCAAAATAATTTACCAACTTCTGTAGCGGCAAGTTGCTGTTGGTCACAACGCTTATCCCAAAACAAAAAAAAAAAACAAAAACTCTAGCAAGTTAATTAGACTTTTTGGCCAGCACTCAGGTCGCTTCAAGTGAAGGTGTGGCTATAATTGTCGATTTGCGCGTTCGTTAACGCAGCGGCCGTGATGGTGATATCCACTTTTGGCGCAGTAAGGTGTCGTATAATTATTGCAAATGCATTAATTACTGCAGGCAAAGATTTCTTTTATATTTGCAAAAACTAAAAACAAAATTGAAAAGTATGTAGAAATATTAAAAGTTAGCCAGAAGTGCATTTCAGTTGCGTAAAAAATGTCAAAGCTGCGAATGTGCACAAATAAATTTATAAAATAAGCGCACCTGCATTTTAAAAAAAATAACACCAAAATGTATTGACAAGTTCTGACAATTTGGCTTTCCCTATTTTATTTTAATTATGTAGCTTATTCCTAACTCTGTACAAAAGGCCATGTAATTCGGAATTTAAAACTTTCTAGAATATTTATAAAACCTACAAGTTAAAACAAATTCACGTGCAATTCATAAAGAAATATAGAGTTTAATATGGAATTAGTAGTGGTAGGAGTCCTTAGTTGTAATTAGTAGTAGTAATAGTTGTGGTAGTAGTAGTAGTAATGATGGTTAGTAGTACTTAGTGGTAAGAGTAGTTAATAGGACTTAGTAGTATAATTATAATATAAAATTATAGTATAAAAAGCAGTAGTAATTAGCTACTAATAATAAAAATAATAGTAGAAATAAGTAAAAATAATAGTTAAAATTAGTAGTAACACAAATAAAAATAGTAGTCGTAATTAGTAGTAGTAGTAGTAGTAGTTAATACCTAGATAAAAAAGTATAGTTTATATCGCGTCTTGCAATAGAAACGCTACAAAAGTTTTTTTAAATAAAACAAAAACGGTTTGGGATATGAATTAAATTATTTATTCCTGTGAAAGTACATTTGATGCCATTATGTATGGAACTCGATTTCTTTTGCACGGGCACCACGGGCACGCTTGCAGAAGTCCAGACGCTGAACTCAATTTTCGACGGCTTTCAAGCATAAATCGGCCGATACTGCTGCAATTTCACGTTCGATATTCGTACGAAGTTCATCAATCGTCGCTGGCTTGTTGGCATAGACCATAGACTTGACGTAGCCCTACAGGAAATAGTCTAACGGCGTCAAATCACACGACCGAGGCGGCCAAATGACACGTTCACCAAACTTGGTTTTCAATAAATCGATTGTGACATTCGCTGTGCGGCTTGTGGCACCGTCCTGTTGGAACCACATATTGTCTAAGTCCATATCATCCAATTCGGGCCAAAAATATTCGGTTATCATTGAGCGGTAGCGATTCCCATTTACAGTATCGTGCTGGTCTTGATCATCACGGACGAAGTACGGCCCAATGACGCCGCTGGACCATAAACCGCACCAAACGGTAATTTTTTCGGGATGCAATGTTGACTCACGGAGTACGTGTGGATTGCTGCTTGACCAATAACGCATATTTTGCTTATTGACGAATCCATTCAGCCATAAATGACGACAACCATAAATTGGACGTAGCGATCTCTTTTCGGTGGTAAATTTTAATAATTTCGACTCGTTGTTGGATCGTATATCTTTCCATGATGAAATGGCAATCCTTACTGAACGAAATGACAAAAGAGCGGGGAAAAATATGGCGTCGTTTGGTGTCAGAATCGGTCTACTTTGTAGCGTCCCTATTGCAAGACCCTTTAGAAGCATTAGTCGTTAATACCCAGTTAGAGCAGTATGGTTGTGCCATACCACTAACGGAAAGTGTCTGTTATACATTTGAAAACTCTCCGTTATAATGTGCAGGGCAAATGAAGAATAGTAAGGTATAAGCTTCTGTACCTGTAAGCTTTTATCTCTCTTTATCACACGAGCTTCTCGTGTTTGTGTATCCTTTAAATTTCCCGCTAGATTATTTTACAGCTAACGGATATATAAGAATTAATGTAAGCGATTAAATATGGAATATATAAGCTTATATAATAGTTATTATTTGAGGATTGTTTAAGAGATTATTTGTAGAATTATATAAGGCATTATAAATTACCCGATTATTTATAGTCATCCGTGTCGTAAGCCAAACAATAACAACTTTTTTAATATTTTATTTATTCACGAACGATAACGATATTATAAAGATTTCAATTATTAACATTGGTCAATGTTTAAAATATTAAGATTTAATACAAATCTGCTATATATTATAAATCCCTTTACTACGAAAAACTAAGTTCGGTTAACTTTCAATTTTTAAATTAAATCTGTCACATTCATAGGCATTTCTTCAATTTGTGTTAAATAATATTGCTCAATAGCAGAATACGAATATCATCACATTTTATAAAACTCATTACAACACCTTTGCGGCTAATACGATGTATTGTACATATATACAAAGCACGATTATTTGACAAATCAATAGCTCTAACCAATGAAACTTGATGCACGTCAATACCATATGCCCAGATATCTGTTGTGATCAGCACACCCGACTGTCCAGCACTGAACTATTTTACTATCTCTCACGTTCTTTCTGGTGCATATCGCCATACGTAGAGCTTTCGCTTGGTGTTGCGAAAAATGGCAGTCTGTGTTAGTGGTAATGTATCGTAGAGATTACGTAGTGTATCAAATTTCTGTTCTTCTCGCATCACTAAAAAATTGGGGAGAAAAAATAATGTTGGCAAATTTTCTAGATATTTAACAAATACAATTTAACTTACCGTTTTAAAAGTATACGTATTGGGTATGTAGTAAATTTTTAAGTCACTTCTAATATTCAGTGGAGGAGTTATTACCATGACTTGTGTTGCTGGTGATAGGTTACTATATGCATCCTAAATTTGATCCTTAAAATCGTTGTTTCACATTTCATCGACTTCATCGAGTACACGCATTTTTATGGTTCAGCTTCTCAACACCATAATCCAATTTTCGTATATCTTCACCCTAGTTGTTGCCACCAATGTTCATTCATTAAATCGCCTAGTGTCAGTATTACTTTTTGGATTCACACCGCCATTTCATGAATTTACCATAAACACAACACTTATATTGCCCGCGACGTGATCTCCAAACTTTGTAAAATCGAGATAGAAAACGTTGCAGTTTTTCCCGTGTCGAACTGTGCCTGTGCGATGACATACCGACCTTTTCCAATGGGTTTAATCCTACGCTGTTGAATGGCAGAAGATTTTAGCGAGGCACGCGGAAATATGAGAACGTTGCGCGTTTTCATGGTCTGAATACACTAGCAAATAGTGAAATATTTTAGAACAAAATAAATAGCTCACATAAAAACGAGATATTAACAATTATCCTTTTTTTTTGCAAATATCTCCTTGATACGCTTTGTCGTGCCGAAGGGAAGAATTATTTTATATTTGTCTTCATGCTACGGTAAAGGCGTCGCGGTTGTTTGGGATGTGTTGCTTCTGCGTCTTCGAAAGATTTGAGAAAAGTTCTACTAAAAGTGCAAACCGAAAAAGTTAAAATCATTTCGAACAATCTTATTATACATTTTATATATATTTTTACTTGACTTTTTGTTGTTTAGTAACGCTTTTATAATATTTATTTTTACTTTGTTACTTATATATGTGATAGAAGGAGATGCCAATAATATGTTAAGCAGAATAAGAAACCGTCCCGCTTTTACATTCACAAACAATTAGTAATAGTAATTGTGGTGGTGAACGAATCCCGATGTACTCGTCAACTGTTCCCGAATTGAAATCGACGCCGCAAACTATCACAGAAGGTTCTGGAAAAAGTTCCCGAAATAGTGCCGAAATGGTCCGGAACTGTCCTCAGATGGTCTTACGCTTTGTATCGCAATTCTGAGAGCATTTTCATTACGCGCTATAAAAAATCACTCTTAAACCGCTAAATAAGTTTTACTTCAAAAAATGCTAAAGTTCTACCATTTTATTATATTTATTTACTTCGATTTTTCATTTATCTTTTCTAGTTGTTTTCATTTCATCGAGCGCGTTAAATTTATTATCAAAAACCCTGGATAAATATCGTGCAAATTCTTCGAGTCGGTTTATTTTCTCATATCAAAAGAAACTGTTTTTCAGCAGCTACAGTCTGAAAAAAGGCCATACTAGCAGTTTTCAATTTCCGTTATATACCGCGTTGCCAAAGCTTGCTCTTCCTTTAAAATTTCGATTGAAAAATTCATCCACTCAAGCTGCTCTTTTTTTTTTTTTTGTTTTTCATTTTTGCCCTTTGCTTTAACCTCACTCAATTTCCGCACGAAATACCTCTGCGCGAGTAAGAGTGCAATACAACGAAGGCAGTGTTTTTTTTTCCTTTTTCCCTTTATCTCGTCATCGAGAGCCGCAGCACATCTGAATGCGATTCACTCTATTAACTAAAATGCAGCACATAAATACAACAAGTATATAAAAGCGTATTTCAAAGGCGACGCATTTGCTGTGCCATCTCTACGTATGCGTTCAGACTTTTTTATGTTTTCATTATTTTTTTCGCACTTACATCGCTGTTTGCTTTTGCCTGGAATGCATAAATGCAGCTACACCTACAAGTCAAATTTGTTTTCCACACACGCACGAATTGCGCACTTCAAAACATTCTTTTTCAATGTTTTAAAACTCTTATACGAGCGTGTATTCTTTTAAATATATCAGTGGCGTATTTTGAGAATGGACTTTCTGGGCCCTAAAAGTTTGAGGAGCTTTAGGGAAAATTACTACAGTCACAAACTTCTAACATTCTTGTCGATTTTAGATAATATCTTTTTACAGAGAGTGTTCAGTAAATAAGTACATTTTGTTCATGCGTTATATGGAGGAAAATGCCCAATACCGTCAGCAAAAAAAATGTCAAAAATCAACAAGAATTTTAAGCCAATCGAAATTTATAGAAATTCTGATTGAGGTTTGAAAATTGTATGAAAATTTCTTGGAGATAAAAGTCCAGATTTTTAGTTATTATTTTGACACCTTTTCACAGAAGTTGCGAAAATAAAAGTAATCAAGTATTATTGTCCAGGAGGTCCTCGGATTAAAAGAATATTGATAACTTTCTCTCCTGCAGCAATATTTTGATCCAAACTTTTTTTAACATCGAAAAAAAAATATTATTTTCGGTGCTGAAAACAACAACACACAAATATTTCAGGCGTCATTGGGCCGTACTTCTTCCGTGATGATCAAGACCAGCACGATAATGTGAATGGGAATTGCTACCGCTCAATGATAACCGAATATTTTTGGCCCGAATTGGATGATATGGACTTGGACAATATGTGGTTCCAACAGGATGGCGCCACAAGCCACACAGCGAATGTCACAATCGATTTATTGAAAACCAATTTTGGTGAACGTGTTATCTCACGAAATGCCCCAGTCATTTGGCCGCCTCGGTCGTGCGATTTGACGCCGTTAGACTATTTCCTGTGGGGCTACGTCAAGTCTATGGTCTATGCCAACAAGCCAGCGACGATTGATGAACTTCGTACGAATATCGAACGTGAAATTGCAGCAGCATCGACCGATTTATGCTTGAAAACCGTCGAAAATTTGGTTCAGCGTCTGGACTTCTGCAAGCGTGCCCGTGGTGCCCATGCAAAAGAAATCGAGTTCCATACATAAAGGCATCGAATGTACATACAGTAGAATCGCGCAAAAGTTAACTCGCGAGAAAGTTAAACCTTCGGCTAAGTTTACCGATTTTGAGCGTCCACGTACTGCTCTAAAAAGTTAACTTTGGGTTAACTTTTTTGAGCTTTTCTATTTTTTCAAACCCAACTGTTTGTTTGGCAAGAAAAACAAGCTCGGGTATTCCCCTCATTGCTATGTATTCCCCGAATTTCTATGTAAAAAGTTATAGTCGGTGTCGCGAGGTACATACATATGTACGTAGTGTGTCATGAGCGTTTAAACTTGCGAGTTGTTTATGGTTAGTGTGTTAAAAAATGCCAACAAAGCAGAGAAAATCATTGCAAATCAGATTAAATTTGCATCAAAAAGCTGAGATTTTAAGAAAACTCGATGAAGGTATTCATGGAAATCGATTGGCGTTGGATTATAATGTATCTAAGGCGGCCATCTCAAAAATAAAGAAAAAACGTCATGAAATTTTGGAGGCAGTGGCAAACACACATGAAGTTGCAACCAAGAAAACTTTACATAAATCGGGATACGTTCTTGAGGCAAGGTTGTATAAATGGTTCTTAAGCCAAAGACAGCGTAATTGTGCAATGAGTGGTCCAATTTTAAAGGCAAGAGCCAAGCTCGAATTTGCCAAATTGCACACAGGAAAACAATTTCATGCAAGTGATGGATGGCTTGCAAATTTCAAGAAAAGATTCGGTATTCGCCACTTAAAAATTTGTGGGGAAATCCTCTCAAGCGACAAGTCAGGAATAACACCGTTCATTCATAATTTGCGGGCAAAAATGAATGAAATGGAAATTTCGGACATGCAGCTTTATAACGCAGATGAATCTGGATTATTTTATCGTTTCCTGCCCGATAAAACATTTGTCGCGGCAAACGAAAAGACGGCACCTGGCCGAAAAATAGCAAAGGATAGAATCACATTTATGTTGTGTGCGAACGCAGATGGTTCGCATAAGTTGAAACCATTGATAATTGGTAAATCCGCAAACCCCCGTTGCTTCAAGGGGTTTGAAAACCCATTGGAATATGCTAACTCGCAAAAGTCTTGGATGAATTCAGAGCTACTCTTCCGCTGGTTCCATCATTCCTTTATTAAGCAGGTAAATTTATTTTTTCTATCCTTTAAAATTTTTAAGTGTGCCAAAATATTTGTCAGGTTCGCAAATTTTCTGCTGAAAATAATTTACCACCAAGGGCCGTATTGCTGATTGACAACTGTACTGCACATAAGCCAATTGGCAAGTTACACTCAGATGATGGAAACATTGCGGCAATGCTTTTACCACCTAACGTGACAGCTGTTTTGCAGCCCATGGATCAAAATCCCATAAGACTGGTCAAGTTAGAATACCGGGCTAAACTGTTATGGAACATTGTAGCACAAGAAAACATTCCGGTTGAGAATATTTTGAAAGGACATTCAATTCGTGATGCCATCTTGCTGCTTAAATTAGCATGGGATGAATTGCCAAGAGCTGTGCTTATAAAAGCTTGGAAAAATATAAAACAGTGGGACGATGATCAATACGACAGCGAAGACGAAATTCCATTGCTTACATTGATTAGATCAAATAGTTCTCACGATGATACACTTCGAGAGGTACAATCGTTATTGTCCAAGGTGGGTGGTGTTGACGTCAGCAGTGAAGACATCGAAAATTGGAACGACGATCAAAATACGGAAGATGATGAAGATTTCGAAGTGTCTGACAATGAAGATGAAGAACCAGTTGTCGAGGAAGATATGCAACAACAGAAAGTGAGTTTTTCCGAAGCAGTTGAATGCATCAATACTTTGATAAAGTGGTATGAAAAGAATAATGATGCAAATCAGATATCACATCTTATTAATATGCGTACGAAAATTGCCAGGAGCTATTACACAAAAGAAAAGAAACAAACAAGTCTCGACCGCTTCTTTAAACCAGCCCTTACAAATTAATATGTACATATGTATGTATGTATAATGTGAAAAAGTACAAACTAAATCTAAGTTTATGTTTTGTTAAGAGTAAAAGTCAGTCATGCAAATAAATTGAACGTATTATATCACCAAAATTATGTTTATTTCCGTGTTTTTTTTTTCAAAATCGAAACCCCTTTGGAAAAGTTAATATTTCGGAAAAGTAAAACACCCTTGGGACATTTTGGTTAACTTTTTCGCGATTCTACTGTACTTTCACAGGAATAAATAATTTAATTCACATACCAAACCGTTTTTGTTTTATTTAAAAAAAACTTTTGTAGCGTTCCTATTGAAAAACCCCGTATATGTATATTTTTTTGTATTCCCTGAGTGAATCTGTTACGATTCAAAAATTTTAAGCGATATTGCTAAGATATATATTTATTAATTACTCTAAGAATTTTATAAATCGCTGTGGAAAAAAAATTATTTCTTGATCAAAAATAAAATGGCTTTTTAAGTATTAATTTTCTGCCATGAAATATTTTTTTTCCGCAGAAGAAAATATATTTTTTTAAGCTATAGTTTTGTGAAAAAATTTTTTTATAACTTTTTGAATTTCATTTACTGTCATCAAAAGTTATCAGTATTTTTCTTTTTTTACTTATTTATTTTTTTGGTCCAAAGCGTTATTTTATCTCTCAGAAATACAAATTAATTTTCGTGTTTTATTTTTTTTTTCTTTCGTTAACTTTTTTTTGATATGCCCTCGTCAGCATATGCTTCTAATATACTTGTTTAATTGTTCTTATTTCTTATATAATTTTACTTAATTTTTGAGTGCATATGTTGAGGAGGTAAATAAAAAAAAAATGAGCTGCAAAAAAAAACACAAACAATATAACTTAACAAATTATGATTACTTTTGAAAAAAAAAATTTTATTCGAATAAATCTGATAATTATTGATCATAAAAATAAAGTTCATAAAAAATGTTTATTTGTTGTAGTAAAAAAATAACTTTTCCAAATAATCGTTAATTTTGCGCGAGAAAAGAATACCACAGAAACGAGTTTTATTTTTGTTCAAAAAAGTGTATATAATTTGATACATAATTTGTATTTCTAAAAGGAAAAGCTAAAACACAGATATATTTTATTGCTATTAATTGAGTTTAAGAGACTCTCGCTCACTTAACTCATTGCGAGCATGTTCGAATGCATCCCTGCCCTATTTCTATACTAAAAGCATTCCTATTTTAAATGGAAACTCGAGCTCGTCTCGTACTCGTCGAGTAGATATCTCGTGTTGCGACGAGTATAAAGGCGTTAAGCGGTTTACATAGCAATATCGTCTTTTTTTCCTTGCTATATGATCATCTATTAGATCCAACGTGAGAATTATCACAATCATCATCTAAATCGATTCACAACCTCCGTGGAATTACCAATTCATCTAAATTAGGTATCACTTTAAATAGCATACATTTGCTAAATTTTCACAATTCTGGCCAATATTTTTTAATAAAAAAAATTTCTTATGGAATTAAATTCCCATTGAATTTCCATTTGCTACATTCATAAACTCATTCAGTCAATCATCTAAAATTTTTTAATCAATTTCCAATTCAGTACATTATTTTTGTCCAACCCACATTCATTAACGTCGTGAATTTTCTTGTATATAAATTGTTTATTTTCTACATTAAATTATACTTTATAACTTAAACAGATTGCAAAGTTTTAAATCTAAAAATTGGGATTAAATATCAACTTTTTGATAGAACTCATATTGATAACGGTATTTGAATGAATATGTTGTTTTATAAAAGTGGCTTATGTGAACATATATTTAAAATATTTTTTTATGGATGAATATTGCAATGCACTAAAAATGGTCTGTCTTTTTTTTGGGTTTTTGTGGCAAGCAAGTAAATATGGTGTCAAATGTAACCAAAAAATACAAATTTCATTTCAGATTGTCATACCTTGCCATTTCACGTTGTCAAACCTTTTCTCTAATCCAAATGGGCCTTTGCTTATTTAATCCCATAACACATGATGCTCATTCGATGGAAGAAATATTTTTTTGCATGACCCTCCTATAGACCGTCGGGACGTATGAGCGACATTGCGCTCTGTCTGGTAAAATTCCAACAGCAATATGGGGCGTATGAGTGACATTAAAAAAGTTGTTTATTCGCAAATATGTATGAGAGGAAATTATCGGAGTTATTGGGTCTATAACTTAATTCATGCGGGGGTTTTCCAAAATTTGAACGCTTATTTAAGAAAAACATGGACAATAGTAGATATTATTCAAAGTATTGCCCATCTGAGGCTATGGGTTTTTCCCATCTTTCTGGCAATTTGTGGATCCCATCCCAAAAGAACTGCGCCGACTTGGCAGCCAAGAATGAATTAAGCCAATTTTTGATATCCTGGTCTGATGTGAACCGCATTCCAGTGAGGGCGTGCTGCATCGATCGGAACAAATGGTAGTCAGAAGGGGCAAGGTCTGTCTGGGCTATAAGGCGGGTGGGGGTAAAACTTCCCATCCACTGTTTTCCAAATAGTTCTTAACCGGAATATCAACTTGGGGCCGAGCGTTGCCATGATGGTGGAAAATTATTGCCTCGTATCTGGCCGCATATTCCGGGCATTTTTCGGCTACTGCTCTCTTCAAACGGATTAATTGTGTTCGGTAGCGTTCTCCATTAATGGTTACACCCGATTTTAGCAGCTCATAATACAGCACACTCTTCTGTTCCCACCAAATACAGAGCATGACCTTAGCGCCATAGACATTCGGCTTAGCCGTTGATTTGGCTGGTTGGCTGAATTTCACATATGATTTTCTGCGCTTGGGTTTGTCGTTCATTTCATTTTTCATCAACAATAACAATCCGATGCAAAAATGACTTCCTTTTGTGGCGTTCTAGCAGCATTTCGGACAAGCAAAACTGTCTTTCGACATCTCTCGGCTTGAGTTCATGTGGAACCCAATTTCCTTGCTTTTGATTATATCTAGCTGCTTTTAAACGTTTTGAAATGGCTGCTTGAGTGACACCCAAAGATTCTGCGAGCTCTTTCTGCGTTTGGCAACAATCTTCATCGAGTAATGCTTCCAGTTCTTCATCTTCAAACTTTTTTGGGTGCCCAGGACGTTCATCGTCTTCCAAGCCAAAATCACCACTTTTAAATCGTGCAAACAACTTTTGGCACGTTCGCTCAGCTAAAGCATGTTCACCATAAACTTCCACTAAAATACGATGACTTTCGACTGCAGTTTTCTTAATTTTAAAGTAATGAAGAAGAACTCCCCACAAAAACACTTTTTCAGGCGCAAAGTTCGACATATTTGAGTGAAAAAAAAGTATTATTGCTTACGCTTTAAACGAATGACATATACTGCAAAAAACCTAAATGACAGGAGCTTTCCAACGTTTCTTCGGAATATATTGGAACGATGGAATACATACTAGTTGCGCCATCTCTTAGCAAACCTCACGAATTTAGTTATATACCAATACAAAAATGTAATTTAAATAATTTTGACACCATTTTTATAATAAATGTTTTTTTTTTTTTTGTAATCAGGCTACATATGTTACAAAATGCCGTTGGTTTTGTTTTCTCTAATCATTAAATAGAAGTTAAACAAAATGCTGCACCGTAAAAATAAAAATATAAATATATTAAACAAAAGAAAGTGGAAATAAATGCGATTGTAAATGTATTCACATTTAAAAACAATCAAAAAATTGATCTGCAATTTTTAAAAGTTTTTTTTTTGGTTTCCAAGTTGATCTCCAACAGAGTATAAAATTGTGGTCTAACCTTTGAGAAAATTATCAATTTTTTTGCTAATAACTTTTAAATACGAATAATCACTACATGAACTTGAAGGCAGTACTATTTCTTCGATTCGGTGATAGCCGAGTTGAAAAAAAAAATCTGTGTTGATTTTTTTTTTAGTTTGAAACTTAAAAAAAGCGAGAGATGAGAAATAATCAAAACCACTGATTTGTAAAATGAGCATCTCATACACTTTACAAGAAAATGGATAAGAAATTAAAAAAATGTTATACATGTTAACTTATTTCTGGCAAAATGTGAGAGAGCCTAGCCTCTCCATTTCAAGGCAACCGGTCCGTTCGGGTCATGTTTTTCTATTTCCATGAAACTCGAATATTTTACTTCTTTGTCAAAATGATTAGCTACTTATTTTATCTTTTGGCCGAAGAAAATTGTTTCCTGTATTATTCGACGATTTTAATTTCGCTGTGAAAATCGTATTTTCCGTCTTTGAAATTTTTATTTTTGGAAGATAGAAGATATTTTTATAACTAAGTTTTAAATCTCTCGTCATTAGTGATAGTTTTCGAAAAAAAAAACAAACTACATATACAATATATAAAACTGAAAAAACATATTTTTTTCTCTTTATGTTCAATTATTGTTTTTACATCATTGTATGCAATGTCAAAATAGCAGTATAAATTAGTAATAAAATTGGTAGTACTAATAAGTAATAGCATTAGACAAAGTAGTAGAAGAAATTAGTTAAAATGCTGGTAGTAATTAAAGGTTGCATTTGAAAAAATAATTTTATAAATTAGTAAAAATTAGTAGCAGCATAAGAAAAATGGTAGTAGAAATTGGAAGAAATAGTAGTGGCAATTAATGGTAGCATTTTTTAATAAAGTAGTAGAAATTAGCAGAAATAGTAGTAGCAACCATAGGATGCATTTGAAAAAACAGTAGTAGAAATTAGTAAAAATTAGTTGCAGCATTAGAAAACATTTAGTAGAAATAAGAAGAAATAGTAGTGGTAATTAGTGACTGCCTTTTTTTAATATAGAAACAAAAATTGGTAGAAATATTAGTGCAAATTAGGGGTTGCATTTTTTTTTAAATAGTAGTAGAAATTAGTAAAAGTTAGTAGTAGCATTACTAAGTATAGTAGTAGAAATTAGTACAAATTGAAGTAGTAATTAAAGGCAGAAATAGTAAAAAACGTAGTAGAAATTACTAAATAGTTGAAGAAATAAATTAAAATAATGGTAGGAATTAGTAGTAGCATTAGTGAAAATTGTAGCAGAAATTACTAAACCTAATATTAGTAGTTAGTATAAATAGTAGAAGGTCCGGTAGTAGTTGTTTTGATGATGGTAGTAGTAGTAGTAGACCAATCACTCTTCTGCCGCTAAAGAACTTTTACTTCAAAATCACATATGTATTTATGAAGAAGGGAACATACTGTTTTAGTTTCAGTACATTTTAATCTCCGATCCCCAGAATGCCGTAAGCCGCCACTGATATCTATGTATACACATAGACAGATGTATGTAGTATGTACGTACTAGTAGTATAAAATACTTGCTCATATGTGAAATTTCGCCACCGCCGCCGCTGTGCATTCGTGCAAGTGTTTTGTGCTCTCTCCCAGGACCTTCACACACTGACGTTTGTTAACTACCGTCAACTATGCACCAGAGCGCATTCTGCGCATACTCCATTGATTTTGTGCTCATGCAAGTGCTTGTTGTGGCTGTTGTTGTCTATTTTCTTCAATTTTCTTTGCTTTAGCGTTGCACAGCTGTGAATAGCAGCATAAAGCTTGCAATAAACTTAAACATTGTTATGGTGTCAAACAAAAAAAAATTGTATACATATATGTATGTAAATATTTATTTACAAAGTGTATACAATGTAAGGCTGCCGTTTTAGTAAAATTGATGCACGTGGGTGTAAATATTTGAATTTACTTATAGAGGAAAATTTAATAGAACAGAATGGAATAGTAAGAGTGGAAATTTTTCGTATCCTTCATTTCAAGGCAGGTCTGAAAATTGGTGTTTATTTACAACATAAAAAACGAAGCAACACTGTCCAATTTACTTAGTTTCTTTACATTACTGGTATTATAGAAATTGTGAACATTTTCATTAATTAATGCTATCAATTATTTTTTAGCTAATGAAGTAAAATTCAAGTTTAACTTTCCTTTGGCAAAATTAGAAAATAACAACTCCAGAAAACTTCTTTGAACCCTATTCCGTGCATATTTACCCCTGGTTTGGTTTCTCAAAAGGCAATGTTTCTCTCTCGAAATGCAACGTCCCTACAATACATCGGTCAAGCATTTTGCGGAATGTTGGATATATGTAAGTCCGTTCACTGGTTATAATCTTTAGTAAAAATAAATTTGTATCCGTTACGCAAGCAATTTCGAATGGCGAATTAACAATTTTCATTCATCATTTAAGTAATTTTTAATAACGAATAAATTTCCATGCATCATTCAAATAATAGATTTTTATTTATAATTGAAACAATTTGGAATAACGAATAGATTTTCATTCATCATTCAAAGTATATTGAAAACCAATAGATTTTAGATTTTAGTTTGCAACTTCCCTAGAGTTTCATATGTCTATGAAACAGGGTAAAGAACGTAAGTTCTCTAAAGAGTAAATTGGTGTTAAAATGAGCTTCCAATTTTAGTTTATTTTAATTAATTATTGTATATGTATATTCGTAATAAAAGAAATATTTAGTATAGTATGAATTTTCTTTTGTGTTCATAAAGATATGAGCGTTACAGTAAAGGACTATTTCTTTTCGAAAATGAATTACTTATGTGTACGTATACATTTTATGGCAGTACCGTAAACTCTACTTCCTCTACTTCGATTTTGCACGATATGGTTTATAGGTCATGCCTTGACTTAGGGTCGCTATGGCGTTTCGAAAGTTCCGTAAGTACATATTTGTTATCTTTCCTTGGACCATACAGCTTTGAAATCTGGTTTTGATATGTTCCAAAAGCCGATGCCTAATCTAGAATCGATTACGTTTTAGAGGCGGGAAAATGGTTTGGAAAACTGCCATTACTTAATGTTCATAGGTTTACAACTATACATCTCTTAACCTTTAAAGCATACGAAAAATTTTAACTTTCAGTTCTAAGTAGAGAAGGAAAATAAAGAGATGATCCATTTTTTTTTAAACTCAAAGAATTCTTCTAATTTTTAATTGGTGCTATAACCACCTACACTATTTTGGTCAATTCCAATATAGAATGCCAGTCGTTTCTATGCTTTGCTAACTGCCGCCAGCTACATACACCAAGTGAAGCCAAGTCCTTCTCCAGCCCCTGGGAAAAAGCAGAACTGAAGACGCGGTTGTTAAGGCCAATGATGTAGATGTCGATGTTAAAGAAGTAACGCGATATGGAATTACCATATGGATCATTAGATCTCGTAAAATATCGTTTCTGTAAAGTAAATAAAAATACCCTTGTTATAGCAGAAGAATCAATCTTTCAAATGTGTCTGGTTCTGGATGTGTACGATAAATTAAAAAGAGCCCCCAAAAAGCTTACACCTATTAAAAATGCTAATAGAAAAAAACGGCGTAAATAGAGTCTTCAAAATATAGTGCTATGGACTTTAAACCAAAATTTATAGAGAATACTTAAATAGCGTGGGGTTGCCACCTATTAATAAAGTTGAAATAGATATACGTGCATATAATAAATTTAAAAAGTAAACAAAGTAAGTTTATTTGGAAAATTTTACCATTCACATTAAATCTTATAGAAAATACTTTATCTCAGATATAATTTGAAAAAAATATATTGATTGTATAAAATAAAGCAGCATAGGGTGTGTTCGAGCTGCGATTATTGCGGCAGTGTTACTTTTGATGATAGAGCATCACGTTATTCGGCAAAATTTCGGCAACAGTGGCAACGTCACGCGTTCGTTGAATAAAATGTTGACAATCTGTTGCTCATCACTAGCAAATCAAACGCAATATAAAAATCTTTACTGCGCAATTGAGATGGAGGAAGAAAAATAAGTAAAATTTTTAATAAGTGTTATTTTAATATGTAATAATGTTTATTATTTGTTTTTAGCTTAAAATTAAGCGTGACTGAAACCAAATTATTGGTCAGGTGTCGATTGGACCTGGAAGATGAGTTTACTTGCTTATGTCTTCTCCGCCTTCTTTTGTTCATGTTTATCAAAAATTTATCACCGCCCCTTTCCATCATCTCATCAGCTATCAAATAAGTTAAAATCTCCATATTTCCCAATTAGGCGTTCTGTGCAAAATAAATGCTGCAATATTGCTGCACATTATGAGCTGAGTATCAGCAACAGAGTATCAAGTAAGTAACAGGGTTGCAATATTGCTGTATCTAATTATTGAGCGGCTCGAACACACCCATAATTACAAAACGATAGATTTGGTGAGATATTTTTGCTCTAATATATTTCTGAGCAATCATGCCATCTATTAAACAAATGAAATAAACGAAATATTTTAGTTGTTCAAAATATTTGTAGAATAAGGAATGAAATGGTGGCAAACCCTCTAAAAGTGAAAACGTATTTTGCTGTCGTTTTTTTTTTTTTTCGAATGCTGATAGGTCGTTAACCTGTGTTTATTATTAATTTCGGAGTTTGATTTTTTTAGATGAGGTTAAGTTTTATAATAAACGAATTAATAGTTGTAGCCATTTTTAATTCTCAAAATAAGGCATGTTTCTACAATATAACGAATCGGAATCAAAAAACAGCAATTGGATCAGCACTATCCGATAAAAGAGATGTTTCTTGTCAATTTATTTATTTATTTATTTATTCAATATATATAATCTAAAAAATATAAAAGTTTCTTACAGATTATTGTGATAAAGAAAGACACAGTTAACAATTACTTAACCAATTCATTTAACAAAAGCTTAAATTTAGTTTTTGGTAAATAGAAATCAAGTGCAGTGGAATTCATGATTTTATTATATTCATTTAGAGTCCTTAAAATAGGAGAATTAGTTGCATATAGCGTTCTTGCTCGTTCTAGGAAAAAAGTATCATGATTACGAAGGTTCCTTGAAGGGATGTTAAAGTGAATACGTTCTAGTAAGAATGGACAATCAATCGCACCTCGAATGATATCAAAGACAAAAGTGAGAGAAAGTATAGTCCTTCTAGAGTTTAGAGATTTTAAATTAATTAGCTGACACCTAGCGCTATAAGAAGGAAGCGGGTCACTAAAATGTAAATAGCGTAGGGCAAACCTGATAAACGTTTTCTGAATTCTTTCGAGTCTCAATATGTGGCGTTCAAAGTATGGCCTCCAGATGAAGACTGCGTATTCTAATTTAGAGCGTACAAGTGAGGTAAATAATAGTTTCAAGGTGTAAGGATCACTAAAACCTGAACTGAATCGGCGAATGAAAGCAAGCATAGAATATGACTTGGCAATAGTGGAGTTTAGGTGGCTATGAAATAAGAATTTAGAATCGAAGACCACACCGAGATCGCAAATTTCGCCCACTGTGCTTAGCTTAGAGCCACTGATGTAATATGAAGTAGCAATAAGGGAGTGAGATTTGGCGAATGAAACATGAAAACATTTTTTTATATTTAAATGTAATTGGTTCTTTCTACACCAGAAAGCAACATTATCAAGATCCGACTGGATCTTAAGAGAATCTGAATTACTTGAAATAGTTCTGAATATTTTCAAGTCATCAGCATATAGTAAAAATTGAGAATGCTTAAAACAGCTAGATATATCATTAATAAAGATAATGAATAGAAGGGGGCCTAAAATGCTCCCCTGGGGAATACCAGAGGACGCAATGAATGGACGGGAAGGCGCATTATCTACCACGATGGTACAACTGCGGGACGAGAGATATGATTTTATCCAAGAAAGAAAAATTGAGTGAAAGCCCAGGCTTGCTAATTTTGAAACTAAAATTGAATGGCTGATCTTATCGAAGGCTTTGGAAAAGTCGGTATAAACTGCATCAACTTGAACTCGATTATTAAAAGCAGACAGGCAAAATTCGGAGAAAACTGAGAGATTTGTTACGGTAGACCTACCCGACATAAATCCATGTTGTTCAGTCGAAATTAAACGCTTAGTCACGAAATATGACTTCTGCTTGACAATAAACTCAAACAATTTGGAAACCGTCGACAGTTTAGAGATTGGCCGATAATTAGAAACATTATTCTTGTTACCACTCTTGAAGATTGGCGATATAGAAGAAACTTTCCAATCATCAATGAACACCCCACAATTAAGAGATTTATTGAAAATTAATAAAATTGGATACGCAAGTGCAGAACAATTCTTTAATAAAAAGGAGGATAGCCCATCAACATCCGTTTGCGATGAGGATTTAATATGCAGAATTCCATCGATCACGTCATCGAGCTTTAAGGAAAGAGCCCCAAAATTAATTCGGGAGTCGGTATTGACATCTGGTATAAACTTATTAGCTTGATCCGAATCCTGTTCAAAATTTGAGCTAAAGAAATCTGCGAAAAGATTAGCCGCCTCTAAAGAAGAGTTAGCAGTAGCTTCATTATAAAAAACTTGCGAAGGAATGCTTGAGCTTAGTTTCATAGAACTTACATAGCGCCAAAAAGCCTTTGGATTGGACTTGATGTCTGATTCAAACTTACGAACAAAGTTTCTATGGAGAGTTTTACTGAGTACTTTAAACTCGCTCGAATAACGCAGGTACTCATTCCTATGAAATCCGGAACTGGTCTGTTTGAATTTTTTTTTAAATTTATTTCTTAAATTCTTGAGACTTTTTAGCTCTTCGGTATACCAAGGAATTTTGTAGCAACTTCTTTTAACTAGCGGAATAAAATTCAAGCAAATGTCCTTTATTATGGTTTTGAAGGCATTGAAACATTCAGCTACTTCGACCCCAGAAAATATTGAATCCCAATCAATCAAGGAAATTTCAGCATTCACGGCACCAAAGTTACAATTTTTAAAACAAAATTTGGTGGATTCGCTATCCGGATAAATCGCGTTAAAATCATAAAATTCCAATTGCAGAACAAGTGGTACATGGTGCATGCAGTGGTCCGACAGAGGATCCAGGCATTCACGCAATGAAAAGTTCATATTGTCGCTAATAAAAATAAGATCTAGGATTTTACTTAATTTGTTTACAAAGTTATTTATCTGCATAAGATTAAGTTGGGCTTCCACAAGGATCGGTATTAGCTCCGATTTTGTTCAATATTTATATCAATGATATAAACAATTGCATTAAATATTGCGATATCAAATTATTCGCTGATGATACGTTGCTCATGCTAAGTGGAGATAAAATCAGTTATATATCAACTAAACTGCAAGACGACCTAAATAAAGTCTACGATTGGCTATGCTTGAACAGACTTAAACTGAACGTCAATAAAACAAAATACATGGTCATATCAAGGCGAAATTTTGACGAAAGCGAACTGCAAAATCTAAATATAAACAACGAAATTATTGAAAAAGTTAGTACCTTGAAATATCTAGGAATAAAAATTGATGATAAACTGATCTTTAATGATCACATTGATTATACGGTGGGGAAGATAGCTAAAAAATTATACTTCACACAACGAACGTGTAAATACTTAAGTAGAAGATACAAGACTATGGTATACAGATCTATAATTGAACCTCATTTTATCTACTGTCCCACAATATTCTTCATAATGAGAGATAGTCAAATCTATAAGTTACAAAAGCAACAGAACCGAGCAATGAGATTCATTCTTAGTAAACGCTTTGACACACCTATCAGAGATATGCTGGCCACCCTCATTTGGTTGAGCGTTAAACAACAGCTTTTTTACTATACAATGAAGTTTATTAAGAATATTACAGAGGGAAACTCGCCCGATTACTTGAAGAGTAACATAAAACATGTCAATAATGTACACTCAAAAAATACTCGGAACAAAAATGATTTTAATCTCCCGTCTTATAAAACAGAAGCAGATAAATGTAACTTATATTACAAAGGATTAAAATGTTTTAATGAATTACCAAATGATATTAAATGTAACAATATGAATGAGTTCAAAAGAAAATTGTTCAATTATTGTAGGACCCTTCCAATTTAGTGTAACATGGGCGGTCTTTCGAACTATCAACCACAATGCATTCGTTCATAGCATACTTCAGGGTCTTGCCAGAATGCTGTATCGGTCCCACATGCAACCATTAAGTAGCCGAAGCTCATCCCGAAACGCATCACTAGATCAAATCAGTGCATCGCCGTATGGATGCTTGCTTCGCACTTTATTTGCACAAATGGCCGATACACGGCAACCGAGTGATGCCTACAATCATTGTTTTAATATGCTTTGGAAGTCTGCTAGTTTGTTATTCACTGATACTTGGTGGTCCTTATAAGTAGCTTTTACTTTATTTTTTAGTATAGGCTATAAATTGTAGATTTTAAGAACTATGTATAAGCTAGGCTTAATAAAGCTGTAAGAAATAAATAAATAAATAAATAAATAAATAATAATTTTTAGATAATATAAGTTATTCTTAACACAAAACCTAACTCCAAGCGTTTAAAATTGAAATTTATTTCCATATATAAGAGAGAGTACGTAGCTTTTGAAATTTCGCAAGCCTTGCGAGTGAAATTACCAAAATTCTTCAATAAACGATCAAACATTTATTTTTTAGTGGCGCTATTAGAAAAATCCACAGTTTGAATCACGAAACAAAAAAAAAATCGTGTTATATTATCTTTACCTCTGTAGCGAATTTTAACATTCAACGTGCGTGTTCGTACTATTTATCGTGGGCTTTTCGTGGCTTGTGCCACGTATGGGGCCGCGGTGTGGTACGAGACGGCTGCGACGGTCGTAGGTCGCAGACGACTAGTCTCGTGTCAGCGGATCATGTTGCTGGCCTGCCTGCCTGTATGCCGCACTGTTTCGACTGATGCGTTGCAGGTGTTGATGGGTGTGCCCCCTCTTGATCTGGTGGTTATACAGCTTGCTGTTGCCTTCCGGTTGAGAAGGGGGATGAGGTTACCGTTGCTGCGTGATGAGTGGATTTCTGACGCTGATGTGCAGGGCGGGTATCTAGAGAGCCGTAGGCTCCTAGCCGAGTGTGTTGTGCGGAAGTGGCAGGACCGTTGGGACAATTGTCCTCATGGTCGGGTGACATACGAGTACATCCGGGATGTTTCGTTTGTGACCCAGAATCCTGGCTTTGGATTTTCCCTCAGCCTGGGCTTTCTCCTGACCGGTCACGGGCCTCTTAATGCATTTTTGCATGATAGGCACCTGGCCACGTCGGAGGAATGTTCATGTGGGGCCCAAAGTGAGGACTGGGTCCACATCATAGCGGATTGCCCGATGTACTCAGACATTAGGGATCTGGGGGTAATGGGCATCAGTCAGACGAACGGAAGATTGAATGTTAGTGGTGTGTTGCACACTCGTCAGACTGCTGATATGTTGGGTGCATATGCGAGGGAAGTATTCAAGCGGCGAAGACGATTATTGGAGTAGTTGGAGAAGGGTATGTGTATGAGTGTGTGTGTGAATGAATATGGTCTTGAAATTGGTGATAGGCTGAGTGAATTGGTACGAGGTGTATGGGGTTCAGCCCCAGGCCACCAGTCCGGAGCTGTATGGAAGCTCAACTGGTAGTGGCCTCGGCCACGAAGTCCGACCGGAGACTTAAATCTGGTACCACGGGGAACAGGAGCCCCCAGAGTTCGCTCTGGCCTGTTCGTTGGGTACGGCCCCTAGGGGAGTATCGTGGTGGCTGTGGTTCAATACCCAAATGCGGGTAGAGCTTGACCTTGTGTCAAAGTTCAATGTGGAGTTGCATCGCAACCGGGTGCCGGACCCATAGTACGGCAGAGGTGTTAGATAGACCTCGAACCCTACCAAGGTGGTTAGTGTGTCCATTCCACACTGCCAATTGGTTCCGAGAATGCTTGCGCATCTTGGGGCGCTGATCAACGCATTAACTTGATCCGTTTTGCATTTGAGCGCCGTGGAGTTAGGCCGTCGTCGGCAGGTACCCACGTAAAACACTCCGGACGATGATTCAACGTGCGTGACCAACGAGATTTTGTTACATATCGCGCGCCTTCAGACCTGCTAGCAGCTCAAAGCATCTTACGAAAACAAACGCATATGTCCATACATCCGTATGTGTGTGTATATGTAAATTAGGATGGCCCAAACAAATACATAATTTCCCAGCTGCCTTCAGAATTGTAGAAAATGGGACAAATATAGCTTGGATTTTTTTTTTTTTTGATGTTGGTTTAATGGAAGTAGTTATTGAAATTTTTAAAATAAATTTGCCTAAAAAATGAATTATCTGAAGATTTCTTACGATTAACGTTCTGATTTATTATCTGCTCATGCCAAAACTTATGGATAGATTTGTATAAAATTTGACACAAAAATGGTGCATAATGGGGATTAACATATAGGATAGTTTTTAAGAAAGTCGCAAGTTGGAATAAATTAAATTTATAAATTAAATCAAATAGATTAATTTCAAAGCTACGTATTAAGAGGTTTGCTACTTTTTCATTCATGAAAGTTAAGGGGGAAAAAATTAAAAAATAAATAAAATATAGCAATACTGATGCTGAACGAAAGATATCTATATGAGAATGTATTTGAAGAGGATTTCGAACTGTTTTTAGTAGGCTTTTGTAATTTAATTATAAGTCACTAATTGGCGTCAAATGGAATATTTGGAAACAAAATTAAGAAGAGGGCTGTCACAGGTTAGAAAATTACATTCAATTGCATTAATAATATCAATGAAATATGGCACTATTAGTGCCACAAGAAAAACAATTAAGAAAACTCTATCAGGAAAATATTTCCCAAAAATGTAACTTATTTCAAAAGTTAATTATTAAATTAAATTAAACACTATTTGCGTGAAAACAAAAGAGTTCTATAAGATAATATTTTTATAGGGGGCTGCCAACTGTTTAATAAATTAATTAACTGAAATGTTACCGATTATCGAAAATATATGTAAAGAGGGTTGCCACCTGTTTTAAAGATTTCAATAACTTGTCCCGACCAAAAGTCGAATTTGGGATACACCGAGTGAAGCAGGCACACGCTACACACTAGGATATGATGATGCGACATTAAAAGATAAAATATATAGGAAATTTCAATGCTCTGGCGTAATTTCCAATATTAATAATTTTCAAATGAAGAAAATGCTGGTATCTGTCCTTTAATTCCTATATTTTATAGCTGTGAGAGCAAGAAAATTCCTAGAAGTAGATTTTCCAGAATTTTGTTGGACCACCCTAATGCGCATGTTCATATGTATGTATGTATGCTTTTACATGGACACTAAAATGTTTTTACACGTGTTTTTATAAATACTTGTATACATACAGTGACTCAAGCAATAGGCCAAGTGGTGATTTTTTATAAATATTCGCAATATTTTCCGTGTTAAATCTTGTTCGCTAATTTTTGTTAAAATATTTAATTTTTTATATAACAAAAAGTATGTTAATAAAATTTGCAAACTTCTTATGTTAAAAAATTTACACACATTTAACAAATTTTCTTAAGAATTTCTAAATTTTTAGATTTCAATTTTCATAAAACCTTTGAGTGTGCAATTTCGCTGCAGATTCAATTTGATCATGATAGATATTGGTTTATGTTTGAGATGCCTGCAAAGTCCGGTTGTTTTTTGAAAGTTTTGAAACGAAAAAAGTTTAGAAGACCGTCATTTAAAAAAAAAAAACAATTCACAAATTAATTGGAGTTCTAAGCTACTTCAGATATTATGTTAATATTGGATGAGCTTCAGAACTGCATACCCAAACGTTTTCCACAAATAATAACTAAAAAGTTGGAGATTTTGATTAAAATTTGTTGAATTTTTATAAATGCTGGACTTTTTGCTATATTATGAACTATCTGTACTAAATAGTATATAAAATTGTTTATATGGAAAATGTTTGTAACGATTTGGCTCTCAAATTACTCAACATTTTTTTTTTATGAAGCATTGGTGAAAAACAAGAGAATAACATATTATTTTTTTTTTAAATATGTACATACTACGTTTAAAGTTAAACCCAAATTTTCAAATAAAATTTTTGGTACTCAAATACTAAGAAAGTACGCCGAATATTTGGTAGTATTTTTTTATAAAAAACTAACAAAACACTATATGTACTTCATATATATTTATAAATATACAAATGTAGGTATGGTCATGCTAACATTGCTACTACCAGGTCGTCTATTTCGTTCATGCGTCGCGGACCCTTATTTTAAAAAAAAAATTAAAAATCTTTAATTTTGATTCTTGAAAGACCTTGTATTAGTTTAACCGTTTTAAACATAAGTAATTTGTTAGTCGATTATTAAAGGGACAGAAGAAAAAGCCATGAATACAAGGAAATACGAGAATCTTATTTAATTAATAACATAACGGAATGAGAATGTTGAATAACTTTAGAAAGAAACCAAAGATTGCAAAGAATATTGTTTGTTTGTTAAGTTCAATATTTTAGAATTTATGTGGAAAACATTCTAAAAGCAACAGCAATTAAATTACCACCTTTATTGACCACCGTAAGCTGTGCTCTTTTCAGGTAGTTTCGGCACAAATTTTTGTCTTCAGCTCGTCAATGGTATTCGGCTTGCTGGCGTAAATTAAAATAAACCCACAAAAAGAAGTGCGTGGTGCTGAATCGGGTGATCTTGGTGGCCAGTCAATATCGCTTCTTTTCTTTATTAAACGTGTTTAAAACGGGAATTTTTGCTGCAAACACCGCTTTGTTTGGGTTGTTGTGAAACATGGCGTCCGTCTTATTGAAACCAGAAATCAGTCAGACCCTTTCATGCATTTTCCGGTCCACCAAATCTGCCAAAATCTACCAATATCGTTTACCATCGACTGTTTCGGCTTCCTTGAAAAAATATGGTACAATAATGATATTAGCATGAAATGGTGAAAATGCGGCCATTTTGTTTATTTAATAACACCACTAGAGAAGGTGAAATACGCCCTGCCGGTCATTAAAACTTGCTTCAAAAAGTACGGCATGGTTTCCAACATTCGGCCGATTGTTTTGCCATATTCTATACGATGCGACATATCTATGGTCAATATTCGTTAAGTCAGTTGTAATACGCCGCAAAGTGGTTTCAGCTGTTCAACTGCTGAGCTTGGATGCGATATGAGATACTTGGAAACTCAGCAACACTCTTTCTATCCCTCTCACACTTTCAATAATTTCATTGAACCGTCATGGGAGTAGATGATTGGCGATTTTATTACCCACTATTTCGTGATCAAAGTGCCCGAATTGTTTTGTCGGTAGACCCTTTTTTGTCGCGATATTTTACACGATATGCACGTTGAGTTAGCACAATTGAACGACTAATTAAAATATGCATAGTCACTAATTCGGCGCGTTCTTTTGGTGTGAAACGGTCAATGATTAAAATTTGCTTGGTTTGAAGTTTTCAAAACGTGTATAATAAAGTAAAATTGTTTGACAAATAGCTAAATTATTCAATGAGTGTATCCCATAAGAACATATGCCGCGCCCTGTATTATACTATGATACCAAATAAGCAATGAACTTCCTGAAAATATAATCCTTTATGATATTGGAAAATTTGGATTTCGTAATACATATGTAACTACAATGACAAATAAATCTTCCCTACCCTTAAATTATCTAGAAAATCATCAGGCACCCGAAGTTACCGTCCTTAAAGCCTAAGCTACCGAGCTTTAGAAATTAAAATGGGAGTACTTGCATTAAACCATATACATATAAGTAGATAAATATACAAACATATGTACCTACATAATAAAATATATTCGCTTTCCTGCTGTTTTCTCACAGATTTAGAAGCGCATAGTCACAGCGTGTTGTAGTTTAATTTTGTTCCCAACTGTGGTTGCCGCCGCTCAACTACGACATTATCCATCCAGTCTCTGCGGTTAGCTTACACGCGTTTTATAACTCTTATTAAGAGTTTCATGTGTTCAGTAGCATCAACTGCTAGCAAAAGCAGAATAAATAAATATTAAAATGCGTCAAACGCCAGCAGCTTGCCACTTTGGGCAAGAAAACTGCGGTAGCTGCCAATTTGCTATCACATTTATGGATTTTTTTTTTTTCGTATCCATTATTGCCGTTTGCGCTCGCGAATATTTTACTTAATTGCAGCGTTTGCGCCTATTATTTTTTTTTTTTTTTAATATAGTGGATTCTACAAATGTGCGCTGAAAATAAACAGTACGATCTTCCAGTTTTCCCAAATTAAGACATTTTCGTTTTTTAACCTTCCTTAAGTCTTTGGGTCAAATTTGAAGAATATTTGCCTGTAAAATTTGTGGTGAAAATTTTTGATATTGTATGACTTTTATTTATTTTAGAAATCAAAGAGCTACTAATCACGACTTTTCTAGTTGTAAATTTAAGTTCTTCGAGTTAAATTTGACCCGGTGTAAACAAACTGTTATTTTTGCATATCCGAGGGGAATCTTTTGCTCAATAATTTTATTTACGATTTTTCTCTTTGCTTTTACACCTGTTAATTCAAAATAAATATTAATATATATACATATGTATATATATTTATCTCCTTTTTATACCTTTCATGAGAATGAAATGGTATATTAAGTTTGGTCCGATGTTTGTAAGTGCCAGAAGGAGAAGAGATAGACCCATCAAAAAGTATACCTAAATGATCAGGACGATGAGCTGAGTCGATTTAGCCATGTCCGTCTGTCTGTCCGTCTGTCCGTCTGTCCGTCTGTCCGTCTGTTTGAACGCAAACTAGTCCCTCAATTTTAGAGCTATTTTGATGAAATTTGGTGAGCAGGTGTCGTTGTAGAAATGATTAAACATTTGTCGGAATCGGCCAGATCGGGTGACTATAACATATAATACAACCGATTATTCAGATATTGAATTTTGCGCCATAACTCCTCCATTTAAGCAGCTAAAGGCTTGAAATTTTGCAGAAATATCAGCCATTATTAGCTACGTATCAGTATTGAAAATCATGAAGATCGGAGAAATATAACATATAGCTCCCATACAACCGATTGTTCAGATATTGCATTTTGCACCATAACTCCTCCATTTAAACAGCTAAAGGCTTGAAATTTTGCACAAACATCAACCATTATTAGCTATATATTAGTATTCATCAAGATCGGAGTTCACAGTGTAAATCGGCAAGATAAATTCAGGACAAATATTTATTGCGAAAAGTAATAAGCTCAGCGCAATATCACATGAATCATAGCGTTAAACGTTTGGGAACTATTTACGGATCTGATAACTGTTTTCAAAGACCGACATATGTAGGTCTTACATATTAATACTTAATTATTTGTATTTTTTAAATGTTGAATATCAAGCGTCGATACGATATTAAAAATATTCAAAAACCATTCCCTTCTTAAAACATAGTTCTTTTTAATTACATAAGGAAAAGCATTAAATAATTTATAACAATGCCTTTACTAGAATTATTTTTATTGATTTGAAGGAAATTTTCGCTTTTAACTATAGGTAATACGAAATTGTAATACAATAACACGTTTTTTACTATTCTTCCATTCATGAAAGGTATGAAGCCTTCGGCATAGCCGAAGACAGCGCTGTTTTTACTTGCTTGTTATTGCTTTTTATACCTACATTTATATCGGGGAAGCCCTAAATTGGTTTGTATGTGAACTAGAAATGTTATGACGAACAAGTTTTAGCATTGAGGAGTATCAGGCGAAGCGAAGTCTTGGTGAGAAGTGAATTAAAAAAAAAACATATGGACAAACAAGATACCCTAAAGCGCCTTGTAAAATCAGATATGGAAGAGCATCGATGGGAAATTTTATAAACATGACTCCATGAATTGGGGGCAGTTCTAGCAATTCTGTGCATTGAGTCAGATTTTCTTGAACGCTTGGATTGTGAAGATTCAATTAGTCAGTTCGCGGAAAAAGCCAGACGTGGTTTGGCGTTTGGAGGTCGACCAGTCCATTTAGTGGGAATTATCATGTTTGTTCACTGAAATATTCTGACACAGATTCTAATGTTTGGGTTTTGTTTATCATGAGATGATACGAAAATATTTCCTATATTTCACCCATTTAAACGACTGTCATATTTAACAATCTCAATTTTTTTTTTAAATAAAATTATTATAACCCATAATACAAAAGTGAAATTAGTTCAATTAAGATTATGACATTTCATCAAAATCATGCTATCTGATTCACTAGACGTATCATAGTTTCTTGTAAAAGTAAACGAAAATGTTTCACACGGTTAGCGGGGCTGAGTGGTTGCGTGCTCGCCTAGCAACTCCGTGTACCATGGGTCAAAGCCAGGTAAAGTCTAGAAAGAAAAGAAGTCTGATGAGGGGATGTGGTGATCTCCGAAATAGCAGCTATCACTTCTACCACTTTGAAAAATTGTTGTTTTCTCATATTATTCCCTAATACAAACCTGGCCTCAAGCTCAATAAATTATACAGAAAATGTTTGACATTTAGTGAAATTATGAAACATAAACGAAATAAAGAAAAAAATGTAGTGAATAATTTTGTGTATGCTCGCAAAAATAATAAGAGAAATTTGCTGAGTCTTTCTAAAAAGTGAAATTTCGTCGAAAACATGTAAATTATTTGGGGCAAAATTTTCTTCAGTGCAGTTTTTAATTAAGGAACTTGAAGAAGAACAACAAGCTGAAGAGTTATTAGTCCATTGAAAGACGTGGAATATGAGGGACTTGAACATTTTTCGGCTATATATTCTCAAATTAAGTGAGAAATTAAAAGTAATTTTGGACGAAAATGTTATAAAAAAATTTCCTTTCAGATGGACCTTTTTGTAGAACTAGATTTTTTAAATCACCAAAATTGTATATGGAAATTAAAATATGAAAAAACCAAAATAATTGTTTAATTGTTTTTATTCTAGAATAAAATTATTAATTATGATGAAGTCTCCTTTTACTGTTTAAATTGTGAAACTTGATTACCTACTTAATTAGCGCTATAACCGCTTAAGCGATTTTGGCCGAGTGCAACAAATTGGGTCAGTCACTCCTTCTTGCTGCTAACTGTCGCCGATTGGGAATACCAAGTGACGTCAAGTGCTATACTTGGTCCCTCTTCCTCTACCACCACCAGCTGGTACCGCGTTGAATACTTTCAGGGGTGGAGCATTCTCTTTCACTCGTAGCCACTGAATTTCAATTCGCTGGACTGTGACTATGTCGCGGTAAAGCCGGTAAAGCCGAGATCCATAAATCTTCCCTGTAGGCGGCGTCTTTCTTTTCCATGGCGTCATGACATTCCTCATAACGTTTTTTTTTACAATCCTATATATCTTCGAGATAAGAGGGCGACATATTTTATAGCGCCCAGGTCGGCATTTCAAGTAAATCCGGCCCTGTGTAAGCATCATGATTTGGGCGTGTCACTGGTAATGTAAATCTCTTTTTTGTACATCACTGACTGCCACTGGCATTAGACAATACTGTGATAATCTGAGCTCTGCCGTTTGTATAACAATTCCTCGTCAAATTTCAAATATAATTTAAAAAGCTATTTCTAAGTAGGTAGAATCGATGCCAATTTAAGAGATATTAGGCGGGCACACCTACGGCTTTGAGCTAAGTTAATCTCAATGGTAAACAATCAAAAATAATAGAAGTGCATTTGAATGAACATCACAGAAAAAACGTGAATATAATGCTATCTATTCAAGAATAATGACTAAATGCCAGTTAATATAATTGCCAATATAAATTTTCTTTGAATTTATGTAAATATGTATTTAGAAACTCGTATATTAATATCTTTTATTCCGACCCACTGAGGTATAAAGCCTGTTTAATAAAAAAAACATAGACAGCAGCAGTATTGGGCGGCTTTCCCACCTTAATTTTTTATGTGTTACGTGCAAAGTTATAAAAAAAAATGCAAGTCAAAACTTTTATACCACAGCATTGCTTTGGCTTAGGAGTAGCTCCGCAATGATTTACAACATCTGCACTTACTGTTTCTTCTTCGTCACTAACATCACTAACTCATTGCAGGCACATGGACACAAGTAAAAAGTTACAAACTAAAAACAAAGTAAGCAAATAGCTAAATTGAATTGTAGCATAATAATGCGTCTATTTTCGACCTCTACGTTTTTCTCCTCATTTTGCTTGATTCTGAGTTGAGTAATTCATTGTTTCATTTCGCTGGAAAATAATCTGTGCAATTCAAGTTATTTTCATTGAATTCCAAGTAAATTTCAAATAAATATATGTACTTGGATAAATGGCAATAAATAGTATGCGCCTTCCGGCACTCCTCACCTGCATTCATGAGGGTTGAACATTTTTATAATATAAATTAACTGACTAATTGCTTTTATGTTTTGTTTCGTATCTATCTTCAGCGTTAATTTTAATACCAACCCAGTCACAGTTAATCAATTTATGTCGTATCTTAAGTAAATTTGAAAAGCATTGAAAATCATTTTAAGAGTCTTGTTTAATTAAAGCGGTCAGTTATAAGCAAAATAACGACTAACTTCCGCAATTAGTATCTTGAAGCAAGCTTAGCGTTGTACAAATTGTTCTAGGTCTAAAAATGGTTTCCCTTACTCCCAGTTGGTGTGCTTTTGTGGAGTTTGTGATATAAAAGGTATTTAAATGATTTTTGAATGATTTAAGCATCGAACGGAAGTATTTCCGCATTTATAGTTCCCTTCCCTGTGTAAAATGCTGCTAGGTCTATTTTAACCCATTTGTGATTATCGTGCCAATTTGGTAACACTGGATTATTAAGAGAGAAAAAAGGCGTTGGCACCAGTGCAAATATAATTTCAATATTGGATAATTAAAAGTGCAGTGATTAAATATACAATCAATAGATTAATCGACCGATTTTTGTATACTTATTTGTAGAGTTTTCCCATCAAGCCCCTCGTGGAGGTAAGTATAATTTTTTAATTGCAATAAATAACATAAATACAATGGTAAGTTTTGCTTACAATATATCAAACTAAATAAGCAATAAATCATTTACTATATTTGTAATTAACGTATATTGAAAATGTAAGTATTCGTTGTATTCAAAACATGACTATTTCGGGCAAACCCAATGGCATTCCCAGAAATATTGAGATATTTACTCGCGATGTAGATGTTCATTCAGGTTCAGAAAATAGCAATGATGATGAACAATTTGATAAGAATAGGGCCAGAATCATCTCCAGTGTACCTCAAGTACCCCAATTTGACACAAGAACGGGGCGTAGACCGCTATTCCACCCTTTGTCGATTAGACAGCATCCACCCATTCTATGACGAAATAAAAGCATTTTACACAAACATTGCTAAAATATATTTTGAATCGGTCTGCCGATTGTCCGCTTCTTTTGGGCTTCTCCCTCTTCGCTTTTAGAACTTCTGCTTTTCTCTCTCCTTCTCTTGCTATTATTACGTCACTCTCAGTTGCTCTCAGTGTGGAATGCGCAATACAGTTTTCTATCTTTCCTGCTTCAGCCAAAAATTGGATGAATATGCAGAGGTGAATGTCACGTAATGCCTCTTATACTTTTTGTTCTATGGTCAAATTGTTTAATTAATTTCAACCTTTCCGGACTTTTCCAAGTGACCTAGTAGAGGTCGTAGTCGAGTGTGCTTGAAAATTTCCAAAAACCCTCAAATTCTCAACTTATTCGTAAAAAAAACAATTTGGCAAGATCTCGTCTTCAAAACAAACTTTTTTTAAATTTCTTAACTATTTTAGGTTTTGATATATCTTTCAAAAGAAAAATCTTATGAAATTTGAGCGAATTGCCATTACCGCTAACTTAAATATTGCTTTTTTTGATTTTTGAAAATTTCCCTTACATGAAAGGTGGGCGTGGTTTTTGTCCGATTTTAAATTTTTTTTGCGAAATTTTGCTTATTGACTCGAAATGCAATATGCGAACCAAATTCAGTACAGTTTGGTAGAATGGTTTCAGCGATATACTTATTTGCTCCAAAGTGGGAGGTATCACGCCCATTTCCAAATTTTTTTGATTTGCTGCCAATTCTTTATACTAAGTTTGAGCGAATTGCCTTTAATGCTGACTTGAATATCGCGATTTCTTTATTTTTTGAAAATGACCGTTATATGAGAGGTGGGCGTGGTTTTTTTCCGATTTAAAAAATTTTCGTACTTTTGCTTATAATTTGTAATGCGGTATGTGTAGCAAATTCGGTGGAGTGTGGTCAAGTAGTTCCGAAGGTATAAGCTTTTCTTAAAAAGTGAGAGGGGCTACGCCCATTTTGCAAAAAAAAAAACAGTTTACACGCGTATTCCTTTCCCAAACCCTATCCAAAATGGAGCTAAGAAATTAGCTTCAGTAGTTACTGAAATATCGGGGTCTTCTGATTTTCACAAAACACCGTTTTGTGGGTGTGGTTATTGGCCGATTTCGCACATTTGCAATGCCAAAGTAACTTGGATCCAAGGCAATGTGTAAACCAAGTTTCGTTAAGATATTTATTCAAGTTATCCGACTGACGGACGGACGGACGGAAAGACAGACGTAGTTTAATCAAATCCGCTATTAATTCTAGAAATTTTGGTATATGTATATATGTCTATATCTATCGCGATTATTTTATTATGTTATAAACAACCGTTAGGTGAACAAAGTTATAATACCCTGGCCAACAGTGCGTTTGGGTATAAAATTAGTGGAAGGAATTAGTAAAGAAAATTATCAGCCTAGAAAGCTAGGCGATAGAAGTGAAACTTCATGGATCTCGATGGACACTTGAAATGAAAATACTCACCCTAGCCAGCAAGATTTATGAGATAGAAATATTTCCCCAATAACAGATGACACTATTCATTATTCTGGAATTTGTATGGGTGTTAGGTTAATGAAAAAAGATAGCTGATGTTTTCGCCTCCATTTATAAAAAATCTATTCATTCACTTCCATACTTTCATGTTCAAGAAAAGATACAATTGGTTTGTGGTATGAAAAATATGAAATGAAAACTCGTGATTGTAAATTATTTAAATATATTGAAAAAATTGCATCTATTGTCGTGCCTGATCTGGTTGTTGAGTCTTTGGGATTATTATTCATTTTTAAATTAAATTTACTTTCTAAAAATTTTACAAGTGATTGAGTTTCTTCCAAGGAAAAATTGACATTAAAATCACCGCTTAAAATCATTGGCATAGTGTGCAAATCTGCTTCTAATTCTGCTGCCCCAGAGGGAGTATATGCCAATAATGCTCTATGTATGAATTTTATTACATATATCGTTAATTTTCTGGTTCGGAGTGATGTAGAGAACAATCATTGCCACACTCTGTCCGCCCCTCCACGCATGCTACCCCTCTCTCGTTTTTTCTTGCACCGAATCTGTCGCGTTTTCGTTTCTCTCCCATGTCTCCATCTGTCCGACTGCCCCACCACTCGCGCCATCCCCTCGCTTTTCCTGTCGCTTTTTCGTTTCATTCAAAATTGGAATTACAGAACAACGAGCGCAAAGAAGTTTCACTACAAAAAGTGGTAGAAATACACGCAGATATTTGAAGCAGAGTTTCTATAATTTTTGATGTTACTTTCCCTGATCGAAGTTTGAACCCACCACATTCCGGGTAAAGCACACGCACGCTGCACACTACTGCTACGGCAAAGATGATCCCTACTTGGTGTTCGTATTCTGGTTTTATTATGCCTGCCTCTTTCCGACTGGGCATGCATGAACGCACATTCATAGTGACATACATATGTATGTAGAAGCTTTCCTTGCCGAAATGTCACAACGACTGTTTACAAACAACAGAAGCTGTCACAGCTGTGCTTTGTGTTGGCTTTTACTATTTATTTACTTTCAGTCTTTGCCGATAATCGTGTGTGTGTGTGTGTTGCATTTATGCCGGTTGCCGCACAGAGAACTCATTTGGTTTGGTTCTGTTCTCGCTTTTTGATTATCGTTTCCATTTCTCCACACCTTCTGCTTCGTGAACAGCGACAAACAGCTGGACTGCGGAGCCCAGCAATGCGTCTGCGCCGCAAATGTCAAACTGTGCAAAGGCAAAGGAATAGATAAAAGAAAAATAATCAATTGGATAAAACGTAAAACTGAGGAAAAATTTCACTTTCTAACAAATTGAAGGCATTTTGACATATTTTATGTGTTTTTCTTTCAAACTAATTTCGCTCGTAAATATATGTAAATTGAAAACGGAGAATCTTAATTTGTGCAAAAAACATGCTAAAAAAAAACTGTGAATAACGAATGTGTGCCGGCAGTTGAGTGAAATATTAAATAAAGAATAAAAAAAAAAAAATACGTGCATATAATTTCGAATTTATGTATAATTCGCCAGTGTACGCATTTCAATAAATACATAATAATTACGCAAGTTTTTGAACCATCGCACCGTCAATTGTGCCTAGCTGAAAGTTTGCTTAGTGATTGATGAACTAGAAAAATAGAAATATTGTGAAAATCTCCATTTAGCCACCCACACGCGAGCCGAGTATTGATTTCGTTCATAAAGCAAATTAATTTCAAGTTTTCTTATTTATGCGACTTTTGCTTTCGTTGCGGCATTTAACAAAAAAAGGGCATCGTGCTTCTGCTGCCACACCCCTCTGCATTCCAAAGGTAGACACCACATTTTTAGTAAACATTTTAAATACATAAACGCCTATTGCGCCCGCGAATAATTTATGTAGCTTGATTGTAGCTGCTCTGCTTATCTGCGCCAATACCTGAATGCTTGAAATCTGCACATACGGACATATAGAGATATAGGGGTGAAATACTTCAGTCAGTATTCATATGCATATCTTAATATATAAAAATCACGTGTCACGTTGTTTGATTGCGATGGACTCCTAAACTACTGAACCGATTTTAATGAAATTTTTAACACTGTGTGCAGTTTGGTCCAACTTGAAAGATAGGATAGTTTATAACTCTCCTTATAGTCGCATTATTTATTTATTGCAAATTATTTGTTTATTATTAGCAAAGAGCTATCCACCATTTGGTGGCGCTAACAGCGGTATGAGTAAATGCGCTAAAGTAGATGGCGCTACAGTTATTGTGATTCCACCAGCTGGCGGTATTGAGTAAGTGCGGTATGTTACAGTAGATGGCGCTACATTTATTACATTAAATGAAAATGCGTTGTTTGAAGTTTATATTATTTGTGGTAAAGTTATACGAGTCTATGACTTCCAATATTCCAAATTTAAGAAAAAATCACATACAATCCGTGAAATAAATAAAGTTATGTATGTATGGTCAGACAAATAAGCAATGCTGCCACTCTTTTCCAGTAAATCTTCCTCGAATTTGGGAGATTTCAGAGGAATTTAGGAAATTGCAGAGTTGATTTCTGCATGTATTTCCTAAATTCAAAAAAAAAATTTCATTTAGTTGCATTTAGGTATAGAATTTTGTATGGCTAAATGTACATTTGGAGTTAAATTTAGAGCTATACTAGCTGACCCGGCGAACTTCGTCCCGCCCAATTTTTATTTGAAATAGTTAAAACGCTTTTTGAACTTAAATATTTTTGGCGAAGTTCGTTCTTTGTTTTGTTGTGTAGCGTGTAAACAAATAAAGAAGATGGCTCTCCAACACGCTAACATGCCACATACATACCTACATATGTATGTACATATGAAACTGTAAAATTTTGAACTTAAACGATAAATCGGTTTGAATCATTCGAATTCTCAGAATGAACATTTCCTCACTTTTAGATTTGCTGTGTTGTAGTAAACAATTCACTACAGTGAAATTATTTTTTATGAATAAAGACGGAAACCTTATATGTATATCTGGTATAAAAATCCACGGGATTGAGATTTGAACTTGAGGTCAAAATTTTTAAAATTATATGTATGTAGATGAACATTTTCGTAGAGTTGATAATAAACACAAATTTTCATAAAATAGTTCATTTTTGATTTTATATTCAAGTTTTTAACAAATAAGTTAATTGCAAAATTGTTACTTGATAACATGTAACATTTAATTTTATAATCTTAGGATAGATAATTCTTAATTTTTAATAGTAGTATTTATTTTTTTGAATTATAAACATTTTAATTTAACTTAGCACTAATCGGTGCACAATATTTTTGGTTAACCTGTCTCGAGCTAAGACAAATAGATTTGATGGTTTCCACACACGTGAGCATGCAACATATACATAATTGCCCATGGGAAAAACATGGATTATCCAAATCTAACCCACAAATGGACATTGTTTGGCCTTGAGACTTATTTATGGACATGGCAAAAGCTAAACGAATAGGAAACTGTAGTCTTCTGAATGGTATCGTAGATTCTGACGGTATCATTGGAATACGGGGCAACAGGACCACTTCTCCTTTAAACTTTCCAGTCAAAATGGTTGCTTCAAGAATATTCCCTGTTAACTTTTTGATGACCAAACGTGTACCGTTGCATAACCGAGGTGGATTCAAATTACGCAGAAGAATAATAATTGAACCAATCTTCAACCGAAGAATATGTGGTGGCATTCCGGGTATATCTAGAGAGTTTAAAAATTCAGTTGGAAAATTTACACTTTCATTTTCATCAACAACAGTATCGATTGATTTAAAAGACATCAGATCGTTGGCAACAACTGTTGTATCTGGAAGTTAATTTCGTCAACATCAACATTTTTGGCTGCCAAAATAGCCCGCCCACTGAGCCAGTTATGATCTAAATAATTATTTTGTATATCCGGGAAAATACTTTCAATTAATTCAATTTTTGTGTGAACAACAGTGCAGAAATTGTCTGGCAGTTTAATGCATTGCGTGTTTGGTTGCCGTTCTATTGTACCGTTCTCAATATCTAGCAATTGTTCCTAAAATATATGTGCTAATGGATCATTTAGTAAATGTAAGCGCATGTTTATAGTCAATCGAAGTGTTTTTACATTTCTCTATAAAAATGATTGTTTTAAACATGCGTTAATCTCATCGGCGAAAGTAGAGCGAGGTATGACCGGCAACGTCTGTCGGAAATCACCAGATAGCAATATGACAGCACCTCCAAAAAGTTTATCATTGCCGTTCAAATCTTGCATAGTTCGGTGCAATGCCTCGAGTGAATATTTGTGAGCCATTGTGCACTCATCCCAAATAATGATTGAACTTCTTTGCAACACTGCAGCTATTGCGCTATTTTTTTTTATGTTACATATTGCGTTTGGGTTGCTATGAATTTGTAATGGCAACTTGAATGCTGAATGTGCCGTTCGCCCACCATCTAGCATAGTAGCAGTAGTATTATTCTTCTGCGTAATTTGAATCCACCTCGGTTATGCAACGGTACACGTTTGGTCATCAAAAAGTTAACAGGGAATATTCTTGAAGCAACCATTTTGACTGGAAAGTTTAAAGGAGAAGTGGTCCTGTTGCCCCGTATTCCAATGATACCGTCAGAATCTACGATACCATTCAGAAGACTACAGTTTCCTATTCGTTTAGCTTTTGCCATGTCCATAAATAAGTCTCAAGGCCAAACAATGTCCATTTGTGGGTTAGATTTGGATAATCCATGTTTTTCCCATGGGCAATTATGTATATGTTGCATGCTCACGTGTGGGGAAACCATCAAATCTATTTGTCTTAGCTCGAGACAGGTTAACCAAAAATATTGTGCACCGATTAGTGCTAAGTTAAATTAAAATGTTTATAATTCAAAAAAATAAATACTACTATTAAAAATTAAGAATTATCTATCCTAAGATTATAAAATTAAATGTTACATGTTATCAAGTAACAATTTTGTAATTAACTTATTTGTTAAAAACTTGAATATAAAATCAAAAATGAACTATTTTATGAAAATTTGTGTTTATTATCAACTCTACGAAAATGTTCATCTACATACAGTGGCTCACAGCTTATTTTATGCAGCGCATATTTCCGACTTTAACTTATTATAACTAAGCGACTATATGGAATATAAAAAATATACTAGTACCATTAAAAAGATAAAGCAATCTAGTTTAACAAAAATACTTCATTTATTTTTTAATTTCATGTTTACATAACTTAAATATTCGAAAACAAAAAGTATTGCATATATTCTAGTCACAGCTTATTTTATGCAGAAACTTCTGTGCGTAACGGTACACAAACGTTGCGCATTCTAACTGTAATTTTTTCTCTATGCCTTTTTTTTTGTTTCTGAAGTGTGATTATGCTACGTTTTAGTCTGATTTTGATACTTGAATTGTCGACTGCTGTGATTATTAAAATGGGTCCGCGAACGACGGTGGAGCAACGAGAATTGGTTATTCATCATTTCAAAAATGGTCACTCACATCGAAAAATTGCTGAAATGGTGAATATTAAAGCCTGCACTGTACAAAAAATTATCGAGCGCTTTATTCATGAGAATCGTGTACTCAGTAAAGGTAGAGAAGCACCAAACAAGATATTCAGTGACACTGATGAGCGGTATTTGGTGCGCAAGATAAAGGCTAATCCGAAACTCTCCGCACCGAAACTGGCTTCTGAAATTCAAACTGACCTCGGAAAACATTGTAGTGCGGAAACCGTTCGTCGTGTGCTGCGCAAGCATGACTTTCATGGCCGAGTTTCGCGGAAAAAGCCTTTTATCAGTTCCAAAAACAGGCAATGGAGACTCAGCTTCGCCCAAGAACATATTTCCAAGTCCCCAGAGTACTGGAATTCGGTTATATTTTCAGACGAGTCGAAATTTAATATCTTCGGGTCGGATGGTATGACCTACGTATGGCGAAAGCCAAATACGGAGCTCAATAAAGAAAACTTAAGAGCAACGGTGAAACATGGAGGTGGTAGCGTTATGGTTTGGGGCTGCATGTCAGCTGCTGGTACCGGGAGACTTGTTTTTATAGAGACAACAATGGACAAATTTTCGTACCTACAAATTTTGAAGGATAATCTACTACAGAGCGCCGAGGACTTGGGCATAAAGTCAAATTTTCGGTTTTACCAGGATAATGACCCGAAGCACAAATCAGGTATTGTGCAAACCTGGGCAATATACAATTGCCCGCACCTGATGGCGCCTCCAGCACAGTCGCCCGACATAAATGTAATTGAAAATTTATGGTCCATATTGGAAAATAATATCCGGAAACACAAAATTTCCAACAAAAACGACCTCAAAGAAGCTCTGAAGACGGAATGGGAGAAAATTTCGCCACATATAACTACAAAACTGGTAGTATCACTTCCAAATCGCCTTAAAGCTATTATAGATAATAAAGGTTATCACACAAAATATTAAAAAACTACAAAAATAATGTCTAGTATATAAGTTAAAAAAATTTAAGTTCCTGCATAAAATAAGCTGTGACTAGAATATATGCAATACTTTTTGTTTTCGAATATTTAAGTTATGTACAAATGAATTTTAAAATAAAATGAAGTATTTTTGTTAAACTAGATTGTTTTATCTTTTTAATGGTACTAGTGTGTTTTTTATATTCCATATAGTCGCGTAGTTATAATAAGTTAAAGTCGGAAATATGCGCTGCATAAAATAAGCTGAGAGCCACTGTACATATAATTTTAAAAATTTTGACCTCAAGTTCAAATCTCAATCCCGTGGATTTTTATACCAGATATACATATAAGGTTTCCGTCTTTATTCATAAAAAATAATTTCACTGTAGTGAATAGTTTACTACAACACAGCAAATCTAAAAGTGAGGAAATGTTCATTCTGAGAATTCGAATGATTCAAACCGATTTATCGTTTAAGTTCAAAATTTTACAGTTTCATATGTACATACATACAAATGTAGGTATGTATGTATGTGGCATGTTAGCGTGTTGGAGAGCCATCTTCTTTATTTGTTTACACGCTACACAACAAAACAAAGAACGAACTTCGCCAAAAATATTTAAGTTCAAAAAGCGTTTTAACTATTTCAAATAAAAATTGGGCGGGACGAAGTTCGCCGGGTCAGCTAGTATATCATATTTGTAACGCTTTTAAATTTCCATCGGCATATTTCTCATTTTTTTTCACCCCTACTGAGTTAGCGTTTATATGCATGGCTGTAGATATGCCTATGTATGTATGTGTGTATACATATAAAAACACCCAGTGAAAAAACGAAGGTGTAAAAAGCAGTTGCAGAATTCCTTCTCTAAACAGTCGAGAGTCGTACTATCTGCATAGTTTCCTTAATTATTATACCTTTCATAACTTTGCTCCGAGGTATGTAGGAAGTCGGCTTTCCCATAAGAAATCATTGCCTTCTTTAGCCAAAGCACGTAGATTCTTTTAAATAAATTCGCAGAGGGTCCAATACCCCCCATGTTAATAATTTTAAAAATATTTTTTATTAAAATTTCTTCATTTACTTCACGCAATTTTAATATAAAAACTGTACCATTGACGTTTCCTGTTATTAATATATGACCTTTAATGCATAGAACTAATGCGCAACTATTTCTTAACAAAACGTGTAAGAATAAATGCTGTTAAAATCAATATTTAATGTGCTCTTCTTCTTCTTAATTGGCGCTATAACCTTCTAGGCGATTTTGGTCGATTTGAACATAGCGCGCCAATTGCTTCTATGCTTTGTTAACTGACGCCAGGCAGAGACACCACGTGCAGCCAAGTCCTTCGCCAACTGATCTGTCCAGCGTAGAGGAGGCCTTACTCTTCCTCTGCCCCCTCCAGCGGATACCGTGTTGAATACTTTCAGCGATGGAGCATATTTTCTTCCATTCGCACGACATGTCCCAGCTAACGTAGCCGCTGAATCTTAATTCGCTCTATTACATCACTATCGTTATAAAGCCCATACAAATCATCGTTCTATCGTCTGCGGTATTCGCTGTCGCAAAGACGTAGAGCTCCATATATATTTCGGAGAATCTTTCTCTCGAGCACTCCAAGAGCCATCTCATCTGATGCTGACAGCGAAATACAACATCGCGGGCATGGTGAGGAACTTAAAGAGCGGCGATTACGTTCGTCAAGAGAGGACTTTATTTACAATGCAGTTGGCTACTCAGCCCAAAGTAGCACTTGTTGGCAAGAGAGATTCTATAGCTATTATCCAATAATGTAAACACACAATTGGTAAAAAGTGGACATACTGCTTCAATACTTTTGAAGCCAGACGTTTGAAAATTTAAATAGTTCCTAGTGTAATTTATTTTCAAAGTGGTAGAAGTGATAGCCGTTATTTCGGAGAACATCACATCTGCTGATTCTTTCTAAACTTTACCATGGTTTGAACCATGGTTGTCGGAGTAAAAAGTACCCGGCCTTGAGCTCAATAAATCACTCTGGTTTCCAAACATATAAGGCTAAAATAATATAATCATTTAACCGTTGTGTCAACAGCTGTTGGGTTTTATCCACATCGACAGTAGATGTACCCGGGTACTTCATACGTTTTGTATGGCAGATAGTTGCTTTTGATATACAAATATTAACTACTACCTGGTTTCTTGTGATTTTCTGGTTATTTTTTTTTTAATTTCTTGGAAATATTGTCTAGTTAACAAAACTTTTATCATAATTTGGAAAAAAAAATTTTTGGTACCTAAATAATCCATTTTTACCAAAAATGGGAATTGCCAAAATCCATAAAAATTTAACAATTTCCAAATTCTTTTTTAATCCTTGTAATTTGATCCCTTTTTACCAAGAAAAATAATTAACATTGAATTTTCATTCGCAGAATTCCGTTATATTTGAATTTAAAATCAACCCCTCTTGCTCATAGTGCTATTTTTAGTACCTGCGCAGAATAATTATAACTCATAAAATATTTGTTCAATGTAAACATTTTTTTTTTGAATGTGTAGGAAAACACGTCTACTAACAGGAACAAAAGGGTATTTGGGAATATCTTGCCTACCTACCCTTGTACAACCAGTTTTGCAGGCAGAAACATGATTTTTTGCGCAGGTTTCGTTTTGAGTAGTTTTGTATGCATCGGGCATGTGCTGCAAATCGTTTTCGCATGAAAGTGACACACAAACACGTATGTGTCGTATTGTTTCGCTGGCAATTTCATGCGAAAACGATTTGCAGCACATGCCCGCATAAGTCAGTTTATGTGCGATTTTTGAAGTGTAAAGACCTAAAAATTTATTTTGTGCATAAAATATATTTTTTACTTTCATATAATGATTTTCTATAAATAAATAAACAAATTTCCATAAAATAAACTAAATATTTCCATTTATTTCTATATATTTGTATGTACATCAGCTGTTGACGCTAGGTCATTTTCTAGTAACTGGGTTATATTTTCCAAACGGTTGGTCCAATATCAATTACATATTTCCAAGCTATGATACGAAGTTTCATCAAGATTGGACCAGCCGCTTGGAAGATATAGCAATATAAAGTGAACTTTGCCATTTATTTCTATATATTTGTATGAATTTTCATACAAGTACCCGGGTACATCAGCTGTCGACGCCATTCCACTAACTTGAATTTGGGCTGTATCGACTGAACTCCTGCTCCAATCTTGATGAAACTTTTCCACATGATGCAAAAGTGTATGGTTGAGGATATCATTTTCAGGTCAATCGGACTAACCGTTTGGAAGATACAGCAAAATTAAAGATGCAAATGTAGCCGTGGGCTCTGTGATCGACACAACGGTTAAATAGTTGTTTTTAGCCTAAAATACTATGTGGGGCGAGGTAAGGTTTAGTTATTCGTACAAAGGTTTCGGGTTATAGTGACCGTTCTAAAAATTTGCATACCCGTATAGTCAATAAATCCAGCAATTGTTTACAATAAATCCTTAAAATTTCTGGCCACTATTTAAATAAGAAATTCGGTTTGAAATATGAACTTGCATATTTTAAAAATAAAGGTGGATCGATTACTTCGGATCTACCTTAACGAAACCAGTAAAACTATTAATTTTTTTGGTCCATAAGCACTTAGCGCATTGTACAATTTACAGTTAATGCTATTATTTTTTTACTTTAAGTCTTTAAGCTAATTAATAAAAAATTTTTAAATGAAATCAGTCGGCAAACTACTCTTGCAACTTTAATGAAATGTTCAAATTAAATGACACAGTTCAGCTGTCAAAGTCTGAAATATGAATGAAGGATAAAAAAAAAAGAGAATTACATGTTCTTTTTTTAAGGTAATTTTTTTTAAAGAGCTTATATAATCATATTATGTACTCAATGATAAATGCCCGTAAACCAGAGAGAGGAATCCTGCCAACTAAGAGCTATGAATCTAAATATTAATTTGGACTCTCTCTCTCTCTGACAAAGCTGTAATTTTATCCCATTTTCAAACGGTCTCTAGGGGTCTGTGGAGGAGTAGAGAGAGGAGAGTGCTTTTGCTAAAACCTTTGACAGTGCTCCTTTTAATGGGGTGGGGTTTCGGATGCCAGGTCCCCTGTCGCACCGCCCGATAACCCAAAACCTTTGTACAAATGACTAAATATTCCCTATAAGGTAAAAATAGAAATTTAAATGGTTTGTAGAAAATATTGCCGTAAAAGAAAGGAACGATACTGAAATGATTCAGCTTTAATTTAAAACAAACCTATGAACTTCGAAAAATTTATTAAAAAATTATGTTTGAAATATGAACCTTTTTTTTAAGTACGCGTATGGGAGTCCTGCGTAAAAAATACTGTAGATGGGTTTTTTTTTTAAGCGCGACCGAAGGCCACCCACGAAAAAAGGAGTTCTTAGCAAAAAGCAGTTTTACGCAAAAAGACTGTGGATGGCATACCCAAAATATATTTGCGTTTTTATTGTATCTATTTTCATTGATTTTTCTGACATTTTTTTCATACTATGCTACCAGACTCAAATTTCTGTTCAATTGATGTACAATGGAAAATGTGAGGTTAAATTTGACCATTTTTGCCATTTCAACAACATATAACTTAAAAACTAGAAATCTCCGGAGGATGGGTCTTTAAAATTTTGGAGCTAGATGACCTTCTCTAAATAAATTCCCGTATAAATGACGTATATTTTGTTGTGCTAAATCATTTCGACATAAGTACATATAACTTTATATTTAAAAAAAAAAAAAAAACTTTCTGAAAAATTTATTTTATCCTGCTCTCTTTATTATGCATTTTATTTTATTTTATATTCGAAAAATAACTAATTTATATTAACATTTTTTCATGAAAGGCTTGATGGTTTCTTTACTATTTTTTTTTTTTTTTATGAAGGGGGCCAAACATTACATACCCGTTTTCAAGAGAATAGCTCATAGCAGGAGTTTTTTTTTTTGTATGTGTAACCGGCATTAGCTCTAGCAGTTCTGGAAAAGAAGCCTTGGAAGTTAGAAGCTGTTATATTTTGCTCGTACCATATGAGAGCAAGGCCTTGCCAAACTTTCCACTGGGTTTGTATGGCAATTAATTTGTACAGGGCCGGCTTTCGTCAATTAGGCGCCCCGGGCAAAGCCTGCATTAGCACCGGTTCATATTTGATAATACAAATACATTTATTTTGAATTGAGTGCCATATTTTTGTTGAAGCAATAAAATAAGTATTTACAGTTATTAATATAAGGTTGGACATCTACAAGAAAAAGGTACGGAAATCGTTTTTTCCTTCCTTTTTTTTCTACATACTCTTTAAAAAGACTGGATAAATCTAGATTTCTTGCAATTTAAATTTCAATGGGGAGAAAGCTAAGTTTTGCTTAAAGCAGCAATCAAAAGTCTTGATCTAACATAATAAAATAACATAATAAAAAATTTATTAATTTTAAAAACTCAATATGTTTTTTTATTGTTATTATTATTAAAAAGGTGAATTAGTTGAAATCACATCCATTTCAGTTCATAACCTAAAAGTACTTATGTTGGTAAAAGAAAAGGATTAATACAAAATATATAGTCGACCTTTAATCATTTCATATATTAATGGAAAAATAATAGCCTATCGACACTTTCACCTAGCAACCGTTTCCGCCTGTCATTTGTAAAATTGACTACTTATTAGACACATTCGACGGATAAGCAGACAGATATTTTAATAAAAAATTTTTTCAACAGAAAATGTGATAAAATTTCAGAATTATTACTGCAAATCAATTCGCTGCTATCTAATAATCCATATTGATTGCGTACGTCGTTTTCAAAACGGTTTCGAAGTTACTCACTATGTTAATTCGGAAATGAATGCCACGGGTGATCGCGTAGTGTGACGTCACTGCGTCGCTTTTTTAGGAGCCATCGACCTAGTAAACCAAATATCGTGAATCTCACATAACTGATATTGAGCCGCTTTGACGCTTTCAAAGTCACACCCTGACCACTCAATTTTTTTTAAAAATCTTTCAGCGAGACTTGCACTCGTTGTATCATCTATTTGCTTTTTACATTTCGGCCCGGTCGCCCGAGTCACCTGACCCTAACTGCGGCACGGCATGAATAAAATTTCCAATGCGTATTTTGTTGTTTGTTTACGCCGAAAATTTTCCAGTGATTTGTCATCGTTTTTGGGAAGCATTTAGTTTGGCTTTCTTTTCTAATTTTGAGTTTTTGTATGTTTAGATCAAGATATATTTGTATGTACATATCTACGTTCATTGAAATGCGTCGCATACTCGTAGTGATGATAAAGTTGCCACAACTGTGCTTTTTTGGTACGATTTGAAGTCGAAAAGTACTTTGACACCACTTCGAATTATTGGGTACAATTCGCATGGAATAAAATGCAGTTTATATTTAGTTTTGCCAAACAAAATATTTTCAAAAACGAAACGATTTCAAATATTTCGAATATAAGACAAGCATAAACTGAATTAGACGAGAAGGCCTTAGAATTTGGTTTTAAAATATTACAGCTTTGCCACTTTTTATTTGCGATTGTAGAAACTACAAAGGCAAAAAATTGGTCCACAAATCGAAAGAAAAGATAATAAAGAATCCAATTAATAAAAACAAAAGAATGCCAATGCGATTCTAAATAACAATTTTCTCCATTTTCCCGTTTTCTCATATCATGAATACAAATTGGCGAAAAAATTCTCTTGTGTTCTTCTTTCACATTTGAACTTCGAAGTTGAAGAAAGTAGGTATCACAAATAACAAGAAGAGGGAGAATTGGTTGTTGTATTTTGTTAGCATTTCTCCAAATATTTGAAGATGACTTGGGCATGCCTTTAAATATGAGGATTTTTTTGGGCTTATTCCATTTAGTACCTTCGAAAACTACTTAAGTTAAACGAATTATGTTCGAATTCAGTTTAGATATTTAGAGGTGAATTTTTTTTTTTATTATTCCATGTCAAATTACGAAAGAAAAAGGAAATAATAAAAGCAAATCTTCTTAAATTCTACATTCCCAATAGTAAGTGTATTAATTTTGGCACACATACGGTATTGAACTTCGAGATTCCTTCGAAAATTTGCCTAAGATTTTTAGTTGGATCATATTTTTCTCTGGAAAAGTAAACTTCTGGTTTTTATTTTCATTTTTATTTCTTACTTTTTTGATATTTATTTATAAGCCAATTTATAAATATGTTTGAAATATTTTTGATTGAAAATTTAAACAAAAATTTTATTTATACTATAATTAATTTACATTAATTTGGTACATCTTTTTCGGACTTTTGGTACAATTCCAAAAAAATTGTAATTTATTATACCTAGCGTCGTGTCACATTCGTAAACTTGTATCTGTCAAGCAATCGCTGTCACTTTCCGTCACAGAAGGCCTGAGGCACAAAAAATATGTATGCTTTTTGTAAAGATTTTTACGAACAAAAAAAAAAAAATCAAAGAAAAATCAAAGAAAAAATCCTCAGTATAAACAACTCTCACTACATCCCAGAATTAAATTTCATTTATGTATCTATAGTTAATAGAAAAGTTTAGGTAAAATGTGCAAAAATTAAATCTTAGTGTATGAGAAATTGCATAGTTCCAAAAAAAAATTAAATGTATTTTATAAATTTCATCATTCACATCATCGCGATGAAATAGATCTCCCAAAATTATTTCAATAAAAATATCCTCAGGAAACTTCGAGTTTTTAATTTTTTCTCCTAAAAAATCTAAAACATAAATGAAAAAATTTGAAATTCATTGTTATGTTATTTTTATTTTATTTAATTTTAGTCTTGTTCTGTGATCTGAATGTTTAAAATTTGTTGAAATAGACAACACAAATTATTCAAAAATAATTCATTGTCTCTCAGTGTTGGGAGGGGGGTCTATTATATTTGACAACTGCTGATCAACGCCTGGCTGTTGAATTCATTAGTTTCTGCAAGAAATTTTCCGCCATGCGTCCTTTACTAATTCAACTATCTTTTTTATTGATTCGGAAAAAAGTTTGGCGGCCAGCATAAAACTTCGATGCCAGTTTGTCTGGACCACTAGCAACCCATCGAAGACAAGAGGCTTTCACTCAAAACCCTGGTGTATAAATCAATAGGCCAAATTCGCTTTTATGGTATTTATTTATTGTTTTTTTATCATAAAATATTTAAAATAATTATATCATTATATATTATTTTAACATTCCTCCTTTAATACCAATTGAATGAAACAAATTTATTGTCTGATAAATTAACTGCAAACAGCCCCCTGTAGTAAAAGATCAAATGATCGTATTATTGCATACATTTAGGCATATCTGTAAACGTATATACATATGTACATATGTATGTATGTATTGCTTTTGAGCTTGCATTGTACCGAATTGAACCTAAATAAAATAATTGAACTTACATCGTGGCGATGAATAATTTTTACACAATTTTTTGTTGGAAAAGAAATGAGAGCTTTGAGATTGGGATATTGTTGCTCATTTTTATTTAATCCCAGTCATTAGTTTTGAATATTTCAACCTAGTTTATTTTTGTCAGCTCGAAAAATTTTGGGAAAAACAATATCATTTTGTTAGAGCTTTAAAGTTTTTCAAGGACTTAAAAATTCCACTTGGCTTTGCAGCCTTCTGAAGAAATTGTTTTCTTTACCAGTTCTAGTTTGGCGTCCATCCTTGTCATACTTGCTAACACTAAAAGGCTATTTTAATTAGCCGTTGTTTGTTATTCACCGTAATGACATAAAAAACAAAAGAAATTAATTAAGAATTAAAAATAGTCGTCTTCACATAATCGACTAATCATATCCTTACGACTTTTTCGACTAACCCACCATAAACAACTAGTCGACTGACCGTTCGACTAAGCGTTCGATTAGCTGTTATCCTTCAATAAATATTTGTTTTTTATATGTTTTTAAATGTTTGCGTTTATTAACAAAACTCATTTTCCACTATAATCAAAGCTTATTCCAGGGCGAATTCATATCAGCTGGTGTTATAAGTACAAAAAAAAATTTACACTAGCAAAATATACACACAATGACAGTATGATTTACAACAAACACATCATTTTGACTTAACGTTCACCAAGCGAATTCAATCAGGTGCTTGATCAACTTCACCTATCATGAATTCGCCAATAGAAACAGCGAATTCATTCATAAAACTTAAAAATATTTTGTTTTTTTTTGGATTTTGGCAAGGCGAATTCAATACAAGGTGGTCGCAAGAGCACATACACACAAACTCCACATGTTTTGTTTTTGCTTCTGAATGGTGAGAATGTCAGATAAATGAAATATAGAACAATAATTTTTAACAGAATGCCAAAATAGGAACGAATTTGACAACGAAACTGTTTATTTTTGATTCAGCTGGCCAAAACTATATTTGTAAATATATTTAAATTAAAATTTACAATAGCGACCGCAATTGAAACCTTACTCTTCATAAAGTGCCAGTGCAATATGCGAGTAAATGAACTGCCACAATTAATGCAGAGTCTGTTGATAGTTCCGACAATCTTTTTATGTAAAAAAGAAGCGAATTAATAGAGAATTCCAAAACTAAAATGATTTTAAAAAAGTACCGTGGTAACGTGCCACATCCAAAGTCCGTTAAATTTTGAACAGCCGAAATAGCCGCAGTGCAGTTGGGATTCTCAAATGTTGGATATGGAAGGGCTTTAGTTAGTAATCGAGCCCTTTTTCCTCCGAGAACCATATCATCACGACGGAAGTGATCGGCGCAAATGACATCTTTACACCTCAACTGCACCCGGCATGATCGGGACCACACTAACCGCTCCGACTCTTCACTTGGTAGCAAGAAAAACGGACCCGTTCCACGGTTTACTATCTTGTCGCATAATACACACTTTCCCATTTTTTCGCGAAATATTTGAATATTTTAATATATGAATTCAAATCAATTTGAATTTAAAAATATTTTTAAATGAAAATGTAAACAGAAAATGAAGATGTAAACAAAAAACAAACCAGTTGACACTTTCACCATTCAAGGCGAAAAAAGAAGAAGCAATCAGCTGATCGGAAGAAAACACCTTCTATAGATTCGTCTTGGATTTTGGTGTGGCAATTGTCAAAGTCAGTTTAAGGCGAATTTTTCGGACGAATTGGAAAAATAGAAAACAAACAAACATACAGTGGGGAGCAAAAACGACAGCGTTCGCACGACGACAGACGGCTCTACGATACCGGAACGATGCGGATTTAGATCCAGTCAAGTACTGTCGCTTGTGTGCTTTTTCAACAACAACAACAACAACAAAATCAAATGCTGTGGAATTATGAAATTTTAATTTTTTTTTTTTTTGTAATTTTGTGTACAAACATAGTTTATACCAGGGACCGAATATAATTGTTATTTTATTCTTTCGGAAGAAAAGGTTACGCGAAAATTCCCTTTATATGTTTTAGGGAATTTTTAACCATTATCGTAAGAGGAATTTTATTTTGGTCATCGTAACCAATATAAATGAGAGATATATTTTTTTGGTTACGAATAACCATTAAGTCAACCAAACATTTTTTTGGTTACCAATAACCATTATCGCAAGTAATATAATTTTTTGGTTATCGGTGACCCACTCGACAGCAAACTATTTTTCCTGGATAGTGGTAAATTTTTCTTATATTACGTTATTATGGCATGATCAGAAAAGCATTCGTAGTTTACACTTCAATGAACTTATTCTTGTCAATTTCGAAGAAAAAGCGTAAAAGCAATTGTACACAATTTACCGTTACTTATTTCTGAGCATGTACACATGTTTTAGTATACATATTTTGTTTTTGGAAATCCATTCTCTATCTCGAAAATATTGTATAAAGCGTTCCAACTACAGGGAAACCTCGTTTATGAGAATATCGGTAACAGTACGAAATTATGTATTTAAATAAACATTTGTCTACAAACCTTTGAATAATTAAAAACTTCAAATCATAAAAGCAGAATAAATCAGGTAAACTGCATACGTTTTTGTAAATAATCCAACAAGTTTAGTAAATTTTTTTTAGTTGTGTTCGTGTGTTTGTTCATGTGCATTTGTAAAGTGATTGTGACCGATTATAGTGCACTTTAGGAACGCGGAAAATTAGACTGGTTTATTGTTCAAAATTAAAATAATATGGGTAGAAAACGAAACGTCATTATTCGCGATTTTTTCCATTACAATGAAAGGACAAACGAATCGACTTGCAAGACATGCACCATGATATTTGTAGGAAATCATGTAACGAATTTAAGGAGGCACATGATGGGTAAACATAATGAAATGTATCAAAAGTCCATTGAAGAGTACGAAGACCTTGATAATTCGAGTGATTGGGATGCAAAAGTAAAATTTTCTGTGAAGTATTCAAAAAAACAAATCAATAATGCTTGCCTCGAATTGGTTACATAGGAGTCCCAGCCGCTATCGTTCTTCGATTCAAATGGTTTTAAGAGTCTGACTGAACAAATATTTCAAGGTCTTAATATGACTCCCATTACGTCTCACAATATCATGGCAGTAGTAAACGAAGAAGAAATAAGACTGAAAAGACTTATTACGAAAAAATTTAAAAGAAAAATAATATCCCTTAAAATGGACAATGCAACCCGACATAACCGTTCAGTTTTTGGTATTAATGCGCAAATATTAGAAAAGGGAAAAGTGGAAGTTTTTACATTATCCATGAAAGAGCTTTATGTGCCGCAGACTGCTGTTAATCTGAAAGCAGAGGTTGAAGAAGTATTGCGAGACTTTAATATATCTAAGAAGCAAATATATACTATAACTACAGATAACGGTCGAAATATGCTAAAGACGGTTGATTTGCTTGCAGCAACTGAACATGAAGAGAATAGTGCTCAAAATGGCTCCGAGGAATCATTATTTAACCTTGAAGAGTTTGAAAATACCTTCAGCGCAGAAAATCGAAATATGTTTTCTGTTAAATGTGCAGCTCACACCTTGCAATTGGTTGTGAAAGACTTTCTGAGCAAAGCCAATATTAATTCAATTGTTGAAAAAGCGAGACAACTAGTGAAAACTTTAAGAACGCCGAAGTACAGGTAAGTTTCCAACACGGAACCAATTTTTAAAATGTAGTATAACTTTAACTTTAAACCTCAAATTCAATCGTCGAATTGTACTTTAAACAAGACGCTTATTTGTTTGACTTATTGAATTAGTTCGGGTTTCAATTTAAATACTATCATTATTTATTCATATATTTTTATTTGCTTAGACAAGTCTTTCAAATGCTTAAACTAGGCAAACCTTCCTTAGATGTTCCTACTAGGTGAAGCTCCACATTTACAATGCTAGAGAAGCTCTCCAAATATAGGGAAATTTGCAATGAATATCTGAATCAACCATTGTCAGATAAAGAATGGTGTGAATTAAAGGACTTGCTGGTTATTTTGAGCGCCCTTCACGAAACGACACTTAAATTGCAGCGAGAGCAACTGGTTATGGGCGATTCTTACAAAGCTTGGTTTGAGCTGAAGGTGAAATTGGAAAGTTTAAACACCGAGGCATCAGTAATTGTTGTGGATTGTATAAAAACGAGAGAGTCAGATTTGCTTAACGCCGACGTCCTTAACGCTGCAATATTTTTGGATTCACGCTTTCGTCGTTCAGCTCACCTGAAGAAGTTGGCAACACAAGTTAATGAATTGAATCAGGTTTGTGGGCGCCGATACTAAACTTTGCTTTATACTTTAATGATACTTATGTTCTATTTCAGAGCGATAGACATCTTCCTCAAGCAACGCAGTGCCCTTCAGAAAGTAATGTGTTCATTAACGAAACGTCAAATACTAGCACTTCGACTTTAGTTCGTCAGACTTTAAGAAGCTTGGAAGTTGACTCGTCGTCAGAGGATGAGACGGCAAGCGTGATTTCACAAACACTGGTAAAAACCTTTGCGGAAATCGACACCTACCGGGAGGGAAGAGTTGATGTCGATGCCAACCTTCTGCAATACTGGGAGGAGAAAAAATATTCACTCCCATTCCTCAAGGAACTGGCAGACATTGTTCATGCCGCTCCAGCAACTCAAGTTAGCGTCGAACGAGCATTCTCTGCATTGAGGCTGGTACTAAGTGATCTTAGATGTAACCTCTCAGATGATTCATTGCGATCGCTAATGTTCGTTAAACTAAATAATAAGTCCTAGTGCCATAGAGGAAATATCGTATAAACACTTTTCTATTGTTCGGATTTTTATGATAAAATGAATTTAAGAGTTTTTAACTCTTTTTTTTGCTATGGATAACCAAAAAATGATAATACTTGCGATAATGGTTATTGTTAACCAAAAAAATATTTTGGTTGACTTAATGGTTATTCGTAACCAAAAAAATTTTCTCTCATTTATAATGGTTATGGTGACCAATATAAAGTATCTCTTACGGTAATGGTTAATTATAACCAATATTTGAATACATCAGTACTAATGGTTAAATGGAACCTTTTTATCATTTTTCTTATAACAGTTACGTCCCTGGTTTATACTATAACAAAAACTCGGAAAATTAATGTTTCAAACTTAATAATAAATTTATGAAAACTCAACAAATTTTGATTAAAATTGATTAGAAAAGTTTTTAGAAATGCAGTTTTATAGCTTATTTAATTTTAGTATAAAAAGTTTTCAAAAATTTATAAAAACTCATCGATAATTTCTAGCCAATTCAAACTAAATAGGTACATACCCAGAAATGTCCATACATCCCTCGAAAAAAATTTGAAATTTTAATGAAATTTTGTTGAGTTTTTTACATTGTGTTTAAAGTTTGAAACATTAGTTTTGATGGTTTTTCTTATATTATGAACTATAGTTTTATATAAAATTAGCGTAGCGAAAAAAAATAAACGAAAGACTTTGTTTTAAAAAAAAGCTCACCATTCAACCGGTTTTGCTCGCCAGTGTTAACAATTTTTTATTAACAAAATCGGAAGTTTCATTGAAAAAAAAATATTCATTTTCATTCATAATCCCCAAACAAAGGCAAGGCGAATTTAAATGAAAAAAATCAAATCAGCTGTTCTTTTTACACCATTTTCTCTATATTCGCCTTGACTGTAATGAAGTATTTATGAATTTATTGTGGGAATAATTTCGTCGATTAGTGGAAATTTAGAGGTTAGTCGATTACTTGCTATTCGATTATTTAAATTCGGGCCCTACACAACGATTTGTGTTTGGACAACAATTCGTTTCGAGATGGAAACTTAACAGAATGCTTACCAAACTATTGGTATTCTATTTTTCTCTTGCAGCGCTGTGTTGGAATTCCCCCAAACTTAATACAAAGAATTTAATTAGAGAAAAATATCAGAAGAAAAAAATGCGAAGTCAAAATAATAGTAATTTCGATTGGTATTTGTTTGTTTTTTGATGGACCTATTAATTGTATAAAAATTTCAATACTAACGCTAGCGAGCATTGACTTCATACCAGCTGTGTATTTGCGAGGAATATTTGTAATGCTTTTCAGACTATCTCGTAGTTTACTGATTTACGGCAATCATTTATAATGTCAGAAGACACAATGACTCAGGCTCGAAAGCTTAATTGAAAACATTTCCGATAATTCCTTAAGCAATTTCTCTTACAGTAATGGAAATAAAATAATTGAATTAGATTCTCATTAATTTGTTTTCCACAATGTACTAAACTACCATGCAAAATGTTCGCTGTTCTAAGCTTCAACCAAACTTAATGCATAGAAATCGCGCATGTGCTCGGAATTAAAGTTTCATTAGTTAGCTTCGGTTAGACTGTGGATTGTGTTTGGATTTTGCCACGAATTAATTGACAGAGCGACAGTTGTAGAATTTTAGTTCTATTTGTTGTCTTTTATTGTGGTATTTTGATTTTTTTAATACTTATGCGTTGGACTTACAATGAATACTTAGCCTAGTAATAGTATGAAAAAAAAAAATGTCGGGAAAATATGTTGTGGTTGTTTAGTATTTTTTTCGTTCTATTTTCCACCACTGGTATCCTGTCTAGATATCTGTTTCCCAGTATTTTTTACTAAACGATTTTGACTTCTGCAAAAGTTATCAATTCAAATGCAAAATTTAAAAAGCAAATTTTATTGTGCATATGGAAATCTATTGTTTAAAAAGCCACTGTATATTGAAATTAACTTGCTTATGTTTTTAAATGCAAACTCTCTTTAATTTTATAGCAATTGGTAATCGAATATGTATTAAGAATTTATGCGAGACGGCATAATATTTGCAACTACTGTTTCTCAATTTTTAACCTCAATAAACTTTTACAAACAAAAAAAAAGTAGCAGCAAAACTTTTAAGTTTATAATAATAAGCAGGTGAGCGCAATTACAGCAAAAGCCAAACAAACTTCAGTGACGTTAAGGCGTTCAAAAGGAAAATGTCATTCACGGAACAATTAATCGCCGAAGCTCAATCCAATGCACAATCCATACCGAATTTCACTGACAATAAGGAAGGATTGGTAAGTAGTATTCAGGCGTTCGATATTTTAAAGATCAAATTCAGTTTAAGTAATTGAAAAGAGTTCGATTCGATTGACTGGTCCCATGAGCTTGACTAAAAGCGTATTGTGTAGAATTAGTAAAATTAGTTTAATTAATAATAGTTTTTGATTACAATTATTATGGAATTTTATCGTGGCTTCTTGAAGAAGACATTTGAATAATTTTAAAGCAAAACTATTTCTTTTGGACATATGAAAAATAATTAGCGATTTTTTTATTTTAATATCTCACTACAATTAAAAAGGTGTTATTTTCTCTCCGTAGTATTTTTCGATAACACCCATGCTACAGCGCTTCTACACTTTTCAAGTGACATAGTGCGGGTTGTTGGTCTGGTTGAGTACATCACAAAACGGTGTTAAGATACTTCCTACACCTAAAATTTTTGAATTATTAATATAAAAAAAAAACTGAATTTTGGTCCTTCCAACATTTGGAAATTTCGAACTTGGCGTCTATTGAACAGTTTTAAAATTTTCAAATGACTTTGGAAAGATATTGAATGCGCTTTTGACCAGAATCAAAAGCTTTTGCTAATTTTCAACTGATCTACTAGATGAATGAACACTCTTTCTCTTCACAATTAACTGGACTTCAAAAATGTTCATACTTTGGAATTTATCATTTGTGGGTAGTGGCCAAGAAATTGCATGAAATTTAAATTTCTATAATTTTTTATGTTATTTGTTAGTCAGGATTCGAAACGGAGACTCTCCAAATGAAGCGCGCAAACGGTATATAACTACTTGGCTACAGAATCGTTAATCAGACAATTAAATATTATTTTTTGAAGTCTCCTGAAGAGGAGAGAAGCAAAGTCTGCCGATTGAAAAATATTGATTTTCAAAGATTTTTTACCATTCCTGCCAATTTTTATTTAAAATAAATGTGAAAATTTTAGCGTTGTGACGGCAAAGTCTGCCGATTGAAAAATATTGATTTTCAAAGATTTTTTACCATTTCTGCCAATTTTTATTTAAAATAAATGTGAAAATTTTAGCGTTCTGAGGGCATATACACTTTTTTTTTAGAATTGAAATTCTGACTTAACTTTCTTCGGGCCACCCTAATGCATTTAATAAAATTAAAATAAAATTAACGAAATGAGAAGGTGCGACAACACAGATTTGTATTTTAGGAAAAAAATATATCGAACACAATTCGTAATAGAGTAAAAGTTATCGAAATTCGGTACCCTACATTGCTGTATACAGACAGCAGCAAGTAATCGAAACTCGATTAACTATTTAATAATTAACTAATATATTCATTAAATTAAAAATTCCAATAAAGCATAAAAAATGATTTCGATCAACTCCCCCACTATATCGTTACCGCAGCATTTGTATAAAATTAATCTTTAATTTAGCCGCAAAGGAAAAAGTCGAAAAATAGAGTATCCATTTCGAGAAGTAGAGTTGTTGTTTTACTAGCTTCATTAAAAAATAGATATGCTAGTGACAGCAATATCCTCAAAACCTCACCAAACTGACACTCCTCGTCGATGATGTATGTAGTTTTCGACTATTTGTTTTTTATTTCCCGATCACGTCAGCAATTATTGCTAAACTGAGAAATCAGAAGAGGTTGAGCGGACAGCCAAGGAGTTTTAGTTCGAATCCAACGTCCACACTACGGGGGTTAGACTTTTGATGTATTCTCCTCCAGAATGGCAGCACATTAGATTCCGCTGATTTATGTGGAAATTTCGCCGCTGTGATGTATTATTTGATTTCACTTGAGAGGGCTGAAGGGAAAAACCTAAATAAAAACAGTATATGAAGAAGGAACGAAAATACATATGTACATATGTTGATAGTACTTTAAAAATGCATACATATAAATGTAATACACTTTTGAAGGAGTACACGTTGATGTTTTTTTAATCAAAAATCAGTTGTGACGTGGAAAAATCAGCTGTTATTGTCAAAATCGCTGAGAGAGCTTTCGCGGCACCGCTGTTGCGTTTGGCTTCTCTCTCTATTCATAACAAAACATATTCAGAGAGATAAAAATTATCTTTCTTCATTTCCACTACTCAATGAACGAATAGGCAAGCGTACACCGAGCCATTTCTGAAAACGTTCAAGTATTTGCATGTCAAATTATATATCACTGTCAGTTGCTAGGTATAAAGTTCAAAAATTGTACGAAAATTAATATAAAACCTTTTGTTGAAAGGCCCCTCTATCTGTACATTAAGAAAATTAGCATAATAAATATCAAACAAGAACATATTATGTCCGAATCGATAAATCAGTTATACAGTATTATCTCACCGCGGTAGGATTAATTAATTTTAAATCTAAATTCTGTTTCGAAATTTCCCTTATAAAATGCTATAAGTATTTTGGAATGATATAATTATAGAACGACAGAGGTTCGTCTTCGGCCATCTTTGGCTGTCAAAGTTTGATTCGGCTTCGGCAAAAAACAAAAAAAAAACCCGAACGAATTGGATTCTTTTCACACTGAATATCTACTGCTAAGAAACTGTGAAATTTTTTAATACTGTTTTTAAACCCCGAATTTTGTTTTGAAAAAAAAATTTGTCCGCTTCTTCATTGAGTGTCTAGTCAGCTCTACCAGTATAACAAAATGGCTGCAAGGTGAAAATGCCCATAGTCTATGTCATAGTCTTCATTACAACATAAATTTTGTCAATTTCGAGCATTTAAAGTATACGTTTTTTATTATTAGTTTTACAAAAATATATTTGTTTATATGATAACTGAAGTTTATGTAATTCGAACTAATAGTAATAATAAAAGTCTAGAATTTTTTAAATTCATTCATTTTTTATTATTTTAGACGGTTCGACTCGGACTTAAAAATCGTTGTTCGGTCATTCTCTAGATATAATGCAAGATTTTGCCTCCGCGGACCGCTAATTGTTCTTTTGTCGTTTTAACAGATTCTACCTAGTATTCTATGATATCATAAAATTATTTTTTTCTTTTATGCTTAAATATTTTTCAGAAACAATGCTCAAACGCTTTACTAATTTAAGCCATCTTCCTACTGAGCTCGAAAAAGACACAGCCTATCTGGTTTAGTAAACACTTCGTTTGAATTTCAAATATATTTTCTCTTTTGCCGTAAGCTTCCGCTACCGACAAGCTGTACCGAATTCGAGTAAGTGCAGTACTGAAATATTGATTGTAAAATATTCCAGTCCAATCAACTCACACAATGTGCTAAATAGAAATCCACATAAATACTAAAAACCGTTAATGTAGAGAAAGAGAGAATTTGAGTCGGATTTTTCCTTTTGCTAGTCCGCATTATCACCTTCATATTCCCAGAAATCAAATCGTTAATCAAACAGTGGAGTTGAAAGAACACGCATAATTTTGAATGCAAAAATTCTGCAAATGAAAAGAGGGACAATAGAATGAGTACCACCAGCAGAGCTAAGTAGACACGACGGAAAATTCGAATAGCATACTCCAAAGCTACACCACTTACTTAGTTTATGTGCGTCCTCATTCAGTCATGCTGGCATGCTGCCTGAAATGCAAAAATAATATGAATATATGTATGTATATTAGATCAGTTTGAAAGAAAAAAAACAATATGAAACTCTATTTTAATTTCGACTGCTGCCATTTACCACTTATGTATTTAGTTTAGATATCACAAACAGAAAAGTTTTCGAATGTGGCAAATTTCCACCGCGCTTTTCAATTGGATTTTATAATTTACATTCTCCATAGAAATTTGGCCTGATCTAAAGTACAACATATATGTATGTACATATGTACATATAACTTAAAAGCTATATCAGTCGCTTCATGCTGCGCATTTCATATCATCTCGCATTGCATTCGGCTGTAGATTTGGTTTTTGTGCTTTCAACCAATTTTACCCTGCCTGCATACAAAGCAAGTCAAAGCAATGTAAAAGGATGCCGAAAAATGAGGTAAAACAATGGAAGAGATCACAAAAAAAAAATAAGGGTTTGGTTGACGCACAACGGCAACCGCACTCTCTCCTGGCCCCTTCCACATTTTAGCCCTCATAATTATCTCTGGGCCATATCACTCGCATGATTGCGTTTGCTGCTCCACTTTTTCCTTTCATGGTTTCACTATTGGCTCCGCTGCAGTCGCTGTGCTTTATTATCCTTCCTCATTCTGTACTGATTTCACGCTGGTGTTGCGGTTTGGCATCACGTGATGCGATAAAGTGAAAAAAAAAGTTGCTTTTGTTTTCTAAATTATCTTTTCATGCTGTGTATTTGTTTTTAAAATTTTAAATTAAAATATGTTCTTATTCCCAATGATTTGTGGATTTAGATTATTGGCTTTTCTCGCAACTCCCCCACCGCGTTTGTTATTAACAATTGTTTTGTCCTTTCATTTCCTTTTTTTAGGTAATGATGGACCAAACTGACAGCACGTTAGACAATATGTTGCCTCGAGCGTCGGCAAAGAAATATTATCGCAAAGCGAGTAACAGGTGAGTTCAAAAAAATATCGAATAATAAATAGTATAGTTTTATTAATTTAAAATATGATTGAACTTTAGGAGTGTGCTGTAAAAAAAAGACAACAGAAAAGTTGAAAAATCCGTTTCTAAATAAAAATACTCTACATAAGTGAGCATTACTCTTGAAAGCATTTTGGATAGCAATAATTATTTTCCCATGTCAGCAACTCATTCGACTATTGTCTGCTAGGTAGAGATATTCTTTCACTTTTATTAATGGCATGTGATGTTTAAAATATACATAAATAAGATGTATGAATTGAGCTAGCTATATACTTTATAAGTTCAAAAATAATTTGTATACTTAATTATCATCTCCAACTGCAATTGGCAAAAGGAAAAGAAATCAATGACAGCCAAGAGCTTGGTACATAGAAATGGGTTGGGGAAAGGAATACGTGTGTTAACCTTTTTCTTTTGTGAATTTTTTTTTTTTTTTTTTTGAAAACCCAAGTTATAATAAAAATTCATATCTCCGAAACTACTTTCGATTTTTCGAAATTTCGAAAATTTTGAAAATCGGACAATAATCACACACACCTCTTGTATAACGGTAAGTTACAAAAATGAAACAAAAAGCGATATTTCAGTCAGCATTACAGAAATTTCGATCTAATTTAACAAAAATTTTCGAATTGGACGTTGAATCCGCTTACTCTAAGGCAAAAAAAAAATATCTCCGAAACCATGCTACTGAATTTAGTACAAATATCACATTTGAAGTAAGTAAGCAAAATTCCAAAAATTGTAAAAATCGGACCTAAAGTACGCCGACCTCTGATATAACAGTAATTTTCAAAAATCAGAAAATCTCAGTATTTAAGTAACTATTAAAGTGAATTTGCTCAAATTTAATATTTAGAATGAGTTTGTGTAAATAAATACACGGAATAAAATATTTTGGTAATGGGCGTGGCACCTCCCACTTTCGAGCAAATATCAATATACGTATATTCGAAAGTATAGTATGAAAACCTAAAAAATTTAGTATACGTCTGGCATTTCAAGTTAGTAAGTGTGATTAGCTAAACGGGGTAATTTCGTCAAATTCGATAGACAATATTGGCCTTGGGAATGGTATATATGGAACCATAAATGTAGGGAATCGCTTGCTTTAGAGTAAGTAGTTATATCTCCGAAACTTCTTTGTTAAAGTTTACCACTTTTCATATACATACTTTTCATTTCTAGTCAGAAAGCACAATTTCGAAAATCATTGAAATCAGACTGAAACCACGCTCACTCATACAACAAATCAGAATATATAATATTTCACTAAATCATGTCGAGAATTCTTTCAAATTTGGTATAAAGATTTTAATTAGGGAGAAAAATAATAAAATTTTGGAAAATAGGTGTGGTAGATTGAAGTCATAATTATTTTTTTTTGGTTTATGTTTACTTGTATCTTCTGAATTTTGCATTGAAAATCATATTTTAGTCAATAAACTAGTCGATTTTTGAATAGAAGTAAAATAATACAGGTTCTCGAAACGAAACGATTACCTCTTTAGAGAGTTAAGTAATTTTGTGCTTACCCTTTAAATTCTTTCGCTTAGTAATGCGGGTGAAGAAAATATTATCAAATGAATAAAAAAGAGTTCAAAAAATATACTACTTAATTTTACAATGCTAAATGTTATACTTCTCGTCAGATATGCCTTTAAAAAGGCTAGAACAATGTCGCCATGATTTTCAGATGTCATATAAATTAATACAATATTTTAAATTATGTAATATACGAATCTGCTGATAATTCTGATGGCAATGATTTCAATGGTGAATATTTGATTATAATCGTAAAGATTTTATTTAGTAAGTTAAATTAAGTTTAAAACTATCTCCATATGTGTGACTCAGTGATTACTTCAAATTTTTATATATACATACGTTTTAGTTATTTTTCATATTTTACAAGTGTATTTTGTAAAGTCTCTAATGGAAAGTTTTATAATCTATGTATATATACAAATAATGTATCTGTGCCCTTTGTTACAACTTGACTCAAAAACCACTCCACGCATTTCGACCAAATTAGGATAGTCGCACGGACACAGGCTATATTCTAATAGGTTAGGTGGTGCATTAGTCGAGATATTTAGAAAATCTATATTTAAAGTCCGATGTTGATGATATTAGAAATTTATATTGCCGGTGCAATTCGAAATACTTGTGTGCGCAATGCGCTAGGTGGCGCTAGAGGCGAGTTGCTCAAAAAATCCATATTTATGATCCGATTTTGATGAAATTAAGAGCTGATAATGGGGGTGTAATGAGAAATAATTTTATGAAAAATCGGTACTCTTCGGTCGACTTCACCTTTAATGTGACTACGGGATATTGTTTTTAAATTCATCGAAGCTGCATTTTTAGCTTTTAAAAAACTTCTGCAAGTATGTACATGGAAATTTAATTGACTGCATTAGTCAAAATCACGGATATCACTTAGTCTACTCTGTTATATAGAATTAATTATATGAAGAATTTTTTTTAACGATTTTGCTCTCAAATAACTCTGCCGATTTTAATAATTACTATTTTAAAAATAAATAATTTCAAAAAATAATAAAGTGGCATAATCATTTTTGAAATTTTGAATACTGCCTTTTTTTGAATATTTTTTAAGAGATACTTAAATAACGCTGGTAATTTTCTACCGATTTAGAATTCTGATATATGTTTCGAAAAGTATTTTCTATGCCAAACCCTTTTCATTTATTTGAAAATCCAGTCCGTTGAAAAAATTTGACATCATATTTTTTATGCCTACGCTCGTTTATAATTCAAGAGGTTTTTTTTTCAAAAAGTATTTCAAAAATCAATAGTAGTTAACATATCTGCTTTGATTCGCAGGCTGCGTATTGGCCCGGGAAGTTGGAGGTTCGGCATTCAAATCCCGCCTATATTCTAGAAAGAAATCTGATGAGGAATGTGATGATCACCGAAATAGCAGCTGGAATTCATACCACTCTTACTGTTTTTGCCTTTTTTCCTACGCTTTTCTAACAAAGACTTGTCTTGAGCTCAAAAATTTTTGTTGGTATAAATAAATTGGGTCGAAAAATTAATATAAGAATTTGAAAAAAAAACAAATTTTTTTATTTATATAAATCTTGGTTTTGGAGACAATTTTAAAATCGATACAGCCCTCGTAAATTTACTAATTGTACATTTTGAAAAGTTGCAAAGTACGCCGGATATTTGCTAGTGCTTCGTAAAATAAATAAAAAAAATTTCAAAATTTAATTTATTTTTCATATTTTTCAACAATAATTTCGCTAAAGCTTTGAAATTTTTATTTTTTTTTTTTTGACAATACTGGCACACACCTACATACTTTCTGCGCTCTCTTCTGCTCAGCTGCGTTCATGAGTAATTGGAAAAGGAGATCCCACTCTCCTACTCAGAAGAAACAAGGAGAATAAAGATCTGTATTTATCATCTCACCACAAAAGTCAATGTAGAGCCAATGATAATTTTTTTTTAGTATGGAATGTATGTACATATATTTTTTGCATTCACAAAGTGAATATACAATTTTTGTAAACATTTAATTATGTGAATGTAAATTGTATGCAAAAAGAGAAGAAAACAAAATATTTTCAAGGAAATGAAAAGCCAGTGACTGACTACATAAAAGAATAGCAAAATATACCTACCGGCAATAAACACCTCGCACTCGTCCGTTCAACCCAATCACATTGTTTTCGGTTTGACTTACAACATATTGCAAATGAGCGTTTTCACGAAAACCGTGACATGAATGGGCATTTACAAAATATCATATTTTGGTAAATATTACCCACTTTATTATAGTAAATGCATCATAGCATTAGTTCAAAAAAATAAAATTGATATAAAAAAAGGCATTTCGATGCTGTAAGCAATGAAATATTGATTACGTATAAGTTGTTGAAATGCCGCATGTGTAAGAGAATATTTAGTGATGTGTAAAACACTTAGATGTAACAAATGTGAATAGTCGTATTTTTTTACATAATATAGGAACCCTACAGTATATTAAAAAATGTTTTTCTCCCTCATTAATTGTTGTTGCAAATTCGTAATAATTAATGTTGTCTTTTGTATTTTTTTTGTCCGTCCGTCACGAAAAAACATGCTTGAAATTAATTTGTGCTAATAATATTCATCGTAGACGTTTAGAATTTTGAAAACATCGTTAAAGTATGACTATTATCTCGTAAAAAAATTTGTGTAATTGAAAACACACTGAAACTGTAGATATTTTCATTCAAAAATTGTCCCGTCCGTCACGTTTTAACCTTCACCGCGGCGGCAATTTTACACTTCATAACCCGACTGTATTTACATATGTAAATATACTAAGTATTTGCAGCTTGCGTACGTTAGATATCTAGTTAGCTTCAAATTTATTTCAAAACTTCAAATTTACTGATCAAGTAGGCATTGCAATTATATTTCCCCGAAACAAGCATGCTCAATTTTTCCAGGAAATATGTATGTATTGCGATTTACATTCAGTAGTGAAGTTTTAGTTCTTGTTGAATTTCAAGAGACGCGAGTCGTAAATAATAGAAGTTGCAATACGGTTAGTTTTTTTTATGTGAAAATGGAAAACCAAGTGAAAGATTTCAAAGTTTTGAGCTCCGCAGAGGCCATAACATCTTCTTTTCTAGTTTTTTAGCTACGTTAAATCATAATTATAATTACTATTGTACAAGGTGTACTCGTTGCCATATTCAAAGAAGGTAAATTACATACATAATAATATGTTAAGAAGTCTATAAACTCAGAGAAATTGTGACCGTTTTATGAATTCATTAGACGAAATGTAAATTTTTCATTTTCGATTTTGTAATAGATAAGAAACTTGATTTTTATGCACATTTATGATTCAATCTCGAGCGCATTTTACTGGAAAACAATCTTGCATGAAATAAAAAATATAAATATAAACAAAGAAAATTTGACCCTATATCGGTATGGAAGATTTCGTTTCTTTTCAAAGTTTACTGCCATGCTGACGTGAATGGCTGAATTTTTTTAGACATAAAATAATAGGAGGACAATATATACTTGATATATATCTTTATATACACTATCATTTATAAAATGTTTATTTATAACTTGTTCACTTCATTGAACATTAAAACAATTTTCTTATATTGTGTATTCGGCGTAAATATGCCACAGTAAAATATATCCGTTATTGGGCCATTATTTTCCATTTCAATTGCGTCATTGATCATCAAATTAAAAATATAATTTGCGACAATAACGCGAGTGTAGCTCGAGTGTAAGTTGCGATGGCAACTTTTGCGCAGCAGTTACAAAGGAAATACTAAGGAAATAATAATAATATTTCTTATAATTTAATCATAAAACGATCTTCTCTGTAAGCAAGACGTGTAGAGTGACCAATTTTTATTAAAGGCGCCATTTTTGTAACGTTGCATTTTTTTCAGTCCAGTAGTCATGGCACCAAAGCAGCCTGCTCTTACTGCAGCTGAGAGGAAAAAACGACAGCGAGAAAAATTGATGAAAAACGCAAACTATAAAATTCACAAGCAAAACGAGGCTTTACGAAAAAAACTTTACAGGAGAAATATAGCTCAAGATCCCGAAAAAAGAAGAAATCAACGCGAAAGAGATTCTGATAGGAAAAGAGCTTCAAGAGCAAAATTGAAAAATGAAGAAACTGTTAGACCTCTTCTCTCTATTGGTCAGTATACAACTAAACAGGCTTATGGAAAAGCTTTGTCCAGGGCCCGAAAAGCTCTACCCGAAAGCCCAGGAAAAAAAAGAGCCGTTGTGTGTGGTCTTGCAGAAGAATTAGGCCTTCGATTTGTTCAGCCACTTAAAGCATATCAAGAAAAAATTCGCAAGGGCTCCAACGAAACAACGAAACAAGCTGTACTAAAATTTTATCAATCAGATCAGATTTCTTGGCAATCTCCAAATATGCATGACAGAGTGATCCTAAGAGAAAAAGATGAAAATGGCCGTACAAAGAAAAAATATATTCAAAAACGATATCTATTGATGTCCTTGGCCGAAACACATCAAATGTTTCTGAATGAAAATCCACTTCTTCCCATTGGTCGCACTTTATTTTGGAAGCTTAAACCTATTGAAATGCAAAGCTTTGGGGATATACCACAAAATGTCTGTGTATGCAAATATCACGAAAACGTGCGACTTATTCTTGAAGCTATGCATCCACATACTCACCTTCCCCGAACTTTTAAGGAATTTATCGCACTTGTAACTTGCGACCAAGACAGCAAAGCTTGCATGACTAGGATGTGTGAGAAATGCTGCCATAAAGTAGATGAACTAGATCCACTACTTGTAATCACCGACGCAACTGTGATTTTAACCAAGTGTGAACAATGGTCTGGACAACCTATTCAGAAAGAGATCATGAAATGGAGTCTTCAAGAATGTTTCTTAAAATTGAAAGAACAGCTGAATGCATTTCTTGTGCACACGTATGTTAAGCGTACACAAGCCAAATATTTTGAAGAAACAACTGCAAACTGCAAACATATCGCACTACAAGTAGATTTTGCCGAGAATTACGCCTTCAAACGGCAGAATGAAATTCAAAGTGCACACTGGTGTCACCAGCAGTGTACAATTTTCACAGCCCACACTTGGATTTCCAAAGACATTTCACAGAGTTTCGCACTCGTATCAGATGATTTAAAACATGGGAAAGTCAGCGTTTTCAAATTCATGGATCGTTTATTGGAACTCATCAACGACCAGTACGATGAAGTGATTGAAGTAAAAGTATTTTCTGATGGAGCAGCCAGTCAATTTAAACAAAAATATCTGTTTGCGATCTTAGATGTGTTGGAAAATCGCTCTGGCTTGAAGCTATCGTGGCATTTTTTCGCTTCCGGCCACGGAAAAGGAGTAGTTGATGGTATAGGAGGTACAGTTAAATCGTCAGTTTGGAGGCGCGCGAGAAGTGGCGCTACAGTCAACACGGCAAATGAGTTTGTCGAGCTCGCTCGTAAGACATGTCCGAAAGTGCACATCGAATTTGTATCAAAAGAAGAAACGGATTCTCATGCTGAAGAACTGGAAGAACACTGGCAGCATCTAATACCAGTTCCCCGAACTCATCGAATTCACGCCGTTTACTCCCATGCTCCTTACCTCATCAGTGTTGCTGAAGAATCGAACGAGCCTGAAGATAAACGCTCAATCTTTTGTTTGCAGAAAAATGGTCAATAAACGGATGAATAATAGAATTATATACCCTTATTTCCACAAATTTGATTTCAAAGATTCTATTCATCCTTTGACGTTGAAAAAATTCGAATGTTCTCCAACAAAACAAAAATACTTATAAAATGTAATCAATAAAATTTGCTCAATAATAATGAAATGCTTTATTTAAAAAACAATACCTTCCTTAATTTACTAAATTGACTTAAAAACATTTTTTCGCCGACCACTCTTTTTATCATCTCAAATACTATACATTCTATTACGAAACCAATAAAAAAAATGTTTCGGTAACAATTTTTTGAGCATTGTATTTTTTTAATGTTGTACAAAATAAAAATAAACTTTATTGAAACTAATTTGACCTCAATTTGCAAAGGTACAAATTAAAACAGTGAGTGTATGATATACATATAATGCGTGTCCCGTCCGTCACGTTTTCATGTCCCGTCCGTCACGCGCGAAAAGCAAGACATTTCATTGGACAGACAAAAAACGAAATAGATTAAGGTAAAATGTGAAGCAGTTTCAGATTCCTGACACATTTCTCTAAATAAGTGTCAACTTGATTCTAAAAAATATTTTCTCAATTCGCAGAATTCTGAAGACAAACCGAAAGCATGATAAACGCATGTCACACGTGTCCGTCCGTCACGCTCCGTGTTTGAACGCCCTTATCAACATTAATAATTTATCGAAAATGAACATCTACCAATGCTTTTATTCGGGAATCTAACCTTCTTTCATTGGTATTGAGCATTTCTTCCTTTTTCAATGTGTCACAGCGCAATCCATTAAAATGTTCCGATAAAGCCGTGCGAATGTCCCGTCCGTCACGCGTGAAAACGCTCAAATATTTATGTATATTAAACGGGGGCGGGGAAACAACTTATGTGAAAATATAAAATTAGAAAAAACATAAGCAAATAAAGTTGTCAACTCATGTCAAGAGCGTCAATTGCTGTCAATTGAGTACGAAATGAGCGTAAAAGATGCGCGCCAAACAAAGCCTGAAGTTTCATCAAAAGTGAATCTTCAATTTCTACTTTGCGATATTTCGAAAATTCAAAGCCACTATCGAAAGTAGTTCCTTAGGTGGAGGCGTTAAAAGAACAGCAGTATGAAAAAATTTTATTAAATTTTAGCACAAGATTTTTAATCTTGCTATATTTTCAATTAAGCGTAGTCCCGTATTATGAAAAAAAAAAACAAAAAGAAATAAACATCTTCAGTTATCAACAAAACATAGAAATCATATTTTGTGAGCACTTATCAGTTATTATTTTTTTTTTGGCAATTATCAGCTATTTTATCTTATTTATATAGAATAAATAAACCAGAAATTTAACATTGAATAACATTATATACATATACATATAGCTTTATAAAAAACAGTTTGGCACATATCAATAATTTTTTTGTATTTATAGCAAAATGCACTTGCCTTTCGTGTAATTTTATAAAGGCGATATTTGCAGTAAGTACGTTTTTTTTTTATTCTAACTTTTTAGTGTTATCTTTCGATGATTGAGGAGTATCTTTCGGCAACATCTAAAGTAAGTGTTTCTAATTTCTTACTCATAAATTGCTAAGTTAGTGCCATGCTAAGGTTGTTCATGAAATTTTGGCGACATAGAGTCTTATTTTCTTTGCTGTATATAATAAAAGTATAAAACTCGATTTGGTTTCCGTTCGCCTTCGACCAAAAAAAACTCCGCACTTCGCCAAAGATTTGAAATTTTTTATTAATATAAAAGTTGTATAAAATTTTACTTTTAATGTGTTTCTCTTTGGAAAAAGTCAACCATTGGGATTTATGTTTATGAAGTAATAATACTGAATGAAAAAAAAAACAACTAAATTTTTAGAAATTCATTAGTGCATTAGTTTAGACCTTGAAAATATTCGGTTCGGCTGTGGATAGGCTTCGGGCGAAATTGGCCGAAGTTCGGTTTGGCACGAAAGATCGCTTTTCGGTCTTTAAAATCCAGCCGTTTATCACTAATTTCGTCTTCCTATCATAAAACATCAGAGAACACATTTGATCAAGTCTATGCATTCCGCCTTTAGTTTGGTTATAATACAAAATCATTTGGGGTTTTCTGGTAATTTCATTAATATTGGCGTCTTCGTCACAAGATGATATCTAATAAGTAAACCATTATAACTAGATGGTTTCGGCTTCGGTATTTTGCATTTTGTTCGCAATCATAAATTTATAATGTTCCTGAAGTTTTTAGTCAAATATTCATATATTATTTTTTCGCCTGATTTTATTAAATCGAAAAATTTTAATTTTTGAGCTCAAGGCCAATATAAGGAAAATATTTTGGAAAAAATACAACAGTCACGAGTCAAGATCACCACATCTGCCCAACAAGCTGACTGTGGTCCATTGGCTACGCACTTGCCCAGCAAGTCGTAAGTTGTGGGTTCAAATGCCGATGGTTAGGTTAGGTTAAGTTAATGTGGTAGTTCCCGCAATAGGAACTCATTTAAACATATAAGAGTCCATTGCGATACCACCTGTTAAAAGAACGGTAACTAAAATCGGAAAACCAAGAATGATTAACCGGAGCAACGTTGCGTACCCCGAATGAAGTCACACAAATCACCTATCCCCACCCCAGGAAGCTCTTCTGGAGTACTAAAGAAGTACGAGCCCAGGTACATGAACTTCAGTCTCGCAAAGGCAGGGCTGCTGAGCTGGGACGAATCCATCTCATCATCCTCAATACAGCTGCGGCAGAAAGGGTCAGATACTACATATGTTCAGCCTAACCGCATGGATACCCATCGTACAATGACCAGACAAAACACCTACGAGGGTCGATAGTTGCCGCTTAGTAGCGACCTCAGTTCCTTTGAGCGCCCACGATCCACTCTCGGCCAGAGGGTCTTTGCAATTTTGCATGTAGGTGACATTTTCCCAGCCCATCGGTCCAAGAGAAGTCCGTTGGTAGCCAAAGGAGCTCCCACCCTCTCTCTGTCTGAATATAATAATAAATCAATAAATTTTACAAAAGTTCCAGAGTCACTAGAAACACTCGATAGAGGAGCATACAAATTTTTGAAAGTATTCAAAAGTAACACAATTTCTTGGGAATTTCTTTGAATTCGGTTAAACATATTCAGTGATAATTAGTTTTTTTTTGGTCCGTGCAGATATACCAAATTCTAAATTTAGCTATATCTCGAAAACTATTCTTAATTTGTATGATGATCAGATTTGATATTTCAGATTTCTTTGCGGCTAGTGTAATTCATAAAATCAACATATCAGAAATACATAATCAAATTGACTATTACGTTTAGTAGTAACTTGGCACCTAAATTATATTGTTCAATGTCGGCCGAACTTCCCTTAAAATTTATGCCATGCATGTTGTACCCCAAAATTATGACAGCTGATTTTTCTGAAAAGTTTTTTAACACAACTTGTTTAATTAGTTTTAAGTATTCAAATTTTTTCTTTTTGATCTTTTGTTCTTCCAGCAGGGAAAAAGTTGATATATATTGGAACGATTTTCCGCCATCGCTTGTCAAGTTTGGTTTGGAAACAAACCGATTTCAGGATTGTGCCATCTTCAGTGTCACACTTGACAAGGGATGAGGTGAAACGTTCCAATATTAAAATTTCTTTATTCATAACTGAAAGGAATAGCGAAGCCTATTAGGAAACTTCATATTTCTATCATTCTATCATTCTATCATTGAACTGAGTATCTCCGCTCCGCCTTTTATTCTACATACATCTAAACCCTGATGTTAGGTTAAAAAAAACTTACGAATCTTAGGTTAGAGGACCATTTGGTCCATACTGCAGTTTTCATACAAAATAACAATTTAATCTTAGTCTTTATATTTAGTTTGGTTCAATAGTTGCTAAATATTATTATTTTATTATTTACTCAACTCTGGTAAAACCCAGCACCAGTGGGCTGCTCTAAAAATGCTTCTAGTTCAGGAGCTCGAAAGTGAGGAATTTGTAGTTGCTGCAAGTCTAAGTCTGATGTAAAATGCTCCATTTGCAGTGCGTTTATTTGCAAAACCAACCGAAAAACATTTTTTTGCTCATCATGTAGTGCCAAAAAATATCGAACAAACTAATAAATACTTATTTTTGGAAAATTAATGTAAAGAAAATCAAAGAAAATATACTATGGACCAAATGGTCCCTTAACCTAAGATTCGTAATTTTCATTTTATCTTAGTCCAGTTTTAAGTCAGAGAATTAAATTTTCGCACATAATATTGTTTTATAAAAAGACCACCTGAGCTGAAAAATTTAGACAGTATATATCACCGTTCCAAAGTTACAAAGAAAACAAAAAAAATTTGGACCAAATGGTCTTAACCTAACAGCAGGGTTAAAATCACAAAATGCTTGGGGAATGCATAGATTGTTGTCACGTTAAACGAGTGCGCACTAAACAATATCTGTATACATGTTTTATATGTCTGTATAAATATTTCTAATCTGTGAGATTTACCACTGGCATTTAATTTTTAACATAAACAAACGTATAACAAATATTATTGGCTTCCGAAAAATGTTATGGGGCTAGTTAAAACTATATAGTTTAAATCAATCTGGTATTATTAGTTTTTGTTTATTCTTATCAGTTACGTTCGTTATCGGCAAAAGTACACCGAGCGACTACTGATTGACTAAGAAACAGATGTATTTTGCTTGCAGTTTTACCGGTACGAAAAAATAATTACTAATACATATGTAGGTAGGTAGATATGTAAATTAAGGCGTTTCACGAAAAAAAGCTTAGCGTATATTAGTTTTATTTGGACACTTAGGTCGGGGAAAAGTATTGGGCGTACACATTTTTTTTTGGGCACCCGCTAAACGCAGGTAACTTGCGTTGATTGCTATAACTTTCTTATTTGATGTCCGATTTTTGAATCTTTATGTTACTGAAAAGGTCCCGACCAGAAGGACTATATTCGGCCTTTAAAATCGATTCGCCTTAAAAGCCGTTTTGATTTGTACTTTCCCTAATTTTGAAAATACTATCCCTAGTTTAGTTTAGTTTTATTTTTATACTATAAATCTAAAGCCCTCCGAAAAATTTGAGAACTTCGCTAAAGAACTGTTAGACTTGATTCACAAACAAAAGAGTTGTAATTTAGTTTAATATATGGAGGTTTCCCGTTTAGTTTTTCTTTTATTTAACTTTCCATAATCTAAATTAACGACCATCGAAATTTCGAATAGCTGGGCGAGTTTCTGTGTTGCTTAAATTAAATCAATAATTTAATATCAACCTTTTTTATTTCTTGGAAATTTTACTGTAGAAGCTATCGCAGCTTTAAAAAATGTTTCTTGAACCGGAGAGTATTCATCAACGATTTCCCCGAACGTAGTGCAATACTTAATTTATTTAGCCTGGGACCCTTCGGCGACATACAGACTTAAAAATTCGGATATCAAATAAGTTATAGAAGAAAATGCGATTTAGCTGTTTTCAGCGGGTGTATAAAAAAAAACTTCTTCACCCACACCCAAGATTTTTTCTCGATATAAGTGTTCAAATAAATATGGCATAGTCTGAACTTTTTCCCCCTTCATATAACGTGCTACGTTCCTTCGGTGTCTCGGGATTTTAAACTTTTCCTAATAGCTGTCGCTCCTCTAAAAAATTTGATTTAATAGAGCCAAAAAATCAAGTGAAACCCGAATTTAAACTAAGCAGGGACAATATGAATTCAAAAGAATGCCGGCCGGGTTAAAAATCGCCCCAGCAACCTTTCAGCAGCTAGTCAACAAAGCAATGAAAAATGTTGTAACCAAAATCTTATAGTTTATCTAGATGATATGATGATTTTTTCAACTAGCTTTGAGGAACATTTACACTTTTTAAATCAAATTTGATCAAGACTCCATTAATGGAATTTGAAAATTCATAAAATGGTATACAATTTGATGAAGATAAAATGAAATCAATTACCGAAATGAGTATTCCAACTAACACTAAGGAAATTTGAAAAAATTCTTATAGACTACGCAAATGTAGTTCACTTCGTGATTAGTTACTTAAAAAAAAGATGCGAAAGTTGATCACAAAGGCGGGGAATATAGAGATGCATTTACTATCACCTTATATGAATTCGCCTTGATAATAAAGCAAGAGATTTTAGCTATAGTTTGGTCTATAAAATATTTTCGAATCTACCGTTTTGGTAGAAAATGTATTATTCAAACTTATCTCAAGCCTATTGTGTGTTTACAAAATTTGATTTCAATAAAGTGTCAAACTTGAGTGCTAAACTATCGTGCATTAAAAAGTTATGCATTTATAATCTGAACAAAAATTATATTTACGACAAAACAAAAAATCTAACACTACTTCATAATTGCCCGATTATTGTTGATTGCTGAAATTTGCCTGTCGTTGACAATTCCGCATTCTGTCATTCGGGTTAAGTAAAACCCAATTTATTGAACAACTGAATTTGATGAATTTAACAGGTGGCAACCCTTTCCAAACATATCTTTTGACTGAACATTCCTTTAACCTTTTTCATTTCACTTCAGTTTTGTAGAAATTCAGTTACCTTGCCAATTAATTTGAATCAACATTCTCTGGCAGGTGGTTACCCTCCTCATAAATGTTGTCGAATAAACACATTAGATTCTTAACAAAACTGATATATTTCAGTAAGCTTAGAAGTTTAATTAAATTTATATTTTTAAACATGTGGCAACACTCCTTCAACACATTTTCATGATTAAGTTGTCTATGCCTACTTTCTTTGCATCTCATTTCTCGATATTTGCTTTAACTAAATAATATCATTCAGTTTAATCTTTTAAGTAAATGGCAGCCCCCTCCAAAGGTATTTTCAAAATAAAGTTTTCTAAAACTCCTTCGTTATAGATTCATATGTCAATATTTGATTTAACTTATGTGTAATTTTAATTAACTTTTAAATAGGTGGCAACACTCTCTAAAAAAAAATTTTGAAATTAAACTTTCTAAAAACTTTTAGTTTGGCACCCATATTGTAAAAATTTTGTTTATTTTTAATTTAATGTAAACAGGTGGCAACCTACCTTTCAAACATCTGAGAAATGAAGCTTTATAATAAGTCTATTTTATTTGATATCATATTTCAATATTTGATTTTATTCATTATTTTAATTGAATACAACCTTTTAAACAGGTGGTAACTACCTACGAAAAATCGATTTTATGGTACCCTATCTTTTCCAGATCTAGCCAGTCGTTGAATAGCAATATGAGATTTAATTTACTTATTTAATTTACTATAATATTTTCCACAGGTGGCAACTCCCCATATAACATAGCCTAGGTTATAGCGTATGGGGTAAGCTATTTTTTTGCCAAATTTTGTACAATTCCGTCCAGCCGCTTGATCCTGAAAAGATAATAACATACTCACACACAAACTATCACATTTATAATAAAAGTAGGAATGCCAAATAATTAAGTAATAACACAAAAGTCAAAACTACTCGAAATCATAAAAAGTGACTTAATTTCAAAAGGTACTTGTTCTCAAAATTCCAAGATTTATATATCCAACACTTCCGAAATAAAAACTGTAAATAAAATAAGTCTAAAATAGCTAGGTCTTTAATTAAACTCTTAAGCACACCAACTGTTTAATTATTTGTTTGCGAGCTGTTGAACCAAACCATAGAAATACAAATTAATATTTCAATATTTTGTTCAGCTTATCGTAGTTGGTGCAAAGGCAAAGATATTTGATTTCAACGACGTCGACAAAAATCATTTCTTGTTATTGCCGGCTTTTTCTTCGCGTTGTACACATTTATGTACTTATTTTCACATATGTTATCATTTATATAATATATATTTACTATATATACAATGCATGAAAAGAGCTAATAATTATTAATTTTATTGCACACTAAACTTCGCAGGCTTAGTTAGTATCAAATGAATCAGTTGTCTAAATTATCTATCGACAAACTATCACCTACAAGCTCTTTTATATTTTTTTTATTTATTTGCTAGCCACTTGACAACAATCAACATTGAAATATCTACATACATATGTATGTTTGTAAAGTTATCTTTGTTTGACACCACTTTCTCTTACAAAGGGCACCACACCTTTGAAAAGCTATGTAAACTGCAACCACATTTAATACTTCATATCTCCATATGTGCAAAGTAAGTAAGAAATTTTCCATACATACATGTCGCGCATTTTTCAATAAGTTTCATTCGCGTGTTAAGCCCAAATCTATGTATGGTACCTACGTTTGATTGGTTTCTTATAAATACTACTTAGTATGCTAAATACGCCTGTGGCCGCATGAGCCGCTGTCTGGTATCTTAATACTTACTTATGTACTTAATTATTTCTGTGGCACCTTTGAATCAATTTATCCGATAACTTTCCACATAAAACAAAATAAATGAGAAAGAGTCTCACTATAATTGGAAAATTCCAGTCCACCTGCAATCAAATGTTTGATAGAATTGTTTTTAACTGATTCTACGTCAGATAGTACTAGGTTTGAGCAAAAAATATCGATATATCGAAATTAATATATATATCCACATACCGAAATTAATCTCGAAATATCGATATTCGATATTCACCTGCGATCAAATGTACGGTGGAATTGCTCTTAACTGATTCAACGTTAGCTAGTACTAGGCTTGAGCAAAAAATATCGATATATCAAATTAATAAATATCGATATGCCGAAACTAATCTCGAAATATTGATATTTGATATTCACCTCCAATCAAACATACGGTAGAATCATTCTTAACTGATTCAGCGTCAGCTAGTAATAGCCTTGAGCAAAAAATATCGATATATCGAAATAATCTCAAAATATCGATATCCGATATTTACTTCAGAGGGTTGTATTTGTATGATATTCGGTACTTTTTGTATGGTCTTAATAAGCCCAACTCACTTAAATCCTCATATTTTTTAACTATTTTCTCGGAAGTCTTAAAACATTAAATATTTTTGAATCCCGGTACAAACAACTCTTTGTGATAGGGTGTCCCATGCAGATATGAAAAATTTTTTTAAATTTGTTTTGAATAAATTGTTTCAGTACACAAATACATACATATGTACATTAAAAAAAATATCGATATATCGAAATTAATATATATCGATATACCGAAACTAATCTCGAAATAGGGATACTCGATATTCACCTCCAATCAAACATACGGTAGAATCGTTCTTAACTGATTCAACGGTAGCTAGTAATAGCCTTGAGCAAAAAATATCGATATATCGAAATAATCTAAAAATATCGCTATCCGATATTTACTTCAGAGGGTTGTATTTGTATGATATTCGGTACTTTTTGTATGGTCTTAATAAGCCCAACTCACTTAAATCCTCATATTTTTTAACTATTTTGTCGGAAGTCTTAAAACATAAAATATTTTAGAATCCCGGAATAAACAACTTTTTGTAATAGGGTGTCCCATGCAAATATGAAAATTTTTTTTAAATTTGTTTTGAATAAATTGTTTCAGTACACAAATACATACATATGTACATTAAATTTAATATTTTGTACTTTTGGCGGCGCTACAAAGTACGCCGGGTATTTGTTAGTAATAAATAAAAATAATAAAACTGCCAGATAATTTTTTTTATATTTCTCGCTATCGAATGATTTTCCAATGCTTTAGGTAATTGGGTCTGGAGGTAAAAATATCGATATATCGAAAAATCAATCTTGAGGATATCGATATACCGAAAAATCGATATTTTTCACATTGCATATAACGATTTTGTTTCGAAATATTGATATGATATAAGTATATCGATAATTTTTTTAGCATTTGCCTATCTCTAGCTGTTACGCCTGCTTGATCAAAAAGCTAGCGAAAACAAATGCTCGACTTATCGAAATTGGATAGAGAACTTAAAGTTCGACACAAATATAGTTACTTATTTAATAAGTGCTTAAAATTTAATATAAATATTTAAAGCAACCAAATCTCTTATTCCTTTTATAAATATGATACAAAAAATATTTGTCAGAGGATCCTCTCCAACTTTCTTTTAGAATTTTTATCGACCAATTTCAGATTGTTTCTAAATTTTACCGTTACCTTGGAAAGTAGACCTAACCATCAAGAAAATTTATATTTTGGGATTGGAGAAAAAGATTCGATATAGTGAAAAAGAATTGAACCCGTTATAAATTAAGGTCTCAAACTTAATAAAAAATTTATAGGAACTCGACAAACTTTTAAAAATATTTGTTTAAAGAATGTATACCCATTTTTGGGGTATCTATTTTTTAGTCTTTCTAATTAATTGTAGTAAACTGTAAGTTTGAAGTGGCTAAAGACTACCGCTGATTTTTTACAATTTTTTTTATTTTTAGGCTTGGCATTTTTTTGACATATCGGCTATAAAAGTATATATGTATTTTATGTAGTAGAAAATGTGAAATAATATCGCCATATAAAGTTATTGAAAACCAACGGGAGTTTTTTTTAAATGCTTTATGAAAAAAAAACATTTAATAAAAAAAAATTATTAATACTTTTTCCAGTTCCTATTAATTTTTTATAACGTGTGCAACAATAATTTACATGTTTTTTGATATAATATGAACTAAATTTTATATGAAATTAACGAAAAAATATCCCATGTAAATCCATTTTAATATTGTAAAAATCACCATGCCAACAGTTTTGCTCATCACTGTACAAATGTATACATATCTTATTCACGCACAAATTTTATTGCAATAAAAATACAGGATAAAATGTTCCAAACATATGTATTTTAAAAATTTCTTCTATCATTTGATCTTTAACTTCAACTCATTAATTGAGAAATTTTATTTAGAACTTTTATGTGATTATTTGAAAAACAAGTGATGTAAAATGAGTCCACAATTAAAATTCACATTAAATATGTACATACATATATAGCCGTTTAACTAAGGGAATTCCCCAAACTTAATATAAAACTGTCTAAGAATCTGCATAAATATCTCCGTTAATGAGATAAAAGTAATTTGCTTATTGCTGAACTTTGGTTATTTGACACTTGCATTTTTTTATAGGGTGCGTTCAAAAGATCTATTACGAATTTACTATTATCTTATCTAACTTATGGCAAATATTTATCAATACGCGGACGATAACAGCTCTGAATGCTCTTTCACTTTCGGTACAAAAAAAAAGCCTATGCGCAAAGCCAAACGTATAATTGTGGACAAAAATTCGTTTGGTGCATTAATTGCAATGGCAATATTACTAGCGAAAAGTTTTCAAACCAAGAATAACGATTATTTTTTTATCGAAAAACAAAAAATTTATCGAAAAAATAAAAATTACAAAACAACGATTAAATCAAAATATATGAAATATTTAATAACAACTTAAAGTAAAATCACTACTTTAATAATTCTGTAAAAAGCTATGCCTTTATTTGGATATATGTATGTATAAGAAGTGTAAAGTTTACCGGCGAAAGTTTGAAATATTTTGTATATTTGTGGCTGTTCAAAACAACTGAGCCGCTCCGGCACCATTATTTATCTTTATAAACTCCACATCTGTTACAACTTTAACCATGATTTTAAATTCCGTCAGATTAAATGCCTTTTGAAAATCTAAGAGCTTATTCACAATTGCAGCCCGTACATTTTTACTAACTACAAATTTTACGGCAGCCTCTAATTCATCCAGAAGTCGCTCTCCATGTGATGTAACGAAATAGTTGCAAATTATTTTCAGTCGAAATATTGCTGGTAAAAGAACGTAATACCATTTTTGTATTTATTTGTGGGTATCGATGCTATTCCAAAATCATCCTCTTCTCATAACGTTTTTCTATATTATCTTACTCTTATGCACAGCCACAGATAATTTTGTATAATATAATTTTTCTTTTTATACATTGTACTCATATTTGGTTGTCTTCAATTCCAACAGATATTTTTTTTTCTACATTTGAGGAGTGTTAGTATGGGCACAATATCGATATCGGGCCGAAAGTATCGATATGATAAACATTCAAAGCATCGCTATAAATGGATCGGGTACACATAAATATCGAACTAAACTAAAAAGACTCAATACCCAAAATATCGATACTAAATAAATTAAAAATGAAGAACAGCCGATTTCTTATAATACGTTATCTGTTTGCCCTTTAGAAAGATTTTTGTATAAGTACCAATCAAGTCGTTAGCTCACCATGCCGAATTTGCTGTTTCAATTCTGGTACTCTTTCCGGTTCGTTATTAATTTTCTATTTTATACTTCTTTTCCATATTCGGTGTTTCCAACAGCGGTTATATTTTACTAATTTTGGCTCTTTTTTGTCGTCAATATGACACTTCAATCCTGAGCAAAGTCGCCTGGACAGAACACACCTCACCTACAATTGGAAAGGGATTATGTAGCTTAAAGCGCCACCGTAAGAAGGAACACTTTTATATTCAGTATAATTGCCAGACTCAAATATTCGACTGTAAATATTTTTTTTTCGAAATTTCAGTAGGATACTGGGCCAAGTTTTCGATTCCTAAAAATATCGTTTGAAAAGTATCGAGTGGAAAATAGCGGTATCAAATGCCAAAAGTATCGATATAGCGGTAGCGTATCGTATCGAAATTCGTGTCCCTATGAAAAAGCCAATCGATTTTTGATACCAAATCACTTTATAAAAATAACATCATATTTTCTAATTAGTACGAGGAAGATAAAATACACATAATATTGAGAATAATCATATATAAGAAAGTACTTCTAAAAAGCTTTTCAAAAATTTGAAAACTACTTTCTTTACGCAACATTTTTACATCTAATTTATTGTTTATTTGATGAAGTTTGCTCTACAAGTTACTTGATATTCAAATATTTTTTGTTTTCTTTTGTAAATAGTTTAAATTTTGTTTATACAAATTTCATATGTGCCTTGAATATATAAGTAAATATGTAGGTACTGATAGCTTTTGAAGAGTGTAAAGTTTACACTATAACGCCTCAATTCAAGCAGTAGACATACACGTAAAAAGAAATACAACAACAACTGCATCAGCAATGCAACAGCAGTGTTGCCAGTTTAGCTGCTCTATAGCTAGATTTAGCTCTTTTATAGTGTGGCTTTGAAAATTGTGGTTTTTTAAGCTAAGTATTAGCTATATTTCCCTTTTTTAAATCAAGTTAGCCGCTTAGGTATATCTATACAATTAATCCGATTTCAATTATTAATTATTTTGGCCTTATATATTCGGAAACCAGTGTAATTTATTGAGCAAGAGGCCAGGTTTTTATATTTATTTGCTGTTGTTCTTCTTTCAATCCATTAACTTTCCCATTTAACCTTTTTTAACATCTTTTCCCTACTTCAATTATTTTTCCGAAGAGTTTATTAATTTAAAGAAAATCTAAAATATAATTGGTAAAACTTGAATCACATTTTCTATATGTTTAATTCGGCAGTTACGTCAATGATTAGCGCAAAAAAATATTGTTGTTATTTCTAATCTTATGGAGTAGCTATTAATGTTTCCAACTGACCTATGTAGATTTTCTGACTATAACCTCGATCAGATACAAGATTTGTTTCTGGCTGCTCAGCTGGGGCGCAATTTTCGAGATGCCCCTTTGACCAGGCTCGACTGACTCCCACCTACCTTGCCATCTACCGGAGATCTTCACCTCTCGTTATATTCCTTTCTCTGTGCCCGGATTTGAATTCGAAACCTCCAACTTGGCTGGTAAATTAGAAGCCTGCGAACCAATGCGAACTGTTGTTAAGGTCATTCCAATATTTTCCTAATAAAAAAACAATAATAATATAAACAAATTATGCCGAAAAATACATAAAAAATTATATATATAAAATTTATTTTATTTAGCATTGTTTCAGCCGCAATTTGTTTTTTTAAATAATCTAAATATGCAATGCTATTAACTTTTCGAAATTGTGCCAAGTGTCAGAAAATTAAATATAAATAAACTTTTTTATTTTCAAAGCCTTTTCGTTCAATTGGAATGTTATGTGACATGTAGAGATCAAAAATTGTTTACCTCCAAATAAAGAACTCGAACATAACCTGTAAATAAGGAACTCGAACTAGTTTTCGAAGGTACTAAGAAGAATAGGCCCAAATAATATATTCGTGATATGTATCTACTGTCTTCAACTTCGAAGTTCGAATGTGAAAGAAGAAAACAGGAAAAGGTTTCCGCCAATTTGTATTCATGATATGGCAAGTGGGAAAACGGAGAAAATTTACTGCAGGTTTTTATCCAGAAGCGGATTTACATTCTTTTGTTTTTATTAATTAGATGCTTTATTTTTTTTTTTTTTGGTTTTATCAATTTGTTGGCAAATTCTTTTATCTTCATCTTTCGGTTTTTTCCATCCAAATTCGGTTGAAACTTTGGCTTAGATTTCAAGAACAGCAAAAACTCTATATAAAAAAGCTGAAGACATTCTGAAGGTTTCATAGCAAATTCAAATAATCAACCCCTGGTTTTGAAAAGAAATTATTTTTTATTATTTTTTCAAGAAAATTTTATTATATATTTTTATTAATGAAATCCAAGTAAATTTTATTGACTACTTACCAAACATCACATATTGTTGCTGCTCTTTTAATTCTATTGTCTACTGTTCATCATGAATTATAAAATGTGAGAACTCCTAAATATTTTACGGTCAAAAAGTTTTGCTGAATTTTTTTTAGGCTTTTCTTGAGAGCTGTGGACGAAGCTTGAACTTGTCTAAAGTTGACGAATTAAAATTTTTTTAAATGTTTCGAAATTCGAAGTTCGATTTCGAAAATCTTCTTTTTCCATATTCCAAAAATTGCCGATTGACTTAAAGCAAAATGAAAAGCTCCAAGAACTAAAAAGTCGAAGTGGTTTCAAAGTGCATTTCGGCTTCAAATTGTACTAAAAAAGCACAATCATGGCAACTTTAGCAACACTAATTCTTCGCTCACTAAAATGATGACGTATTTCATTAAACTTTGTAATATTTACATATATACGTAAGATTTGGATGTAAAACCCATCCAAATAATTTTTTTTTAAATTTTTTTTTAACAAAAAAGTAGTCCTATGCAAATTACTCTCTGAGTTGCTAAAAGCTATCGAATACGCATTGCGATGTAGAGAATGTACAATCAAGTAAATATATGTACATACATATGTATGTATGTACTTGGATTGGGTAGGTAAAGAGTTCAGCTGTGTTTGTCGTCATCACCACCACATTTTCTTGTGCGACAGGCGTGGAGGCCGTCTAGCTCTTTCCAACAAGTTCTCCACGATCAGCATTATGCTCTCATTCATTTTTACTCGCCACTTCCCAGCAGGAAGATGGAATCAATGAGAATCGAGCAGGTAATCAATTGTTTGTATGCAGCATTGATTCCGTAATTCATTATTGCTAACACGCATGATGTCCTAGGAAAATAATCACTTCTTTAAATGTGTTCTAAGAACACATTATATAATTCATTCACTATAATACATTATTTGAAAGCGTTTCAAGAATTCATTATATAATTCATTCGTCATAATGCATTATATTACTAATTCCTTTGTAATTAGTTATTATTGTAATAAATTGGTTATTATTGTAATACATACTATATTACTTACATATGCCTTTTTAGTATATAATTCATTCCTGATATATAAATTAAACAATCTCCTAGTTTTCAATTAAATTTGATATATTTACATTTATTAAAGGGGAAAAAACATTACGCAGTAAAGAAACCACAAATTTAGTTCAATAAAAAATTAAAAAAAAAACATATATACAGTTAAAAAAATAGCGAAATTAATTCAAATAAATTATTACATAATAATTTTAAAAATAATTCCATAAAAAAATTTAAAAAAAACATATATACAGTTTAAAAAATTCACAAATTAATTCAAATAAATTACATACAAATTTTTAAAATAATTCATAAAAAATTATTACATCAATTCATCACTTTCTACATTTTCAGTTTCTTGGGCAATACAATTTTCTTCTGCACAATTATCAACACCACTAATATTTTCATGCAACGGTTGCAAGAATTCTGCGCCAATGACGCTTTGAATACATTTTAATTTTTAATTTACTTTAAACCTCCTATCTTCCACGCGTTTCACCACAAAATGATTTATTTATGCATTTTTGAATATGGAACGCAAAACTTGTTGGCGACATGACGGCGTCGTCAGATAACAGTTATGGTGCCCACAGTCACCGACGCAAACGTACGTTGCGTGTCAGCTGACACGATCAAACTTATGAGAGCGCCATGTAAATGCAAACTCATCAACGTGTACGTGTGATGGGTACGCGCGACGTGTACGTGTGTAATCAGAGAAATTTAGATTTTTGCCGTGAAGCCGTGTCAGCTGAGTGCTCTCTCACCGCACAGTGTTGCCAAGCAGAACTTTTTAAAATCATTAACAAAATAACCTTATACAAATTTAAATTTTTATTAAATTAATTTAAAATCGATGTTTAATAATGTTAATTATAGATAAATGAACTATTTGCATTTGTTGGTTTTTGGCTTTGGTTTATTATACAATGAAAAATTGTAATTGACAACGCGGATGTGTGTAAAAGTATGTATGCAAACAAAGGAATGGCAACATTGTGTTGATGCATACAAACACAGTTTTATGTACGCCAAGTTTGTTTACAAAACATACGCGCGGGCACAAGTTTTGCTCAATTTTGTGTATCTCCCGACAAACAGACACAGCAAACGGACACGTCGGTGACTGTGGGCACCATTAATATTCGAAGAATATTCACACACGAAAAAATTTACACGAAAACAATACATTCTATGTATCTTCTGCAGATATGGGAATGTACTTGGTAATCACAATGCCCTGTAGTGTTATGAGACATTACCACGTACATTCTTTTGAATACATTATATTTTACACCAGAAAGAACTAATTATATAATTAATTCTCGAAGTAATGCATACCACACTTTCCTTCTGGGTTACTGAGTACAGAGTGGTTGTTATACATCTGCTAGATAGGTGCTCGATCTTGTTGTTGTTGTTGTTGTTGCATGAGGAAATCAACGTTGTATATCGAGCTTATACGCTGCTACGCCACGATCAGTTGAATGGTTTAATTCATACGGAATTATAGTTAAAATTTTGCGCATGCTAATGCTACTCTCTAAAAATAAACGCCTGAAAAGATTTTTAAATACAAAGTACATTTCTTTATTACCAATGAAATAAACAATTATTGTATGAATGCGACCATAAAAATTTAAATATTCCACAAGCAGAATTTTATATTGAACAGCGGCAGCGGAAGCAAAGCTATATCCAGTTCTTTGTTTTGCATTTTTTAACAAAAACATAAGAAGATTTTTTTTTTAAATATTTTTTTTTTGTTGTTATGTGACTACTTTGAATATTATTGGCGAGCAAACACACTAAGTATAATCTTAAAGAGGTAACCAAGTGAAACACAAATGCGCATAATAATAGAATAAAGAAGCGAGACGCAAAACAAACAAACCAAAAAAACTTGAAATAGAGATTTTAATTTCAAACGAAAGTAGCGCAGCGCAGACAGTGAGCACCTTGTCAGAAAGTTATTTGAAAATCTACATTATCTTACAATTTGTGTACAATGAGTGTTCAAACTAAATAATTTCACTGAAAACAATTTCTTCAAAAGTTTAACAACAATAAAGCTACATACATATTTACGTCATCGAAAAAAGTGCAACGTGAACAAGTCCAGAAATAACAGCGCGTATAAATTTATTATTGTATTAAAGAGCGCAAAAAAAAAATAAAGTAATCTCTGCGAGAGCTTTTGCTGTGTATCAGCGAACAGTGTTACCAGAAGTGAAATGAGCATATTTTTTTTTTTTACAATAAGAGCTGTTCATAAATAATCGGAAAAGTTTTAAAACCAAGTAGTCAAAATATATAATAGAAATGTTCGCAGAGAAAATATCAATATCTGATAGCACTTGAGCGAAGGGTGATGTTTTTTTTTAATATTTACAATATTTTGCATGAAAAAAATTTTGCCAAAAATCAACGGAAATTTGAAGTCATACGAATTTTCTTTTTGTTTTTAATTTTTTGAATTTTCGCATAAATTTTGAAACTTTCATTTATGTGGCTCTTGTTACATAATAAACTATATTTAATAAAAAAAATGAATTAAAATAAATTTCAAAAAAATGTTTAAAATATTTAAGAAAAAACCGTAATTTTCCTAAAATTCACAAATTTTCAGAAAAAGAACGGCATAGCTAAGACCCATGTGAGTTACTAAAGCGTTATTGTGTTATATTTACTGCGTTTGAAAACATTTTAATTTAAAAAATATCTATTATTTTTCATTCAAAAACACCGCTGAGCTCTCAAACTTTGTTTACATTTCTTATTAAATGAAAAAATAAAAATCGAAGAAAACCATCCGTGTTGATAGAATAAATTAAAATCCAAAAATAACAACTGTTGTTGATAAAAATCACCAAAAAGCGATCAATTTTTGATCGGAAATATTAAAATCCGAGGATAACGACTAATCTCTTCTTGAAAAAATTAAAAGCCAAGTATGACGACTATTTTTGATTGAAAAAATAAAAATCACCGAAAAACGATCAATTTTGATCGAACATATTAAAATCCGAGGATAACGACTACCCTTGTTGAAAAAATTGAAATCCGAGGATAACGACTAGTCCTGTTGAAAAAATTGAAATCCGAGGATAACGACTATTTTTTATTTAAAAAAATAAAAATCACAAAAAAAACGATAAATCTTGATCGACAAAATTAAAATCCAGGAATAATAATTAAAATATTTATTTTTTTTAAATTATAACCGTTCGGCCCCTGCTTTCAACTTAATATGAGATTTTTCAATTTATGAAACAATTGAAGTATAAGCATTATTCTATGTTTGATTTCTGTAGGTACTATTAATTTTTCAAAGATTAGAAAAATATTTAGATATTAAAACCCAAAAGCCTAGACGCAGTTTTTTCTTAGCTGATCGGTTAAAAAATTTAACTAATTTCCACCGAGATATTATTAAAAAAATCAAAAATATATTTCTATTAAGTACTTGTAACACGCTCGACTTTTCACTTTCTATATTCTTGAAAAAAAATTTGTTTTGGTAACTCTGAGAGCGAGTGATAGACAGTGAGCGCGAAAAAGCTGATGAGCAGATCTCCAGTAAGCGTATGCCATGTGTGTATTTTTTTGTTTTTTCTTTCTGTTACTTTTTTGTTTTTTTTGCACATAAGAGACCAAAGGGAGCGGAGAACGCGCCACGAACAGCTGAAATTCATTGCTCTCTGTGTTTTTTTGTTTAGTTTTATTTCTTCTTTTTTTTTCTTTTCAATGCCTTTCCTTTGACATAGCGCGTGATAAGAGACTCACATAGTAGCTGATAAGCAGTGACACATATGCAATTATTTTTTTTCATAATTATCATAATATTTTGCTGAGCTAATAGGCATAAAAAATGTGATATTTGTAAATTGGGAGCGTTTGAGCGTCAGGTTAGTCCAGTTACTCAACTTCTATTCACAGAGGCGGTTCTAATTACGCGAACAAACGGTGCGAACATTCGGTTGTTTTTTTTTTCGTGTCACAACAAACTTCAAGTGACATACATACACACACACACACACACACACAGAGAGACACTCACACTGCCACACAGTAGTACAATAGGAACTTTGCACTGTTATAGTAGATATAGTAGATGTAAACATTTTCAATTTATTTAATTAAAATTTATCGCCTTTTCCTCGTATTCTCGTATTCTATTTGACGCTTATCAGCGTCACGTCAAAACGTTTCCTTCAATTATAGCTGTTGCTGTTAAAAATAGCGTGCTGCAACAACAAAACCGAGCACGTTGCATATTTATTAAAAAGAGTATGCCACATTTATCGCAAGACATTTTTGAAATAAAAAATTCCATCACAACAACAATGTCGACATTATCCTCCAACAGTGGTGCTACTAATAGCGGTATTGCCCCGCAATCAGCTGCGAATGTCAATAGAGGCATAAATGGCGGTGGAGGTGGTGGTAACTCGTTGTTGGTACCCGGCGGCACCCAGCAGCAGCAGGAGGGGGTGCATCAGAATGGCGGACATGTGGAGTTGCCTCATCAGGGTTATAAACGTGAACTGGATCACAGGTAAGATTATGGTGCAAAGAGAGAGGGGAAATTTGTGTTGATTAAATAAGGGAGGGCCGATATTTTTGTTATTATAGAAAGGTAGAAAATTTGAAGTTTTTCAACACAAACAAAAAATTCAAATAAAACGTTATTAATTACATATGTATAATTAATTTGGTGACTCACAAGATGTCATAATGTGTCATAAATAACAAGGTCACAAAATTTTAAATTTCAAAAGTTACAAATACATAACTAAAAAATTTTATGACTTTATGACACCTTGTGAATCACCCAAAAATGTACTTGATTTTACAAACAGTTTGCAACTCTTCAACAAATGTATACGATCAATACTGTTAAATTTCTGTTTGCTTATAAACTGCATTAATTTAATTTTTTTAAACATATGACAACTTTCTCCATATTTTTTAAATGCAACCCTTTCATATTTGATTGTTATTGTTGTTGGGGATAGTGCACTGCGTCTTTGAGATTTATTCTGTCCCTCTCACGGATTAAAGAACTTATTTTACTCTAGCATCCTAGGAAAAATTTAATACCTACTGACCCTAAATCTCTGGAATGCATTCTGTCATCCGTTATTAGGTATTCGCCCAGATTATTTCTGTGCTTATGCTTTATTACGGGGCACTGCTTCAGAATTTGTCTTGTAGTTACCTTTTCTACTCGGCAGAATCTACAGTATTCACCTGAGTAAATTCCGAGTTTAGTAAGGTGATAGTTCAGCCTGCAGTCTCCTGTTAGAATTCTCGTTCTCGTTTTAGTTTTTAGGAATCAAAAAGCGGTTCGGAGTGCTCAAAACCTTGTAGCTTTTTCCCAGTATAGTTCCCTGAGAGTGTCCTCTTCTTTTTTGGCCAAAATGGATATTGCCTCCTTTCCTATACTGCAGAAGAGTTGATGTTTCCTTTTTGCTGGTTTCTAGTTTGTCCGGAATTGCGTTTGTTCAATACCAGTATGACCCGGAACCCAGAGAACCCACACATGATTGGTTCGACCAGATGTGTTCAGTTTTTTATGGCATTCCATCATCAGTTTAGAAGTTACCTGGTGCCATTGGAAGGTTTTAATAGCTGTCGGTCATTATGGCAATATGCCGGTTCCAGTAGTTGCAGGTGGTATTGAAGTAAGCACACATTTCTATAGCAAATATATCTGCCTGAAGACATTCGCTTTCGTATGTCTACCGAGTATCGCAACCCCCGACCACATACTCCTACCCCAGTACCTTCTTCAGTTAATGAACAATCCGTGTACAAGGTTATCATATTTTGGGCTGTTTGATATGTTTCAGATATTGCTACTCAATCCTTTTTGTTACTGAATTCTGTTTTGAATCTTTTTGTAAAGCTAAACACTGATTACATAGGATCTCTCGGCATTGCAATTTCGGGGTATTGCTTCGCAAGATTCTCAATCGTCCCGCGATTCGTATACCGTCCTGCCCCGTTGTTGGTACTAATCATCCGCCCGATAGCCCTCTTGTGAAGATGTGTTAGCTCCAACAGAACTTCCAGGGCTGCTGTCGGACAGGTTCTCTGAGCTCCTGTTATGCAGATGCAGGTCGGTCTCTGTAGCTTTAATGGCTCCCTGTTTACTGGCTGTGCCTACCCAAAATTTGCAGAAAAAATGGAGAAAATTAGTAAAAGAAGAAAAAGAATTTAGTAAAAATAGTGGTAGAAATTAGTAGCAGAATTCATAAAAAATAGTGGTCGAAGTTTAAAAAAATACTGGTAGAAATAATGGTAAAAATTATTATGAACGATAGTGGTTGAAATTAGTAAATATAGTGGTAGAAATTTTTAGTAACATTAGTAAAAATAATGGCAGAAAGTTGTAAAAATACTGGCAGAAATTAATAAAAAAATTATTGGAAAACATTGTAAAAATAGTGGTAGAAATTACTAAAAGTAGAGGAAGAAATAAGTAAAAATGGTGGTAGAAATTAGTAGAAAAAATGGAAGAAATGAGTAAAAATAGTAGAAGAAGTTAGTAGTCGTATTAATAAAAAAAACGAGTCTGACGCTTCTCTCGTTTTACGATATTCTGACGCGACTTTCGTTATGCGATGTAAAAAATGATGTAAAGAAGTTTTACCTCAAAAATAGAGGGATCCAATTTGGGGAATTTAAGAACATCTTGAAATATTTTTGAATAAGGTTGCAAAATATCAGACGAAAATGGAAATGAATAAATTGCGTTTAAAAGCCTGGAAAATCTAGGTGTCAAATGTGGGAATTTTAAGGACAATTTTAGCAAGCAATATTTTTACGAAATATTGTCATTAAAAAATTTAAGGCTTTGAATCTAAAAGTTTATGACATCAAATAATAAGCTATGAATATGCGTACCTGAAAATGGATTTGTAGACATGAATATTAGAAATGTAATGGTACCTAAATTTTAGAATTATAAATTTCCTCAGTGCACTGAATAGAAATGCCTAATAATAAGTGGTGTGCCTTTGAAACTGTTGCACCGTATATGTAAATTTACACTAACTCTCAGTATTATGTCAAAAACCATACAAGTAAACAATGATATCTAAAGCGTTAACAACGAATGCATTTCCATTTTACTTTGTTTTTTATTTTTTTTATTTTGCAATTTGATGCTGCACTTTTCGCACATCTATCACATAATTAGCAAACAAATTAACGTAGCAAAATGTTGAGTTAGTGGAAAATATTTTTTTTTTTTTGATGTCATCAGCAATCAACGCAAATATTGGGAAATTGTTATAGCAGATCTTAACTCTTGCTTATGTAAATATTTATTTTAGGTATTAATTTTTGACATGTAGCTATTTTACTTTGACAATATTATGGGAATATAGCTGAATAAATACGAAACACTATAGTTAATTTTTTAGCGTCATCTAGTCAACTGGCTCTGATGAAATATTTACATAACCCAGATAATATGAGTTAGAATGCAAATGCATTTTGCACAAAATGCACGAAGTTTGTTTGTATGATGTAGAAATAAATTTGCCATAAATCTTCGATAGACGCGGAAGTTTAGTTTGCACTTTTAGTTATTTGTAGGTGAATTTAACCACTATTCATGTGATAGCCACGCCCTACATTTTTAAGAAATCTGTGAGGATGTACAACACTTTTTTCATTGCCAAAATTCCGCTTTTTTCAATTAGATTAGTAATGCAAGTGTTGCGAAAGAATTGTCAAGAAATATTTTGATAGTCCACCCTTACAAGTCTGTTTGATTTGAAACATGTTTGTCGTGTTAAATCTTTTTCGTAATCTATGCATAGGGCATATTTAAAAAAATTTAGAAATTCAGAAAATCATTGTTTTTGTTCCGACTTTGATGAAATTGGGTACGTATAATGTGGGTGTGACGAGTTGTGCTTTAATCAAAAGCTGATCCGCTAGATAGCGAGACAAAGTGAGCCTTTAAGGTAGTTACAGTTATTTTTTGCAGATATCAAATTAAAAATTATACTATATATAACTTTTGAGTTTCCGATAGGCTCCACTTGTGTTCTTTCCAACGATCATCGTCGGATGTATTTAATTTTTCTCCCTTACCATACACTCTTAGTAAAATCATGTTCATATTAGTTTTTTTTTCGTCCTAATTACTTCGCACACGTGTTATTCCTAATTTATTTCTATTAATCTTATCTGTATCTGCAGGTTTGCTTAATTCTTAGTTAATTTTTAATATATTTACATTTTATGGTGATACAATTTTTTGTTTTTTAATTTACGATCATGAAAGAAAGCCTCTAGAGGTAGTAAAAACCAGGCAAATGTTGTGGGAAATGAATTGTCCAGTCGGGTAATTTTTTCGATTATTATCGATATACTAATTCAAAGTCGACACTGATTTGTTCGTCATTTGGTTGTTGATTTATGATAAAGTGGGTCATTTCATCTTAATTTATTGACAGATTTTACTAAGGCGAAATTACTAGATTGCATCGTAATTTGCTCATAAATTAAGAATGAGCTATAAATTTAGACAGTCTTCAGGCTTTAATTCGTTTTTTTCCTCTTCATCAATATTTTCGTTATTATCTATTAGGATAAGTTGTTGATGGAATTTGTTGGCATAACCCTTCTATAACACACTAATGAAATATATTTTCCCCAATACGCCTTTTAAGTCATATTAAGTGTTGGAATAATCTAAATCGAAAAGATGTGGCATATTGAAATTATTCTTCCCTTTATGAAGTTGCTTGCAAATTAATTCATTAAACTTAGAAAGGGTTACTGTCATGTAGGTAAAAGTTATAGTAATCTTTCATTTACAAAAAAAATATTTGATTTCCAAAACAAAAAAAATATTAATATTTTTTAAAGTCTTAAAGTTGTAAAAGTCAATATTTTTTGAAATACAGCTTTGGAAACTTTCCATTATAATACCAGAAAAAAAAATTAATAGGTATTAAACGAGCCCAATCAACTGGGAGTAATCAAGAGGCCATACTAAGAGTAATATTATTTTGACGCAACTCGATTTTTGACCGAACTTCTCTTACAATGTCGGTCTTGACGCCATTTTTGATCGGCAGATAATTTTTGTAAGAAGTTTCTTCATCGCAAAACACACAACGAGGTTTGTCATTGCCTGCTGAGGGTCGATCGTTATTAGAAAAAACCTATAATAGAATTTGATACCGATCGAGATGTGCACCCAGAATATTATGAGTAAAATACAAACACGCCCACCCTCGGCTACGGTGGCCAACATGACGTCATATGGCATCAAATTACCGCAAGAGATGTACAAAAAATTACATTATTAATCTCTTTCGAAATCAAAAAGACAACAAAAAAGTCAGTTTCTTTGAAGAAATGTCCATTTTTTATTGGAGCGGTGAGGTTCTTTCTGCTGAAAGAGTTTAAACTTGCAATTAATGCATTTTCATTTTTATTTTGTATTAAAATTTCTAAACAGATATTTTAATAAAATTTCTATAATCTATTTGAACGATTTTTTTTTTAATTTCGGCAAGTGTTCAGACCATTCAAGGAATTATCACTCGCACAAAGGACACTATTACTACAAATTTTTCAAGTACATTATTATTAGATTGAAATTTAAACTACATATATTCTGTGGTAACAACATTCAATAAAATTCGTTTACCAATTATAAAACTAAACTACCATTGACACAAGTGTTATATTATCAGTTAAGAGGCAATAACTTGGTTTTTATTTGTAGTAAAGTTTTATGTGCCAAAATGTAATTATAAAATACACGTTTCAAGTGTAAGTCACTACAACATTCAATTCTTATCTTATTATACGGAGTTTTTCGTGTGTCAAGTTCAATGTCATGTAATAATTAGTGTGCAATATTTGTGGGTGTGTGTGAATGAGCAAATGAGTAGATACCAATGTAGATAGAGAAATATTATATTTTAAAATCATAAAGTAAAAAAAAAACAAAAAAATTAAAATGATAACTTCAACGAAACTGATGTTAGGCCAAAGCTGTTCGCGGATTTGATAAAAAGTTTTTATGAACAAATAAATATGAAGGTATAAATAACAAACATCAGGTACTTCAAACAAGTAATAATTTTAGATAATTTCATAGCTAAGAATAATAATAATAATAGCGAGCAACTATTTGAAAACTCGAATTAATGCAGTGAGTAACATATCCTACAATAAAAGTTAAAATTAAAAAAAATGAGAACCACTTTAAACTTTGAAAATTTCAAATAAGGGCGTATGTTATTTTATATTTAGGGTACTCACATCGTTCAGGTTATTAGATTATCTGGTAATCTTATCTAGAGTTTTGTTTTTCTTTTAGTACTAATAACAAACCCAACGGTTGTCTACTTCCCTGCCCTACGGACAGGGGGGCGCAGTCCGCATGACGCACGGATCTTTTTGTGTTTTTTTTAGTGCCGAGTCGGCGAAAGGGAAGAGTTTGTTAAGTGTCGTAATCTAAATTTTCTCAGCTACAAAAAAACAACTTTATCACCTGAATATGCAATAAAAAGATAAGAATATTATGCCACTGTTAATCATTTATTGAGAAAAGGCAGCACAACTTTATTTTATGATGAAAAGTGAGTCCGAAATATCAAAAGTGCTGGAGAGATAGAGGAAATCTTGATGCAAACATCTGAAAGGTTCATTCAATTCATACATAGCTGGTTTTACACTGTTTTTATTAAAGAGGTTTATGCCGGTGTTTTGTAACTTAGTCTCAGCTCAAGTCACTAATTTGAGACTTTCAACTGGATACAGTTTTTGTGGCTTGAGAGGATTTCGGTATTCAGTAAGCAAGAGTCTCAAAAAATTTCACCAAAGACTGTGGTGAAGAGCAGTAGAGACAATCAGCTGATCGTATATTCAGCTAGAGATGCACAATCAATCTCAATGAAAATGTTTTAATAGATAGGAGACAATATAATTTTAAATACAAGAAATTTAAATCAATATGGTTATTGTAAGATTAGCATTGCAATTATCCGTTCAAAATTCCTATTACTTCTTTTTATTTAAACCGATTATTTAAAATATGTGGAAAAATTAGAACTCATCCGCGTGCACATCCGACCAAAATGGCAGAAGAAGATACCGAAGTAAATGTAACTAAATATTGTAGTTTTTTTTTATTATGCGTAAGCTTACGACCAAGGGGCTGATCGAGTGCTAGTTCGTTTTCACGTTTGTTCAATATTTTCCCCATTTTCCTTTTTTTTTTTGTGACGTGCTCAAGGCCAGCTAGCGCGTCAGTGACTTTTTTTTGAGACTAGAGACTTGAGACGTCTTACTGAATACCGGATAGTCTCAAAGTCAATCTCACCACCGAAAAGTCTCAATTAGTGACTAGTAACTGTTTACAGAATACGCCAAGAATTTGTGTACGGGTGGAAAGAGTAGGAAGATTTATTAGATTCAAACGTTTAGTATAAAGGGGAAAATAAAACCGAGAACCCCATCCAAAATTTTGTAGGCCAAATAGTAAGAATTCTTTTTGAATTGATTCTAGCCGTCCATTTTGAACTTGATAACAAGGGCTCCAAACTATCTAACCGTGTTCTATTTTCGGTCTTACAAATCTTATAAAAAGAGCTTTAGTTACGTAAGGGCCCTTGGAATTCTTTAGACCATCGGCTTTATAAAGGCAAATACACCTCTAGCCTCATTGGGTATAGCACTAAAATGGTTATTAAAATTAGGTTTGAAATCCATTGCAACTCCCCGGTCAACAAAAGGTTTGAATACAACTATTTGAGATCTGTAGGTAGAAAAAAATCCACGTTTATGGATGAGGAAGGGGTGACTTATAGAACTTTGTCAAAAGCTTTATTGAAGTCAGTTTATATAAAACCTGTTGGAGTATTTTCTATAAAGCCATTTGAAGCTCGAGTTATGAATTTCAATAAATTGCTAATAGGTGATTTCTACTTAAAAAATCCTTAATGAGAGTTTACGATTGAAGAAGAGATCGAATATTTCGACTTTCTAGTAACAACTTCTTCACATAATTTTGGAATTGCAGAGAGCTTTGCTATTCCCCAGTAATTGAAAACTTGCTGCCATTTTCATGAAGCAAAATTATAAAAGATTTTTTTCAAACGGTTGACAAAATATCTTGTTTTATGACTAGGTTAAAGAAGTTTGATAAAGGCAGGCAAATAGCGAATTGTTTTAGGGATTCATGCCGGGACCCGCACCGGAATGATTATTTTAGAACTTTTAGATAAAACAATCTGAGAGATAACTATTAGAAGAGAAAGTAGTAAAAGTTGATCAATAATTATTATAGTAAGATACATACTTTCCGCATAATCTATAACCAATATTCAAATACTTATGTTATAAAAGTTTTTCCATAATAGTTGTCAGCGAGATAAATATTTTTAAGTTTGCAAAGACTTTTATTTTCATATTTTTATTATAAAAGTCTTCTCATAATAATTATGAGTGAGACAAATTTTTTTTAAACTTGAAGGACGAGACTTTTTAGGACCATTTCGGAAATTTTTCGGGACTACCACGAAATAATTTCGTGACCAGTTGCGGGCTACTTCTGAACTAGCTCGGTACTAGTTTGGGTCCCGAAATAGTTCCGCCTTTTAACACTTAAAAGTAGTTGCCTAAGCCATAACAATTACATTGCGTAACAAAAATTAAAAAAAAAACCTGCGGTCATGATTTTGTTAATAGTTTTTATTAACATTAGTAGCAGGCTTACGAACTGTGTTTTTACTTTTTTGGGACTGGCTCTAGTTCTTGAGATAAACGAAACTTAAGAAATTAATGAAAAAAAATTATATGACCCAGTTCCAGTTGTATTAATTTAATTATTCCTCAATAAGTTTTGTTATATAAATTATTAAAACAAGTAGTGCGTTGGTTTAAATATTTTATGTCCCTTGCAAGTTGTTGTAGGAGTTTACGTTGTTGTCACACGCAAACTTTCAGATGCGCTGTCAGCAATATCGGTGGGAACAGAGTTTTGGCCGGATGCGAGTTTGCTGGTGTTAAAATCACGTGTTTAGTTATTTCTTTTTCATTAATCTGCTTTTTGACCTTGACGTTATCAGTTTGTGTCTTATTTCGAGTATTATAGTTCGTTTTTTCTTGAAAAATATGAGCTCGAAACGACTCCAACAATTTTTGCTATATACATATGTGGGAAATTTTGCCTTAAAACGCAAAGAAAGCCAATCACAGAGTTTGTGAAAAATACCTATGAAGCATATTTTGGGAGAGACCTTGCACAAAAGAATAAATTTTGGGTGCCCAGTATCGTCTGTAAACCTTGTATAGAATCTTTGCGATACTGGAGCCAAGGAGGACGTAAAGGTCTTCATTTTGGAGTTCCGATGATATGGACTGAGCCAACTAATCATTTAAATGATTGCTACTTTTGTGCAGTTAATGTGAAAGGTTTCAACAGGCATAAAAATAATGGAAGAAAGATACCAAGGTCGATGGGATGACCACATGATGGCAGACTACTGCTGGAACTTAATAGCAACGACATCATAGGAGGTCCTACAGAAAAAGTTTTTTGTAATTTTTTTAATATTAAATAATGAAAAGAATATATTTTTTTTTATTTTTTTATTATTTTTATACAGGCGCGCAATAAAAATGTAATTTAAATCCATATTGGTATTTTTAATTAGGTTTTTTCGTGAAATATTTAAAAGTCTTTATCTGAAAAACTTGAGCCAATTCGAACAAAATTGATATTATTTTCGTAATCAGCGCCCCCAAATTACCCTAGATCGACTTAAAAATCTCCGGCCGCAAAATTTTGCTCCGCAGTGTAGTTCTCAAAATAAAAGTCTTTGAAAGACGTAAAATAATTTAATTTTCTGATAATTAATATGGAAAGTATTTTGCAATATATGTCTCAAAATTATAGTTATTATTGATTTAAAAAATTGTTCGCACTCCTATTTATTATTAAAAGCTATTTATAGTATAAGTTTCAAAATAAAAAATTTCGATAACTTGGAAAATTTGTCTGGCTCGTAATTATTATCAAAATACTTTTATAGTTCTTATCAAAATTAGGACGACTTTTTTTTTTAAACTTTGCAGTCAGATAATTATTATTCTGAGCTTTTGAAAACAAATACATCTTCAGAAGATATTACTGGAGGATGAAGAGAATTATTGGGATAAAGTTTATTTGAATATTTGCAAAATAATACGATGACTTTCTACTACAAAAAATGTGCACACAGTTTCGCATATATTCGTTTACACAATACTCTGATACTTCAAACAAAAACAAATTTTATTTTTTCACAGTTTCCAATAACAAAGCGAACAGCAAAAAAGTAGAAAAAAAACTTCTCTGAGTCGTTTTTTTCAGTTTATTTTTTTTAACCTACAAATTAGATACCGCAGAAACAGATAGATAACCCGATAACCTCGTTGAACTGAATATCCCACATATTTTCTGAAGCCTTAAGATACAAAAAAAAAAAAAATTTGGTATAGTTTGAGTAGAGCTGTTTAAATAAAACATTTTAGAAATTTATATTTTTTAAATTTTTTCTTTTCCATTTAATTACACAGAGCTATTGAATTGGAATACAAAATGTGTTGTAAAATTAAAAAAAAAAATAATGTTTGTGCCAAACATGAGTCACCATTAATTATTCCATTTCTATTCACGCCACAGTCTACGGATAGCATACACATTAAACTTTATTTATTTCGAATAGACGCTCATTCACTAGCAAATATTTCACCTTCATTTATAATAAATAATTTACAATGAAATAGCTTCGATGTTTGAATACGGCTGATAAGTTAAAATATCTATTAAAGACTAGCGTTAACATTGCACTTATCACATCTGTATAATTTCACGAGCGGGTCATTTATCTACTTATAAACAAAAATCAAATTAGTCAAAGAGATAGATGGTGGTGAAACTTCAAAAATTAACGGTGGCAGATGGTACGGTTAATTTTATAAAAGCTGGTTAACAAAAAAGCGATTAGAACTCATTAAATGTGCAGGCGTGATAATTGGCATAAATTACCTAGCATATACATAAATATATAATTATGCGATTAATCTGAGCTGTCGTCATGTCCGGCATTCCCTCGCTTTTTACTTGCTACTTAAATGCCGTTAAACTAGAAGTGACTTGATACGCTAATTAGCATCACTGCACCTGTGACTGCCTTAAAGATTTTTTTCACTATATTTGCATTTTTTATTTACCACAATTAGTTTGTTTGGTTGGTAGTCGAATAACTCATGATTAATCTGAGTTTGCCTTTGGCAGGTAAATTTCTGGTTTAGTGCTTATTCTCCCGTGCTTTTTTTAAATTTTTACTTTGAATTTTTTGTTTGTTTTTTGTTTGTTTTATTGGCGATTATTATTTTTTATTCTTCTTATTTGGCTTTTGTTGGTTTCAACTGAGCGCAAAAAGTCTCATCAGTTGATTAATTTCTTTAAAATTCTGCCAGTCATTTACACCAAGTGGTGATAGTTCTTCACGCTAAATCCTTGTGTAGTGATCGCTGGCTCCCTTCACTTCGTTGCTTTGCAGGGTGCAGAGTCGGTGTGGGTTTTGATGTTGTAGCAAAAATTGACGGCCTACAGTTTTCACTGATTCCGATCGCCTTCGAATATGAGGACATTGCGGGTATACGTCATGTATAACGGTAATAACTTGGGACCGTAATTATTATGAGTTCTATCGGACAAATTTATATTTAATCAATACTTTAAGATTTTAAACTTTGCAATGAATTTATTGGGTGATTCAGAAGATGCCATAATGTGTCATAAGCAATAAATTCATAAAATATGATAAATACAAAATTGCTGAGTTTTAGTTATTTTCAACAATGCAATCCAAAAGCATATGTTACTTTTGAAATCCAAAATTCTACGACTTTATGTATAAAAATGTAGCCGGTTCCTATGTTACAACTTGGCCCAAAAACTGATAAACGGATTTCAATTAAACATGGACAGCATATACCTTAGACCAGTGGCACGGACCTATGCTATAATTAAATCCGTTAGGTGGCGCCAGAGATACACAGAAAAAACGTATTTATGGTCCAATATTGATGATAGTAGAAAGGCATTGCACTGATGCAATAAAACACACTTATATGCAAAATAAATTCGTTAGGTGGCGCTAGAGGCGAGTTTTTCAAAAAAGCTGTAACTGACATTCGATGTTGCAGCCGTTAGGTGGCACTGGAATTGTATGCACAAGAAACTGCCTGTTGATGAAATTAGAAAGTTATGATGCTAATCGCAAATACTTTTATCAAAAATTATTGCGCTAGGTCGCGCTTGAGGCGAGTTATTCCACAAATCTCTATTTTTGAAGCGATTTTGATGAAATTAGAAAGCGTTAAAAGGGTACATATAAGGCAGGTGTGATTAGAAATGCTTTTCTAATCCGCATTAGATGGCATCGAATACATGTTTGAGTACGTATGTATAAGTATATTAATAACCTATACAAGATTTGCAAAAATAAAATATTTGAAAAAATCGATTAGATAGCTTTATAATCGTGATTTACAGAAATCCTATATTAATGGTTAGCCTCAGTTCAAATCTGATTAGCTCTGTGCAGTCTAAACCATGTCCTCTCGTCGTAATCGAGATAATGTTGGCCTTTGAGATAGTTTTAGCTATATTTGGAAAATATCCCCTTGAAAGTTGTGCCAAAAAATGATACTAACCTTAGAGCCGATGGGGCATCGTTTTTAAACTCATCGAAGCTGCATTTTTAGCTTTAAAACAGTTGAAAATAGGAATGGCCAAAATGCGAAATATTATGAGATAGTCAATAGAAAATACAAAACTCCAATATTTTTTTTCTTACAACACCATTTTCAATTCTAAATGAGAAAAGTCTATTAAAAATGATGATAGTCAGTTGAAGTTGAAAAAGTGACAAATGAAAATGTAAAATAATCAGCATTCAGTATTTAAAAAACCTCGTGGATGAAGTAAAGCCAATTATTACAGGAGGAAAATGGGCCAGATCATTGCAATAGATATCATCGTGCCATGCGGAGGCAAAAATCCATCAAAATATGCCGCTTGGCATATAAAAAAATTGTATTGCAGTCATTATTTGAAAACTATATAATAAAAATAAGTTTCTCATTCCCATTTCACGCACTCTAAATTTCATTTGACGCTTTCTGATTTAAAATTGACTATTCTTATTTTCAATTGACGGTTTCTTATTTACAACCAACTATTATTTTTTTTAATTGGCGATTTCGCATTTACAATTAAAAATGGTGTAATAAAAATTGTGTATCGAGTCAGGACTTTTTTCCACAAGAATATAATTCGTTTCTGGAGTGCTATTTTTTCGCTCTAAAACAATGATTTTTTGTAATTGTCATTTTTTGATTAAAAGTAAACATTTGTTACTATTTTTATTGTTTTCATCAAAAGTGATCAAAACTATTTAAGTTTAATATTTTTGAGTTTTATTTTTTTTTTGAGCAAAATCGATATCGCTGAAGGTAGTCGCGCTTTAATTGGTAATTTTCAAGATGTGCGCCCAGCTATCCTCTCAGACAGCCGAGTGGTCATATGGGCTCTGACATCTTTCACAACCAAATCCAAGCTGGCTAAGCAATGCAATACTCTCTTGAATGGAGTTTGGGACTAAAACGCAGTAGAAGTAATTAGGGTTTCTGGGCATCCCAGCACATCTGGAAATTAGGCAGCCGATGAGATAGCCAGAAGGGGTTCAACCTCAAATGAGGTGCTGACTCCAGCCCGAATTAAAAGGAACATTTACCTCCACAACCTTCAGCAATCTGCTCAGCCATAACGCACAGCGCCAGGATGCAGAATTGAAAAAATAACATGAATATGACTTTAAAAAAACATCAATTCATCTGGCAAAGGGTAGGCCTAACGATACTTGTGGCAGTTCGCACGGGACGCTGGTCGATTTGAATCCGTGGCAGAAGATTTGCTATTTCCTAAAATGATTACTGCAGAAGCTGCAGAGATGAAAATGAACAAGAGACAGTGGATCACCTTCTGTGCAGATGTTCGGCTCTAATGAGGAAAGGTAAAACCACTCTAGGGGCGTTTGAGTATAATTCTGTGTTAGTTGGTTTTAAACGAAATACTCCGGGGTTCTATGGTATCAAAACGGCACTCAATTGCTTACTGTACGTTGGGCTCCTTGGCCGCCATTTTGATCTAGCCTAACCTTAAGGTCTGTTTTTCAGTACGAGTCCAACTCGGTTTGCCATTTAAACCTCCAATTTGGCGCGGTTAAACTGAGTTTAACTAACCAGCTCGCGAGGCGCACCATAATCGTATTTTTCACACAGCCGCGATCGGCAATTAGTACGCAGGTACACGAAAATGACGTTTGACAGCCGAACTCATTATCTGCTTGATTTCACCGAAACCAACAATTCGACAGCGGCAACGCTTCTTCGCAACCTATACAAGCATAAAATATGTGTGAGTGAGTGCATGCATGGCTCTATAGTTTAAATTAAGTTTAAATTTAAACCAAGTTTAAGTTGTAATTTTAAACAAAGGTCAGCTCACGAATAGCCCCGAGAAAAGCAACATATTTCGACGAAAATCATAAAATTTACCACAACTCTATGGCAAAACATTACTGGCTTTGTTTTTGTATAGCACGTAATGCCACTTAATGTTCGCGTAAGTATAGTCATATTTCACACAAGCTCCTACTGCACTCCCTTCGAATTTTACGCTCACGATTGCAGAACAACAAACTTGAAAGCAAATATTGTGATTTCTCCAAGTGAAACTACAGAAAAATGCAGCTGTGTAAACATTTTTTGTTTTTTTTTGGTTTTTGATTTTTTGTTTTTTGAATTTTCTGCCATTTCCGTTAATTTTCGCTATTCGCTTTTACTCGAGTATATTTTGATTTGACTGTTGCGCCACCCTATCATGCCTTCCATTTTATGGTAATGTTAAACTGCACTGCACATGCAACTCACGTACATATATTGTTCGTTTTCCGTACTGCACTTCCGGTTTTTATGTTGTTCTTTCCTTTCCTTTATATGTATGAATTCCTTCCTTCCCACATTTCGCACTTTCTTCTCAGCGATTTCACTTCCACTTCTATATTTTTGGTAAATACGCGTATGCATTTCTATGCTTAGCACAAATAATGGAAGTCTGTGCATAAATATATTTTCCTTTCTAGAATATTTTGTGAGCACATTCGTTATATGTCTGTGTTCGTACTTATATTGTAAATATCTGCGAGTCAGCATGAAACTAAAACATTGCAGTGGAAGGAGAAAAAAACGGAAATTTATAGGTAAAGCGGCTACAGTTTGAGCGTCGAAGTGGCATAGAACAAAGAGCTCCCTTCGCTTGAAAGATCAACACTGAAACTATAGGGCAGTTCGTTCGCAATGGTGTTGAATTTTAAATAGAGTATTACAATGCATGTGCAATTTTCTATGCCATCAAGCAGGAGAAGGGCTTACGTGTGTACGTGGGAATGTTGGGAATCACATCTCAACTGCCGCTGGACATAAATAATGCACTTATTTTTTTTCAAGCACATAAATGTGAACTTGAAATTTCTGTTCAAAAGTGATTTGTATTGCTGTGCAAACATTTAAAGCTGAGCTCTCGTGCAAATACTTGGGGAACTTTGAACTTTGATTTATAACATAACAATTTTCATTTTAACTAAGAAACTGCCCGAGAGTGTTAAGAGAGTTGGCTATTGTCAACTTAAAGTGCTTATTCTGTAAAATACATATAATATTTATAAATTGTAGCGCACTAGTGCCCGGAGTGTTATAACTTTTTTTCACCTAACGATTGTTTGTAACAGCATAAAGGTACCGAGATGAAGGCTTCCGGCTTTCCACCGAAGCCCCAAGAACCCGTAAACTTGTTGGCATGGCTCTCACTCTTTCCACCGACTCCATCGTATTTTTTCGTGAACGCAAACTATTTCGACTCGGTTTCCAGAGAAGCGTGGCGCGTACCTTCCATCGCTGCCACATCCTCGGTGTTTTCTTTTACGGCCGTTTGCCACTTTAATGCATTCTGGCCCGACTGCGAAGCCTGTGTGCCGTTGTGGATTTAGGCTTCGCCGGCTCGCCAGCGTTTGGTGCCCGCCAGCGCCTCCCCGCAGCTTTATTGGTCTTAAGCGCCGTCATAGCGCAAGTAGTCACGGGCGGGCGTGAATCTTCTCCTACTTGCATCCCGGAGAAGCCCCTTCTTGAGTGAAACGGTGCATTTGGCATTTTCGCCTGCGGGTTCCTACTCCGAAATGGGTTGGTTTTTTTTGTTTTGTTATTATTTGGATACATATTGGTATTATAACCACCTGCTCAATGAGATTTTAGGCAGTGGTCTGAATAATAGTCGCTAGTCTCTGAGGCGGTCCGGTGTCAGGAAGGCGTCGTTTCGATACTGCCAGTTTGTTGAACCCCCTGACTGCAAATCGTCCAATAGGCGCGTTATCGCCTAACACCCTGAATTAAGGGCGATGGGAGAGAATGGGAAGAGAAGGAAGAATAAAAAGTTGGTATTAATAACCAGCGGTGCCTATACAGATTCCCTCTAAGTTCATGGTGACCATGACATCATTTAAGCCTCATCCATGTTCAGTAACTATAAAAGGTAATGTGCTCAAATTTCATATAAAGGAATGGAATGAATCTCTACCTAAGTGGGTACACACATTGCATTTCAAATCAATAAGCATAATTTGGAAAAATATAAAAATCGGATAAAAACTACGCACACCTCTCTTATAACGGCAACTATAAAATGAAATAAGCTTTTTAAAAAGGATTGGGTTGCAGAAATGTATGTAAGAGTTACAAGTTTTGAAATAGGCGAGTGAGCACCAAATTGATAGCAAATTTTAATTTAGATTTCAATCCGAAACTACTGTGTCACATTCTACCAAATTTGGTACACCATTCAACTCAGCAGATATTTCTAGACAAAAACCCGCAGCTGTTATATTACTAAAAATCAAATCATTCGGTATTTTATTAAATTTTTTTTAGCAAATTCGCTAAAATCTTAAATGGAATATTCAATTCGACAGCGAAATGCGTAAAAACATAAATTATTTAAAATAGCCGCGGTACGTAGTTTATATTTAAATAAATAACACTAGTTTAGACGAAAAAGTCTTTCATTAAAAAAGTATTTTTAAGGCTAATATTTAGCCACTGAACACGAGAAAATGCGACAAAATAAAAGTGTAAAGTTCTGTATTTATGAACTTCATGGACCCAAGACATATCCGGGAGGCACACAGAAAAAACATGTTATGATTTTCTTCGCAATTTTGATGGCGATATCTCCTGGGATGCAAGTACCCAATTCCAAAAATATTGTTTTAGAAATGAGCCACTAAAATGTATGCTTATCGTAAAAGTATCGATATCGCATCGTATCGAAACTCATTTCCCTTTTCAAACCCTACATTTATCTCACTCCTTGTCTCTCGTTCTACGGTACATCGATAGGAGTCAAACCTCTCAGTGTTCTGGGCGAGTCTCAGTTCTTTTCTCTTAAAATCCATTTATTACATTTCGCCGCGAATTTATAGTTATGCATTTAAATTGAAACTAAAAAGATCCACCATAAATTTTAATATAACTTAAAATTTTTAGAAATTTAATTTTTATGCATATACTGAGTAGTTCAACGTATATCAAAATTATTTGTCTAGACATGTACAATGTAACAAAATATCGATAATTAATTTAAGTTAAGTGAAGTACAACATTTTTATTTAATAATACCAAGTTTTATCATCATTTAATATTTCTGTGAACTTCAATGCTTGTCTTGGCAATAGAAAATGTTTAGAAAAAATATCCTTTCAATGTTGTAAAATTCGCAGAACAGTAGCAGTGTATTCAAGAGATTTTACAGTGACTGCTAAAAAATTTAAAATTAAGTTAAGCAAACTAAGAGATCATATTACTTGCAAAAGCAAAAGTTTTCTTGCAAGAGAGAGCATGAAGCATTTTGGTCCACAAAATGCGTATTTTGTTATTTAATAACCAAACACGGAAATTCAAATTGATCCTTTAGCGCTTTGTAAACTTTGAGATTTCAAATTAACTCGAAATCTTCCAGTATATCAAAATCGCGCTGAATAACTTCCAATCCAACACTACGATTTTTCGAAATATCAATATGTTCTATGTTTATATTTTTTCTACGGAAACAATACCTTGACGCTGGATATAAGCCAAATTATACCAATAAAGCACACTAAGTTTTGACTAAGATTTTTAGAAAAATAGCAGTTTAGAGAATTACTTAGCTATTCTGCCAAATTTTGTTCAAAAGTTTCAATACTGGCAGATAACACAATTGAAAATAATTAGATAGATTGTAGTTACATGCAAATAGGCACCGGCTAACAAAAGTACAACGCCACAACTCTGGTAAAATTTCGCGCATTTGCAAAAGCAACAATTTTTATATCTTTAATGAAACGCGATTTCTTTAGTGCTATTTAAGAACGGAAAATAGTTGTGTCGGTAATTTGTAGGTTTATGTAGTTATATATTTAAAAATACTATGTATGCAAAAAAAAATGGATTAGGTGTTAAATTGTAATTCCCCTTGTGTTTTTTTCGGGCTGATTCACAATGACGCAGTTTTTCACTTTGCAAAACTCTACACCTCAAGTCGAATCTCATTTTACCGTGTTAGCCCAATTCGCAGAGTTTTTCGAGTTTGTGTTGTTGCTTTACATGCAATTCGTTATCCAACCCAGTGTTCTTTTGCCAGTCGGTTAAAAAGAAATACGCCTAACAATATACAACATACGTACACATATAACTTATAATTACAAAGTTACTTGAAAATTTAATTATAAGATCCAAGCAAAGTGACTAAACTATGGTAACTCTGCTTCAAGTCGCACAGCATAGACGATCAACTGTCAAACAACTCGTCTACCACGCAATCAACTGTTAACCTCCAACATCATTTTATTCACGCCCCAGGTACATATGTATGTACATATATGATGGGCTGATTGTATTATAAGTATAATGCCATTTATCAAAATAATTATTCTCATTCTCTTTGCTCGTGCTTGCATAAATTAATTTATTAAAACAATATCTCGTTTTAATTGTTTCCTTTTATTTCTGTATGTTGCCATGTTGCACCTGCCTCAGACGCCAAAAACTCGTAATAAATTATAATACGTCACAGGTGAGGCGCGTCATTTAAAATTTCTCTGCAAAATTTGCAGCCACGAAGTGCTGTAAAATGAAGGATGACACCAATATTAATGCAGCATCGAAAGTCTGCCATCCAGAAATCGATGCAAATTAATATACTGCGTATGGGCTTGTGCGGCATTCAGTAACGTGACACGAAAAGCCAAACAAAAGGTGGTTGAGTTCGCTGCTGGTTTGAATAGGTACATATTGTACAATAGACCGAATCACGAGGCATGTAGGTAAAAAAAGTGGTAAATGTGCCCCTTGGGTTTTGCTTATAATTTTTTTTGGCACCCTGTAAAAACAGCTATGTTTATTTTTTTAATAATTTCTCTACTTGATTATCGATTTTTATGAATGATTTATAGTTGTTTATAACGGTCATCGAAGCCAGTTGGCAGCGTATGTGCGCTTCATTTGGTGGGCTCGGGGTTAAAGTTTTTGGAAAAAGTTTTTCTTATGACCCGCACGCGTAAGTATTCAAACCAGAGGGGCAGATTTTTAACATTTTTTCCATGACATTCTAATATACATACATACATTCACAGTGGACAGAATTTCAAAATTTGCACATATATAAAAATTAATTCGCTGTTAAGATATCTAATTTGGAAAACCATCCCACTTTCCTAAAAATGATTTTGAATTATTGAAGTATTTGTTTGTGTTACGTTCAGCTTAGTATTTCTTTGACTTCGAAGTTGAGATGCTCAAACTCAGTAGCATTCTTTGATTGGGAAAGGGATTTGGAAAAATATGTACTTGATTTTATTGGTTAACGATTTGGGTATTTTGTGAACACCTAAAAGAATATTAGGGCGACACACATAAGCTTCAAAACTTTTTTTAAAAAAACAATGTTAAGGCATATATTTTCGAATTTAAACAAGAAAATTTCTCTAAAAGGTAACCGATATCTAATCATCAGAACTTGACAAAAACCATACCTGTTTTATTTACGTAAGACAAAATTTAGATGATCATATATGAGGGAGTTAATCAGGGACGGGTAGATCGAAGTGAACAAACTTACTAACTGCAACCCTACTGACTTGACGCAAGTACATCTGACTTGACGAAGGAGACGAGACGCTGACTATAAACATGACGAACCGGACAGTTGCCATTGAACTTTCAATGAATAAAGACACGTTTACTTAATTATAACAATTATTTCATATAAAAGAAAGACTTGGTTTTTATTTTTCCCTATATACATATATATAAACCATACCCATTTTTAATCAATACGTTTTAAATCTTTAGACTAAACTTTTGAATTAATGTTAACCCCAGTTCAGCGAAAAGGAGCCCGATGTTTTCCTTGCGCCTTTCGTCGTACATGCAAAATAGCGTCCAAAACGAATAATGACGATATTTTGAAAGGCTGTTTTTTTATTGGAAACGCTTTTGAGCAGCTTGTTATGTATGCAAAACTATATGAGGCCGCTTTTGACTAGTTTTGCAAATTTGTCAAAGCCCAAGATATTATTATATTATTTTTTAAAGAAAACATTTGTCACCAACATCCACACGAACTTTGTGCGTGCGTTTGTTCACATTAAGACACTGCATACATCATCCTCGCTTCGAAGTTTGAAACACGAAAAAAAGTGCTAACAGTTTAAAATTGAAAATAAGGTGACTTCAAATTCGAGTTTCATCGTAGAACAATAGGCATCAGTTTGATTGTACACTAACAGTTGTACGACTAAAAAGTTGTGCACTTTTGTATACGTAGTGACTGACGTCTTGTTGATCCTCCACGTTTATATTTACGAAACAGGCTATCATAACTTTGAATGGGCGGTTCAAGGTTTCATTGATGGCTCGCGAAAATTTATCATAAGCTTTTTTATTTTAACTTAGTGGCCGAGAATGCTCTGCCTTTTGCCATGATTCTATTAAAAAAAATCAAATAAACAACTGAACTTCTAGTCTATGATAATTGTATGCTGAGCAACCCTTCAACTAGAAATCGAAAGAAAACATAAGCAAATAGTAAACGTTCACAAAATTAAGAAAAGGTGAATTGTTTTGTTTACATTTTCCAGTGTTGCCACTAGGATAAAATGAATACTGGAGAAATTGAAATTTGAAATTATTGCTGGGTGTTTTGCAGTTTCCACACAATCGTTGAGCTACGCATCCCGGTTCCCCCTTACAACACCTATATACATAAGTAGTAAATATACGTAAATAAAAAGTTAAATTAAACATCAATGAAAAAAATCATAGGAAAAGTTTTGACAACAAAGAGGATAAAATAAGATAACACAAAATAGATATAACAAAACAAACTTATGTGGGATAAAAAATGAAATTTTTCATTTATGTAACATGATGTAGCAAAAAAGGATACAATTTCGGTCAAAAATATTAAATGAATGAAATTAAATTAAAAGCATAGGCTCATAGGAATTCAGTATAACAGAAAATAATTTGATTTTTAAAACGAAGAAATAAATGCATTAGAATATTTTTTTTTACAAAGTTTTTAAAGTGAGCTATAAACGGCTTTAAGTGAATAAAATTCTAGTAAAGATATTGAATTGCTTCGAAAAGAAGACAAATATTAAGTAACGTACTCAGTTTTAATCCTTTTGTATTAAAAATTCTCCATTGTTCGTAAAATTTTAAAGCTTTGCTAAGCCCGCATACCATCCACCATCCAAATTTATACCGCACTGATTTAGCACTGATCGCGGTTACGTGCCTGGCATCTTGAATGACTTCTGAACTCAATCGGGAGATTTGGAGAAATCTTACCTGTGAGGACACTGAAAGTTAGGATAGACACCGTATTTGTACATAAGATGAGACCAGCTGAAGATTTGTACTGTAGGTCCCAGATCACATATTGTTGAATTTCTAACGTGTTACAAATTATTGATTCATAATTATCAACAAACCTGGAACAGCCACCCTTCATGCCTTTTAAAGTAGTCTATCGTTGGAGTGAATTTTGGATGACGTCATTCGCCAAAGATTTCATATGTATGTATGTTAGCCAAAGGATCTGATTGGTCTTATTTATTGTTGAATAATCATTAAATATCGATTAATTTTTATCGAATATAAAAAAAGTAAAAATTACAATCAAAATTTATCGAAAAAGCAAAAATCACAAAATATCGATTAAATATAATCGAAAAAATAAAACTCATACTAATTGTGCCATGATTTGAAACAAAAAAACTATCTATTGTAGATGAAAATAAGAACAATTTTGGTTAGTATTATTATTATTGGTTATTAGCGTTAAAAGGAACTTATAAGTATTTGGCTTTATTTTTAACGAAATCTAATGAAGTATATCAAAATTACGAATTTTTCCGATATTGGTTGTTTCTTGTTTAAGTCTCATAAGTATCTGAGATTTGGAAAGAATATTAATCTGAATTTAAATTATTTTGAATTATTTTAACATATATACATACATATGTGGTTTAAAGCAATGCCATTTTCAAATCGTTGTATTTCCTTTAATCCCAATCTATTCATTCTGAATAGCAGCCAAATCGAAATTTTTCAACACACCCGAATCCTTTTTATTATGGAGTTGTTTTTTATAACTGCTAATAACATAAATTCTGAATTTCACTAACATCGAAGGATTTTTTAAAATAACACGACCCCAAGAGTTAATTAAATTTCTGTACTGAATTGCCGCCGAGGTTTGTGTTACGCTGAAAATTTTCTATGATATTCAATAGCTGATATTATTTTAGTAGTAAAAAATTGAGGATATAATATATAGCGTCAGAAAAATTTACTTCGAAAAGATTTTGAGGTACACAAATTTCCATACTAGCCGCGCTCAACAAACAGGCGACGACACCAGTTTCGATTTCGTTTGAGGGTACTTTTAATTCTGTTTACCTAAAATACACCCTTGGATCAGTAAGCTCTGTTTCTCACCCCTAAACCAAATAAAAAAACAAATTTATTTTCCTTACTATTTAAATCTTTAATAAGTGTTGAATTATATTTAGTTTAATTTAATTTTTTTTTTTTTTTAATTACAGTTGGTTGAAATTTGTATAACACTAAAATGCTTTCGAAGTAAATAAACAACAAATTAAATTGGATATATTTTTTTTTTTGTATGAGACTGATCCGATCTAATATTTTAGCTTAATATCCTGCTTACAATATACAAGTATATATTTATAAATATTGTGAATCTAATAAATATTTTTGTCTATACATTTTTGCTTTATTATATTTATATCTTTGAAAATTAGGGAAGCAAATATTTAATTGTTGGCAAATCACAGCCAGAACATCAAGTCAAAATTGTGCACTTCAGGTTACGCTTTACTCAAAGCAATCATTTCACTTATACAAAAATATGTACCTACATGTGTTTGTATAAAACTTTGTGCAAATTCATTAGCACAACATGCGATGATACCGACTGTCACTCACCTTTCAGCAGCCAACGAATTTATATTTGCTTTTTATTTTTATTTTTGTTTTTTTTTTTTGCTAATGCCACGCCAGATGCCGACCACCACTGTTGGGATGTAAATTAAATCTAAATGATGTCTTTGTTCATTTACTTGGCAATAAAATATAAATTGCCCAGAAACGCGCTAATAAATCTGATCATAAAGATACAGTTTTTTTGTTTTTTTTTGTGAACGTACAGGAACTTTTGAGTGTATTTGCATCTATGTACATACATACGTTTTTCAATTATATTTGAATTTTAAGTATCGATATAAAAATTTATGATAGTTTCGTTGTTGCGAGGGCCACTTAATAAATTGAAAAATTCTATAGCGAACGCCCGTATAACTTTCGATGAGCACATTGAATAATCATCAGGGTTAATTGAACAAACAAAAAATTAGAAAAAATTAAAATAAAATGTAATTAATTGAGTATATTACAGATTTGTGAAAATAATTAATTTTTCCCAAAATATGTGTTCTACTTAGACATATTCTCTCTTAAATTTCCCACTTTGATCTCCAGCGACGCCTTCAATGTAAACTTGAAAGCTTTATTAACAAAATAAATGAAATCTGTTTTTTTCATCTCGAAATTTTGTGTATTTAATTACTTCTCTATTCGGAAACATTTTTGAAAAATATCTTATCGTGACCATATAAGGTTTTATTAACATAACAAAAAGTTAGCAATATTTTCCGAAGGGTGGTGCGAGGGAGTTAAATATAATATAAATTTATGTTTATGCTACTATAAATTATTCGCCAAACAATTTCTTTAATAAATAATTGGCTTATCAACATAAAAAGAATTGTCTGTAAAATATGGGATTAGAGAGCTTTTTTCATTCACAATAGTAATACCAATGAGAATAGTTTGCATTTGTGTTTTCATTTTGTCTAGAAAGACGATTCATGAATTTTTTCCAAGAATAATTTACTAGAATATATTATGATGATCCAGAGGCATAATTTGTTTTCTGCAAATTGTTTACAACAAAGGCCAGAGTTGCGATTTGGTGAAAGATTTAATTCTGACTTTTATAAAGCAAATTTTCTACAGATTAAACGAATCATCCGCCTTGTCTTGTTTGATATCCGTGTTAAACAAATTTTACTCACTTAGGTTTTCAAATCAGTGTAGAATTTAACGCTGGATTATAGCGTACACAAATAATTTTTATTCAATACTCATTTCGAACGAATTCACTGAAATTAGAAGTTACCGAAAATAATCGTTATTTTCAGTTTTTCGAATCAAAAAATCATTGGGAAGAATTCTTTTAACACAAGACTAGAATATATAAATTTAATCCTGATTCGATATGCTAAAAAAAATCTGCCCTTATTTTTTATAAGAAAGTTTTGTTTATTTAAATCATTGCTTAGTTTTTGTTTTTTGATTCAATTTTTTCGATCAAAAATAAAAAATTTTTTGAATCTAAAATATTAAGCTTGATCGGAAAATTATACATACATACATCTAAGAGTAACGATTATTTTTGTTCGAAAAATTGAAAATTAAAAAATAACCATCAAACTTGATCGAAAAAATAAAAATCCAAACATATAACCGAAAAATTTTAAATCCAAGACTAACGATTATTTTTGAACGAAAAAAATTTAAACTATAATGATCAAACTTGATTGAAGAAATAAAAATTCAAGAGTATCGAATATTTTTGCTCGAAAAAATAAAAACTGAAAAACAACGATCAATTTTGATCGAAAAAATAAAAATTATCCTATCAATTTTGATCGAAAAAATAAAAACCACGAAAAACTTTACGGTCCCTGGAAATCATATTCTCATTTACATATTTCACTAATTTTTTAAGTAGGTGGCAACCTTGTATTTTTTGCTTTTGTTGTTGATTCTCTTAGTGATTTCGCTGAAGTAAAATCTGGCTACGATATTTGTTTTATCGAAATTGTATTTATTCTTCAGTTTAATAAGAAATAAAAAACACTGCCTTACTTAACCTTAGGGCATTTCATAGATAATACCAATAAAAATACTTTTATCCTTCGGGAGTAAAACATGCATTGTTCGTCTTTATCGAAAATTCGCCTTAATTATGATACGTTTAATTGGATCGAATTGTAGATTAGATATCTTTAAGTGAGCACAATAGAAAATAACCCTTATTTGCACGAAAGATTTAAAGATGGAGCATTTTGAATCGATTCCAGCTCATCTTCATATTAGTCTGAATATAATCAACTTCTGGCTAAGCTATTAATTTTTCGCTATATATCTGCTGACGATCGCTATCTAGTTTTTGCTAGTTCTCTTTCATGTTACTTGCCAGACAGCGTTTGAGATAATACATTGAGTTACTATTATTATACTTTTATTATTAATTATTGGCAAAAAAAAAATGGGACAGTCGATTTTCGCAAGCATCTCTTAAGGCGAAGTTTTCACCAGCAAAATTATTCGCTGTAAACAGGAGCTTGATTCCAGGTCTGGACTATAAGGAGGATGCATAAGAACCTCCCAACCCAGCTCCCGGAGCTTCTGGTCGAGTCACAGTTGGTGTGTGTGGTCTGTCGTTGTCCTGATCGAACATAATTCATCTCCTAATGATCAAAGCTGGCCGGTATCCAGCCTAATTTAATTAGCTCCAAACTAATTTCTGTGCAATATTTATATGATATCAAAATTACAGGAAAGTAATCGAGACTAAAATTGCGTATGAGGGACTATAACAGTATTAAGTCCATAAAAACTATTCACATTCAGCAGCCTGGCTTGCGTTTTCGTCTTTGTCAAAAAAAAAAAAAAAAAAAAAAAAAAACTGTAATATATGGGTTATTTGCCCTTTCGCGGTGTCCATATTCGACACGTGCTCAAACAATACGAAATCTTGTCTTTTTAACGACATAGAGCGTAACCCGATCGCACCTATACACTTAGTATACGAGATATGGACTACTAAAGTTATCTATTGGAAAAATAGTGGATTTCGTTTTCCAAGACCTAATATAAGATACGTAACTATTTTCTGGCGAATAAAGTTAGCTTTGCTTATAATATGAATTTATGCTAAATAAAAATATACATACGTACATACTACGTACATTCTAATTATTATTGCATCGTGTAACTAAGCTAAATATTTTATTTTTTCTATTTTCAGGTATGTAAAAAATCTTCAGTTTTATTGGACAACCACGTGTAGATTTGTAAATATATATTCATACACATACATATAGGTTTATATACTACACATGTTTTTATCAAAAATATGTGCCATAATTTATTGCTGATATATGGCATGAAGTTTTTCATAAGTTTGCTAAAAACCCCACTAAAGTTGCTTTTGATTTTAGTCATTGCATATCTCTATTTTCGAAACATTTGTTCACTTTTACACTTTGAAAATTATTTGAGCAAAGTGAATTTTTAAATATAGTTTTAGGGGCGCACAAAAATATATATTTGAACGGGTGTTACGCTAATTTAATAAAAAAATTAAAATTAATAATTCTTTTTATTTTGGGAGCATTTTGAACCACAAAATACCCTCCTTGGGTGCGCCAATGTGTACTTGTGATCGCAACTTTTTTTCATATCATGTGCGCTGATTCTCAATTTAGCAAGTCGTCAAATTTTAAGTATTTCAGATTTTTGTACCCTAATCAAAAAATCAGACACACAGGCGTTAGCCCAGCGGCGGCAACACATGCCGTATTTTTTTGATTTACATATCAAAAATTAAACAAACACCAAATAGCCACAAATCAGATTTAAAATATTATGAATTCAATTCAATATGCAGATGTAGAGGTGATTTGCCAAATAAGCAGCACATTTACGTGAATTATAATATTAGTATTCATAACGACGAATGTTAATTTTTTCACATACATTTATTTACCTCGCCCCTTCGCGCAAATCTTTGGTCGCAGAAAACTTGTTTCCACCCAGCCGGGCATCTTGTATGTATGTATATTGATAACCTAACTGATCGGACAACAACACCAATGACCTACTCAGACAGTGTCTAGAATGCGATTAGAATGATGTGAAAACATATTTACATATTTATTTGCGAAAATTGTCATATGCAATAGTAGAACCGAGAAAATAATGAATGATTAATTTTTTAACATTTTAGCAGAAGCTCCATGCTTTTCGAATGGAGTTTGTTCTGAAAGTATGCCGCGTGGAATTTATTTTTATCTTATTTTAAAGATTGCGATTGGGTCTTGATAATTATGTTGAATTATTATTTTATTATTTTAAATAATTATTTAAGATTTGCTCCTGCAGTGAGTTAAATCGAAAAAAAAAAAATTATTGCGTTCGCTACATTTATGCCAAAAAAAACGAATGCTTACCAAGATCGGGTCTATAACATAGCTCCTCAAAAAATAGTTACTTTTGAGCAGAACATGCTTTTGGGATCGCTGAATACAAATCTTAAGTCAGTTTACCGCCACAAAAACAAGTTGTTTCATAAAAATGAAAAAAAAAAAACATTTTTTTGGCTGTTTTTTGAGGTTATGTGGAGCTGTGTTATAGTTCAAAAACTATTAAATGATTTCCAGACTGCAGTCTCGCGTACAAAAACCTCGCGCATACACTGGCGAGCAAAACCGGTCGAATGGTAATTTTATTTTAATATTTTAGCAAGGTTTTTATAACGATTTTTTTTGTTAATTTTATATAAAACTCTAGTTTATTCTATAACAAAAGCCATGTTAGTTAATGCTTCAAACTTTATACACAATTTATAAAAGCCCAAATAATTTTCTTCAAAATTTTTAAAATTTTTTGAAGAATGTTTAGACAGTTTTTAGGTTTCCAGTTTTATAGCCTGTGGCATTTTAGTAGAATAAAATGCAAATTTTAATTAACTAGAGACTATTTCCGATGTAAATATACATATATATATATATATTTTTTAATTTTGACCTTGGCAACTTTTTTACATATTTTATGTGGTAGAAATTGCAGAATACTGTCAGCATATAAAATAATAACAAATCAACGGGATTTTTTTAAGCACGTGTGTCTTATGATAAAAAAAAATTCGTAAGACTAAAACTCCAAAAAATATTAAAAATCAGCAGCACTTTTTAGCTTATTCAAACTTGCACTTTATTATAATAATTTTAAATAAGCTATAAATCGGCATACTCGCATAATTCATAAAACTCTTCAAAAAAAATTAAAAAAAAAATTTCATAAATTTTTTAAAAAGTTTGAAACATTAATTTACATGGATTTTGTATAAAAAATTAACAAAAAAATTTATCATGAAAAATGTTACTAATATTGAAGAAAATTCCACCATTTGACCGGTGTTGTTCGCCACTGTTCCTGTGAACCAGTCGCTCGCTGGAAGTTTCTACACGCGATGTTTGTCTCGCGTCAGAAATCCTTTACAATTTTTCGAACTATAATGACCTTACCTTGTTTTTCCTGGGGTAAAGTTTTAGCAGATATTATATATTTTTTATCGATTATATCCGTTGTGTGGTGAGATTTTCTTAATAATATGCAATAGAAATAGAAAGGTGATAACGTACAGATCATTTTTTCTAAGCAATCCTATAGTTCTAAACGTCTGAGTTTTTTTCTTTTACACCGAAAGGTGCAATGGCTTTTTGTTGCAGTAGCCCAACGACTTGAAGATATACAGCTTTGATGCTCAAGGAAATTGATTTCCTAATTAAAAGAGAAACATTTTACCACGAGCTCTTCCACCGTACCAAAGCTAAGCTCGCGAAAAAATTATGGTGGAAGATGCGACGGCGGAGTGTAAATATGAAAATTTTACCTTTTTATAAGGAACCAATTGCATTAGGCAATAAAGCTGTAGTCCTCCAAGTTTTTGTACTTGCGCTACAAAGCCCCATTATGACGCCGCAATAGAAAATATTTGAAGGGGTTAAAGAAAAGATATAAACGGATAAGATGCGTTTAACGGAACCAAAGATTATGAATTTCAATAAGACAAAATCCGATAAACCATTGAAACTTCAAACCCTGATATCTTATATTTTTTTTTGAGTAAATTCAATTTTCTTTTAAATCCGTAGGATTTGTAAAAAAATTACCCAATTGAAAAAAATAATGTTAGAGGCAATGTTTGTATTTTTTACATTGTTGAAAAGCTGAATTTTTGTATTGGCATTCAAAACGCCCAGTTATTAGCACTTCGACCTTAAAGTGTCTTGTGACAGCAGCTCGACATCCAGCACAAAAAGCCTACATTTGAAAACAACTTTTCCATTGCAAAGTATGTGGTTGAAATGAAACTGACTAATTGCGCTAATATCGAGTAACATTTTATGTATTGTGGATGAAAATTGGCAACAGCGTTTACCAAAAATATTAACTGAAATCAACTGAGTTTTTTAGCTACTTGAAACTTGCAATTTATTACATAAATTTCGAATTTTTTTTTTAACATTCTGACTAAATTCTGTATCAATTTTGAAATTTTGATATATAGTATATTTTTGTATATGGTATATGTTAAAAAATCAACTATATTTTCAAGCATTATGATCAAATATTTTTAGTCAAAAAGGTTAAGTCTGTATGTACATATGTATATGAAATTAAAATATATTTTGATTTAAATAAAAGTAGAATAGTAATTTACTTAAATATTAAAAAACCAGTTTTATTTCTAAAAAAAAAAATCCTTATCGACGCCAAACCCACATATCACGTAGGTCTGCTCTGTATCACTGAAACTGAACTGGCTGCACGTGCGGCGCAAGTGTTAAATTTGTACACTTCTTAGTTGTACGAGCGGTGGGTTAGTGCTGTGGTGATTTAAATAAATTGTAGTGGCGTCGGCCGACCAAACAATCAGAGCTGACTTTGCAAATTATCTGAAATTTCAAAACTGATTGACTTAGTTACCATACATAGAGGCTTATGCCACGGGCGGTTAGTCTGTCTCGAGACAAAGCAAAAAACAGACGCACAAAAATTCGAGCGCGTGTTATGTGTTAGACTTTAACAACGCGACAGTGAACAGCTGCGCTTAACAAAAACGTAAAAGTGATTGGTATGACATAACAACTGCCTAGCCAACTTTTTGTATGAAGTCGAATTTGTGTTATTTATATTTTGCCTAATATTCATCTAAGCCAACTAAAAGGCGTGCAAGAAAATTTGTTCAAGTGTTATGTGTTTTTTTTTATTGGGAGTGAAATTTTGCACAAATCAAGAATAAAGTGATAAACATCGTAGCTGCAAAAGTAAAATTAAATGTTTGCGCTGATTTTGTTGCATTTGAATTTAGTGATAGTTTCCCGTCTGAGCACGGCCCAAAGGCAAAAGTCATCGTTAATTGCTGTGTTACGGAAATATGCCGGAAAAAAGTTTGCATATCTTCTCAACAAAAATGGCGCAGTTTGTGAAAAATAACATAGAATCGTAAAATGATTTTAGTTTCTTTAAAACTCATGAAAGCGTTTGATGAATCGAGCGCTATTTTTAAATACCAGACGTTTTTTCTGCCTACATTTATATATTCATTGCCCTTTGCTTATGTAACCACAAAACGCTTTACGGTTTCTGTCACATATAACAGGAGGCAAAAAAAAAAATCTTGGCATGCACCTTGCCCTCGCCGTACACATATTTGAATATTTAATATCGTATGCGTATAGCTTTATTAAATTTGGCTTTTAAAAGGAGGTGGCAACCCTCTTCAAAATGTACCTATAATCTTTCTGCTAGCGAAATAAATCGTTTGCCATCAATATTTTACTACTTAAAATAACTTCTGTGTAATTTCGTTAAATTCGATTTTTCAAGCAGGTGGCAACTCTCTGAAAAATATAAGTACGGACCTTACTCTCGCCATGGCGATCCATTTTAGAATCATCTTTTAATGTAATTTGTTGTATATAATTTAATTAAATTTGATTTTTCAAAAAGGTGGCAACCTTCATGAGTATAGCTATGAACCATCTTGCCGGGACGAAACGTTTGACACCCCTAATTTGATATTTCATAGAACTTGTGTACAATTTATTTAAATTCGGCTTTTCAAACAGCTGGCAACCTTCCGCAAAATATAGCTAGCTATAAATCTTTTCCTCAGCGAAACGACCCCTTCTATGCTCATAATTTAATATTATATAAACTTTGTATAATTAAAACAAAAAATTAACATTTCAAGCAGGAGGCATCCCTACAACCTTTTATCATATCTACCAAGTATACAAACAAAATTTCATATAAATCGGACTAGCCGTTTCGGTGAATTTCGAGGAAAGCCAATGTGACTCGAGATTTTTGTATACGGAATTTAAAAAAAAAACCTCTTAAAAAGCCAAATACTTGCAAATAACTAGCACATAGATTGAACGAAAAGTCAGAACAGTTTGGGGTGCAATTTAATTTTGAAAACTCAAATAATTTCCTGAGCATCTTTTCTAGAACTATTGTCCTAATCCACGTTGCAATTTTTGAGGGTCGCCTTTACTTCTCCTGCGCAAAAATATATTGTTTTTGTAGCTTTGAAACTCCGATATATGGATACATTTTTTTATGTAATATTATGTAATATTTTAGGGACTAAATTTTCAAACAACGTCTTTTTGCTTGGTCGAAATCGGAGTTACAGTAGTTTTAAAAAAATAGTTGCTGGTAGTTGTATTAAGATAAATATTTTCGATTTGTACTCGATTCGTTAAATATTTGAATGAGTTCTAAAGTAAACTGCATGCTATTTCAAGCAATAGTTCATTGTGGTCGATTTTTCAACTTCATTGTGGTACTTTTATTTATTATCTGGGTTACCATGGCTTGTTGAACCAAAATTAAAGAGCGTGAAAAAATTTTGCACTACTAGATTTTAGCTCAGAAAGTTGATCACACAAAACGTGGTACTGCACAAAACAAAAACACAGTTCTCACATTTTTTAAACGAAATGAAAATTTGAAATACTTGGTAAAAAATCTATATCCTTTAAAAGCAATTTGTATCAGAGACCATGGCGGTTAAATTTTGGAAAAACAAATCACGATTAAGTCGTTACTTCTAGTTTTTTATTTCTCGATTATATTTGATCGATATTTTTTAACTTTTATTACACCTATCAAATTATATCGGGTTTCTTGGGATTCTTATTTTCTTAATCGAACCGGCAAAAATAATAGTTATTTTTGGATTAAAAATTTTTCGATCACAATAAACGCAAAAGAGTTTTTCGGCGATAACAATAGCAATGATACGATTATTTTTGATCATCAAAATAAAAACAAACAAAATTTCGAGAACTTCTAAATACAAAATTAAGTTATGTTTTTTTAACATATGGCATAATCGATCGATATGTTCGAGCTTTATATTGAATGAATTTTCCCCAAAGATTTCTTTATCCGAAAAAATCAAAATAACTACTATTTTCGATTCTTAATTCGTATCCTTAAAATAAAAATGAGTTGATTACGAACTTCGTCAATTCGTAACATCGTAGGTACATTTTTGCACATCTGCATCTTAGGGATGTGCGTTAGAAAATCTAAATTTGTTTTGCTAAAAATTAGTTAAAAATCTGTACGATTTTAAAGGAAATTAAAAACAAATCTGGACCTTAGTAGATTGGCTGAGAATCTGAGCATAGCGTTGAATTTTTTGCTCGCGCCTGCTCTCAATTGGTGCAACGGGTCGTATGAGTGATTTCTTGTGTAACACATCACAGAAAGGGGTAGACATTCCGAATTGTAAATATGCATTTGCTGATTACATATGTAAATGTATCAGACTACAACTCATTTTTTAAAACTTTCCAATTTTTTTAACAAATTTTGGTTTTTGTGAGAACACTGTATAGAAATATAAAATAATTTAAGATTAATAAATGGCTATTGGTTTTACTTGGGACATAATCGATTCACGAATTTTTGATACATTTCAGAGATTGTGCTTTAACAAGTTTGAGAAAATTTAGACACTATGGTATTAAATATTAATATAAGTTCAAATTATTTACTAATTTGGAACGCGGGTTACAAGCCCTTGAGGAACCACAATTGAATGAAATCTTATTATGAATTAATTTTTAATTTTATCGTTTTATAAATGAATTTTTTAATATTTTTAGCGTTATTCTCCGTAGCTACAAATTCGTTTTTAACTTTGACGCCCTCCAAAAACAAAAACTTATGTTTCCTACCCTCGTAGAAAACGCCTTTTTTTAAATTATATTTTACACAAGCTAATCTGCGATGCATTTTATACAAACATTGCGGTTTGCATTGAGCACGCCGACAAACACCATTTTTTCAGAAGCAATGCATAGTTTTAGAAGTGTAGTTTTTATATTTTGATTTCGCAATATATAGCATATGTGACATCTAACCTTTTCTTGAATAGTCGGTAGACCACTTTTACATATATTCCGGTAGTCAGAGACTCTTAAGATTTTTAAGATTGTGTGATCGTTATGCTCTGTGTTGGCGAACGGCTAGAACATCGCATTGTGCCATTTTGTGAATCTCCACTAATGCTGAAAAGTACAGATATGGATGGCTCAGTTTGTGCCATGCCCTTTCTCATTGCCATGTATGGTTTTGCTAAAGATATTCCAAGCCCCCACAAAAAAAACTCGGTCATCGTTATTTTGTTTGTTTGTTTGTCAATTTGGATACATATTTTTGAGGATAATGAACGCGTTCAAAACTGAAGTACCGGTCGTGTTTGAGAATACAGCCAGCGTTCATGGATTTGTTTCTCTTTCACAGCTGTAATAAGGCAACATTTTGTCAACAGTATCCACGCCACACAAATGAAAAAAATGTATGAATTGAATGCACTCTGTTGACCCTCTGTTTTGTTATAATACTGAAGAGCTTCTAGCAATATTTTCCATCCTATTAATCCGCAGTCAAAGCTTGCAGTGTATTTGGTAAAAAGGGACCCCCGTTTTATATTGCAGAAGTTTTAGTGGAATATCTTTTTTTATTTTTCCTATTGTGCCCGCCATTTTCAGACCTTGAGGCCACAAATTTTAACCCAGACTATAACACGAGAAAAAATTGTTCATCGTAATTTTATGGCCCTTCAGCCCACGAACCAAATCAAGAACCACACGTTTACTTTGATTTTTTTGTTGTTGTGCCGCTACTTGTTTTTTTTTTTAAATACTGTTGGATTCTACAAACATAGCAAATTTCAAGGCGAACCGATAGCGAGAATTGTTTGTAATTAGAACGCATGTATTGGCGAAACTTGCATTTTCCCCGAAGACCAAGTAATTGCTAATAAATTTGGATTGAAATAATCAGGCAAAAGTCAATTATTTCTCGAATTGAAGCTAACTTGTCGATAGAATGTTGCTGAGATGTCGGCTCCAAACATTGTAAAATCGACTAACTTGATGCAGTTATTCAATTGTTTTTCTCACGTTCACTTAGCGTGACCCTTCCATTGCCTTATGTGTGAAAAGTCGCACACGAGAATAAGAAACGTAAGTTTTAAAAAATTTCGCTAATCAGTAAAATGTTTGCATTCAATTTCAGATTTTCTAGAAAGATTTGATTATATAAGAATTGTTATTGTTGTTATTAACTTAGTTTGCAAACAAGGTTGAATTAATTATTGGCAAACTTTTTTTTTGTGTGTGTGACTGAAGGTTAACGAAAGGTCGCATCGCATGGGTTAATTTCGAGTAGTTTGAGATGGGTACCACTCCACAAGAGTGATGTCACAGGAAGGTGCAGCTTAAACTATGACGTGGTATTAATGAAATACAGAAAACTAAGGAGACAACTGAATCTAAGTCTACCAATCATTCAAGGAAGAATTTATCACAGACATTGTGTCGCACTTTTTGCAAGAGCGGAACAGTCGCCAAAGTCGTTTGCTATACATTCCACTCTCTTTCTTCTTTCTCTCGGCAAGTGAGGTGGGAACAATCATTTGAGGAGAAACTCATCATGGTATCGTGAAGTTTCTCAAACAGTGTCCAATAATTTCGATCACAGAATAAGGGACAGCAAATAAAATCAAAAAATCAAGCTGAAAGAGAAATGCTACGTGTATAAGGAATAAAGCGACATACTTCTGGTAACATGGACTAACTTTATCAATATTGTTTTGTTTTTGTTTTTGAGCTTAAGTTAAAAAAAATAAAGTTTAATCGGTTTTTCTTGTGTTTTATTTTTTACTTAGAAAATAATCGTTATTTATAGAGTTTTATATTTTGCTTAAACAATATTACTTACTTAGTGCGAAAACCCCCATCAAAATAAGTCTTATTTTCACCCGATAAAAAGAAATCAAGAACGATTAATAGGTAATTTTTTAATAAAAGTTATAATCATTACGGCTCCTGCACCGAACTGCGGTCGATATTTAGTATCAACCTGGACCTTCTAATGGGCAGATTTGCTTTGCTATTTAACAGGAGGGTCCCACGAACAAACTGTGACCCAATTTACTTGCTTTAAACGATCAGACTATAAGAAATTTTGCAGGTAGATTTTTGTTGATTTACGTTCCGTTCTATTCCCGAAAATAGTGTCGAAAAGTACTTTATTGAGTTAATGGATGGGTAGTTATAGGAAGGGAATTGGCGTATTTGCTAGAAAGCTTCCAATAAAGGCCACTACAAGTCTCTACCACTTATTTTTTTTCCTAGGTAATTTTAATGTTAAAGTAACGAACCTGAAATTAAATTTGTAATATTATTTAATGGTATTGGCACAATGAATGATTTTGAAAAATTGATTTTATTTGGCTCTCGCTTAACGTTTTTATTTGTATAATCTTGAAATTAACTACATGCTTTTTGTTATATATTCTGAATGTCTGAATGCAAATATGATGCCACTAAATACTAAAAAAGCGATGTTTTCTTTTCCAGTACAGTTTCATATTTCTTTAGCTTCTCATTCAAATCCAGCACAGACTTCTATAATAACAATAAGTCATAGCGCTCTTGTCCTGCCTCCACCAGAAACATTGAGGTTACACGAATTAATTAACAATACAATATTTTCATAAAATCAGTGAGTGGCAAAGTATAATTTTAGTTCAATGCCTATTGTTACTCTTCGGTGGGAATTGCGTGGAAATGACAACTTTTTGTAGGAAAATTCCGCAATAGATCTGCAACTGAGGCGACGAACACGCCCAATTTTTGCAGTTGTCATTTTAAACTTGCCCACACTAACAATGAAATGTAAATGAGTAAATTTCTGTTATATTTTTTTTTTTTTTGGTATTATTTGTTTCTTTCTTTTCTTTCATTGCAATAATAAACGAAGCAGCAGGAGCGCTAAAAATGTAATGAAGTGATAAGGGAAAATAACCTTGACATTCATTCTAGTTAATTCAAAATAAAACTGCAAACAAAAGCTATTGTAGGACTGCAAAGCTGCAATTGTATCAACGTGAATAGCAATAATGATAAAAATAGTTGCTTTGATAGCCGGTTCGCCATTGTTGTTTGCAAATTGGTTTTATTTGCAGTCGGCGGCCGGTAATTTCAGAAATGTTTTTTTTTTATTATTATACGACGAGTTCTATGCTATAATAAAAATGCAGTACCAACTGGGTGTCTACTTTTTATTGGTAATGGAAAATGAAAACACTGCAAGTGTACTTAATTAGCTAATGAAACTTTTGAATAATCCTCAGTTCGGCTCAGTGCCTATTTAAATATTTTTCATAGAGAAAAAAATCGCTATATTTCGATTGATTGGGTTTTAAAAATACTTAATATAATTACTTCTGTCGTTATTATAATACCACATTATTCACACATTAGTCTCATATTCAAAAATCTTAATTTCCTATATAGTAAGACGTGGGTAAATAAAAATAGAAACTTTAATAGGATATTAGCTGTTAATAATAAAATAAATGTTTAGGTAAACAGGTAAATATTTTATTATATATTTTACAAATTTATTTATTTTGAAAGGATAAGTTTTACTATATCTTAATTTTATTAGTTTATCAGAATGAAAAATGATAACTTCTCAAATGTTACGAAAAACTCAAGTTTTTTTATATGTACCTAAAACTTTACCATTTAAGTCTGCAGCCGTGTGACTGAATTATCAAGAAAATTCCACTTGCAGATGTCGCTATTGCATAAATGGTAATAGTGACTTGTTACTTTGTCTCCTCTTTCTGAGTCCTGTTATCCGCGTCGGATGTGGCTCTCACGTTCTGCGTTCACCCAGCTCTCGGCCACTTTGGAAGAGAGTCCCCTTATAACTCGTATTATATATGTATTAGGGTCGGTCAAATTGTATGGTGCTGAAAAAAAGAAGAAAAAGAAAGTTTCGAAGATATGAAGTGGACGATAGCACGCCCCTTTGTCGAAAAAAATTAACCCGTGTATTTAATTACGTAACCAAATCCTGTGTGTAAAATTTGAGAAAATCACATTTTTTATTAACTGAAATAGCGCATTATTTTGATTTTCACAAATCCACGTTACATATGTAGGCGTGGTGATTATCCGATTGCGCTAGTTTATAATACCAATCTACCTTCAATCGAGGGCAATATGAGTACCCAGTATCACAATATTTACTCGATCTATTTAATCCGTGTCTCTCTTCATTCTAAACATTTCGGTGTAACATTTTTGGTGTACCAATCGACCAAAATATTTCGCAGTAATACAAATATTTAGAGGAGCTGGACGAGTTTTAAATTACCTCCGGTTTTGGTGACTTTTATGAATAGAAATAGTTTTTAAAAATTTAAAAAAAAACCAAGACAAATCATAAAACAGTTCAAGCTTAAAAGTTACCAATGATATTTATAAAATTTGTGTTTGACCTTGTTTGTTAGATTGAATGACTCAGCCAAAACTTTTAAATATTGCAAGACATCCTTTTTAGTTTTTCTTTTGTTTTGGCATGAGTGAAAATAGTAGTAGGATCACCAAAAATAGTAGTAGGATTTGTAAAAATAGTAGTAAAATTAGTAACTAGTACTAGCACGAGTAAAAATAGTAGTAGTTAGTAGTAACGTTTGCCAAAATAGTAGTAAAAGTTAATAAAAATAATAGTAGCATTAGTATAAATAGTAGTAGAAATAAGTAAAAAAAAATATTAGCAATCAATAGTAGCATTAACAAAAAAAGTAAAAATGGTAGTGATAATTAAAAATAGCACAACTAAAAATAGTAGTAGAAATTAGTAAAAAAGGTAGTTGAATTTATTCAAAATAGTAGTAGAAATTAGTGAAAATAGTGGTAGTAATTAGAAGTAGCATAAGTAAAAATAGTAGTAGAAATTAGTACAAAAATTATAGCAATTAATAGTACCACTAACAAAAATAGTATTAGAAAATAGTAAAAATAGTTGTAGTATTAGAACTAGCACAAGTAAAAATAGTAGTAGAAATTAGTAGAAAAAAAATAGTAGAACTTTTTTAAAATAGCATTAGAAATTAGTGAAAATAGTTGTAGTAATTAGTAGTAGCTTAAGTAAAAATAGCAGTAGAAAAGTAGCACTAGTAGGAATCTCAGCTAATGATTTTTGTTGGTTGGAACGCAAATAAAATAAAATTAAATTCCTTTAAATGTTTCTGACGATTTGCAAAACTTTCTACATTTTTTAAACAGAAGATAAACACTGAAATAATCCGCAAAGTATTCAACTAAATACATATATTTAGTAAAATTAATTTTCTTTTATTAGTTCGTTCTCTTTACCTATGTATGTGAATCTGCATATTTTACTTCAGGCTCTAAAAAGGAAAATAAACGCTCCTATAAATACAAACTTACGAGTATTATGTACATATAAAGATAAGCAAACAAGCACAATAACGTTGCTCGTCCACACTCCCATCGCTTTCTAAGCTCAGCACAATGTTTCTACATTCCAGTATGTGTGTACATTTTATGCGTAAAATACGAAATTTAAAGCTATCCATTTATTGCACATTTTGTTGGATTACGTATAGATATTATGCCGACATGGTAAATGGCGCTCAATTTTTATTTTTGCATGTTTATATTTACATTTGTTGTAAGCCGAATCGATATCCGGTATTGCCGTTTTGAAAGTGACATTGCAGTGCAAAGATGTCGGTAGTGATGTCGATGGCTACATATGTTGATAGCCGGCTATTCGAGCGTTTTGTTGTAAAATTCAATGTTTGCGCCTGAGGCAAATGGCAGCTAAAAAAAAAAAGAAAATAAGAATTGAGGGGTTGTCTGATTTTACGATTTACTTTATGTCATTTCCTAATATCCTTCTACTTGTGACTATGTTTTGCATATTTTACAATTTTCTTAAATCGGTTGCGATTCAATTCATTTATCTGTAAAATGTCGGTGTAGCTGACTTTTAGCTGACTCCTCTAGCTTAACATTTTCACATAAGATTGATTTAAACAGATTTATCCAAGCTAAGTTTATGACTAAAAAATGGCGATGTTACATCAATAAAAATATAATAGTAATAAATAAAATATGGCACATTGTGGGTGGTACTAGCAAAGAAGTTGCATGGCGTTTCGTTTCCTATGGCAAGCATTGTCGTCCAATTTCACCACACTAGAAATTAGTTGGATCTAATCAGAGGCCGAATTACGTGTTCAGTACCTTATATTGTAATTTGTCATTATCAGTTCAGTGAACACAACTCACTTAGCGTAAACGTCAAAAATTTCTATACGTTACAAACATGCCATTGGTATTACAAAAGTAAAGGTAAAGCGATTGCTTTAATTCTTTGAGAAGAATTTTCTAGAATGTTGAATGCCAAATAATTTCAGTATATAATGAGACAAGGTGTTTCTTTTAAAATCAACTGACGCTTTTTCTGGCATGGAAAGCGGAATATTTTAATCCCGTGGCCGCTTTCAGATGATTCGTTGCTTATTTCCATCACTCTACTCAGCAGAATTTTCCAAATGAAATAATAGCTCGGCGTCCATGTTATCTAAAATGTCTTATAACTTTTTATGTACAAACATTGAAAAATGTTAAAATTTCTATTACAATTATTTTAGAATCTAGTATACACCCATGATATAAAACTCTATAGCAGAAAACATATCCCGTAATTCCAATATTATCGTACATACGATCAGTTACATAAACTATTGGTATACATTTGCCATTCCATTCACTGAGCACTTAATTCGACCCCAGATTTGAATATCAATTAGTTCGGGTATGGTGAAATTGGACGAGAACCACTCCTAGCTGCCTACCTAACGTTTGATTTTTGTTCCATTAACGACCGTCAAAAACAAAAAAGAGCATTATCTGGACGATTTCATTTATGTTACATAATCACTAATTCAAGAAGCTTTCGTTCGTTTGGTCCAAATACAAATAAACAAACAAAATGTTAATTTCTTTCTAATTTTGACTCAAATAATTGCCAAATACTCAATATCGTGTAAAACTTCAAAATATAACAACAAATTAAACGAGTCAACAATTTATTTCAGTATTATATTGGAATATATTTTTTCAATGTACAAAATATAATTTAAATAAAAATTGAGTTTTTTTCTCGTTTCGTTTTTTTCGTTCCTAAATCATACTATAACTATAATTTTCATAAAATAATATTAATATTATACTAAGAGTTAAAAGTTGTTGTTCGTATTTCTTAAGTATTTTAAATTTTATAACTTTTTAAATATAACAATATTCGAAATAAGACTAAGCTTGGGCATAGCATGAAAGATTTTTTTTAACTGGAAGCGCAAACTTTTCATTTCATTATCGTACAAATTACAAAAACACCTCTTTGAAAATTTCACTATATTTTAAGGACAGTTAAAATTTAATGAAAAAATTTTTTTTTTTTTTTGGGTGAATCCATGATGTTCCTAGCAAGAATTTTGAACAATTCAAAATTAGCGTTAAAATGCCAAATATGAACAATATATTATAGATGTACATATATACATATATATGTATTTCTTAATAATATAAAAATTTTACACTTAACTCAAAATTTTATTTAGGTGACATTTTTTATAGCACTAATAGTTTTCGAGATATAATTTTTTTAAAAAAGTAATTTTTTTCAAATTCTAAGTTTTCAATCGCGAATATCTTGCTGAATAAAAATATTTTGCGAAATTAATTAGCTCAGTGCTAAATAGCACCTCAAATACTACAAAACTAAAAATTTTAAGATGAATGATCCATCATCTTTCTTTCCTATGGAATTGCTCCCATGTCTTTTGTTTACATTGTCCTTTGAAATGAAAAAAATCTAGGGGGAATTCAGGTGCATTAAAAATATTCTAACACGACGTTATTGCATTAATTGCAAAAAAAATTAATTTTCATATCACGTAAACTAAAACAAACCTTCATCGCTTATATACAGAAGAACGATTCGTATTTTCTGATTAAAATTTAGTCAGAGGATATATATATATATATCGATATAAAATACGAATTCTCCTTCTTCTTTAGTACCATTTATACCTTCTTCACATTTTCCTTTCAAGAACATTATGATCATTTGGAGAACAATGCAAAAATTGATTATCCCTTAAGTCAGAAGACTGAAAAAAAAAATTAATTAATTAATTAATTGGAAACAATTCATAAATCCGCTTATTCAAAATATATACAATTACTTTAAGAAAATCACCGACACTTCAAAGGCATGCAATTAATTATTTTTCTATTTAGATTTTTTGGATCAAAAAATCATTAAAAAGAATTCGTTCAAAACCAAAGTCGAATATATCGATCTAATCCTTATGCCATATGCTATACAAATCTGACCTTATTTTTATTTAAAAAAAATGTTGTTTTAAACCATTACATCATCCATATATCGTAATTTTTATTTTTAAGATCAAAAATAATCGGCATTTGTGAATTTTATTTTTTCGATCAAGTTTGATAATTTTCTTCAATTATTCGATCAAAATAAGCGCTAGTTAATAGTTTTTACTTTTTCTATAAAATGTAATCACTGGTCTTTGATGTGTATTTTTAGTTTTAGTTTAGTCTAGTTTTATCGTTATTTTTCAATTTTTTTTTTTTCTATCAAAACTAATCGTTAATCTTGGATTTTTATTTTGTCGACCATATTTGTTCGATATTTTGTGATCTTTATTTTTTCCATCAAAAATAATCGTTATTCTTGTATTTACAATTTTTCTATCATAATAAATGCAGGAAACTTTGTCACGAAATATCGATAAGTATAATCGAACACTTTTACATCCAAATCCAAGAATAACGATTTTTTTTATCGATAAAGTATAAATCAGAAAATATCGATCAAGTATGATAGTAAAAAATCCAGGAATAACAATTATCTTTGATCGAAAACCTAAAAAATAAAACACAACGATCAAACATGATCAAGAGAAAATAAAAATCGAAGATAGCGATTATTTTTATAGAAAAAATTGAAGCGACTTAATAATGATTAAATTATTAAATCATTTTTTTAATTACAAACGTTATCCACTAATTCTGCTTGAAAAAAATTTATCCGTAGATATTTTATCAACCTTTGCATAGTTACACAAATGCTATCATTTTTTGGAGTTTGAATTTCGAATAAAAAAAAACAAGAGCAAACGTACAGCTAATGAGTTGGTATCGATTGTGCATATTTGGTTTCTTCGAAATTAAAAATCGATAGTGTTTACTTATGATCACAAGTATCCCAAAATGTGGGCGTGTTATTCGGAACATACGTTTGCTAGCGGAATCATCATTTGATCGATGTTCTGTTCGGAAACGAGTTTTACTAAAATCAGCCCGGCACGCAAAATAGATGCCGCTATTCCCAAGGGTCATTGACTTTATCTTCACAACCCAAAAATCAATATAAGTAGCAATTCGTTGACCTTGTTTTTGTTTATTTCAGCGCTTTTAATTGAAATTTAGTTTCAGAAACTGAATTGACTCAATTATTATTGAATTTATCGTTATAATCGCGAAATGATAACGGCTTGTTATTTTAACGCATCAAATGATCGATGTCGATTTCGAACACACACAGCAAGTGGCCGTTCCGGCAATGAAGAACGAATGATTCCGCAATAATAATTGTATGTATGTACATATATATTTGCAACAATAATGGCAATGCTGACTTTATAAACTGTAGGTTCATTGAAATGTTTTACACGCTCGCTAATGGGCCTCTTATCGACGCTGATTAAAATTTTGCGATTTTTTAGATGGCACTTCGGTTCGTTGCTATTTATAAAAATGCAATCGATGTATGTATTTCATTTTCGAATTTCATTACCTTATAAAGTGGGCGCACAACACCTACGGAGTCAACCACAACATATTTCTCTTTGTTGTTATCAATTTTAGCATTGTATTTGATTAATGTTTGTTTTCCTTCTTGCACATCTATTCAAGTTTACCAAAGCGCAATTGGTTTCTATTGTCCGATAATGTCTTATAAGATGCATATCAAATTCGTTTACATTAAATATTAGGGTAGTGTTGAAAGCTTTGCATAATCGGCTCAGTTTGATTTCATTCCGCGCTTTGTACTCCTGGCCAGTTTGGTTGGATCGCAAATTCCTTTGCGTTGAAGTGCTGCAAGTTCTGCATCCGCTTTGGAGAAATTATAAAGTAATTAAATAAAATAGCAATGCGGTTACTGTATAATTACTTATTTGACATTCGTAATTATTTAAAATTAGAAAACTAATACTTAAAAATTCTGCTTTTTCGAATTATAAAAATATTTTAACAAGACCCCAAAAATCACAGTTGGTTTCAATAAATTTTCACAATTTCATCTGCAACTTATACCTCACAAATCCCAGCTCATTTATAAAATACTTTTTTTTTTTTGTTTTAATCTGTTTTGCCTTTTTGGATTTCAAAACCCAAAATATACTGCATTTTTCTTACAATTTTTCCACAACTTTGGAAACGCTATTTGAAATTTGAATTTTTTAAATTCTTTTGAACTGCAATTATAGGCGCGTAGAATATATTGCGCTTAACGCCTGCGAAGGATGAGGAGAATGAGAGATAGGGTGAAAGGAAAGAGAAAAAGGTGCGAACGGACGGTTCTTCATTTATCCCCGAAAAATTTTGCATACGCTTTTATGAAACTCAGAAGCTTATCGATGAATAGAGAATCAACGGTTTTCATTCTCAATATATCTAACCTAAATATTCTTCATTCTCAGTATCATTATTTTACATATACTATCTCGAGTAGTAATGAGCGCAATATTCTCTGTGCTATTTCATTTTTTTTTTGTCAAAAATGTGGCTAAAACTATCACTAATGATAAAAATTAAAAAAAAAAATGTCAAATATATTGAAAGTTTTAGCAACAAGAAATTGTGCTATGTATCTGAATCAGTTGTTGTGTTGGAATCAGTCCGTGTGTTTCGCGGAAAGGAGTGTAAGTCGCGTAAGCGCTCAAGGCCCTCTAAATACGATCCATTTTTTATGTTTTAATAAGAGAAATAGTTGTTTCGAAATTTATCACACAATGAAAGGATTGAAAGAATTTTAGTCCGAGATGCGTCGAATGTGCGAGTCTTGTAAATTTTCCAAAATTATTAAAATAGCAACATATAAAAATTGAATATGTTTTCATATCACATAAAGACTTTGCATACCAAGAATAACAAAAAAAACCTCAGCAGCTTAGTGTTAGGTATGAAAGGGTTAAAATGCAATTTAGGGATTTTGTATTTTCTCTTTTTTTAGATTTTGTCTCAAAATACTGAAATGTAAGCGTCAGATCGTAAAATTTTGCTAGTCCCGGGCGTTCAGTGCCCTGAAAAAATATTAAACCTTATACTGAGTTTCACTTTCGCTCGAAATATTTCACTTCCCACTTTTTCCTCATAATAAATTTCGCCCGGAAATTTTTCGCTTTCGAATATACTTTTCACCTAGTTTCGATTGAAAAGAGTAGATATTTTCAATGGGGTTTTTCACTTAAATTGGAGAGGCGAACGTACAGATTCAAAATGTAGGTTATGGTTTTATTTATAATATTACAAAAAAAAAAAACAAGAGATCTTACTTTTATTCTAGGAGTAAATTCAGAGCGATACCAAATTTCTGTCTTGAGTTTCATATTGTATCGGTTAGCACATCCGGTAAATATGTAAACACTTCTTTGTTTAGTCTATAATATCGTTTAACCCTTTGTCTAACGAAGAAAAACTAACGTTATCTGCCATTCGGGTCCATTGGCTCTTACTAGACTAAAATACCTGGAAATAAACAAAGTCAAGGAGTTTCGTTATTCAAAAGCATGAAAAATACATCAAATCTCAATCAAATCTCATTCGGGGCCATTGGACCTGGCTGGTAGACAAAGGGTTAAAACAGCAAGCGGTCAATGGTTAAAAAAAATTTCACGAATAAGTTGCTTTAGAGTTACAAAGCTTCAGTGACTGGAGGTATCTCTCAAGTGTTTAATGGTTATCCGTTGAGTTGTACTGTCTCTCTTCTGGCACAAAAATCCCAATGCATTAGAGTTCATCATTAGAGTGATCTAAGTCGGTAGTTTTGTTGATTTGATTTAATTTTATGATTGCTTTATGTATTTTCTCAATTTTACACTTTGCAAACAAAATACAAAGTTATAATTTCCATGTTCGAATTTTACCTGCTGTTTCGAAATGGTATTCAGATCGGGCAAAATAAGCGTATTCACTTGGGGTGGATGAAAAAATTAAAAATTACAGACGAATTATTTGAATAAAGCTGATTATAAGAACTTAAAAAACTTGAATATCCTAAGGATTTCGCGGGCTCATGGAAGGCAGGGGGAGAAATTTTAAGCACTTGAGAGCGATACACAAAACGTTCACGCGAAGCTTCTAAATGTTAATATTTTGCACCAAATTGTAAAGTGATGGTATATAGGGATTATGGTGGATAAGAGGTCATGAATCAGTAAAAAGAAGCACTTTAATTTTTTTTTACTAGTCTAATGTATATAACTTTGCCAATCAAAACCGAGTGCATGTTTTGAAAAACAATGTTTAACAGTCTGTAAATTCTAAGATATGTAAATTCTAAGATATTCAATTAAAATGAGGTAAATTTTCAACAAATATTCTTTATTATATTTTCAAAACAACTACATACTTCAAAAATACTCGTATACATTCCAATCAAAAATAATTATTATAAAAAGAGGCGTAAAAACTGAGCCATGCACTCAGTTTTGCACGTTTTGACAACAGCAGATTTGTTGTTGGCTAACATCCAATCATTAGTATTTCGTCCAAAGACCTTAATTTCTTTGGACACTTTTGATACGTCTGGGCATGCTTTCAACCAAATGCTGTATATGTGCTGGTGGAATTTGAGCCCATTCAGCGATTACGCGATCCAATACCTCTTTCATATTGACAGGAGCCCTTTCGTAAAAACCCAGCCGTCTCTTCACTAAAGACCACAAATTTTCAATTGTGTTTAAATCTGGGCTTTGTAACGGCCACACAAGCTGATGAAAGTTTTGATCACCTAACCATTTTTGAACTATTTTTGCAGTATGTTTGGGATCGCCATCTTGCTGGAAAACAATTTCCTCTTCCGGGTAAGCGCAAGCGTCCACATAATCGGGCAAATTGGTTTGCAAAATATTAAGATAATCTTTTTTTTCATTATTCCTTCAATTTTGACGAGTGGTCCCATATGCCACCATGTAAAACATACCCAAGTCATCAAGCTTCCACCACCATGTTTGACGGTTTGCTTCACATGGTGCTTTTGTATACGTACGTGTGTTTTCTACGCCAGAAATATTGCTTACCGTCTGATTGGAAGCGATTAATTTTCGTTTCATTTGACCAGATGACACGCTTCCAGTCCTCTATTGTCCAAACCTTATATTTCATACAAAACGCCAAACGTGCTGCAATATTTTTATCCGATAACGCTGGTTTTTTCTTTTTGACTCTGTGCAATGCTCTGCGAGTAGTTGAGGCACTAACAGTGTTTCCAATGGCCGAAGCAGCTTTTCTAGGTGTTGCGCGCTTATCTTTTTTCAAATTTTGTGCAATTAGACGGGTTTCAGCATCTGTTAGCAATCTTGGTCGACCACCAGAATTGGGTTCAACAACCACTTGATGTCTTTTTTTTAATAGCCATGACAGTTTTTTGAGATATATTTAATTCCTTCGCGATTTTGTGCGAGGAAACATTGCTTTTTAGCTTTACAATAACACTTTCTTCAACTAAATTTGCAACTTTTTTCATTTTGCTCAAATGTGATCTTCTTTCAATATAAATAAGCACGCGACTGTGTATAATGCCTACAAGAATTTCGCAGTGAGGCAATGAGTACATAAACTTCCAAAAAATAACGGTTAACGATACATTTGTGAGAATGCTGAGTGTAAACATACAATGATCAAAACATGCAAAACTGAGTGCATGGCTCAGTTTTTACGTTTCTTTTTATAATTATTATTTTTGATTGGAGTGTACATATATTTTTGAAGTATGTAGTTTTTTTTTTAAATAAAATAAAGAATATTTGTTGAAAATTTGGTTAATTTTGATTGAATATTTTAAAATTTACAGTATACGTATGCACTTTCCTATGCATTTACACTATATGAAAATGTAAATTTATCGGAAATACTTGTAAATTAATTAGAGTGCTAGAAAAAATTAACTAATTCATTAACAGAACCACTGAAATGCCGCGGTAAAAAATAAATAGCAAAATAATCTCTTCGATAACTTAAAACAAACAAACAAAAAAAATAAAAAAGTCGAACATTTAAAGCGTATCCTAATAAACAATCATTAAAAACGTGAACCGCAACGCCGCCAATACAGGAACAAGCCCAATTGAATGAGCGACACAAAAGGAATATCGGTAATATGATGCGACATTGCTCATACGTCACGGAGTACGTGTTTTATAAGTAAAATGATTTGTTAGCAGCAGGCACATTCACACACACACACACACACGCACGCTCATCCGCAATACATAACAGCGCCAATTCAGTGCTATTGTCGTAGACAAAGCCTTGATTTCACCACATAGACACGCATACCGACGCAACAGAAGCAAAAAAAAAAGCAACAGCAACAGCAACAGCAACAGAGGCGGCAGCGAGAAGACCAACAACAGACTACAACAGCAGTGGTGGTGGTGATAGCAATAAAATGGAATCGTATGATGAAAGGAATGTCAAATTAACAATGCAAGTACAGCAATTTAAGCATAGCGGTGAAACCATACTTACAACACCACTACCAACATTACCAACAACACCAACAACATACATTCGGGCACAACTTGCCTGCAGACTTAATACAATGTCACTGCAATTGATGAGCGATGTCGGAAGTGCCGATGATGATGTTGATGAGACCGACGACGACGATGATGATGATGAAGTGCACTCGAGTTACCAATACCACAACAACTGTACCCATAACCACAGCTTAGCGACAGACATTGAGCGAGAAAATGATGTTGGCCGCTATGCTGCGACATCGTCGACCGCTGAACCAGCACCAAGCGAGAATGAGCTGATTAATGGAGGGGATATATCACAAAAATGCAGTTTCGATGATGACTGTTTCATGTTGCATTGGCCGCCGTCAGGAGTACAAAATGAGTAAGTGCATTTAGAAAGTTTGCTTTTTGAATATGTAGGGTGGGGTGGGGACTTTGGGTTAGAAAAATTTGAGATTGACGACCCTGTGCAAGGATGCGAAATTGAATGAACGAAAATAAACTGGCTATTATTATTGACGAGCCTTCGATACTTTATTTATGTACGTAAGTACACCCAGCGCAATAAAAAAAAAACGCATTCACATTTCTTTCACAATTCACAAGCTTTAAGTAAGTTTCGAAACTGCAAAGTGCTTAATATATTTGTGAAAATTTTGTTGCACATTTTTGGGTTAATTTTATTTAATTTTTAATTTAATATGAACACTAAAACGTATTGTAACTACTTTTTGTGTTTAGTTTGTAAAAGAGAGCATACCTTGTTTGTGCTTTAGCAGGTTTTGGCCATTTGAAAAAAAGATATTGAGAAATTTTATAATTTGGAAAAACAAAATTTTGTGTTTGGTTAATACTTACATTTCAATTAAACAAAATGTGACGAAGTTTTGAACGACTTGTTTTTTCTTTATTTTGCAACACTTTTGGAAATAGACTCATACAAATTCTTTAAATAGTCAGACGTCATCTTTTCCTTTTCCCAAGAAACACGGATTTGTGCATTCTTGATCAAAATGATCAGACACGATTTTTTTTCTTTTGAGCAAAAATTGTTTTCGATATTTTTGTTAAATTTTAATTTCTCTTTGAAAATCGTATTTTTGCGTCTTTAAAATTTTTGTTTGTTTTTGTAAACTTTTTTCTAATATTTATAATTGGTTGAGCATTAAAAAGCGAAGGAAAAAATGCCAAAATTTTTTTTTCTTAAAAATTAAAAAATGTGATTTCTTAATTTATTTTCTCAAAAACTGTAGTTTTTTAGTTTTCAACAGCAAGTAGACATTTCAGAATATATTTTGGCCAAGCGGCTATTAGCCAAAACTCTCTTTTTAAAATATACAATTTTTGAGATCCAAACTATTCCCTGGTCAAACTAGTGACACTATGCCCAAATCATTCTTCAATTTCCAAATCTCACTTTAAATAATACTCGTATACCGCAAAATAGTAATAATGGTTTGAATTGGTAAAAAGTTCATGATATAACTTACAGCTCGTGCCCACTGAGATGGCGCTGAATTGTGCGAAAAAAACTCGATATGATTCCTTTTCTGTTAAGGATTCCAAACTGAGTACAACTCTATTGTTTACAATAGGTTCACAGTTTTTGGCACTTGCTATACCCTTTGGTAAAATTAGGGACTCCGGTTTGTATTTTGAAATGCAACTCTAAATCATAATATAGGGAGCATACTTTATAGTAGGAAGTATGAAATTTTTCGCAAATCGTTCTCCTGGTATACGGCATACGGTGCGATTAGCCATCACCACCATCAAGTTCAATTTAAACTCATCAGATTTTTTGACACGTTCCAATTGTATTTTACTTTTGGCACAGCTGAACCGCTGTCCTTTCATTTTTGCAATTAAAAATTTCTTTTTTTTTGCAGGCTTCATAACCGACAGACCCATCTCGTTGAACCGATACTGAGCGGTTCGAATCGAAATATCTTTGGAACCAATTGGTGTAGCTCTGTTTTTATCTTGATAGCATTTTTGAAATGTTTGTCATGGCTTGTTCTCAAAGTAGCCCGGTCTACTCTCGGATTTCTTTTTCCATTGTGATCCTTCTTTTCTTTCCAGTTGACTAGTTTCATGGTAATTAAAAAAAAAAATACCCACTGAACTTTTATTGAAATGTAAATCTCCCGGTATTTTACGAACAAGCACTTTTCATTCAACCAGTGTAAGAATTACATTTTATTAGTATTTGGGGAATCATCAGTTCACGAAAATCAAATTTCCGCGAAATACTTGATGCAGCTTGTTTTTGTTCCGCTGGGTCTACTTACATATTAATGTGCGTACATATGTAATGTATCACTTGAACTTATATTTTTTTGTTTACAAGTATTCGCAGTTTTATGTACATACATATATTGTATGTACTAGGTGCAAATTAACGTAAGTCTGGGCAGAATAGCCCACAGTTGTTTGCGATGCGCCTGACCTACAACAGTAACTCAACAAATACTGGCATATCCATCTAGTATATATGGATTTATGTATGTATGTACACGTAAGCGTACATTCACACAGTATTAACACAGGTCCGGGCACATCGATTTGCTTCGTGCGTTTGTTTGCAAAGATATGACTCATTATAAGTGAATATATATCACTAACCTTTGTAGTTTTGTAGCCAATTCTAGTTTTAGAGCAAAAAATTGTAATTACGCAAAACTGAAGTGCTTCGTTAAGTCGAGATATTCAGAAAATATGTACACATTTATGGTCCGATGTTGATGATGTAAGAAAATTATGCGGCAGGTGGCAGTGGCGTAGATAGCTCTGGGTCAGGGTTGATGGTTGGGTTTAGGTTGATGTAAACTGTTCGATCAGGATAAAAGTTTTAGAATCTAAAACTATCTTCAAACAAGAATTTTATTTCGTGAACGTCCATACAAATTCGTTTTTTTATTATAACTTACAACTCAAAATAACGGATGTTATGATAACAAATGCCAGATCTGTTACAAAAGAAATCGAGTCTTTGCGGTTTTTTTTTTTTTTTAGATATATCGCCGATTACTTCGGTAACTGTGAATCCAATATCATGATGCATTGCCAGCGCAGCTATTCCATTCAACCGATCCTTGAAAAAATAAAGAGATGAACGTCAATATTTTGTTTTTGGATACTTGAATGTAAGTACTTTTTTAAACACCCTGCAATGATGAGTAGGCAAGCCATGGAAATTTGTCTAATCATTTGTAACAAAATTTCAATTTCCAAGTCTCAAATTTTCCCAGCGACGGAAAAACCTAACTTTTAGGCGGCTTCCAGACTTTTGTTAATAAATCCATTTTTGTTGACTACATCTTGAGTTACACATTTTACGGCATTCTTGCTGATTTCACTAGTCTCACTGATGAGATTCTGATTACTTGTGTTCCATTATTGTTGTTTTCACTAACCGCATACAAATATACAATGTCGTTTATTTGGTACTAAAAATCTCTTCATATTTGATTAATGCTACTGTGCTGTTTAAGACGGACGGGTAAACTGGCTGATAACCATGATCAGCTGATAATTGACTTCCGCTCAGTCGGTAATTGTTACCACTTACGAATTCTATAAATTCTACTTAATCGACACATTCAAATTTATCGCATTTCTACAGAAGTACGAATAACGTCCAAATAAATAATGCACGCTGTATTCAACGTCTTTTTATTGTAACATTATTGATTTATTTCTGAGTGAAACAATTAATGATAAAATCATTTACAGCATGTCAAAATGCCTAGCAAAATGCTATGTGGCAACCTGTGCTAAGAACTTCCTGGAACACTTACTGTTTGCAAATAAAAAATGGTTAAAACTCAAATGGATCGATTATTTTCATTGTACCGTTTTTAGAACGTTCGGTGGAGAGTATGGATAGTCTTATCTTCTAAAGGATGTTTTTTTTTTTTTTAGACTGATAGAACTTTCGAAAGGGATAGCTGTCACTTGACAGCTGGTAAATGACATTTCGATCTGACAATTCTTTTCAGTAAGCATTGACAAATCATCATGGAAAGAATGGCGCCGCAACAACGTTTACAAAGTGTGGAAATTTATTGTAAAAATCAGTGTTCTGTTCGCCAAACCTATAGAGCACTTCGTGAATTTTATGGTTCACATAATCGAGCACCAGAACAGCTTATTCGTCGAACTGTTGATGGATGCATCATCGGTTCTCATTTCTTTAAAAATGAGGCCGGAGCGAATGTTACTGAGAATGGTGATCGTTATAGATTAATGATTACCGATTATTTGTTTCCAAATTTGCATAACATCGACTTGCTAGAATTTTGGTTCCAACAAGATGGTGCCACGCCGCATACTGCCACTCGAACTATCCATTTGTTGAAAGAGCAATTTGGCGATTCACCAAAGCTAGTGGTGGTGGACTTATGCCAGACATCGTTTTTAAATATTAAATGTAATGAAAATATCTTTCAAATAAAAAAAAAATTGGTATCATGCTTCATTTTGTATGTGTTTTATTTCAATTTAAAGTTCTATCAGTCTAAAAAAAAAAACACCCATTATGAATATGACACAATTTATAAACAACAATTGTTTTTGAACATATGTATAGCGTTTTTAATGTATATACAAAATCGAACATACATAGGTATAGTAAATACGGTTTCAAAAATTGTTTCATATAGAGATTAAATAATATATATTAATCATTTTTTCAGTTGTATTTTTCGAATCGTTCCAAACGTGCCGAATATCTTCTAAAGAGGCGATTTGAACTAAATCGAAAAACAGCACTTAAAATAGTCAATCAAAACACTTGAACGATTTTACTATTTTTGCAAATAATAATTTAGTTTCCATTCTTACACTTCTTAGAAAAAAACTTTTCAGAAATATAGAAAAGTGTATTGAAGTAATTGAGTTTCAGTAGTTCCTAGTTGTAGAATATTTTCAAAAATTATAAATTTATTTCACGAGACTTAATTTCCTACAATTTCGTAGGTTTCTCATCAGTGTGCATACGAATGTGTTACCTCGTTTATGCATTCGAAATACAGCCTTCAGAACGAAGAAATTTCAGGTTTCCATGATTTACCCAATATGTAAGTTAGACATCATCGACTTCCATGGGTGGATAATTGCAGAACTTTTGCAAACTTTCATTATTTTGTAGGTTTCGCTTAATTAAAAATTCGTGTTAATTTTAAAAATTATAATTTTTTTTTTGCTGACGGTGTTGCGCATTTAGTTTCATACAAAAGAAAATACTGAGCATTCGTGAGTTTAAAACAAAGCACTGTTCTTTAGAATACTTGCTTTACAAATTATTCAAATCCGCTATAATTTCCAATTTAAAACAATTTGCTGTAGGAAGGTTGCTATTTATATTTCTGACTTTGGGCTATTCTAGTGTTGCCAAGCATTTTCATTGCAGAGCTTCACCAAAAATGGTGTTCGAACGTATTGAGCTCTTACTATCTGCAACTCCTACAATTACTGATACTACTGGGCTTGCGCTTTGGATTGCTTTACGTCAACCTTTGGCCAAACTTAACTGATAATCCGACGGGAGGATTCCATTGCCCATCTGATGTTCACTCCCTCGATGAATTTTGTCTTTAAACTATGTTTGCAGGACATTAGAGGCATGCCCGCTTCAAGAGTAGCATTTATCATTGGTAATTCCATCCCTTTCCTTGCCAACTCGTCTGCCGTGCGATTGCCGAGAATGTCACTGTGCCCAGGGACTCATTGCACAGTCACGGAGCGCTTAGACGCGAGCAGATTGAGGGAGTTTCTTTGGATGTTGTTTTGTGTGAATTAAGAGATTTAATATCCGCTTGACACCGAGCAGCCTCCACTATGGCATTTATCTTCGCCTGAAAACGCTACAGTGGTCCGGTAAGCGAAAGCTGATGTCCAGCGCTAATTCATTGGAGTAAGTCCCGCTGCCCACTTTCTCATTGAGTTTGGAATCATCTGTAAATATAGCCGTTAACTCTGGTTTCAGGCTATGACACCTTCCCAATCATTCCTTCCTATTATTCGTATGGAAGATTTATTGTCCATGCAGAAGAGAGAAGTAGTGTACTCCATCTGCTTTAGTGTAATCGGATGAGCTCTTAGGACCGTTGCATGCCCGTACTTTAGCTCTTTCTACAACTGAATCGAGTTGAGCATGGCGGCACTACAACCAGCCAGAAATTTACCATATAGATCCACCGGTGGAACATTTAAAATTACTTCCAGAGATTTAGAAGGTATAGTGGGTAGAGCTACCGTGACCAGTATGATAGCCGTACGCTGCCGTGTACATCCAGTGTACTATGTGTTATTTCATTCCCCATTTTTCCCCTATAGATGTCTTGCAAACATACAAGGCGGTGATGGCCTCCCAGTTAGAATAACTCCAAGGTACTTGACCTCTGTTGAGAGAGTGAGTTCAATCCTGTTTAATGAGGGTGGTTTGAAAGGAGGCATTTTATATTTCCTCCTGAAGAGTACCATCTCAGTCCTTTGTGGTGTTAACGTTAAGCTCGCTTTCTTTCGACTAGATGTTTACTAGGCTGAGGGCATATTGTAGTAGCTCACTCAGAACTTGTAGATGTTTACCCGTTGTTACGATTGCTATGTCATCGGCGTACGCTGCGACTTGGCAATCAGTGCCCTTTAGGTTGCAAAACAGGGTTTCAACGGTTACATTCCATAGTATAGTAGAGAGAACGCCTCGGGTCGCATCTCAGAAAGAATAGTTCTCGTTCTGAGAAGGAGCCCAACAAAGTCCACCACCCCCTGCTGCACCCCCACTCTGAGGAGGGACCTGACCACCGAATCCGGATGAACATTGTTAAATACTTCCTCTATATCTAGAAAAACTCCCAGAACTGATAAAAAAGTAGTAGAAATCAGTACAAATAGAAGTCGAAATTAGTAAAAAATAGTAGGAGTATTTAGTAGTTGCATTAGCAGAAATAGTAGTAGAAAAAGTAAAAATAGTAGGACTAATTAGTAGTAGCATTAGTAAAACTATTAGTAGAAATTAGTAAAAAAATAGTGGTAGAACGTGCGTTTAAATGGTCCAGAACTAGTTCCGAAATGGTCCCAAGCTACATAAATATGAATGCCGTTACTGAAGGGCGTACAAAATCGGCGATGTAAAAAATCACTGCCTAAATTACGTTCAACATTGATTATATAAATAGAAGTAGTTACCTCCAACTAAAAATCGGTATAAGTACCATAAAGTATGAAGAATCTGTTAGTATATATTTCCCTTTGTTTTGAATAATAGAATTTTATATAAAAGTCGCATATCTCCCAATTTTCTATATGCTTTTATTTAAGGCACTTTTTCTACTTTAATTGTGATATATGAATTAATTATCTACTTCACCTAGGTTTAATATAAATTAATGTTCAAAGTACGCATAATTTAAATTTATTCACAAGTGACATATGTGCCATTAAATATGAAATACGTTCGAATACAATTACGCGACCAAATCCACTCAATCTTTACAGAATTTAAATAAACAAAATTACAATAATTTGCATTAAAATTGAGAATAGCAAAACAGTACCAATTTCACATCCCTGGGCTACGGCCAAGAAAAACTGTCTCACCTTGATAATGAATTACCAGCAAAATATTGAAATTTATTTTCGATTGAGATTGAGATTGAAAATTTAAACGTAAACAAACTAAGTGCAAGCATTTGTGACCGATGCATTAATTGCATAATTCATGGCACTCAACTAGAAGCGCACAGAAAACATTAATGAATCTTAAATTAAAGCAAAATATTTGTATGTATGTGTTAAATATTTGAAATTTTGAATTATTCAAATGCAGCCCATTAAGGTCACTGTAGAGCAGCGCGTGGCATTTAAATATTTTTAAATCTCGAATTTTAACGCCACGTACAAGCAAAGTAGGAAAATTTGGCAACTGTTGGCTTTTGATGGCGATTAGCGTGGCGCATGACAATTTCGCTGACGTTAGTGAATTGCCAATTATTTTCCAACCAGCTTAACAAGTTCAAACTGTTGATTTGTTATTTTTGTTCTATTTGTTTTTGTAGATTTAATAGACTGTTTTTTGCATTAAGCAAATTGAATATGTATGTTTTGTGTTTTTTTTTTTTAGCAAATACTTTTACATTTGTGTAAATAGTTCGTTGGCTAAGCAATTGGTGCGAGATATTTTTGAAATGTTTTCTAGCTTTTTCAGCTACGTCAGACATAAAATGACATAGTCATGCGAGTATTTTTGGTTTTAGTGGAGATTATTTTTAAATTTCAACGATAAATTTATCACATTTGTGGACACAGAAGGCATTACTATTTATTAAAATAAACTAAAAATTTAAAAGCCTTAGGCAAATAGCGCGGAAACTCATCTGTTTTGAATTTTCTAAGTCACTTTTATAAATTATCAAAAAAAAGCAATAAAATATGAAAACGTGTGTTTGCATTTTTAATGCCGTTAATTAATTTCTGTTCAAATTTGGTGCGACGTAAAAGGCAAACAAATTGCGTTGTTGAAAATTTTTACTTTTCTTTCGAGCTGTCTCCTTTGAAGCGAGGTGTTAAGATTTAAATTAAAATAAAGCAGGCATTTTCAATGCGTAAAAAAATATTTTACAAAAATATAATCATAATCAAAACGTGATGTTATATTTTTTTTTCAATTAATTTAGTAAAATGAGAAATTTTTGTTAAGATATTGCGAGATCCCCAACCGAGACCGGGTTTTATTCGTATTTTCTAAAAGTACCTTTTCCAAGAGTAAAACCCGCGCTGGAATTACAAAAGGTAGGTCAAGTTTTTTATAAGGCCTACGAAAATTTTCATGTCTTGGCCCCAGTTATTTTCAAATAAATTACTCATTATGTCCGATCGAAGTGAAAGGTTCCGATGGCACAAGACAAATTTTCGTGGAACATTTCAAACCATTAGCTACCCCTTTTGCTGAAACAACTTAGGTAGGAATATGAAAATTTTGTGTAAGCCATAAAAAATACATAACTTCGATTTAACTTTTGCAAATCTAACGACTGTTTTATTACTAAATAGGTATTCGTTAAGAAAATATTATCAAATTTCGATCTGGTCGCTTTGAGCGACCTCTAAGTATTTTTTTTTTTGGATATCAAAATAGGGATATTATTTTTTTTTTTTAATTAAAAGTATTTAAACGTCGTTCAAAGCGTTTAAAATTGCTTATGTAGACTTTTTACTAAGAAATATAGATTTTTGTATTGAATAGAATAGAATACCTTGAAATCAAAAATATGGGTATTTTTTTTAGCGGTTGAGATCACTAAAATTCCGAATTTATTTTTTTAACCATGCATTTTTGGATCAACCTTATGTGCACGCATAGCTGGCTTTTATATTGAACAACATTTTTCAATTTTCTTACCCAACAAGATATCGATGTTGTGAACCTGAATATGTAAATATACGATTATTGTGTACGTTGGGTTAGGTTAGGCGGCAGTCCCTAGTGAAATCCTCTTGGTTCATTGCGATATCACATTGGGGCTACTGAGTGAACCCTGTTCCCCCAAAACCACTTCGTATTCCAAAGAAACCTTGCCATGTCTCTAATCTCGACTGACCTAAGATCGTTAAGTTCATTAGGGAAATGTCTCCTCGTCCTCTACAACACGACAGCTTCTACAGCAGTCATGTGCATCTATTACACAGTGGCCGGTTGGACTGTAGTCGTCACTTTAATATCCTGTCTCCCCAGTTTAAGGACAGATATCGTTCGTTGGTCTCTCATCGATGGCCAGAGTGTCCTTGAAATTTGGCAATTGGGTGTCGGACTGCCACCTGTCGTTTGCAATCCTCGCTAATTTATCATTACATTTCTGTAAAGAGGCGCCAAGTGAATCACTCATATCACTGTCCGGCAGAGTTTTGCTTTGATGAACAAGCTCATCATCTTCGCGGTTATCCCGTGTGTCGCAGTGAACGGCAATCCACACAATATGTATTGGGAATTTCTCAGCTGTCTCGTTAATAGATCATTCACAGCTACCCATAATGTTAGAGACGTTTTTCTTAGGAATTTAGAAAGCTGCTGGATGCCAGTGATGCGACCTTCAAGAAACAATGTAATAATCGGCTTAAAGGAAGCTTGAATGCATGGCCAGTTGTTCCGAAAAACCCATCCATCCATTCTCCTTTCAAGCTTGAAATCATACGTGTAAACGTGGATGGCTCCGATCTTTCTAACCGCATCCTTTCGAGCAGCTGGGCCATGAATTTGGTTTCAGTCGAGCCGACCGGAAGCGCTTTGTCGGTTATCATAGGCAGTTCCGTGAGTTTGGTCATTATTGACCCGTGTTCGATATAGGAATGTGCTTATTTACTAATTGAATTTAGTCTAATGGCGGTGTTTTTTAGCATATAAGTCTACCGGAAGGAAATTGTATAGCGCAATAAGCATCGTAGTGGCTGTCATTTTCATTGCCTCAGTAATTAACAGGAAGGCAATCCACTGAACTCTCTTTACTTTCTTACTATTTACTACGTAGCATGGTTAGAACATTCCACTAGACTACCGTACCATAGAAAATAATTGGTCTCACAACCGCCTTATAGATCTATGCAACAATCTTGAGTCCTAAGCCCCAGTTCTGGTCAATTACCCTGCTGCATGAGTAAACAGCCGTCGTGGCTTTGAGGGTCCTGTAGTTAACTATGAGCCCCAATTGAGTTTCCTATCTTAAAGCAGACCCATATACTTATCTTTTTTCCATTTTGATCAATGTTATTCCATTTATACGAGTATTTCAATTTTCCATTAGAGAGCAACAATGTGTTCTTGTGCATAGAACCATTTCCGTTTTGTTCCGGTTAACCACCAAACCTCGACTGCAGCACTGCCGTTATGGCAATACCATCTGCGTAGGCTGTCTCTTAGCAGGCTATCAAAAGTGATATTCCACAGTAAAGGTGATAGCACTCCCCCTTGAGGTGTACCTCTACCACGAATCCTTTCACAGATGAGTCCTCCCACTCTTTCCACGGCAAATGTCTTGATGAAGGCAGTCATGGTTTTACATGGCCCCAACTCAGGTAGCGACGAAATAACTGCCTCTGGACTGACGTTGTTAAATGCACCTTTTATGTCTAGGAAGACCGCTAAGGTCAGTTTCCCAACCCTTACCATTAGAGTATGCATGTTGGGCATTGGAAAGCTCCGACCCTACTATGTCTCTGTGTCTGCAATATTTTCTATAATAATAAAGATTTTTTCGCGATCTTTCTAATTTTAATTGTGTGCTTTGCCGGCTCGAGGTCAATGGGGTGTGGTATGAGTAAACACAAATGAGTTACTTATTTTTCTTTGCGGGCGTGTAAAATTATTTGCCCTGAAGACGGTTACCGTAGTGTAACCGAAATATATTGGAAGAAAAAATTACTAAGTCATTTGTTTTTACTCATACTAACACCTCCTTGACCCCGAGCCGGCAAAACACAAAACTTTCTAAAATAAGAACAAAAGACTTATTTGTCTGAAGTCTTTGGGGTTGTTATGTGCTGCTTTTTCCGCCTTTGCGATAAGCCACCGCCCTGGTATTTAGTTTAGGCGTACTGGCGCCCTATATATTATTTTCAATTTTGATATGATTAAGTCCAAGTTTTGCTGTAGATCAGCTGGAATGATACGTCGATTCCTGGGGATTTGTAAGGTGAGAAGCTTCGAATCGCTATCTCTATATTATTCTCAGAGTTGCTTTCAATATGAAAATCTTCCTCTCCAGCAGTAATAGAAGTTTCTCCCTGGATTCCAAACACCCTGGGAAGTTAGTTTCCATGAGAAGCCCCAGGGTTTCCTGGCAGCTTCTCGCCTAGTTTCTATTCTCCTTAATTAGATTGCTGGGCGCGCTAGGGTTCTTAGAGAGAATTTTGCATAAACGGCTTGCCTCGGAATTAATTGGTTTCGATTGAAAGAAGATTTCTCATGCGCAACGTTTAGCAGCTACAATTGCATATTTGAATCTACTTTAGCAGCCTTTGTCTTACTATTACTATTTACTATTTCCTTGTGTCTTTTCCACGTTACTGGTAGACATCATTCGTCACTCGTTGAAAAGCCCTTGTGAGTTCGTCAAATGTAGAGTCGATTATGTATTTTGCAAAAACTCTTTACTTGATACCGCTATTGTCCTAGACCTAGTTTTTCAAACCATTAAAGTTTTTCATTAAAACATTATAAGTTGATGTTTGGCATTCTGGTTTGAGTTTGAAAATACCTAAGATCCTAAACATAGTAGCGTTTGTTTTATACAAATATTAAGTTTAATTAATACAATTCTAAAAATGTTAACTTTATCAAAGTTGTATACATCAATTTTCCATACATTTGCGACTACAATCAAAACATCGATATCGCATTGGACGCTAGAAATTGTAAAACTTTAGCGATTAAGTAAATTCAAATTTAAAGTATATTTTAACTATTTTTGCCATACTCTTGCGCAATTTTAAATTCTAAACTTCAAACAACCGCCAACACTATCTACATAGTATCGCGAAAGTTTATTAAAGTTTCAATTCTTGCACTTAAATTTGTTTCATTAAATCGCCAAGTAGCAACATGTGGCTTTGATTGCAGCTCCAACGCGCTTCTGTTTACCAAAATTGTAATATGAAGTAGAAAGAGTATGCAAATATTTACGCATACAATTTTGCAGGTGGTACACACTTTGTCCCAGTAACAAATTTCAAGCGAAAAAAACTCGCTATCGACAAAATTTTACTAGGTCAAATAAAACGGAAACATGAAAAAAACATGCTCATACCTTTCGGGGATATAAAAATATGTGATTTAAAGTACACCATTGTTTTCAGTTTGTTATTCTTCGCATATAAAACAAAATACAATAAAGGAAAGTAAAGTATTTTTAAAATGATTTTGCTTATATATTTTATTAAGCGCCAGAACTAAACAAATTGTGTGAGGTTTCAAATGTTTTCCCCTTTGTCCTATCTGCAGAGAAACTCATCAATAGCTAGTCGCTAACAGTTTGTTGTTTTGTAGTGGGAAAATTTTTTAGTAATGAATGTAGTCAAAGTTTGCTTAATCTCATAATATGGAATGCGATGATTTTTTTTGGCTTTGATGATTTTCGTTGAACATTTGTAATTCATGATAAGTGAATTTTATGTAGGAAACCCGTATATCAATTCTCCAACAATTGGTGGTGTGCGACTTGATGTTGAGCCACAAATTGAGGGACCTGCCATTTTACGCCGATTCCGTATGGCAAATGATTTTTGTGAGAAGTTTTTTTCCCTAACAGCAATATAGTCGGAGGTTTGTCATTGCCCACCGAGGGGCGAACGTTATTAGAAAATAGTTGTTCTATAATTTTTGATGTTACTTTCCCTGGCAAGGATTCTAATTAAAACATCATAGAAATACATCCGCCTACCAAGTTTCAGTCAGATATCTCTAAACGGACTGATTTGTGTTCAAACAGGCAAACGGACTTTAGTAAAGTGATTGTGCTCGTGTACTTGATAATTTAGGTAAACTTAACTCTACTTCCTTTCTAAAAAAAGTGAACCTTATTTCCTTGGTGGGGTCAAAAATTACACTTTTAAATAATAGCTTTCTAATTTCGTTCTTTAGTTATGTTTTAGTCAGTTTTATAGTAACTGCATATAACTTAACGCTAACAATGGTTTGGGAAAAAGGAAATATTGCATATCTACATAAGTGAAGGAGTTACGAGATTTATTTCCATTTTTTTCCATTTATTTTAAGTTGGAAATGCTTGACATCTAGCAATATTCGAAAAAAAATTGGAGCAACTATAACCCAATCAAGGAAGTAGGATGAAGTATGGGTCTATCTCTGCTTCTTCTTCCTATATTTACAAACATCGGACGAAAGTTATAATACCATTTTATCCTCATGAAAGATTTAAAAAATATAAATAAATGTTACACAATTTAAAAGGCATATAAGAAAAAAGTTTGCGGTTATCCCTCGTAGTTTGAAAGCTTACTTTGAGAAGTCGGCAAAATTAGCGACCTGTAAATATTCTGTTTATTACACGCTTCAAAAATGTGATACATCGTTCAACAAATAATTTTAAATTATATACATACATATGTATATCCTTATTGGCGGCCACCGTAGGCTGGCTGGAGCAAATAGTATCAAAAATTATGAAAAAAGTTTTTTCTAATAACGGGCAGGCAATAGCAAACCTCTGAGAGAATTTCTGCCATGAAAAAAAATTCTCGCAAAACTCATCTGCCTTTCGAAATCGGCGCAAAATTGTAGGCCCCTCAATTTGTATTACAACATCAAGAAGCATACCGCAAATTGTAAGAAAAGTTGGGTCAAACATCTTAGCTATGGTGTTAACGCCAAATTATTATTATTATTACTATTATTATTATATATCCGGATTTATTCTGGAGTTTCTCTTTAGTCTACTACTATTAGTGTTTTCGAAAAAGTAATAATAAATTACTTAAAATTATTTTTAAAATTTTCAAGCGAGTAATTAAATAATAAAAATTTTGAATAATAAATAAAAGTACAAAGATTAGTTTGGTTTACTTTCACACATCACTTGGTCAAAGTGTCTAGCCTTTGCTGATGATGTTAAACTCTTCAATTTTATAAAAAATATCCTTCTAATTCTCTTACACTGCAACGCGACTTGGGCGCCATAAAAATCTAAAGCTTAACTTTGAAAAAGGCTGTATGGTATCCTTCACAAGAATATCCCTTCCCTAAGTTTTTTAATCATACCCTAGATGGAGCTAATTTAACTCAAAAGTATGATGTTCAAAACTTCGACAGTTGATAAACTTTTCCCTCACACGTGGATTGCGGTGTTTATAGAGCCTATTCTATGCTAAGGTTTATAAAAAGGAAGTCGAATAATTTCAAATATTCACTCACCTTGAAATCAATCTTGAATACGGAAGTGACTCCCACTTGCAACAGATATAAATGGTCCAGAAAAAGTTCACCAAATTCGCGATTAAAACGACACAGTGTGGCCCTTGGTCGGTCGTAATGATACCCCTAATAGCATCGCAAATAGCGTCCATAATGTCGCCCTAATGCTAACTATTTTTCCAGGCTAATATAATTATACTAGGTGTACAAATTTACAACTGTTAAAAGCGGACTGTGGCAATGGAAAATATAGTTTGAGTTAATGCCAAAAATATGCCTACCACAAAGTAAGCACACACCAGACAAATTCAAATTTTTGTTGTTATTACAATTTTTGCTACATTTCGCAATATTTTGTTATTTTTCTCGCTATCATTTTGGACACTTGCTTCTTGCGAAATTTGCGCTAGTTTAGCTGAAACTGCAGTTGAACTTTGTATAGCAACTTATGTCATTTTCCCACACTTTACACTTTACAATTGATAACTATTTACTTTGCACACACACACATACATATGTATACACGTTTGTACATATATATCTGGGTCTTTCTGCGACATTGCGATTTGCTTTACTGGCAGTGGAATTTTTGGTCCTCCGTTGGTCGAAAATATCTCTTTTGCTCAACTTTGTATGTTTAACTTTGTTTTTTTTTTTTGTTTTTATTCCTATAATTATTTATCTTCTGACATAAACTGCTTTACTTCGAAAATTAAAACGTTAAGTATTATAAATTGCCATTAATTTGAATTTTCTTTATTTTAGCCCCACCCCTCCTTGTGGGTAGAAAACCAATTATGGTCATTAGGCACTGATATGGAGTGGTCGGTGAGAGAGCGAATCTATTTATATGCAATTAGCGGTTAATTTTATGGGATTTAATAATGGAAAACAAATTTTCATGCAGCTGTTAAAAAAACCAAAAAAAAATTATATAATTATGGTATATATGTGGCACTTGTTATGCGGGCACATAATGTAAAGTAAATAGACAAAGGCAACGAGCAAAAGCAGTGATCAATTTTAAAAACCAGGGACGGAAAATAACAGTTATTTCTGGAAACTGTCATTGAAAAATTCGCTATGAAGGAAATTTTCTGCAACCAAGTGTACTAGTCGATTTTTTAATTCATTGATAACCAAATTTAAAAATAACTTTTTTTTTTAAATATTTATGCCAAATTTAGAAAATAACAGTGATTTTTGATTTTTACTTTGTAAATCTAAAATAAGAACTATTTTTCAAAGTGTACATATAGGTCAGTAAAGTGAGTGAAATATTGTGAATTTTCAAAATGGGGCGAAGGCAAAATATATTGGTCCGAAATCATTTCACGATTGCTCTCGAAGGAAATAAAGCGAATTGCAATAATTAAAACGACTTTTATAATTATGATTTAAAAAATTCAAGTCCGGGACTAACTGCTCTTTTTGATTTATAAAATAAAAATCAAAACTAACTGTAATTTATGATTTTTAAAATGAAAATCGAAAAATAATTTTATTATTAGATGTATAAAATAGAAATCAAAAATAACTGTTATTTAATGTGAAATTAAATAAAAGACGCAAAATAATCTTTAGAGGGCATACAAATTGTAACTGCTATGGTCCCTGTTAAAAAGAATATACATTTTAAGTTTTCTTTTAGTTTTCAAATGCCAAAGAAACTGAAGCTGAAGTATAAAGATGCAAATTTGTAGAATGTTTATGAAAAATCTCTTTTCTACCAGCCAGCCGCGAACCACACAGGACTGAAATAGTTTTTCGATCCAAGTCAAAATGACCCACTAGAGCACAGCAGAAATTTGTTGACTGTTATTTTACAAAAAAATCGAATTACCAAAAATATTTGTATAATGCCGCAATCAAGCTCTCAGAAAATTTCTGTCATTAAAAGGCTGTTCATATTTTTCTTTTTAAATTTTTATTTCATTCTGAGTCAGACACATACCACAAATTAAAGGAAAACCTCTAAAACCTAAGTTTATGGGTTAAAAGGAAAAAAATTATTATAATTATCCTACTTAGACTATAAATGTAAAAGTTTGTGTGTGTGTGTGTGGTTGAGTCTTCCAGTATGTTATTACCCTTCCAAGCCCAATTGGTTTCACGGAATTGTAGAAAATTTAGCAAATAAATAGCCTATATCTTACATTAACACATTTGATTTATTTAACGCAGAGTTGCCAGGTTTAAGAACTTAAATTAAATAAATAAGTAAAATCACATAACGAATCAAAATATCTCGATAATCTCCGTTTTTTTCAAACGGAGTTGCCACCTGCTTAAAAGTTTAAATTCAATTTCAAAAAAAATAATTGAAATCTAATATTGCAATTGGAATATCAAACGAAAGAGGCTTAACCAGGCAAAACAAAGCTTTTCGGGAATGTTTTGAAATAAGGTTGCCACCTGTTTAAATGAAAATTAAGTTAACTTAAAAAAATAAATGGCATTTTATAATGTGAGTGCCAAACTAAAAACTTCTATGTCAAAAATATTTTTGGAGAGCGTTGCCACCTGTTGAAAAAATTTAATTGAGTCTGTAATAAATTAAATAATAAATAAGCTAAATCAAATATCAAAATATGAATCTTAAACGAGAGAGTTTGAAGTAATACCTTTGAAGAGAGTTACCACCTGCTTAAAAGAATAAAGCAAATTAAATTATTAAGTTAAATGAAATTATTAAGTTAAATGAGTTCCCACGCCATGCGATACAAAGGAAGTAGGCCTAAAAAAACTTAATTATGAAAATATATTTAAAGAGTTTTGCATTAATTAAATGTTATTAGTGAGCTTACTAAAATATAAGAGTATTGCTCTGAAACAAAAGAGTTTATAGGAAAACATGTTTGCTGAGGGATGCCACCTTTTAAATACCGTTCATTAAATGTAATTGGTAAGGTAACGTAAATTTTACTACACCGGTGTCAAGGGAAAAACTTTTAAGGAAGACCTTTAAGAGAAACATATACGTAGAGTAGAAAATTTTAATTTAATTTCTTAGGAGTTGCCACCTATTAAAAGGTTAAATATATTATATTAATCAAATATGGGTATTAAACGAAAAGAGTTGAATAAAGCTTAATTTAAAATGTTTTTAAAAAAAGGTTGCTATATGTTTAAAGCTTAATATTAGTTAACTAAACTGATATTTTGAATATATGAGTGTCAAATTTAAAATAAAATACGAAAACGCTAAATTAAAAAAAAAAATTTTGGAGAATGTTTAAAAAATCAAATATTGAAATATGAGTCTTATATGAAGAAGTTTGAAGCAAGATTTGTTTTGAAAATTCCCTCGAGAAGGTTGCCACCTACTGAAAAAATAAAAGAAAATTGGATTACTCAATTAAATGAAATATACGGGCATGGGACTCAAAGGAAGTACGATTAAGAAAACTTAATCATAAAACTAAGACCTCCAAATATATCCAACGTTTGAGCCAATGGCGTACTGCGCAGTAGCCAATGAAAAAAAATTCGGAAAACAACCGCAAAAGGCAATTATGAAGTAGGTGTAGATTTTGTTTTAGATAATAAAAAATTAAAAACTTAAAACTAAAAATTAATTAAAATACATTACATTTGGTGAAATTATTTATTTCCTATTATGTTACATATTAATTCATAGATAAATAAATAAATAAAAACTAGTTAATTATGTAAGTTATTAGAATGACTCACTTGGTCGACCGTCACCCATTTCTTTACCCAATGATCAGTATTTTCAAAAGACATGGCATGCACAAAAAACTTATATAAACAAGTTGAGCAAAGGATATCTTAACTCCTGTAACTAATTTTAGTTGCAACCATCTGCTTACTTTTTTATTGGAAACCTAGGCGCTATAGGCACGGTAGTAAAAAAAAAAAATTATTGTTATCATAGCTGATGTCATCTCTTCCAAAATTTTTTTGGCGACAAACCCGTTTCGGCGCTTTACCATCCTCAGTGTAATTTTTCGATGCATTTGAAAAGCTTATGGAAATTAGAAGATATCCTTACCAATATATTCAAAAATTACTAAAAGCCGAGCATATTTCGAATTTCAAATTTAAGAACTCTCAGCTCTATGCAAATTCCTTTCATATATTTACCTACAAGTACAACGTACAAACACTGTTCATTAAATTGAAAACATTTTTTTTTTTTTGCCTCTAAATAAAAATTCATGTTCGTATCAAGCGCTTGACATCAGCATAATTTTCATGGAAATATGTTTGCTGCCAAAAATTTAAAGCTCTGCAAATTTACTGGAGAATAAATAATTGGCACGTGGCCAACAGCAAATCAGTGGCCACTCTAACAAAGCGTTGCCGGAATTGAACGGTTTATGTAGTGTTGGCAGCGCCGTCGATGGTGGCGTGTAACCCAACCGAAATTTAAGCGTTTGCTGAACTTTTTGGTGGGGGCAGCTAAGTGAATATTTTGTAGCTTCTTATAGTTTGTATTTTTTTCATTTTCTTAGTGGTCGTGTGCTGGAAATCATTTTGGTGTTTTTTTTTTGTCATGTCCAACTGATGTGCTTTTAACTAGATATCCTCGAGTCCCTTTTTCCTACAGCCTCTTTCAGCTAAAACCAAGTTACTAGATAACAAAATTAGCAACACATTGAAACTAGTACACCTCTAGTATTCATTTAAAACTTGTTGTATCATTACTTGATAGTTTTACTTACGCTCCGATTCACTTGAATAGGGATATATTTTTTTCAAGAAACGAGTTATGTGAATTGGCTACCCTCGCGGTTTCAAAAAATCAATTTTTTTCAATCTCTATTCTATCTGAGAGTACGCCACAGAAAGGATTTCGTGAAAATCTCATTCCCCTGCATTTTTCTGTGATCCGAAATGTAAGTCACTAAATTCAAGTTATACACCGTAATTTATTTTGAAATACGTTTTTCCAAAAGTAGTATTTTCCAGCTGCTGAGTAAGACTACATAAAATAAGTAAATAAGATTTCAATAATTTTTTTTTCTACCAGTATTTTTCCCCCATTGCGATTTGTAAAATTTTACTTTGTGCCATTCTTTTAGTTTCAAATATGCCATGAAATTAGGTAAAATTGAAAAAAAAATTACAAAACTTTGCATAAATTAAACAATTTGGGAAATAAAAAAAAAAATTTCTCAGGAAAACATAGCCAACGTACCTATGATTATGGAAAATATTAATTTTCTGATTACAGTTTACCTAACTGGCCACAACTTTACTTAAGCGGTTTCAACATCAATGTAATCAATGACGTTTCAAGGTCACGAATGTTCTTTAAGCGCCATCAAAATTTAAATTTAAAAGTCCAAACATGTAGCATCAAAAATATTCAAAATCTATTCAATAGATCCATTGCAATTTATTCCCCAAATAAGCCGCTCAATTTCGGGTCTCGAGAGTAGAGGACGCCCTGCAAAGAAAAGAGAAAGAAGTTAATTATATGAATGATCCCCATAATGAAATTTACTCCCTGATTCATAAACTCTGCGGGACAGCCAGCCGAAAATGTGGGCCATTTCATTAAGGTCAGGAGAATAGGGTGATCACTTTAACAAACTTTGACTATGTGAATTTTACTGATCTTGCGGTGTGGGTTGAAAATTATCCTCTTCGCTATACACTAGAAATGAGTCCGAAAAGTGTCAGAAATGTGACCTAAAGCATGACCACTTTCCATTCGTAGTTCCAACATATGGGAGCTCTGCAAAACATTGAGCATTAAATGGTGTTTTTTTTTTAGTTTCTTGAGCTCCGGATGCATACAACTATTAATTATCTTACTTACAGTGGAAACATTAAAATTTAAACCACTTTTCTGCTTTTATTTTTGCAGCAGAGTCACTAGAATTGGAAGCTGGTTTCTTTCTGCTTTCTGTTTGCCTTTGTTTCATATTTTTCCCATACGACTTTGGATTCCGTAAAAATTTTTTGAAGATATCTGCACTTCTATTAATTTTTGGAAAGAATAGTTCGGACAGAAAGTATCACTTTTCATTTTTTCTTTCTAAAATTAAATTAACCAGAAATCCTTCAAGCATTTGTTTAAAGACTACAAGTGTAAATTTTTTTAAATATCGATCACACATTTATCTATTAATTTACTTTGTAAAAGCCACTCAATTCAGTGTGTGTTCTTAATTTTCATTACATTTGTTCAAAACATAAAACATAAAGAACATAATTTTTTCTTTCAACAGCCTTAAGTTTGTGAAAAGCAAAAAAAGAAGAAGAAAATGCTCTTGACTTAAGAAGAAGAAGAAAATGTGACAAATATATTTCTTTCGCGCTTTTAAACGCTATTTTCCAACCCCTTTGTTGGTATCTGAAATGGGGCTGATTTCAAATCAGGTATCCGCCGCGTTAGATGATATTAAAACCAGGTTTTAAGATAAAGAGTAAGAGTTCTTCACACAAAAAAAAAATGGTGGTTTAGGGCACTTTCAGGACACTCTACCGATCCCTAAAAATGTTTTTATTTTAAAATCCTTTACCTTACTTAGTACATTTTCGAAAATAGTTCATTAATGTACCCCTCATATCTTCAACATTACTTAAGCTAAAATAATTGTATTAATATTTTTTAACAACGAACATGCGAAAATTATCATATAAAGTGCATGTCATAATCATAGTACTTTTTAACGGAAAATTATGGCCTTTGTGCGGTCAAGCACACCATTTTTGTAGCTTTATGTTAGAGATGTAGATTATCATATTCTGTTTTGCATATATGTATAATTGATTTTAATAATGTAAAATGGTAAAATTCCAAAACTATCGACGAGAAGCTACTGGGGACCGGTGTTGCCAGAACTCTTTGAAAAACAAAGGCTATTCCTTTAAGGCTAAACATGTACATCAACAATTCAAGCATTTTATTCGTATTCTTTATTCTTTCTTTATTTTAAGTCTATGATTACAAAAAATCTTACAGACTAAAAGTGTAGACTTAATGATAATTAACCTACTGACTAATACATGTATATGTGTTTTATTATACATAGAAAGAACGAATCTTAGACACAAACAGAGATCTTAACATAGCAAAATCGAGATCCAGGCTACTATAGATTTTATTTAGCTCACTAACTGCTCGAGTAATAGGGGCAAAATTAAAGTAGTTAGATTTCAATACGGTAACATGAAAAGGATAGTAGTGGCGGAGCATCCTATTAGGTACATTGAAGCCAATCTGCTCAAGAAGTGTAGGGCAGTCAATTAAACCATTAATGACATCATAGATAAACACTAAAGCCTGAATGGTTCTCCTATTCGCAAGGGATTTCCAATCTATGAGCAGACAGCGGGCACTATAAGATGGGACGGGCTCACTAAAATGAAGCGGTTGAAGAGCAAAACGAATAAAATTCCGTTGAACTCGCTCAATTCTATTAGAGTGTGAATTGTAAAATGGATTCCAAATTATTGACGCGAACTCCAGTTTTGAACGGACTAATGAGTTAAATAGCGACTTTCTAGTGTAGGGATCCCGAAAGTCTTTCGCGTATCGCTTTAAGAATGCTAAATTAGAGTAAGCCTTAGGAATCACACAGTTTACATGGTTGATAAAAGTAAACCCCGAATCAAATAAGACTCCTAAATCCAAAAATTCCTTTACTGTGGCAAGTTCGAAATTTAAGACCGAGTAATTTGAGAGGATAGGATTATAAGATTTCGAGAGAGTCATGTGAAAACATTTTTTAATATTGAGCGAAAGTTTATTTCTTATGCTCCACTCAGATAAGCTATTTAAATCAGTTTGCAGTGAAGAAACATCGGACAGACACGTAATCTTTCTGTAAAGCTTCAGATCATCCGCGTAAAGTAAAAATTGGGACTGTTTAAAACAGGAACCAATATCATTAACAAAGAGAACAAATAAGATTGGACCTAAGATACTACCTTGGGGCACGCCTGAAGTAGCCACAAATGGGTACGATTTAGTGTTCTCAATTTCTACAAAAGAAAGTCTGTTGGAAAGATATGAACGATTTCATAATAAATTTAAATTTTTCTTATTGATATTGGGGTAAAAAGCTTCAAAAATAATTTGTTTTTAAGGTGCGTATTTACAATTTGAGTAACAATGCTTTAGATGTTTTCTTCATTCGATCGAGATATTTTGCAATTTCTGAAACTATGACCACACTATTCTTCCTTCTTCAAGCCTTACCAATTACTTAAATTTACATTAACATTTTAACCCAAATCCTATTTCTTTGGTTTCTTTTGACAATGCCCCTAAATATTAACACTGAACTTCGAACTTCAGGGGGTTTACAAAAAAAAAAAAATTTATTTGCAAAGCTCCAATGAATACCTTAGGAAGTAGGCTAAGGCCCACACGTGAGAAATCCAGAGTTAAATTTATAAAGATAAAGAGATAGGTAACTCAGAGTTAAATTTGCAATTTCATTACCCAGACATTGTCTTGCATCAAATAAATCCAATAACCAGGGCTACGTGGATTTCTTTTTTGACAATTTCTTTGAATTTCATGAATTTATTGAAATTTAAAATCAAAATAATATTTGGAGGTTCTAGTACAACAATGAAATTCTTAGTATGCTTGGTCTCTCAACTCGTGGAAGCGATCGCTTTGCTTTGTCAAAGCCCTGTTCAAGAAGTTGAATGAAGTCAACATATTCGCTGGCATCCTCAATATTTTCGAAAGAAGCGATTCATTTCAAATTTGTTCGCTTATTTAAAAAAAAATTTTTTGACAAATTTGTTTTTTCTTTATTTAGGACAGAATGTTACAAACTTAAAACTTTAACCCTGAATAATTGCAAGCAAATTTATCAATTTAACTGGTAAACTCTGAGTTAAATATAACCTGCTCTCTCGGAAGTGGGCCTCAATTGTAGTTATTTCTTTTACGCAACTGTAAATGACAACCAACCATTTATCGTTCATCAGTAATGCTAAATTTGAATAATTCGGTTTTTTTCATTCCCACATATGTAGAACCATAGCTAGCGTAGCGAGCCGCTCTCTCTCTCTCTTTCTAGCAAACACTAGTATAGTAATTGGTAGGTAATTTGACAGTCACTGCCCAATATTGTGAATGAGACTGCATTGAGATTGAAGAGCGAGAATATATATATAACGGGTGTTTTTTTTAGACTGATAGAACTTTCGATAGGGATAGCTGGCACTTGACAGATGGTAAATGACATTTTGTTTTGACATTTCTGCTCAGTAAGTATTGACAAACCATCATGGAAAGAAAGACACCGCAACAACGTTTACAAATTGTAGAAATTTACTTTAAAAATCAGTGTTATGTTCGCCAAACATATAGAGCACTTCGTGAATTTTATGGTCCACATAATCGAGCATCAGAGCAGCTTATTCGTCGAACTGCTGATGAATTTCGAACAACATTTACTCTACTCCATGAAACACCAACAACAAGGCAAAGAACTGTACGTACAGAAGAAAATATGGGTGCTGTAAGTGATAGTGTTTAATAAAATCCGAATTAGTCTATTTGCCGCCGTGCTCAACAAGTTAGACTTTGTCCAACCACAACATGGAAAACTTGCGCAAAGAAAATTGGACTGATCGCATCCGATTCATCAAAGCTAGTCGTGGCGGGCAAATGCCAGAAATCCTTTTTAAATATTAAATGTCATGAAAATATCTTTCAAATAAAAAAAAACTTGGTATCATACTACTTCAGTCTAAAAAAAACATTCCTTATTTAGATTTCCCGAAAAAAGCACACAAATTTTAGCAAAAAAACAGTAAAAAATCTCATTTTCTATGATTTTGTTTTTAGTTTAAATCACTACTGAGTAAAAGTGATGAGCTTGCGATTCAAAATTTGAAAATATGTGTGAATTTACAAAGTTTCAACATGCATATGAGAGAGTACAAGTGGAACTAATTTTTAATAATCAGCTAAATTGCTCAATACTGGCGGTGATAACCCTTTCACATTTGCATTTCTAAAATTAGAACATAAAATCTGCCTGCGTGAGTTATTATCGAATTGTTCAATCAACACAGCCGCACTCTTTTCACATCATTTCCTTCATTTATACTTCCAACTCGTACCACCTGGAGTATGGTATGCAAATAAAATTATAACGACCACTTGACAGAATCTTCTCCCATCTTTTTTCGATCAGTCGAGCCATATGGTACTTTATTTTCACTTTTGCATCAAATATTTTTGTGAATACGCTATAAGAATGATGGAAAAAGAAACTCTTGTTCTACGTGGGGAGAAAAAAAAACTAAAAATTGTTTTTAAACATTTTGGCGATATTCTAATTTAAGTCCAACCATGCCAGGAGTGACAATAACAAAAACGACACTAGCTATCTGCTTGAAAACAATTTTTAGTCACTCCCCCCCCTTTAATATATAATACGTATGAGTCTAATTTTAAATTGTGACATATTTGGTTGGATCGCAAAAATACAAAATTACGCAAACTATAAATAAATTGGAGAAAAAATATATAATGCAATTGCTTGCTATGTAGAAAAACTCCATCCATGTGACAATCCCGAGAGCTCTACACTTTTTTAAGCACCGAAAATTTATGCTCAAACAATACAGAGTAAATCAACCACAAAATTGTCTGAGAAGTTTTTTTAGTACGAAATCTTGTCTTTCTAACGCCAGACTAATCCGATCAGACCTAGTTATACAATGCGGGCTACAGATTGCTAAAATCATCTATTGGCAAAAATAATGGATTTCTTTATTATGTCTTATTGGACTTCTGTTTTTCCGACAGGTTGAAAATTTCTTTTAGCTTGACCTTATATTATGCTTTCTGTTTACTATTCTTATTCTACTTTTTACTCCATATGACAGCGTCAAAAAAAACATGGCGTCAAAAAAAACCAAAAATGACGTGACCAACGAAAAACAATTTTATTCTCCCAAACCGTCCTGGATGACCAGCATTGATTCGTTCTGGGAAATTGCTGCTTTTACAAAGCTCGTGTGCTGATGGCGCTAAATATGGTGTGGCCAATTTAGAAAATAAATAAGATTGGACATAAGCTAACACACGTGGCGTCACGCTTGCGCTAAAGCTAAACCTCAATCGGCGGTTTACATACCCGTCGTCAATTTGTTAACTTTTTGTGTATTTCATAAATTTCCGCTCGGTGTCTGTGCTTCATTGCTAATTTGAATTATTTTTACACATTTCTCATCATATGGCAATTAATTGGCTGAAAGCGACGCATATGGTGCTATCCCCAAAGTGTCCATCCTTTTTTTTTTTTTTTTTTGTTTTTGTTTTGCAAATAGGCTGTTGAAAAGGCGTCATTTACCCCTTCTCTCATTTTGTTGGCTTAATTGAAGCTAAAATGGGTAGTGAAATTATGAATGGCGAATTAATTGCAGAAATAGGCTCAACTTAATTAACTACATACTGTGATTTATTTGAATTATTTGTAATGATTTTTTTCTCGCTTGCCTTTCTATTTGCAGAATTTTCGTGAATAGGTCGCTGCATTTGGAAAATATCAAATTCTATGGCTTCGATATGGACTACACTTTGGCGGGTAAGTGTCTTCAATACTAATTACATAATTGAGAAATGAATAAAACCCAATTATCAATATTGATTGCCTCGCATACTAAAAACAGAATTGACAAGTAAATTTAATATACGACAACTTTGCTATATGAAATTAAAATTAATGTTATGATTTCCAATTTAAAAAGTATATCTTCGGGCCTTACTAAGAGTAGCCACTTTTCGACAAGAATAAAAAAAAATTACTATACCAGTAATTCGTTGTAATTTATGACGTACTACTCTTCGTTGGGAGCGAAGATATATAGTACATATATCCTATGTTTCACAAATAGATCTTTTTGACTAGTGCTAGTAAAATTTTCAAAAGTTTACGCATACCATACTGTGACCCAAATAACTAATCATGGTGTTTTTTTTTTGCACCACCTACAATTTTTTTCACGAAGTCATATTATTATTATGAAAGACTGCCTTACCTTATTTCAAAGATGAACATATTGAAACTTAAACTTTATACAATTTTTAAATTGATAAAATTTGACAAATGTTCGATGTTTTCTGGCCGAAGCCGAACCGCAACCGAACCGAACTTTGGTGGCCGAATATGGCCGAAGCCTAAGTTCGGTCAATTTTTACATATAAGGAGTGAATTTTGTATATATTCGCATGCATTTTTAATATATTTCTATACTAGCGGTATTCTTCATCTTCTAACGTTTAAACTGTGGGCATTTAGCTGAAGAAATAGGATCAAGACCAAGACCAAAATTAAAAAAAAATCTTAATTCAATGGAACTTTCTAGGTTTGAGACTTACACTATGTATATAAAGCTAGCTGAGTTCTAAAACTGCATACCCAATAATTTTCTTAACATTCTGAAATATATGTATGTTTGAAAGTTAGAATTAAATTTGTCGCTTTTATAAGTGTTGTATAAAATTTTATATTTTGATTTATATGCTTTCTCTTATAGTATGAACTATATTTTTTCCAGAAAATTAATGAAAAAAATGTATCGTAAAATACATCGGGAATTCTATAAAAAATATCACTGTGTTATTTTTTGAGTAACTGTGGTTTCACATAACAACCAATGGAGTTTATCAATAGTCTCATTCTTTTGTACCTTAGTTATAAAAAACCACTTGATAGGAAAGCATGTATGCATGCAAAGTGTTACCCTTTACGTTTGGAAATTTTTCTCATGCCATCATTCTGGGCAATGGCTCTCAAAGACTTCTAACAAAGACTACAATGGTTAATTGAAAATCACAAAACACATTTCGAAATGATCTAAGTCTGTATTAGTATGAGTGTGAAATTTTATCGGATCACTTTTAGTTTTTGGTTAAGTTCAAAACTGGAAATATTCAAAAACTCATGTCTTTTAACAGAAACATCCTATTCGAACGCAAAAACAAATTTTTCTGTTTCTATTTGCCTTTTAAGGAGAAAAATACTTCCGATTCACGAACGAAATTTATCACTTATTTTTCCTCAGAAGTAAAACTTCGTTGTGGTAGCAGAAATTAATAAAAATAGTCGCAATAATTAGTGGTAGTGTTAGTAAAAATAGTGGTAGAAATTAGTAAAAATTGTGATAGGAATGAGTAAAAATTGTGGTAAAAATTCGCAAAGAATAGTGGTAGAAATTAGTAAAAAATAGTGGTAGAAATGAGTAAGAACAGTGATAGAAATGATTAAAAATTGTGGTAAAAATTCGCTAAAATAGTGGTAGAAATTACTCAAAAATAGTAATACAAATGAGCAAAAATAGTGGTAGAAATTAGTAAAAATAGTGGAAGAAATTGGTCAAAATAGTAGTAGAAATTAGTAGTAGCATTGATAAAAGAATGGTAGAAATAAGTGAAAATAATGGTAGAAATTAGTAAAATAGTGGTAGTAATTAGAAGTAGCATTAATAAAAATAGTGGTAGAAACGAGTAAAAGTTGTGGTAGAAATTAGTAAAAATAGTGGTAGAAACTAGTAGCAAAATAGTGGTAGAAGTTAGTAGTGGCATTAATTAAAATATTGGTAGAAATTAGTAAATTTAGTGGTGGACCATATTAAAGTGATTCTGACGCGACTTTCGTTACGCGATGTAAAAAAATTGTGGAAACAAGTACGCCGGAAAAAATTATATTTCTCAATTATTTTTCGACGTTTTGCTTTCTATGTACTATGCTTTACCAAACGATTTATATATCAGGTTCATAGTTTCAGCTATTACAACTGAGGAAGATGATGAAGAAAACAGCAGTACACCGAAACAGTTTTATTTCTGCTCGGTCTTGAAAGGATAAACCTCTCCCTTCTATCATTTAACTTTTCCAATTTTGACGAGTAAAAGAAAATATAGAAATTAGTCACTTCGGATTTTCAAATTTACTCCACTAAGGTAAATTTTCATTCATACGAATTTTTAGCAAATACTTAATCCAAATACTCCAGCCATTGGTAACACTAGGATTGTTGCTTTTAGTTGAATTTCATCTCTGGCAATTTAAATAAGAAGATCTGTACATCTATTTGCCATTATTTTATACACTCAATAACCATTTTCTTATAATTCTTCACATTTTTTTTAGAATACAAATCACCGCAATACGAACAACTTGGTTTCGATTTGGCTAAGGAGTGTCTCGTTAATGATGGCTATCCCAAGGAGATTCTTCAATTCGAATATGATCCCTCATTCCCGGTGCGTGGCCTGTGGTTTGACACACTCTACGGCAATCTATTGAAAGTGGACGCCTACGGGAATATTTTGGTCTGTGTGCGAGGCTTCGAATTTCTCAAACAGTGCGTACAAACAGGCATACACAAAAAATATATGAAAATATTTTATATCAATTGAATTTGCAAATCTAAGTTAAATATATTTCACTTTCAGTCACCAAGTGTACGAGCTGTATCCAAATAAATTTTTGAAATTGGATGAAAAACGCGTCTATGTGTTGAATACATTGTTCAATTTGCCCGAAACATATTTATTGGCGTGTCTCGTTGATTTCTTCACAAACAGCTCCGAGTATATAAGGTGAGTTGGGTCATTGGAAAGGGTTGCCATTCTTTTTTTTATATGCCACACATATACTGAAAGTTAAGGGTTTTTAAAATTGTGAATTTTCATTGGAACAATTTTAACAAATTTTGGTTAAAGTTTTCTTTTTTTATTAAATCGCGCAAAACTTGCTCGCGTGCTGGAGTTTTAAAACAGTAAAAAACAATTAGAAATTTATATATTAAAGAAATTAAAAAAAATATTTTCTATGTTTTCCCATTTATAAACTAATTGAGAGTAAAAATAAAGAATCTATTTACAAATGCAATATTTAAAAGATGCATTAAATTGGCTAATAAAAAAATTAAAGCCCCCAGCGAGTCTACAATAACTTTGCATTTTAGGGTTAACCCTCTGGTCTTTTGTGATTTGCCTATTGAGCTGTGCATTGGCGGAAATTTGTACCACAAAATGAGTAGTTTTCTAAAACTCTATGACCTTGATCTTTGAAGGCAGAATTAGGAATATTATCTTCATCTGCACCTTGTACTTCGGGATTAAGTTGAACGCCGTGTTAATCGGAAAAATTCTACACTTCGTACTCATATTCCGAATCATCATTTGATGAACCTTTTCTTTAAACACTTAGCTGTTTTACGATTTTTTTTATTTTCTATTTTAGTCACTATTTGAGACCTTTTGGTGGTGAGATTGATTTTGCGACTATTCGATATTCAGTAAGCCGTCTCAAGTCTTTAGTCTCAAAATAAAGTCATTACTTTCTCAGCTGGTCCTGACCAGGTCACAAAACAAAGAAATTGAGGAAAGTATTGAACACAGGCGAATATGAAGTAGCACTTGATCTGCCCCTTGGTCGCACGCAATATTTGGCTTAAATCTGTAAAAAAAATATCACTTAATTTTCAATACGCATAATTATAAAAAAAGCTGTTTTTTTTACATTTACTATATATTTATTTATTTATTTATTTATTTATTTAAGTCTATGAATATCGATCCTTACAGACTATGGAAAAAAGTAACTTAGTACAAGCTATTGATATACATATTACATATTTTCAATAAAGCTACAATATAGAATTTAAAAGATTCCAAAAGCGTTCCTTGAAAGTGAAAAGTCAAGATCAGCATTACTATTAAGGGAATTCAATTCACGTAAAGAGCGAGTAATGGGGGCATTACTGGCGTACTTAGTTTTAAAGTTATCCCCATGAAAAGGGTAAAAGTTCCGAAGAGATCGCTGGGGAACATTAAATCGAATCCGTTCCAACAAGTAAGGGCAATCAATGACTCCAGTTATAATACAATGAGTAAAGGACAGGCACAGTATAGACCTACGAGTTTCCAGGGACTTGAGATTTATAAGCATTACACGAGCAGAATAGGATGGCATGGGATCTGTAAAATTCAGAGACCGAAGTGCAAACTTAAGAAAAATTTTTTGTACACGTTCTATTCTATTGATAGCTAGCTGGGTACTTGGTCTCCAAATAAAAGCAGCATATTCTAAGTGAGATCTAACAAATGATACATAGAGTAACTTGATGGTATAGGGATCAGTGAATTTAGAAGCATTCCGTCTTACGAAACCCAACATGGAGAAAGATTTGGAAGTGATATAATTTATATGGTTATTAAAAGAGAATTTACTATCAAAAACAACGCCAAGGTCCTTAATATCACTAACACGCAGAAGGTCACATTTCGCTATATTGTACTTAGCAGGTATAATGTTAGAGATTTTGGAGTAAGTTATTTGGAAGCACTTAGATAAGTTCAGTGAGAGACGTGATTTCTGGCACCACAAGTAAAGCCGGTCAATATCAGTTTGAAGCTTAATGGCATCATCTGGGGTCTTAATCGCTGAAAAAATCTTTAAGTCATCAGCATAAAGCAAAAATTTAGCAAATGAAAAACAACTTTTGATGTCGTTAATAAATAGTACAAATAGGAGTGGTCCCAAGATACTTCCTTGCGGGACTCCAGAAAAGGCAACAAAAGGGTTAGACGAAATACCATCAAATGTAACAATACAACGTCTATTGCACAAGTAAGAGTTTATCCATTGCAGAAAGGCAGAATGAAAGCCAAGGCAAGCTAATTTTTCAATTAGGACTTTATGTGAGACTTTATCGAAAGCTTTCGAAAAGTCAGTGTAAATACAGTCAACCTGTAAACCAGCCGAGAAAGACTCAATGCAGTATTCACTAAAAACAGCTAGATTCGATACTGTAGATTTATTGGAGACAAACCCATGCTGATTTCGGCATATTAAAGATTTAACCGCAAAACTCAACTTTGCATTGACTGCGTGTTCAAAAATTTTTGAGATAGTCGAGACCTTTGAAATAGGCCTATAATTTCTAACGTCATTTTTATTGCCACTCTTAAAGATTGGCGTTATGGAGGTGAGCTTCCATGCGTCAATGAAACTCCCCGAGGATAAAGATTTATTGAAAATTACTTTCAGAGGATAGACCAAAGCAGGACAATTTTTTATTAAGACTGCTGAAAGTCCATCAACATCAGTTTGGGAGGAAGATTTCAATTTAAAAAAAGCTTTACTAATATCCTCAGATGAGAGGCATAGAGCACCGTAGTCCAAATAGTAGTCTAAGCTAGACGAAAAGTCACTCGGATGGTTTTGTTCTTCATTAACAAAATTTGATTTAAAAAAATCGGCAAATAAATTCAGCTATTTGATATCGATGAGTAGCTGCATTTATCGATTGTTTATAGTTCTAATTTTTACACATAGTATCTTCAATAATCGGTTCACATAAAATGCAGTAATAAGAATTTCGAACGGTTAATTTTACGATAATCATATTGTTTTAAATTTTAAAGTGCAATAAAGCTGTTGACATCAGAATTGAAGAATTATACAATATTGTGTGCTATCGATGAACACAATTTTCATTGAGGCTGATTGTGCATCTCTAGCTGAATATAAATCAGCTGATTGTCTCTAGTGCTTTTCATCAATGTCTTTGGTGAAATTTTTCAACACTGTTACTTACTGAATACGGAAATCGTCTCAAGTCACAAAAACTGTATCCAATTAAATGTCTCAAGTTTAGTGACTTGAGCTGAAACTGAGTTACAGAATACCGGCACAAAGTTATTATTCGTCGATTAGACGTGTTTATACCTTTAAATTAAGCCCCTTTGAAAATATTTACGCGGCGAATATCTGCTCTTTGCTAGAAGTCAATTACTATTTTTGGGAAAAATATTATGATCTGGGGAAAGTAGAGTCAGATGGATTCGACCAAATATTATTTATTTATATAAAAATAAACGATGAATTTAAAAACAGTTTTCCATAGTCACAGTAAAGATGAAGTCGACCCTGAAGTTAGTAGAAGCTGTTTTTTGACAAAGTGTTCAATGGGATCAGGGGCGGATCCAGAAACGATTCTTAGGGGCGGGGGAATAATTTTATAACTCAAATCTAGAGTAAGTGTTATTCGGAATGATAATCTGTGTGAAGTTGAATCGATTAGGAGAAAAATTGATACCTAAATGATAAAATGACCGACAGAAGAATAAAACATTAATGATCGAAGAGACAAAATTCATAATTTTTATTTTATCAAATTATACTACTTAAGTAAATACACGTTATAAAGAAAATTTTTTATAAAGCAACTAGAATTACAATTTGCATTTTAGTGACATTTTTATATAGCTTATTCCTGAATGATTCCAAAGCAAATTTCTGAATTCGATTTATCTCAAATACAATATTTTTACGGTATACAAGTAATCTATCAGACTTCGAGCTTTTGGGGAGGAAATTTTCCCCATTTCCCCCTGCTGGATCCGCCCCTGAATGGGATGTCTGCCAAAAACCGTTATAACTAAGCGAAACTTATTATATTTAACTTTAACTAAGCCGAATCATCTTCTGTATATTTATTCATATTTTCCTAATTTTGTTTTACAAATATTGTAAACACATATATTATACATATTTATGTTTTCATTTTAAGCTAAATCGGGCAACAAAAGCATTTCTAATCGCAACTTCATCATGCTTTTCTAATATCATCAAAATCGTATCAAAATTACGGATTTTTTTTAAACTCGATTTATGTGCCATCTTACAGATTAGAATATATATTAGATGTCCGTGCCAAGGGTCTAAATCGCTTTTTAAGTCAAGTTGTCAAAAATAAAACGGCCACATTTAGTATACTCATACATATAAAAAAAAGATATTTTCTTCTACTAGAGAGCGCTATAAAAATGCAAAGTTTTTATAAAATTTAAAAGTAGTGGTACTCTTTAATGGAAAGTTATAATAGCATAAAATGGAAACATATTTAAGGATTTTGCAGACATTTTGTATATCTGTACCATTATATAAAATTGATTACATGGGTAATGTTTGTCCCGATTTTAATAATTATTTTTATAAAATGAAAAACTTGCGCAAAACAATAGAGTGACATATCCATTTTCTAAAATAAAAACATAAAATTAAAACAGGCCAAAAAACGATAAGGTTTTTGCATCGGAATTATAAAATTCGTTACATTTAGATTCATGAAGGTGAGCTGGACCACTTTAAAATTACCTTTATTTTTGGGTGTTTTTTTTATTAATAAGAAGAAAGTTTTCAGAACCATGTTTCCAATAAAAATCACCTCAGCTCAGAAAATAGTTTAGGCTCTAAAGTTTTGCATACAAATATTACAAAAAATTTTCAACAGAATCATAACAATGAAATTTTGCATGCTGTCTTTGAACTTTTTTGGTAGATTGGTTTTAGAAAAATTTGAATGACTATGTTTGACCGATTTAGACCAGAGATATAATAGTGGAACTTTATTTTCTTACCCTTTTTAGTTATTTGTAATAACTCCATTTATGTCGCAATTTTTTTTGCACAAATTTCATTACTATGATTCCGTTGAATCAATTTTTAAACAATGCAGATTTTTTAAGCATACATGTTTTTCATCTGAAGTATTTTTTTTTAATATTAAAACAATTTCTTTTAATCTGTAAAAAAAACCCTCCATTTTTGGAAAGCATTTTGATATTGATCCTGCTCACTTAGATCTTGATGTTTTTAGAAATATTTTGGCGGAAGTCTTAAAACATAATAAATTGTATGATTCCGGGGAAAACCGATTTTTTTTTTATTTTTGGTGAGAAGTCCTGAAAATTAGATTATTAATTATTTCATACCACATTATTTGAAACAAAAATTATTCGCTGTCATTTTTACGATATCGCCAAAAATGAGCATTTGGATAATGGTTGTAATTTTCACGTTGTAAGTATTAATTGTTAATTATGAACGTGGTCTAAGGCAAAAATAAACATAACTTGAAAATGACGCGGGACCCTCTTTGCTCAGTCATCAAGTAATATTGTTGAAATGGTAGACAATAAGTTCCTTCTACCGAATGAACGTGATTTTGGTTTCATAGTAATGAAAATAAAAAAAATCCTGAGCTTTATTATGAATTGATAGAAAAGTGTAGAAGGAAAAATACATTTTCGATAAAACAAATTTCGCAGTCGGATTTTATTTTAACAAAATCACTAGAAGAAACTATAACAAGAAGAGTAAAAAATACCGTAGGAGAATCTGTGTATTGGCTGCAAATGGATGAGATTCCTGAAAAATTAACCTTATAAAATGTAAAAAAAATTTTTTTTCGAAAATTCTAAATTCCACGTTTTATATCTTTCACCCAAAAGGGGAAGAACAAAAATATACGGAGCTAATAAAATACTTCTATTATTATCCAGAACCAGACCAGTAACGGAAGAAAGAGAAAATTTTCGGTTTATTTTTAAAAAGTTCAAAATTATCGTACGGTGCAAAGATACCGAAAAGAAATAAAAATAAAAAAATATGGATCGAAAAGCAGAAAAAGAAAAAAGAAAGCACACGAGTTTGAAGTTTTAAAAATTTACAATTGTATGTAAAACTGTATTAAGCCTGTTCCAAACAATCATAGGCAGCTAGACTTTTTTGGAATTCAGCGGAAGCAAGCAATACTTGTGCAATTAAAAAAAAAAAAAACTACTTGCCTTAGTAAAAATTACGTGTTTCTTAAAAAATAAGCGCGAGGATGCCTCAAATTGTTAAGAAAGTTTAACGAAAAGGATTTGACAATAATTTATTACCGCCAACACTTAAAATTTTTAAATGAGACGTTGGATGCACAAATTTGGCAAAGTGCCCAACATTTCCGGCAGTGATAGCGAAGCTCGTAGGGGAATATTAAAACTTTTCCCTAATTGAAATGTAAATGTGCGCGGCTTAGATAAAAACGCTTAATACAAAAAAAAACTGTTGGCTAATTTTATATGCAAAAATCGCTTGAATCTTAAACGTTAATATTGAATTTCTTTAATTATCCACTTACAGCGAGAAGACTGGTGTTAAGGCTGGCGAGCTGTTTATGTCCTTCAGATCAATTTTCCAGGATGTGCGACGTACCATCGATTTTGTGCATATGAAAGGCAATTTGAAGCAGAACACAATCGAAGTACTATTGAATATATATTTTTCTAGCAAATTTTCTAAAATAATAAAAAAAAAATTGTTTACGCATATTTTGCAGAATTTGGATCACTACGTTAAAAAGGATCCCCGTCTACCCATGGTGCTCTCTCGTATACGCGAATCTGGCGCCAAAGTTTTTTTGCTCACCAACAGTGACTACAAATATACCAATATTATAATGTCGTATTTATTTGATTTTGCGCACGGTGCGAGAGCCGACGAGCCACATCGTAGTTGGAAAACTTACTTCGATGTTATAGTGGTGGATGCGGCGAAGCCACTTTTCTTCAGCGAAGGTACAATACTCCGGCAAGTGGACACAGAAACGGGCGCATTGAAAATCGGCACTCATATGGGCCCATTACAGCAGGGCAAAGTCTATTCGGGTGGTTCATGTGAGGTATTCACTTCGTTCATCAATGCCAAAGGCAAAGATGTACTCTACGTCGGTGATCACATTTTCGGTGATATACTGAAATCGAAAAAGATACGCGGTTGGCGTACATTCCTGATTGTGCCAGAGTTGGTGCAAGAGTTGCATGTGTGGACGGCTAAGTGTCAGTATTTTGCAGAGTTGCAGCAATTAGATGTTATGTTGGGTGATATGTATAAGTAAGTTTTGACGATTCATCAATCATTTTTTAAGTAAACTAATACTACTCTTTTTTTTTTTACAACGCAGAAATCTGGACTCGAGCGCCAAGGAGAAACCAGATATTTCAAAATTGCGTTCCAGCATACGCGATGTCACCCATAAAATGGACATGGCATACGGCATGATGGGCTCCCTCTTTCGTTCCGGTTCCAGGCAAACATTCTTCTCTAGTCAAGTATCTAGATATGCCGATTTATATGCGGCAACTTTCCTCAATCTCTACTATTATCCCTTCTCGTATATGTTCCGTGCGCCGGCCATGTTGCTGCCACACGAATCGACGGTAACCCACGAGCAACGTTTCCACATGGAGACCCCGCCCATACAACGTTCCCGCAGCAAGAATGAAAGTGTGGATGGTGCATTGAGTACGATACCATCGCCTACCGAAAAACCTCAGGAAATTGTAGCGCCTGTCGAACATGCGGATGGTAAAGATGAGGAAATTGAAAAGCTAGCTGAAGAAATCAAGGTAAATGGTTTAATTTCAAATTGTGTACGTTCTGTGGGGCCATTAAAGATAAGCTAGTTCAAATAATTCAAATAACTTGTTCTGGCTTTAAAGTAGAGCTTTTTGATTTCGGGAAATTGAGTTCTCGGTACAGTCCTAGGTATCGCCGTTCTCATGACAAATTTCGAGTATTTATCGAGTCGAGTACTGCGTATGTATTTACAACGAATATCGTGGATCGAGAATCTCCACCTCGCGAGAAATTGCGTCTCGAGGAATCTCAAGAAAGCAAGGGATCTACTTTAAAGCGACAACTGTAAGTTCTAAAATTTCTAATGTGTTAAATAGTTTTTAAAAACCCATGAATTTTACCTTAGACCTGAATTCAGGATGCCTAAAACGCTTAGGTTAGGGTTTGTTCGGCGGCAATCTCCGTAGTGGGAGTCAACTAAGAATGACTTCGTACTCCTAAGAAACCTTGCCAGTACCCTGATTTCGATTGACCTGAGATCGTCCAGCTCATTAAGGCAATAGCTCTCCAAAGCTTCAGTTCTCCTTTTTTTTTTAGCAAGTGCCGAACAATGGTAGATATTATGTTGGTCTCCTCCTACTCCTCCAAGGAGACCTTAGTCTTCCTGCATGTGCGCCTACCAAACAATCCCCGGTTAGGACTGCACTCGTCATCTTAATGCCCTGCCTATCAAGGTTAAGGGAAGATTTCGTTCGTTAGCCACTCATCGATGGCCAGCGTACTTTTGCATTTTGGCAAGTGGGTTCAGCTTGTCACCTGCTGTTAAAAGCACGCTTAGAACAACTCCAAAATGTTTTTCAGGTTTTATGTAGTAAAGATATTTACTCTCAGCGATATTCACATGAACATGTATTCCATTTTTTTTCGACCTATAAATTAATGTTGCAGAAAGTATGTATTTATTTATTTAATCTAGAATAGAAACATTCATTGTGAAGTCCTTCAATCCACAAAGTCATAAAGTTTCATAAACTCAAAGTTGTGTTATTTTAACCCCTTTTGCCCGGCAATCCAACCATAAAAAATATAAATTTTAAGCTACTTCAAAATTTTATAAGTTTATGACTTAACAAAACGTTATGACATTCTGTGAGCCACCTAATTATATGTACTTATATAATTTATTTGTCAGACAAATAGTTTCTATTTAAATTTCCGTGGCATTGAGAAGATGTATAAGTCCTTATGACTCTATTGGTTGGCAAATCTGAATCATACATAAAATTTCTGCTAAAAACTATGTAGACAAACCAAAGCGAATTTATAAAAAATGGTGTACTAAATATAACAAATAATTTAATTTTTTATTCAATATTTTGTTATATTTCGTTACATTTTGGTTATCTTTCGTTACATTTGGTATACTTTCTGATAGAAGTAGCGTAGAAATTTATGGGGTAGGCAACCACTTTTTCGAAACTCAAGTTTTTTTTGTGAATTCAGGGCAATGAAAAAGGGCAGGAGATAGTTTCATTTCGAACTTTTGATATTTTTAGGAGTGGGTAACTATCAATACATAGTATATTAGGTTTTATTTACTAAATCCAGGTTTTCATATCAAATGAAAAAGCTTTGTTTTAAAAATTAATTAAAATATTTTTCATAAAACTTTAAAAGGATAGCCCAAGATGTTTCAAGAGACAAGTTTTTAAAGGCTGTTCTGTTTTTTTTTTTTGGATCATCTAATTTTTTTATTTTAAAATTTGACAAGAGGTTTCTTTCATTTATATCAGGTAGTTAATATGACGAAGTGACTGTCGAATTTATTTTATCTTGATCACAACGATAAAAAAGATATATAAGTTTGAAATTCGAAATATTTCGAAAGTTATATGAGTTTTTTGTATTATGCTTTTATGATATCAGTGCTGTTAAGTTTAGATTACGATAAGTAATCAAAATGATAACTTGAGTTCCGGATTCATAATGATTAAACCAATTCGCTTCTATAATCAAAAAATTAGTAATCAATTTAAAGAGGAATTAATCAAAACAAAAAAAAAAACTTATGATTATTTTGCAATTAACGAAAAAAATACAGAAATTGTCAAACGAAATAAATAAAAAAATAATCTAACTAATTTTTGATTTTTCTTAATTATTCTAGTTATATATAATTATTATCTCTTGTCTACTATAAAGAAATGTAGTTACTTGTTTGAATGGTTTAATGCTCATGTGTAGGAAATACAAATGGCCTTTTCTTCTTTCCTATGCTCTTCCATTAGAGAGTGTTGTCCTACTACTAATTTTCAGTAATCAGTAAATTTTTGCTCACATTGAATTTTGATATGCATTATACCTAGCGTTTATATAACACAACATTAGCAACGTTGGTTACTTTTTGTGCCCTTTAGAAATAAGCTATTGATTGAGTAAGTGGTTGTAATTTATAACCTTCATATAAAAATGCGAAATGTAATCAACAGTGTGTCTCCCTCTTGTTCGAAATTTTCCAGAACTGTTTCGCGTAAAAATTTCTTAAGCAGTACGTAGTTCTTATGAAGTTTTCTACCCTTTCAAACTACGATTTTATACGGTTTTTTCTTGTAAAAGAGAGCAGAAGGAGAATCCTGGTTTGCAACAGAAACAAATGCCCGCTTCCATCAATCTTGAATAAAAATTTTTGTACACTCCTTTTTTTTTGACAGAAGGCATACGAATCTTAGGTTAGGCGACCATTTGGTCCATACTGCAGTTTTCATACAAAATAACAATTTAATCTTAGTCTTTATATTTAGTTTGGTTCAATAATTTAATAATGGTTGCTAAATATTATTATTTTATTATTTACTCAACTCTGGTAAAACCCAGCACCAGTGGCCTGCTCTAAAAATGCTTCTAGTTCAGGAGCTCGAAAGCGAGGAATTTGTAGTTGCTGCAAGTCTAAGTCTGATGTAAAATGCTCCATTTGCAGTGCGTTTATTTGCAAAACCAAAAGAAAAACATTTTTTTGCTCATCATGTAGTGCCAAAAAATATCGAACAAACTAATAAATACTTATTTTTGGAAAATTAATGTAAAGAAAATCAAAGAAAATATACTATGGACCAAATGGTCCCTTAACCTAAGATTCGTAATTTTCAATTTATCTTAGTCCAGTTTTAAGTCAGAGAATTAAATTTTCGCACATAATATTGTTTTATAAAAAGACCACCTGAGCTGAAAAATTTAGACAGTATATATCACAGTTCCAAAGGACCTTACCAAGCCTAAGAACTAACTTTAAAACCCCAAGTCTTGACTTAATTCACCCTAGGGCATGGTTGCAAAATTCAGAGGGAGTTGATTATTTTTCTTGAAACGGCGTTATCAATAGCTTCTCTTATTTTGTGTTCATAATTTTAATTTTGAAAATCGTTCAGGTTTTACACAGCTAATTAATATGAACTCTTGAAAAACTAACTACTCACTTTTGAACCGTACCAACTAATCAAAATAATTATTCTTTATTTTTCAGTCAATGAATTCGGCTGGTTCGACCAACTCCACAGTGCCACATACACGACCACCAACACCACAAACCGTGACGCACACACACGACGAGGACTACTCGGAAGAGGAATCGGACCAAATTCCCAAATGCGAATGTCAGCGACAGCAAGATGATACCGATTAGAATGGGGCATCATCAGTATATTTACAATGTGCCCCTGTGTAACTTCGTTTGTTGCCTCGGGGCGAGCACGAAATATAAAAGAAATTATGATGGATAAAAAGAAGGAATTTATTGTATTGCCTGTAACGGGCGTATCGCATTGTAGCGATGTATTTGATATTCTTCAGAGATTTCTTTCAATGCGACGATTTTATACATGATTTTCCGTTTTTTACTTATGCAGAGAATTTAATTTGTATATTATTATTTAGTATAATTAATGTACCTTTTTTATTTAGATTCATACGTAACATGTTTCTTTTTTTTTTTAAATTTAATTATTTTGCATTAGAAAACTATGATTGAATAAAATAAATAACATTTAGCAAAGTGCATTTCATTTAGATGAATTATCGCATTATTAATTACTTCTATTTTTGTTGAATTGGATATCTAGTTTGTGTGTAATTAGTTTACATAATTTCGATTAAAATAATGAAATAATAGAATACGACTTCTGACAAATAAAAGAACATACATACACTGAATAAGAAGCTAAGAGAAATGTTCCTTATTCGTATTTTCTATCTGAAATTGAATCCCTTTTGGATACGAATATTCTTTTGAGATATTTATGTTAGATCAATGCCTTTCGACCGCTTTTAATGGATTGCAGTTGGTCGAATTCTCATTTACGTGAATAACTTTTGCTTCAATGTCGAAATCATCGACCCCGGTAAAGGCATTGAATTTGGATATGCGACTGGAAAAGAAGCGCGACACGAGAAATAGTCGGCCAGTTCTCTGGTTTAATAACGACAAGCTTAAGTGTGGCGTCTTCTTTCGATGGGTACCGAGCTAAAATCCTGGCCGGAGCCATTAACATCAAAAATGATAGAAGAGCATAGTAATAAAAGAAATGGCAAACCTCAGAAACTAATTCTGCCATGGAAAAAGTGCTCACAAAAATAACATTCGCCGTTTGAAGTCGGCGTGAAGCTGTAGTTAAAACATCAAGACACATTGTAGGAGAAGCCAAGCAACGGTGCGCGCGCCAATTTTTATTGTTAAAAAGTTCAACACAACAACAATCTGTTCAAAGACATGATATATGCTGGGTGGTTTCCTATTATATGAAAACAGACTTTTAAACCCACATATTGCTTGAAAAAAAATACCTACGAATGGCGAATTTTTCGTCGCGAATGTTTGCTGTCAAAACTACAATACACATGACATATAAGAGAATGTTCACAACCAAAGCGAACAACGAACATTTGCGGCAAAATATTCTCCCTTGTGGCTATATGTTTAGTATACTCATAATTTTAAATCGAAATTGAAAAATTAGCTACATTAGTTTATTGTCACCTAATTTCGTTGTCACCGTAGTTGTGTTTTTTGAGCGAAATTTTTGGGCGAACATTGCTAAGGCGGTCGCAGTTACGTCTTTGCGACGGCGAATACCGCAGACGATGATTTTATGAGCAGTATGAACATTATAGCGATATATATGGCATTTTCATTTTAAATTAAACCTTTTTAAAACTAAATGAAACTATTTTCAAACTAAACGAACCCTTTTTCAAATTAAACGAAACTATTTGCAAAATAAGTAAAACTCTTTTCAAAATAAATGAAACTTGATTCCAAAGAAATTAAACTTTATTCAGCTTAAATGAAACCATTTCCAAATTAAATTAAACAATTTCTAAGTATATTAATTTAATTAAACAAACAATATGTTATAAAATATGAAATTAATGAAGGGCTTGTCCACTCGCCGCTTTCGGGATTTGGATGATCATGTCCATAACGTAATTCGAACAATCATTTTGATTAATTTGTGCGATACTTTCTTCAATTACGCTGACTATGTTATGCTCAGTAGTTAAATCACTTAGTAATGATCGGGCATAGGATTTCAGCTTAGAGTTACAAATGGTTCAAAGAAAAAGCATAACCAAATGATATTCTGATCTTTTGCTGTTGTTGCTTCCGACAGATGGCACAACGCCGAAACCGGTTTGTCTTAAAACCAAATTTGACAAGGGATGGCGAAGATTCGTTCCAAAATACGTCATAACCAAATGGTTCATTAAATATATAACAATGGTTTAATTTAATTTTGAAAATGGTTTAATTTTATTAGAATAAAGTTTCATTTATTTTGAAAAAAATTCGGTTATTCTGAAAATAGTTTTATTTACTTTGAAAATAGTTTCGTTTAGTTTGAAACAGGTTTAATTTAAAATGAAAATGCTATATAGAGTATAGTGAATTAAGAAGAAAATGCTCCACCTCGGAAAGTATTCAGCCTTGCGGCGGATGAAGAGGAAGGTATTTTCTAGCTTGGCTTGGTGTATCTAGTTTGCGCCAGTTGGCAAAGCAAAGGAACGACTCGCGTGCTCTATTGGTATCGGAAAAATCATCTAGGCGGCCATAGCGCAGATTAAGAAGACAAATGTCTGCCTTTATATAATAAAATAGTAGGAGCTTAAAAAAATAACATTTTGTATCAGAAAAAGAAGTGGGCGGCAGAAACACAATACAAAATGACAGCGCGATGTTGGAGTTAGCAGGGAAATGTGGCTTGATTGGACTTAGCAGAAAGTCTTTTCATAATAATTATCAGTGAGGACCTTTGTTTTAAATTCTGAAAAAGGGAACTATTTCGGGACGACTTGGGTACTTTTTTTGAAAAAGTTCGGGAGCATTTTGGCTCTCGTTCGGAATCATTTCGAAACCGGTTCTACATTTTAAGGATTAAAAAATTCTGACTCATAAGTAGTATGCAAATATTTTTATAATATATGTATGTAGATCGCATGATAAAAGTCTCGTGAAGGCTTAAGCAAATTTGTCTCACTCGTAATTATAACGAAATATAAGTCTAAAAATAATTGTTACCAATGAGCTAAACAATTTATTTTGCTGAGAATTATTACGAAACAACTTCTATATTATAAGTCGAAAAATAGTAGTTATCGATTACTTAAAAATTTTGCCCACTCATTGTTATACTTAGAATACTTACTAAATTCCAGTCTCAATGTAATTGTATCGAGGTCTTAAAAAATTTGTATTATACTACGAAAATTTTGCTTTTTATAAAAAGCTCGACATTTTCTATCAACATTTAGACCTGTCACCACATAGCACTTAATACTTTTTGTGGAAGTTCGACAAAAATTATGGAAAAAACGTGGAAATGTTCAACTTTTAATAAGAAACAAAATTGTGATCTTTTTTAAATTTAAGTGGAAATATAAAGAACTAGACGTGCTGGACTATAAGTCTATTCAGCTATCTGTACGTTGCCCTCTTTCAGAAAAATACCATTGTTACTCTGTTGCAAAATTGCTGTTGGAAAATTTGAATGAGTTTTCTAAAACACAAATAATTATTATTCTGAGACTATAATAATTCGATACCTATGTATATTCTTTCGATTAATATGTCAATTGAGTGAAAACCCGTATTTAGCAGGTTTTCGCTCTAAAACGCTGGACACACTACAATGTAAATTATTGAATTGCATTCAAATTACTTCGCTTAAACCAAGTGCACCCACACTTGGCGTTCCTAATTTATCTGGATAGCTCTGTGCTTTTTTTTTACTTGTGATTGAACTAATTACTACTACCATTTTATATAATTTTACTACTACTACAACCAAATATAATTGAAATAAGATCACATGACCAATTTGTTTATAAAGTTAGAAAAATAGGGTAATTTTTATTTGTTTGGCAACATAATGTAAATTAGTTATCCACACAAATTTTTTCTCGAAAATGGTTTTTGTAAGGAATAGCCAATTACAATAATTAAAAGAAAATTTACAAAAATGTACATTCGATGATATTCATGATTAATTAAAAGAAAGAAATGTGAAGTTAACATAAAGCGACTAAGTCATTTTCACCACTAACGGTTGAAATATAGACTTCACAATAGGCTTTACTAAAAAGGAGTCGCGCCTCCTTTAGTCTCAATAACTGCCTTAATTCTTGAAGCCATGGAATTCACTAGGACCTCAATTGATTTCCTTATAACGGAACCATACCAAACCAGTTCTAAAATCTTTATCAATTGACTTTTATTTGTTCGCTTCTGTTTAGCAACTTCACACTTCATTATGTGCCATAAGTGCTCAACAGGGTGTCAATCTGGCGAGTTTCCAGATCAATCCAAGCGTTGAATCCCTAGATCGTTAAATGTATTGGCTAACTAAAAATAAAAATTCGATCTGAATAGGACCAATACATACACCAATATTGTATAGATGTTTTATACAAGATTTGTTTGCTATCAAAACTTATCCATTTTGAACGATGGCATGGCGCTGCGTCATCCTGGAAGATTAGGCGATCCGTATTCGAATAATTATCTTCAATTGCGGGTACAAAAAAATTGTTTAACCACTGTCGCATATTTTTGTGCATTCCTTATTTCAACAACAAGGTGTAGAGGCCCCAAAACATGGTCAGCCCCAAGTCATTTGACTTTGAGGAAACTTAACTTTCTTTACTATACAATTATCCTGGAAGCTCTCACCACCTGAACGGTGCACGTAAAGCAAATTTTGTGAGCTTAGCAATTTGCTTTCGTCAGACCTCATAATCTGTTGCCAATCATTTCGATCCCAATTTTGGTACTTTTTAGCCCAAGAAATTCGTGCAGCCTTCATTTTTTGTGTTAATAGTGGCGTTTTGGCAGGGCGTCTTCCATATAAACTCACATCTCTAAGCCGTTCTCTCCCATATTTAATTCTATGTATATCTCTTTGTAGAATTGGCACAGAAGTTAGTTCTATCTCTGTCTCTAACATTTAGATACACGCGTGTTTTTTAATACATATAAATTTTATTGTGTAATATCTTCTATTTTTAATTTCAGATCATGAAAGAAAGCTTCTAGAGGTATAAAAATCAAGGAGCAGTTGAGTGAAATGCGTCGCCCCGATAAGTTGTGGGAGAACATATACTTGGATTATTATCCATAAAATTTAGAGCCGACAATGATTTGTTCGTGATTTGGTTCTACCGCATTTCATTTCAAATTTATTAACAGATTTTACTAGCCGCAATTACTTGGATTCATCGTAATTTGCTCATAATTTAAGAATGAGCCATAAATTACGATATTGTGTTCGGGCTTTAAGAAGACGACTTATTTATGTTCGAGTACTTATGCCAAAATCATAACTTCAGCAACAAAAGAAGCAAACCAGCAAATTCTTGATATAATATTTTTTATTTTGATTGTTTTAAACGTTATGAAAGCTTAGGGTTATGTTAAAATGTCTACATTTTCTGCGCAAATAAATCCTTACTGCCGTTTAATGGCATTCGTATCACATGTGAGCTCATTGTAGATGTGCTCATTAATGTTAGGGTTCTTCAGCTCAGTCACGAGCTCAATAGCATCATCCTGAAATTGTCAAAAAAAAAAAAAGAGCAGTATTATTAAATTGCTGCTGTGAATAGAAACGTCAATGAAAAGCGCCATGCCAAAACTCACAGAGAATAGCACATTTTTAGCATCTTTTTCGTATGGACCGAAAACGGCAAAGACATCGGAGAGCTTGCCAGTTTTACCAAACTTCGACGAAATCGAGACAAAGAGATGTTTGATGGTTTCCTGTTCAACTGGCGTCATGCTCTCACGAATGAAGACCGCTGTTGGTAAATTTACTTCCAAATTACAAGTATGATATTCCGTGACGGGTTTCACTTCCAAAGTAGGGCACACAAGCTGCTTGTCCTTGAGCTGCTCTAATTCACTGGAGTGCACAATCATGAGATTCTTTTCGGTGGACGGTGTAGTCTGACAGGGATTAATGTTGCGACGTTTGTTCAAGAAAATCGCCGCCCGATGAGCGCGTTCATTTTGTGCATCAAAGTTACTGTATAGAGAGAGAGAGAGGGGTTTTCAAAATTAGAATAAAGAGTGAAAAATACAAAATTTTTTTCGCTTGACTACTCACATCGGCAACTTTTGCACATCCTTGCTGACGCTGGGTTCTACAACGGCAACATAAACATTATCGGGTCCATAACTTTCATAAACGATTGGTTTGAGTTTATCATCGCGCGCCTCTTTATAATTTCCGGCATGCACTGCCACCAAATCGGCCTTATTCTCCGTAACTGCACCCAAACAATCATTCTCCTGCACACATTCCAACTCCGGACGAATGTCACGAGAGTAGGCGGCACGGCGCATCGTATCGCATTTGGCCAACTCAATGTCGGTCTGCACGCAGAGACGTATCTTCCGAATGGCACTACCATCACGTTCGATCACATCTTTGTAGCCCGCACGCTCCAGATAGACTTTCGGTTCAACAGCCTCGGGTTTGCTGTGATAAACGGCATTTTCGTTGATAAGCAAATGTTGTGCAGCGTCTTTGTTCTGGGCATGTAAACCGTTCTCAAAGAATTTCTCAAGACGATTTTGCAAATTGTGCAATTTCTGGTCACCATTTACCGAATCGGCGTTTGAGATATAGCCAGTCCATGGACGTTGCGCCCAAGAACAAGCCGGACCAGTAACTGGGCGGCGGCTGCCATCCTCACAGAGATATTCGAAATCGGCGGGGTTGCCTTCGGCCGTCGAGCCGGGTGCGAGCTGAAAATGTGGAGGAAAGTTAAAGCAAATATTTTTTTTTTTTTTGCATTTCATATTCAATACTCACGCCAAAGTATTTCTTGATATATTGCACCTTGGTGAATGCTACCTCACCCTTGCCTTTGTCTAAGCAACGAATTGCACCATCATAACTAGAGAATTTGTCAGGGTAATTGCATTGTTCGGGATTCTCACAGAGAGCGCACAAGTTTGAGTATTTCTTCTCTGTAGAATAAGCAGAGGATTATAATTAGCTGTTCAAGCGTTCGCTTAATTTCTATACTTACTCAGCAGGCGGTCAGTTTCCGGATATGGCGAGTAGGTGCCAACCAAACAGGATTGTGTAAAGAACTCCGACAGAGCCTTCAGCTCGCGTTCGGTGGCGGTCAATTCGGGATCCAATGATACTTTAAGAATTTGTGTATTTTTCAATTTTGTAATAGGAATCTGCAAGCGAAAGTTTAAAAGTTGTTTTGAGTGGTAGAAGAAAGCAACTAGCAAAAGGCTAAACTCGAGAAAAAAATATGATTAGCAACTTGAAATAAAACTACTTTTGCATAGCTTCGCGTGTTCACTAACCGGTAATTCGAAAAAGAGACCGGTATAACTGTTTTAATAGCTTCTGATTACTAACTATATATATGTATGCAGATGTGTACGTATATATGTGTGTGCGTATGTATGCACATTCATTTGATTGGCTTCGTTGTTTAACTAATTTAGATATTAAGCGCAATTGAGCGAGACTTGTGGAGACTGTGGAATATTTTAACTCCTTAAATCAAATGAATGTCATGTAGAAGATAGATTAAAGATGCAAATATGCTGATAATCTGATAAATGGTTGATAAATTTGTAAATGGGGATATTATAGATTCATATTGCAAAATTATAATTTCAAATTATCCAATGGCTCTAGAATTACACTGTGGAACAAATTCAGGTTAGCAAAAGTTAGGTCGATTCTGAGAGTGAGGGATGAAAATAGAGGCTAAATAAGAAGACCCGTAACGCAGCGTTTGTTTATGTTAGTTCGAATTTTTTTCAATCGACCTTCGAACTTTGCAGTCAGCATATTGTTCATATGGTTTTTTGGCTACAACTCGTCGTCGTTAATTGATATTTTTTCAATCTGTTAAAGCCAAATTATTGCTAGAGACCTGTGCAAACATTAAAATTTAAAAAAAAAATGATTTAGAAAATTTTTGTAGTGCTTATGAAGCAGAATGTTGAAATTTTTTTTTTCATACTTTCTGAACATATTTTCCACAATAGGCTACATGAAAGTCTTGTTCCTGAAATGAAAATTTTGTTGCCGTTGCTCCACATTAAACTTGGCATTGCTAAAAATTTTTTTAAATGTATCGCAAAAAGTAACGTCAAAATTCAAAAAGGGGTTGTTAATGGTCCCGACATACCGAAACTAATGCGTCGTCAAGATTTTGACCAAGTTCTGACAGATCGAGAATTAAATGCATGGCTCGCATTGAAAGCAGTCATTAAAGGACTTTTGGGTAAAGAACGCAAAGACAACTACAGGCAATCTGTTGCAAACATGTTGGCAGCTTTCGATGAAATTGGGGTTAATATGACGTACAAAATTCATCTCTTGCATCAACTCGCTCAACAGTTGCCAACTGAATCTGATGAGCAGGGCGAACGTTATCACCAAACTGCGCTTCCATTTGAAATAAGGTAACTATAGAGTGTGCATATTTTGAATTCCTTGATTTTTCTAATATCTTTGTCAGAGTGCACAATTTGAATATGTTAACGATTGAAAACTATTTTCGTTTCAGGTACAGCGGAAAGAAATCTCCAGATGCAATACTCGCTGAAATTTGTTGGTGGTATAAAATATTTTCATATATTTTATATTTTTATAATTTCGTTGCGTCGAAAGTTTGTTAAAACTGAGAGATGCTGTCTTTTAATCGGCTAGTAAAACTAAAAAAATATTAAACATGGAAAGAGTTCGGAAGAGTTTATTTAACAGGTTATTTTTGATCTTCTGTGCTGATTTAACCCTTCGCATCGGTGAACGATAAAAATTCGTAAATGTATGTACTTTCAATGGGTAACCAAAATCAGCCACATCATTTGCCAAATATTTCTCAAATAATTTGAATGAGTTATTAAAAATTTAAGGCTCATTGTTAAGCGAAATTTAAATTATGTTTATAACAATTATTATTTTGTGCGATTTATAATCAAGATCGCCTGACAAAATGCCGCGATGTCCTAAGGCGATTTTATTGAAACAGGAGTTATTAAATTGAAAGTTTAAATAACTCTTTGGAAAGACGTCATTTTCAAAACTATTATACTAATTTTTTACACAGTCAAAAATAAAGGGCAGAGTTGTAAAAGATTATTGGCATGGGAGCATAGACATATTTGCAATTAATATTCCCTTTCCCTCTTTTGAGAAAAAAATATTTTTTTTTTTTTGATTTCGGCAGAGATATTCTCTATATTCGTTAATATAATTTTATATTATTACTAATTGCCTACTAGATATTTTAGATATTGAAACGAATAACATTTTCTTTTGTCGAAATATTCTATACCTTACCATGGCTGTCATATTTTCGTGTTTTTTTCCTCAGTATTCTCTGAGGGTTGTTTGCTCTTTGCTCAAAATGCTGCTATCTCGTCCTAAATAAAAATCCAACGTTTTCTACCCGCTACCACACTTTAGGATCTCAAATTGTTCTCACAATGGTTTTATTCGAAGGTCTCAATTTTGACACTAAATGCAAGTTATTTTCTCATTTTATTTCGTTCGGTAAACCAAATTGATGATGGAAGTTAAGCAGGGTGAACTTTTTCTTTGTTATTTTCCCACATGAAGAATGCAACATTTTCGAAGGTTGCATGGCAATTTTTTGGTAATATTGCTATTAAATGAGGAGAAACTTTTTTTTGAAAAAAAAAAACGAAAAGCAAAGGTTTGAAATCAATACCATACCCAGAAATATTTAATTTAATATTTAATAAATTTTCATAAAATTTTCTCTTTTTTCAATGAGAATTTTAATATTCTTTTCCCATTGAACACCACTTTTTGGAAAAATTTCCGAACAGCGCCAGCAAAAAAAACATATAAAAAATCAATTAGAATTTCAGTTCATACTATTGGGATTTTTGACTATTCTGATTAAAATATTTGAAAATTTTACGAATTTTTTTTTGCATTTTCGTTAATTTAGCCTAAAGTTGGAAACTTTGATTGACATATATAATTTATATTAAAAACAACTTATATTTCTTAAAAAATTAATAACATTTTTTGAACAAAATTTTTTTTGTATGGAAAAATTTTCGAACATCCCCAGCGAAAAAAAAAGAAATATTAACTAAAATTTTAGTTCATACTTTAAAAACTGGGATTCTGATTAAAATGTTTGAAAATTTGAAGACAATTTTTCGAATTTTGTCAAAAGTTGGAAACTTTGATTTATATAATTTATGTTAAAAAACAACCTGTGTATCTCAAAAAAAATTATTAAAAAAAAAATTTATGAAAAATCCAGCAAATGAAAGTGATTTTTGGAGAGTTGTGTAGAGAATGGAGCACCAAGATATTACCCGAAATTTTTCTTTGGGTAAAATCATGAAATGTTTCAAACGATCAGTTGTTCCACAAAAGCAAAAAAAAAGGTTATAGCGAAAAATATTAAAGTAAATTTTAATAATTTTACAGCATTTGAAAGAAATTACATTATTTTTTTTTTTTTGATTTGAAAGAAAACTGTTGGATGTTTATATAGGAAAAATGTAGTTTTGTGTTACCGTAAGTTTTGATTGTTAGGCTCTTTTTACTCTAACTCTACACTCTCAGATTTACAGATTTATTTTTGCGAGTAACTTTATATTAACTATTATACCCATATAACTTTTCACCGATTCCAACTTAGTACCATGAGTTTCTCTGAGTTTGGACCAACCCTTGTATCTTCAGTGGAAAAAAACTGAAAAAAAAACATTTTGTCACTCACCTTATAGCCCACATTGCGTCCGAAGCCAGTGTGACAGGATTTCTTGCCGCGTAAATCTTTCATACTCTTAATATCCGAATTTTTCTTCACCAAAATAATACCCTCATAACGGAACTCGGCTGCAATGAAAAACACGACACTTAACACAAATCTTACACAATCTTTCGAACTCTCCGGTACGGTACATTCTCTCATGCGGATGAGTATCACCAACTAACTCTACTCACCATCCTTATCCTCCTTGGTGCGTATTTCCGAAATAACGCGATAATCCTGATTTTTAGTATGATAAGCGACATACATATCCTCTGGTTCACTGGCCAGCACATCAGCCTTACGTTGATTGATTTTATCCAAACAATCGATACGATCACGTCCGGCTACACATTCCATTTGTATGCCCGCCTCTGAGGGGTCCTTTAGCAGATCCAGGCAATCATTGTAGAATTGTTGTGGCACACACATGCGATCTATTTAGATATTTTGAGTTTTGTTTTAGTTTTTATTAGCAAATAATTTTTTATGCAAATGGAAGTAGTAGTTGAATTAAATATTCTAATTAAATATCTAGGTGGCTTACAAATTTGATCGTCAGCTTGCACCAACGCCAAAGTAGCCACGCCCAACAAGGCCGCAGCTAAGTAAATTTTATTTGTATAACCCATTTTAGCGTTGCTTATTCACACCTTCACAGTTTATGCTTAACTGTTGAATGCTTCGCCAGCCAGTTTCTTTTTATAGGCAATGCGATGGCTCTGCGGCTGTATAGATAGTTTCGTTGTCGTCGCGCTGGCTCACAGTGGGCTGAATTGGGAAACTAAGTGGGGAAAAGTAATAGATCAGTTTTTTTTTTTGTTTTAATAAAATATACCATCCAAAGGCTATTGAGTTCGCTGATTACGAATTTGAAATTGGTTTTTCATAAGTTGAAATTTGGCGATTCCAATATCGCTATCGAGTAATTAAAAAATGAATATCTTACTTAAAAAAATCTCGTGTGACGGTGTTTGTGTTCCAGCTCCTCCAAAATGGCTCGGTCGATTTTAAAGAATTTTCGTATGCACTTATATATTTAATATGTATAAGAATTGGTCGTAAAGTATATTTGATGGGTAAGAAAGGGTTGCCATATGTATGGAAAATTAAATTTAATGAAATTACACATAAGTTACATGCAATATTAAAATATGGATGCCAAGCAGTTTGTCTGGGAAATAAGCTAACTTTTAAGGGGGTTGACACCTGTTTGAAAAGTTGAATTCAATTAAAATATTTACAAGTTATATAAAATATGAAAACAGAAGGCTTATACAATATAGAGGGTTGCCACTTGCTTGAGAAAAACGAACTTAATACAAGTTATACACATGCTAAATAAAATCGTAAAATAGGAGTGCGTCGAAGGGTTTGGTCTGCTAAGAAGCATGTTTTTAACTAACCGTATTTTAAAGAAATTATACACAAGTTATATATTATATAATCAAATATGGGTGTCATTTGAAAATAAATGAAATTTTTAAAAATATAATTTAACTGGTTATATTGACCAGGTGTTATATGAGACAGAAACATAAAAGTGTTAATTAAATATAAGCAGGACAAGGTCTGCCTGGTATTTTTAGTATTTAAAGATAATTTGTTTTTAAAATAAGATCATAAGTTCAGTAATATAAACACTAATGGGATTAGATGGTTCGTATTTGGTACAATTACTGAATTCCATTTCTTTATATTCTTATTGAAATTGATGATTGCAACAGTTGAAAACTGAAAATTTTCGAATGCCAAATTAACCCCCTTAAACTTCCCAAAAAAAAAGCAAATTTATATTCAAACTGGTTAATATTCGCGATTTCGTCTGTGTTGCCTACTACTTTGCAAATATCTACTAACTAAACAGATTTTCAAACTAAAACTGAAACTTGAATGCATTTAAAAACAATGTCAATTGGCTTGTGACTTCAGAATTTCATCACCGAGAAGGTCAGGCCATAATCCATATTTACTCCTCTGTGCAACCCTGATTTGTCCAATCTGTCTGTGAAAGTAACTATCCAAATAAAGCGAACGCAAACACACCATGGCGAATTTATATAAGGTGAAATCGTTCCATCATCTGAGTGTCTTTTCTATCTTCGCATTGCGTGGTAAAAATATCCACATTGTTTGTTTTGTTTACATTTTCATTTACTATTTACATTCGAACTAAAAAATTCGCGATTTCTTTCTTTTGGTTAACTTTCCCCGATAATTTACAGCTGTAATTCACACCACTCAAAAGCAGAAAAAATACATGAAGTTCTTGTATTTGTAACAACGCTACCACCTTATATGAAGTGTGAACCTCAAACCGCAGTGTGGACGGCGATATTAAGTAAAGTGCACTAATTTCGAATTGGGATGATAAATTTTTGGTTTGAACATGGTATAAGAATTTTGTGAAGATTTCGACTAACTAAATGATTTTTATAGAATTGTGCAATATTTTTAGAAAACGTATTTATATGTAAAATGCTATCTAAATCGAACTATAAAATTATTTCTAAACATATCTGCCGTATACTTTTCAAATAACACTACTAGCGCATCATAAATACGGATTTTCTTGATAATTCAATTCTGGCGCCACCTACCGGATCTGATTTTCATTTATATATTTTTTGTTGCAGCATAAATACTGATTTTCTGAATAACTTGCTTCTGGTGCCACCTAGCGCATTTATTTTTCACAAACGTATTTTTTTATTTTACCATCACTATATCTTCTTAATATGGATTTTTTTTAATATCTCGACCCAAAACATAACTTAGGGCCATGCCAAACGTCTAGGTGGCTTACTGCTTAAATTTAGTTGAAATCCGTTCCTTTAGTTTTTGAATCAAGTTGTGACAAAGAAAACAGGTGCATTTATATATAAACCGATAAAACAATAGTCTTCTAACAAAATTTCTAAAATCCATTTACAGCTTTTTCAATTACTTTTTCAAGCAATATAAATAATAAAAAAATATTTCTGTAAAATTTTTCATACAGCTGGATACTTAGCTCCAGTCATAAAATAAACAGTTTTTAATCTGTTCAAATCCTTAGCCATTTACACCTGAACTAAAGACATTTGTCATTTTCGCGGTTTTGATCACATACTTTGCTGTTTCAGCCAACTGTGCGTGCGGCTGTGGCGTAGCTTGGGATTCACCAATTGTATAATGTTACTATGTTTTTTGCTATACTTAATTTTTCATCTCTTTAGCCTGGCTTGACATAGCTACTTGCGTTTGGTTTAATTCCATTTTTCTCTTATTTAATTGGCGTTTGCATGTAAATACATTCGTATGTACATATGCACATTATTTATGTTTACAATGTTGCTCTGGCATTTCTTTATAATTTTTTCCGCTTAATTTGCAATAATGCATACTTAAAACCTCAAGCGGTCATCGCAAATCGTGACATCGTCGCAGATAAGTGAATTTCTGTTGTTTGCAGTGCCGGTGGCGGTGCCGGTGTGGGCTCAATGTTCTGGGCTTTTCGTTGTCAATTTTGCGATATAGCGGCATCGAACCTCAGCCATAAGCTGGAATAAATGTCATTATCAACAGCTGAGCCAACTCAGTGCACTTGAAAGGTGCGCTTTTTATAGCGGTGAAACCGGTTTATTTTCTACCTTTTCTATTTCTGATTTGTTACTAAAAAAAAGGAACAAAAAAGCATACAAACTAAATGTTTACTTGCATTAATAAAACCAAACGAGGGTGGAACGTTAAGTTTCTCAAAAGAAAAAATAGACAGGATTGCAACTCAAATCCGCAACTTTCCTTGTTAAGTGGCATATTTTAACCAGAGATATAAATATTATAGGAAAAAAGAGTAAAAGTTAATCAATAATTATTATTGCAAGAGTAATCTAAAACTATTATTCGAAGACTTTGATTATAAAAGTCTTTTCATAATAACACAGCCCGACAAGATTCCAGAACCAGGAGCCAGAGTAAAATTTTCCGAAGGTTTTCGGTGCGCTGAACAAGAATCTCGAAATCTGGTTCTTAAATTTGTGCGAATTTTGTCGGCCTATGTAATTCTCTGTGAAAAAAATATTTTTGTGTCTTCAACGACTTTTATTTTAAGACTTGTATTTATCAGCGAGATAAATTATTTTAGCTCTTCACAACCCTTAATTTTGAGACTTATATTATAAAAGTCCTCTCGTAATAATTATGAAAGAGAAAAAAATTGGTTTGTCTTTAAGAAGGGGGCATTTTTAGCACCATTTTGGAATTGTTTCGGGACGAGTTCGTAATACTTTCGGAACCTGTTCGAGAGTACTTCAGAATATATTTGATACTAAGTATTTCGCGATCCTAAATAGTTCCGTCTTTCAAAGCACGCAAATTTTAAGTAATATAATTATTACGTAAAGCCTTTTATAATATAAGTCTTTAATTGTTATCAATAAGTTAAAAAAAAATGTCTCCCATTCATATTTATTATCGAAAGACATTTTTTACATTTACTAAAATAAGGATGACTTTTTTGAAACTTAATTCAATTCTGTATCTCCGATTTTATCATAATGCACAGTTCAGGTTTGTTTTTGAAACGAAGGTCTACAAGGATTTTCGTATAAATAAATAAAACTGCGTCTCCGGCAAGGTTTGCAAAGTATTATGAATACATTTTACAATAGATTGGAACCCTGTGCTCCTGGTTTATGCAATTTTGGCTCGTCCTGGATACTAAGAATGATTTTTGCACCGAAAATAGATTTTCATTCATATATTTATTTATCACATGAAGTAAAATAATCACTGGCTCTGGCACTGAATGTGATTAAAATCGCTTAGACAGCTGACAATATCCAATCCCGGTCTGCCTTCCAACAAGGGCATGTAAGTAGTTTTGTTAAATATAGGCGATGCCATTCACATCGTTTGTTATAAGATGATCAGAACTCTTAAGATGGATTCCACGCCATTCATTTAAAGCAAACGCGATCACATTTGAAGAAGAAAAAAATATCTCATCCAATGGCATGAAGTAAATTCATTAAAATACTGATATCCTCTACATATCCTTTGTTCTTAAGAGATTGCCTGGTGGTTGACTAAAGTCGAATGATATCCAGATGACCGGCAATTAGCAAGTTTGCCATTTTGATCCCACAACACGTGCAGCCTCGGCCATCTAGCGGCTTTAATGAATTTCAGTACGTCATATAGAGAGAGGCGGCTACAGTCTGTCTGAAATATTCTGGCGGAATGCTTTGCCGAGTGTCTTTTGCCGACTTCTTGCGCGGGATGAACACTTGCCGCTACTTCTCTTGCGACCGGGTTCTCGCGGCCGCAACATAATTAGAGGGTAATAAGCGGTTGCTTTCAGCGTGCACTCCTACGGGCTAGCGCTACGTGAGTAGTGCCTTACGTTTGTAGATATTTTACATGCTCATTCCTAAAATGCTTCTGATTCTATGCGCTTTGCTTTTGAATTGTAAATTTCAGTAATTTTGTTCCTGAGGTCTCCAAGCGAGCCACCATGTCAGAAATCGAAGCCAGATATTTTCAGCCCTCATTTACTAATTCAGATTTAACTGAGATAGAAGAGAGTGCCGGAATGGCAGCGTTCTTGTGAGTGCATTCTATTTGATGGTCCTTACTGCTTCCGTTTTGACCTGAAAATGCTTCCAATTAAATATCTCTGATACATTCCACCCTCGATCTGTAAAATCAGTTAAAAATATCAGTAATTGATGCAACCCCTGAGTCCAGTAGACGCATCTAGAGACTTTTGTGTGAGGTTTGTAATTAAACCAAATCTATGGTCTGTGGGCAGCGTTTTAAACTCAGGAAGTAGTGCATTAAAGGTAAAGTTGTGCCCGCATGGCTTTTCAATCCAGAATATCAATCTGATATCACTGTTAGTTTTACTTAGTTCAACTGACCAGGACTTATATGTCGACCTTCGTACTTACATTTGCAAGTGCATGTAAATATATACATATACATACATAAATGCCTTTCTCAATTTGTAAGTTGAAATTAATTTGTTTACGCCTTTCTCTTGCCGGCCGGCATGTCTGATCTCATAATAAATGATCCATCAGATGTGCACTGCTAAATATTATGTACTAAATAGAACTAAAATCAGGAAGACAACATGGGGACATTATGAAGCTGTTCTTTAATGATTCTTTTGAAGTATATTAATATTGAACGGTACCAGTAGTGCATTTTTACCACAAGAGTACAGAAAATATTTGCTGTCGATGCTCTCCAAGGTTTGGTAAAAAGTTCTTTATTCCCTATATTAATATGTAAAGATAGAGAGAAAAACAAGAAACAGAAGAATTTTTTTAACCCTATTTCTACCTACAAAACAAACGATGAATCCTATTAATCTGCCTTAGTTAGTGTACGGTGCCTTTTGGAGAATAAATATTATTTTTAATCAAACAATTTCAAATCTTTATGGACTATCAGCAATTGTTTTATCGTTATGCATCGAGCCGTCGATAAAAGCTAAGCGGTTGTTCGTCTCCACCCAATGGGAAAAAACAGTCAGCATAAATAGTTTACAAATTTTTACAGTTGGAAGTCAACTGCTTTGAAACAAATGCATCTTAAATTAATTATGTTGATCTAACTTGCGCCAAGTATCAATATATATGTATGCACCTACATATGTGTATTATTATAATTTTCTGTTGTAAAAAATATTTTCAATAAATTATATTCATATCTGCATAAAAATGAAATTAATTTTTTTAACCATTATTTGGCTATATTTTTTTGGGTTAAAAAATGCAAAGTGATAGGTGGTCGAAACAAAACTTATTACTGAATTCTGAGTTTAAAAGTTTTTTTTTTTTAAATTGCAATTTTTTTAAGTTTTCTCTTTTCGCTTTTTGTTTTAACATAAAGTTAAGAAATTAAAAAAAGGCACAAAAATTCTGAAAAAAGGCTTTGAATGCAAAACTAAAACAACGGTTTCATTTTGAGCAGCAATAAGGTAGCATGTTTTTAACAAATCCCTACAAGTTGTATGCCGTTAAAACCGGTTGATTTTTGTTCGAACAAGATACGTAATGATCGCGCTCAACAATTAAGCGGTACAAAATAGTTAATGAAGTAAACCCCAAAAAAAAAAACACAAAATTACCTCAAAACCCCGCCCATGCAAAAAAAAAAAATATAAAAAATGTGTGTTTGAGCTCTGATGGTACATACTCATCTCTTCAATACCAGAATTTTTTGAAATTTTCTGCCGGCAAAACAGTGTAATTGAAGAACAAATCGACAATCACAGTACTTACGAGAATTGATACTCGAAAAAGTGGTATTTTTAATTTGTGTATTGAGTTGAAATTAAAATAGATTTTTGTTTATACGAAAAAAAAAAACAAAAAATTGTATGTATTTATAAGTGTACTATAAGAGGGATATATTTACACATTTTTAAATAATTGGAAACGGACAGGTTTGAAAGTAATTGGTAAATGGACTTGCTTTAAAATAGTTTGAAGAAATGGAATTTCAAATAGTTAGAAATAAAAACATTTTATTGCAGCTGTAAAAAACTAGTTTCAATGTTCTTGCTGTCGAACATATTTAAAAGTAGTGGAAATCAAATGCAGTTGGTTAGAAAAAAAAGAATTTCAACCACTTGTAGTTGGTAAAAAAGTGCCTTTTAATTTGCTTTTAAAGTAATTCTATTTCTGTCAGGGCAGTTAAGGCCCCTTCACATAAAACCTGCGCGTTGGTGTTTGCGTTGATTACCAGCTGACTACGAAAATGCAAAATTACATATATAGGCAACTCCAATCCAACTATAACCACAACACCATAGACAACCCACACCCACAAAAATGGACAACACTCATCTTTTCCGCGCGCGTTGACAATCAACTGATGGTTATAAATTATATTTAATGTGAGTGGAGAATAATTTATTGCATTTTCACTGAGCAAACGTATGTAATTAAATATGTAAAAACTTGTTACTTGCACTTTAACCAAAATAAATCATTTTAAATTATATTTTCGCTACAAAATTTACGCTTTGGTGATGACAATAGGTGAGAACTATTCACCAAAAAAATTCCTAAGCATTGTGAAGTATTCTCCCTCAATGATATGTACTGGCAAATTTTGCGTTCGCTTAAAAATTTGTTGGGGTTTGACTGATTGCCACAGTTGCATATCAAACAAAAGAAAATCCCGAAGAGTATAATTTAATTTTTTTGGCCGGTACTTTGCTTAAGCTGTTGGAAGTAACTTAGTAATCTGTTTAGATCAGACCTGTAAAATTTCAAGTACAATTAGTACTCAATACAAATACTTTTTAAAGTACTTATAATGAATACGTAATTGTTTTCTAGCTGAATTAAAATTAGGACTCGAGTACAAGTACTTGTAATTAGAAAATATTTGGAAATACCATCAAGTACTGAAAGTACTCGAAAATACCCGCTAAAAGAATTGCAATCCTTTTCAAAGTACTTCAAAGTAATTCAAAGTAATTGAAAGTACTTGGAAAAGGATTGCAATTCTTTTAGCGAGTATTTTCGAATACTTTCGAGTACTTTCAGTACTTGATGGTATTTCCAAATATTTCTCAGTTACAAGTACTTGTACTCTAGTAGTAATTGATACAATTGTAATGTACTTAAAAAGTATTGAGTACTTCTCTGGAAAGCCAAAGTCCTTAAATTGCTACTTAGTACGAGTAGTACTCATGACTTAACAGGTATGGTTTAGATACATCATCTTTTGTTAAGTCATTCATATTTATATATTTTCTGCTATTTTGTTGATCAAAACGCCATAATCACCTGATTTTATTTATTCCCGGCAAAAAGTTGTTCAGCAAGAATTTGCAACTTTCCCTAATTCTGCTCTCTCAGTTTCCCCTTACTTGCAAGTTTTTTTTTTGGACATCGGAAACGCCATTTGACAAAAATTATGATAATTACTAATAACATGTAATAACTATTAGCGTCGAGATGGGATCTAATGAAAAAATAGTTCTCAAAGCGCTTGCAAAATTAGTCGAAAATTGGATTTGAATATATACAATTTTTAGTTAGCTGAAGTTTGCAGCCACTTTGAGGTAAGGCTGGGGTGTTGCGGTGCTCCTTGTGATTCCTGAGGAAAATGCTAAACCAGCAGGCATGACATATGCGGGATAGCGCGTTCAATTTGGACATCCCCCAGTGTGGGAAGAATACAGAGTCTGCTGAGATTTTCCAAAACGATAGCCTACTGAGTGAGATGCCTGCCTAGGGGCGACGTGACCGGCAGGTTTGCAACACCCTTTTTTTTGTCACATTTGGGTAGATCTTGTAAAAAATATAATTTTCATACATCCTATATTTTCAATCTTTCCTTTATATTGATTTTAAGATACAAATTAGATAACAAAACAGTTGTTTTTGTCCTCTTCTTCTAAACACCTATGTACTCGTACATATATAAATTTTAAGAATTTTCCTCTGACTAATAGTAAGAGTGTTCGTTTGCCAGATAATTTCTACAATCGTTTATCACTTTGCACAAAATCGCGTTCGTTTAGGCAAAAAACCTGCACAACTTGCTAGAAGAGAGCCCAATTTTGGCATTTCATTTGGAGGCAAAAATTTCTCCAGCACGAATTAGAAAGCAAGCAAAACAGCTGATTATGGCATATGGTTGCATTTCAGTTAACAAAACAATTCGATATTTCAATTTATAAATTTGCAAAATCATAAATATGAGTGATTTTTTAACAAAAGAGGATTTTTTAACGAACAAGTTAAAAACAAAAAAAAAAACACAACTGTATAAGTAAAATGATTCACAAGCATACATTCAAAAGTGTTAACTAATTCATGTTTCTGTCTTTGAGAGATTAAGATGCCTGATTTTCTAAATTATTTTACTGGCTATGTTTTACTGGGTTTTCGTACCGTAACGACCACTCCTGTTATTACTACAAGTACTTGCGGCCTAACAATTTCAAAATGCTAAAAAGAAGGCAATTCGGATATCAATCTGATGCCAGATCCTTATCATTTTCGTTTTTTCCAGCAACTAAAGAAAACTTTCGGTATATGAATATTATATAAGCGGCGGCCACCGTAGCCGAGTGTGTGCTGCATTCGGTGGGTCCCGGGTTCAAATCCTGCCCAGTGCAAGAAACATCAAAAATTATAGAAAAAGCTTTTATTGCCTCTTGGCGGGCAATGGCAAACCTTCGACATTATTTCTGCCATGAAAAAACTTCTCACAGAAAATCATTAGCCGTTCAGAGCTGGCGTAAAATAATAGATCCCAAAAGTTATAGAAAAAGTTCGGCCAAACAGCAGACTATGGTGTAAGCGTCAAATTATTATATTTATTTTATTATTCTATTATTTTATTTATATCTTACCTGTTAAGTCATGAGTACTACTCGTACTAAGTAGCAATTTAAGGACTTTGGCTTTCCAGAGAAGCACTCAATACTTTTCAAGTACATTACAATTGTATCAATTACTACTCGAGTACAATTACTCGTAACTGAGAAATATTTGGAAATACCATCAAGTACTGAAAGTACTCGAAAGTATTTGAAAATACTCGCTAAAAGAATTGCATTCCTTTTCCAAGTACTTTCAATTACTTTGAATTAGTTTGAAGTACTTGGAATAGGATTTCAATTCTTTTAGCGAGTATTTTCGAGTACTTTCGAGTACTTTTAATTACTTTGAATTACTTTGAAGTACTTGGAAAAGGATTGCAATTCTTTTAGCGAGTATTTTCGAGTACTTTCGAGTACTTTCAGTACTTGATGGTATTTCCAAATATTTTCCAATTACAAGTGCTTGTACTCGAGTCCTAATTTCAATTCAGCTAGAAAACAATTAGCTACGTATTCATTGTAAGTACTATAAAAAGCATTTGTATTGAGTACTAATTGTACTTTAAATTTAACAGGTCTGAAATTTATATTTAAACGAAAATGGGTTCATAAAGGCGGCGTTACCTATCTTTATAAGTGAATTGCGATTTTACCATTTTGGCGAAATAATAAACCTATCATATTCTTTTGAAGAGAAGAACACTTAAAAACATTTAAAAAATATCATCATGTGGAATATATGTAGCATGATGTTTTTTTTCGAAAATGTTAGTCGCCAATTTTTTAAAGAAGAAAAGCTGACCAATAAAAACTATTCGAACAGCCATAGAAAACGACTGTTGGCACTAGCTGTTCGAAAAAAAGATATTTCAAAGTTCCTTAAAAATTTTTCATTTAAAATTTGCTATGTGCCTTTTGCAGCTTGCCTGGGATAAAGTTAATGAAAACAACATAGAGAAATGTTGAAACCCGGTTTTGGAAAGTATTGATTCCATGGAATCCAATAGCAATAATAACAATGAAAGTATACCATTATCTTTACTCTGGCGGAAATGGCTTAAAGATCTTTTTGCAGATGTAAGTTTATGTAATGTGCATTGATTTTTTTTTTTTTCAATTTTATAAGGTAACCTATACCGACGACAGCATTGAAAAATTCAATTCAGTTGAAGTCAATAAGACAATTTGTAATGGAGATAAGGGCGAAATGTTTATCTTATCACAACAATACTCAGATAGTCAAGAAACCACTGACAACTTCTGAGTCTACTAAAATTATTGGCAAATGCATCAAATGTGCTGAAGTAAATACAACAGATTCTCCAAGTAATTTCGCATTGCAGAGCCTTCGAGACAGAACAGTACAAAAAACGCTCTCTGAATGCATACAACTTTCACTTTTAATATCTTATCTTTTATAAAAAATATTAATTTAACAAACACAAACTCAATCTGAACGAACTGGGCTTGCATTAATTAAGTGGTTCACTCCGCCCAGATTGCACTGTATGTGCATTTGTGCAGCGTATAAAAAATGGAATGTGGAATGAATCAGACAAAGAAATTTAATGTTGCCCCCTGATTTTTAAGCTAATTGAAAGTGACGCCGAGTCTACAGCGTAGAATACTTTCGAGTAGAAATGTGTATGTAACAACTGGTAATTATTTAAGTCTGATTTTTAGTCGTTTCTTAGAATTGCGCTCGTCTTTTAATTTTTCTAGGATAAGAAGATAAAATATATATATTTTTTTTTATTTTAATACTTTTGCCAAATACATGCAAATGTTTATGTAAAAAAAAAATAGTATAAAAACATCTGCCTATACTAACTGAAATTGAGTGAAATAATTGCGCACCTACTTCTCATTAATTTTTGTATGCCATAAACGTAACGGCAATGAATTCTGGTACTTCACAAATATTGACGGCTAACGTGCGCATATACAATGTGTATGTGTGTATGCATACATATATTACGTACGTATATGATTCCTTACTTCCTAACGTTTGTCATGTATCGAACAAGTTCTTTAAAAGAGCGTAAAGCAGAGAAATATTACCCACTTGTTCACTTTTTTCTTTGCGTAGCTTTTCAAGTTAAATGTTTTATCACTTTTAAAAGAAATTTACTTCACTAGTTGACTCTGCGAAACTGCGAATAGGAGATTTTAGGGACTTTTCGGCTCAAGCGCTACCTTCCAGTTCAATGTTCAAACAAAATATTTGTATTTGTTTGGCAATTAGGTGCTTTGAGTTTTGATTAAATCCGACTTAAAATACGGGTTTTAGGAAAATCTTCCCTCCAGCGTCATCTATCGGAATTTTTGGTTGAGTAATTTTCTGGTCTATAAACTACAACCAACAAACACATGCGACCTTTTTATATCCGAGCGCTTTATTGTTGATTCGAAATCGATAACTAGTTTGAAAAGCTGTTTGAGATAAAAAGATATTGCGCGTTCAAAACAACAAAACTCATTAGCTGAGACTACGAGTGGGTATATTACGAAAACTTGACTACAGCAAGTTTATCTACCCTATAAAGAAATTACATTACAAAACTTCTTTAATTTCCTTGGTTTTGCTTCGAATTAGTTAATGTATGTTTAGGACTATAATCAGCTGGACCCAATGGTGCAATCGTAGGGGTTGCCAACATTCGCAGATTATTTGCAAATAAAATATTTCTGGAAAATGTATTAATTTAACAGCATCAATGTATTTTATAATGTTTTTCAAACACTTAATAGAGCTCGAACGAATATAGAACTCATAATAAATGCCATGAACATAAAAGTTTAAATTCTGAAGTGAAATAAAGGGCAGGTCGGTTTCATGATGATCGTTTTCTCTGCGTTTATTTAAATAGTTTTTAAATAGAAATATTCTGAATCGGTTTTGTCAAACTAATTGAATTCAGATTAGAGCAGTGAGGATTTAAAAATCAGCCCAATGATATGAATTTTCAAATATAAAAGGTTTGAGTTCAATTTGCCATACACTTTTCATTCCGATTAGTCAGAAGCAAAACTTTTCAAGATATTTAACTAAACTAAATCTTAAAGATAATTTAATCAAATTTAGTATGCCGGATGGGGTTCGATAAGGAAATACAAGGATTAAAAACTTTTTGGAAATAGGCGCGATACCACCAAATTTAAGGGCATACTTTTATATACACTTATTTTCTGAAAAAAATCGGAGTTTTGAAGTTTATTTTATTTTTTTTTATAAAGACAGTTCTTTTTTTTTATTATCAAACACTATACGTTTATGTTTATATATATCTGAAGTTGTTAAATTTAATTTTTGAGTGAAAAATGTGCCCGTTTTTTGGCCTTACAGTTGTTAAAATGATACACTTTTTTCTTACACGCTTTGCGCTGAGCATGTTAAGTAGGCGGGATCATTTGCAATCAAATGAAAACCACAGTTTTTTTTAGGTTTTATAGGGATTTGACCATATATATATTTTTACACAAATGGTGACGATTTTACTGAAAACTTAGATTTTTGAAGGTCTAAAAATTCATTTTAAATATCAACTCAGTAGAAAAAATTGCGATATTTCATTAAATCATGTAGCGAAATCGCCTAGATTTTTTACTAAGAATTTAATTAGATAGAAATGAAATTTTGGAAAATTGGTGTGGCAGGCACGATAATTTAATTTCGTTGGTATTTAAATAAATAAAAGTGTTTGGATTTATAATTTAATTTTGTAACTAAAGACCATTATATATTAAATGGTTTTATTGCATGTTGCTTAAGTTTTCGAAATGAATTGGATTTATTGTATACAACAAGTATTGCTTATTGGAAATAAAAACATGCAACGGGTATTTCACCTGTACTTATGATCTTCTGTACTTGTTCTATTTCTACTTCTAATTCTATACTTTAATTAAATTAAGCGATACTTGTGCGGTATTTGACTCTAAAAGTTGATAGCTGATTTTTAAAGGATTCCTAAATACAAGCTACAAAAAGTTCTTCGAACGTCCGATAAAGCTTTTGGAAACTACATTTTATGTATTTTGGTTACAGGCCTGTTTTAATGTCGATTTTTAAAATCAAATATCCAAGGGTAATATGTTGCAAGCCAAAGCGATTGGTTTCAAAATATTGCCCGCCACATTGTAAGCGGCATTTCGATTTTTAATTTCAGGCTCTTGAATATCGACCCGAAAACCACCATTTCGGATTTGAATGTCGACTCTTGATTATTTATGCCAAAACCCTTCGATAGCAAGCCATGTCAAGTCTTGTCGATAAAATTTCGAATATGGGTCACTATTGATAATTTGCTGGTCTATAGTTCATTGAAGCGGGTAGGATGATATATTAAAAGTCAACTGTATGGGAGATACATATGTGTCATATCGCTTCCAACAATTGTTTAATAAATTTACATTTGCATACTAAATTTTAGTGAGATATCTTCAGAATGGTTGGTATTACTTTGGTAAACTTTTTTGTGGAGTTAACTCCTCTTTTTCATATATTATATTTCAAACTTTGTACTGCCACTCTATCTTAAAGTGTAAAGAGCCAACAAAAATTATGTTTATTGTACGATGCCAACAAATTATTTACATAAAAATCAAGCAAGTTAGTTAGCAACATATTTCCCATAATTAGCAGGTAATTTTTATGAGTCCATGCATTTAACCCTGCTGTTAGGTTAAGACCATTTGGTCCAATTTTTTGTTTGTTTTCTTTGTAACTTTGGAACGGTGATATATACTGTCTAAATTTTTCAGCTCAGGTGGTCTTTTTATAAAACAATATTATGTGCGAAAATTTAATTCTCTGACTTAAAACTGGACTGAGATAAATTGAAAATTACGATTCTTAGGTTAAGGGACCATTTGGTCCATAGTATATTTTCTTTGATTTTCTTTACATTAATTTTCCAAAAATAAGTATTTATTAGTTTGTTCGATATTTTTTGGCACTACATGATGAGCAAAAAAATGTTTTTCGGTTGGTTTTGCAAATAAACGCACTGCAAATGGAGCATTTTACATCAGACTTAGACTTGCAGCAACTAAAAATTCCTCGCTTTCGAGCTCCTGAACTAGAAGCATTTTTAGAGCAGGCCACTGGTGCAGGGTTTTACCAGAGTATTTTCAATCTTTCCTTTATATTGATTTTAAGATACAAATTAGATAACAAAACAGTTGTTTTTGTCCTCTTCTTCTAAACACCTATGTACTCGTACATATATAAATTTTAAGAATTTTCCTCTGACTAATAGTAAGAGTGTTCGTTTGCCAGATAATTTCTACAATCGTTTATCACTTTGCACAAAATCGCGTTCGTTTAGGCAAAAAACCTGCACAACTTGCTAGAAGAGAGCCCAATTTTGGCATTTCATTTGGAGGCAAAAATTTCTCCAGCACGAATTAGAAAGCAAGCAAAACAGCTGATTATGGCATATGGTTGCATTTCAGTTAACAAAACAATTCGATATTTCAATTTATAAATTTGCAAAATCATAAATATGAGTGATTTTTTAACAAAAGAGGATTTTTTAACGAACAAGTTAAAAACAAAAAAAAAAACACAACTGTATAAGTAAAATGATTCACAAGCATACATTCAAAAGTGTTAACTAATTCATGTTTCTGTCTTTGAGAGATTAAGATGCCTGATTTTCTAAATTATTTTACTGGCTATGTTTTACTGGGTTTTCGTACCGTAACGACCACTCCTGTTATTACTACAAGTACTTGCGGCCTAACAATTTCAAAATGCTAAAAAGAAGGCAATTCGGATATCAATCTGATGCCAGATCCTTATCATTTTCGTTTTTTCCAGCAACTAAAGAAAACTTTCGGTATATGAATATTATATAAGCGGCGGCCACCGTAGCCGAGTGTGTGCTGCATTCGGTGGGTCCCGGGTTCAAATCCTGCCCAGTGCAAGAAACATCAAAAATTATAGAAAAAGCTTTTATTGCCTCTTGGCGGGCAATGGCAAACCTTCGACATTATTTCTGCCATGAAAAAACTTCTCACAGAAAATCATTAGCCGTTCAGAGCTGGCGTAAAATAATAGATCCCAAAAGTTATAGAAAAAGTTCGGCCAAACAGCAGACTATGGTGTAAGCGTCAAATTATTATATTTATTTTATTATTCTATTATTTTATTTATATCTTACCTGTTAAGTCATGAGTACTACTCGTACTAAGTAGCAATTTAAGGACTTTGGCTTTCCAGAGAAGCACTCAATACTTTTCAAGTACATTACAATTGTATCAATTACTACTCGAGTACAATTACTCGTAACTGAGAAATATTTGGAAATACCATCAAGTACTGAAAGTACTCGAAAGTATTTGAAAATACTCGCTAAAAGAATTGCATTCCTTTTCCAAGTACTTTCAATTACTTTGAATTAGTTTGAAGTACTTGGAATAGGATTTCAATTCTTTTAGCGAGTATTTTCGAGTACTTTCGAGTACTTTTAATTACTTTGAATTACTTTGAAGTACTTGGAAAAGGATTGCAATTCTTTTAGCGAGTATTTTCGAGTACTTTCGAGTACTTTCAGTACTTGATGGTATTTCCAAATATTTTCCAATTACAAGTGCTTGTACTCGAGTCCTAATTTCAATTCAGCTAGAAAACAATTAGCTACGTATTCATTGTAAGTACTATAAAAAGCATTTGTATTGAGTACTAATTGTACTTTAAATTTAACAGGTCTGAAATTTATATTTAAACGAAAATGGGTTCATAAAGGCGGCGTTACCTATCTTTATAAGTGAATTGCGATTTTACCATTTTGGCGAAATAATAAACCTATCATATTCTTTTGAAGAGAAGAACACTTAAAAACATTTAAAAAATATCATCATGTGGAATATATGTAGCATGATGTTTTTTTTCGAAAATGTTAGTCGCCAATTTTTTAAAGAAGAAAAGCTGACCAATAAAAACTATTCGAACAGCCATAGAAAACGACTGTTGGCACTAGCTGTTCGAAAAAAAGATATTTCAAAGTTCCTTAAAAATTTTTCATTTAAAATTTGCTATGTGCCTTTTGCAGCTTGCCTGGGATAAAGTTAATGAAAACAACATAGAGAAATGTTGAAACCCGGTTTTGGAAAGTATTGATTCCATGGAATCCAATAGCAATAATAACAATGAAAGTATACCATTATCTTTACTCTGGCGGAAATGGCTTAAAGATCTTTTTGCAGATGTAAGTTTATGTAATGTGCATTGATTTTTTTTTTTTTCAATTTTATAAGGTAACCTATACCGACGACAGCATTGAAAAATTCAATTCAGTTGAAGTCAATAAGACAATTTGTAATGGAGATAAGGGCGAAATGTTTATCTTATCACAACAATACTCAGATAGTCAAGAAACCACTGACAACTTCTGAGTCTACTAAAATTATTGGCAAATGCATCAAATGTGCTGAAGTAAATACAACAGATTCTCCAAGTAATTTCGCATTGCAGAGCCTTCGAGACAGAACAGTACAAAAAACGCTCTCTGAATGCATACAACTTTCACTTTTAATATCTTATCTTTTATAAAAAATATTAATTTAACAAACACAAACTCAATCTGAACGAACTGGGCTTGCATTAATTAAGTGGTTCACTCCGCCCAGATTGCACTGTATGTGCATTTGTGCAGCGTATAAAAAATGGAATGTGGAATGAATCAGACAAAGAAATTTAATGTTGCCCCCTGATTTTTAAGCTAATTGAAAGTGACGCCGAGTCTACAGCGTAGAATACTTTCGAGTAGAAATGTGTATGTAACAACTGGTAATTATTTAAGTCTGATTTTTAGTCGTTTCTTAGAATTGCGCTCGTCTTTTAATTTTTCTAGGATAAGAAGATAAAATATATATATTTTTTTTTATTTTAATACTTTTGCCAAATACATGCAAATGTTTATGTAAAAAAAAAATAGTATAAAAACATCTGCCTATACTAACTGAAATTGAGTGAAATAATTGCGCACCTACTTCTCATTAATTTTTGTATGCCATAAACGTAACGGCAATGAATTCTGGTACTTCACAAATATTGACGGCTAACGTGCGCATATACAATGTGTATGTGTGTATGCATACATATATTACGTACGTATATGATTCCTTACTTCCTAACGTTTGTCATGTATCGAACAAGTTCTTTAAAAGAGCGTAAAGCAGAGAAATATTACCCACTTGTTCACTTTTTTCTTTGCGTAGCTTTTCAAGTTAAATGTTTTATCACTTTTAAAAGAAATTTACTTCACTAGTTGACTCTGCGAAACTGCGAATAGGAGATTTTAGGGACTTTTCGGCTCAAGCGCTACCTTCCAGTTCAATGTTCAAACAAAATATTTGTATTTGTTTGGCAATTAGGTGCTTTGAGTTTTGATTAAATCCGACTTAAAATACGGGTTTTAGGAAAATCTTCCCTCCAGCGTCATCTATCGGAATTTTTGGTTGAGTAATTTTCTGGTCTATAAACTACAACCAACAAACACATGCGACCTTTTTATATCCGAGCGCTTTATTGTTGATTCGAAATCGATAACTAGTTTGAAAAGCTGTTTGAGATAAAAAGATATTGCGCGTTCAAAACAACAAAACTCATTAGCTGAGACTACGAGTGGGTATATTACGAAAACTTGACTACAGCAAGTTTATCTACCCTATAAAGAAATTACATTACAAAACTTCTTTAATTTCCTTGGTTTTGCTTCGAATTAGTTAATGTATGTTTAGGACTATAATCAGCTGGACCCAATGGTGCAATCGTAGGGGTTGCCAACATTCGCAGATTATTTGCAAATAAAATATTTCTGGAAAATGTATTAATTTAACAGCATCAATGTATTTTATAATGTTTTTCAAACACTTAATAGAGCTCGAACGAATATAGAACTCATAATAAATGCCATGAACATAAAAGTTTAAATTCTGAAGTGAAATAAAGGGCAGGTCGGTTTCATGATGATCGTTTTCTCTGCGTTTATTTAAATAGTTTTTAAATAGAAATATTCTGAATCGGTTTTGTCAAACTAATTGAATTCAGATTAGAGCAGTGAGGATTTAAAAATCAGCCCAATGATATGAATTTTCAAATATAAAAGGTTTGAGTTCAATTTGCCATACACTTTTCATTCCGATTAGTCAGAAGCAAAACTTTTCAAGATATTTAACTAAACTAAATCTTAAAGATAATTTAATCAAATTTAGTATGCCGGATGGGGTTCGATAAGGAAATACAAGGATTAAAAACTTTTTGGAAATAGGCGCGATACCACCAAATTTAAGGGCATACTTTTATATACACTTATTTTCTGAAAAAAATCGGAGTTTTGAAGTTTATTTTATTTTTTTTTATAAAGACAGTTCTTTTTTTTTATTATCAAACACTATACGTTTATGTTTATATATATCTGAAGTTGTTAAATTTAATTTTTGAGTGAAAAATGTGCCCGTTTTTTGGCCTTACAGTTGTTAAAATGATACACTTTTTTCTTACACGCTTTGCGCTGAGCATGTTAAGTAGGCGGGATCATTTGCAATCAAATGAAAACCACAGTTTTTTTTAGGTTTTATAGGGATTTGACCATATATATATTTTTACACAAATGGTGACGATTTTACTGAAAACTTAGATTTTTGAAGGTCTAAAAATTCATTTTAAATATCAACTCAGTAGAAAAAATTGCGATATTTCATTAAATCATGTAGCGAAATCGCCTAGATTTTTTACTAAGAATTTAATTAGATAGAAATGAAATTTTGGAAAATTGGTGTGGCAGGCACGATAATTTAATTTCGTTGGTATTTAAATAAATAAAAGTGTTTGGATTTATAATTTAATTTTGTAACTAAAGACCATTATATATTAAATGGTTTTATTGCATGTTGCTTAAGTTTTCGAAATGAATTGGATTTATTGTATACAACAAGTATTGCTTATTGGAAATAAAAACATGCAACGGGTATTTCACCTGTACTTATGATCTTCTGTACTTGTTCTATTTCTACTTCTAATTCTATACTTTAATTAAATTAAGCGATACTTGTGCGGTATTTGACTCTAAAAGTTGATAGCTGATTTTTAAAGGATTCCTAAATACAAGCTACAAAAAGTTCTTCGAACGTCCGATAAAGCTTTTGGAAACTACATTTTATGTATTTTGGTTACAGGCCTGTTTTAATGTCGATTTTTAAAATCAAATATCCAAGGGTAATATGTTGCAAGCCAAAGCGATTGGTTTCAAAATATTGCCCGCCACATTGTAAGCGGCATTTCGATTTTTAATTTCAGGCTCTTGAATATCGACCCGAAAACCACCATTTCGGATTTGAATGTCGACTCTTGATTATTTATGCCAAAACCCTTCGATAGCAAGCCATGTCAAGTCTTGTCGATAAAATTTCGAATATGGGTCACTATTGATAATTTGCTGGTCTATAGTTCATTGAAGCGGGTAGGATGATATATTAAAAGTCAACTGTATGGGAGATACATATGTGTCATATCGCTTCCAACAATTGTTTAATAAATTTACATTTGCATACTAAATTTTAGTGAGATATCTTCAGAATGGTTGGTATTACTTTGGTAAACTTTTTTGTGGAGTTAACTCCTCTTTTTCATATATTATATTTCAAACTTTGTACTGCCACTCTATCTTAAAGTGTAAAGAGCCAACAAAAATTATGTTTATTGTACGATGCCAACAAATTATTTACATAAAAATCAAGCAAGTTAGTTAGCAACATATTTCCCATAATTAGCAGGTAATTTTTATGAGTCCATGCATTTAACCCTGCTGTTAGGTTAAGACCATTTGGTCCAATTTTTTGTTTGTTTTCTTTGTAACTTTGGAACGGTGATATATACTGTCTAAATTTTTCAGCTCAGGTGGTCTTTTTATAAAACAATATTATGTGCGAAAATTTAATTCTCTGACTTAAAACTGGACTGAGATAAATTGAAAATTACGATTCTTAGGTTAAGGGACCATTTGGTCCATAGTATATTTTCTTTGATTTTCTTTACATTAATTTTCCAAAAATAAGTATTTATTAGTTTGTTCGATATTTTTTGGCACTACATGATGAGCAAAAAAATGTTTTTCGGTTGGTTTTGCAAATAAACGCACTGCAAATGGAGCATTTTACATCAGACTTAGACTTGCAGCAACTAAAAATTCCTCGCTTTCGAGCTCCTGAACTAGAAGCATTTTTAGAGCAGGCCACTGGTGCAGGGTTTTACCAGAGTTGAGTAAATAATAAAATAATAATATTTAGCAAGTATTGAACCAAACTAAATATAAAGACTAAGATTAAATTGTTATTTTGTATGAAAACTGCAGTATGGACCAAATGGTCCTCTAACCTAAGATTCGTACGTTTTTTTAACCTAACAGCAGGGTTAATATCGATTTTGTTTCTCTTTGTGCTGCTTTGCTTGTCTTTGTCCATACTTAATTAAATCCATAGTTTGTATTATGTCAAAAATTTATTTTTAATTTAATAATCTTTTCCTCGCTTTGTTCATATTTGCTTACTTTAAAAAATTTAGCATTTCATTGCAATGTTTTTTATTTTTCGCTTTGTATTTACTTTAATAATCGCATTGGGGTCGCATATTAGTCTAACTTTCTGTATTTGTCATGCAATGCCCTGCAAAAATCGTTGGACCATGTGGTCCATTTGTGCTGTATTGGAGTACTTACAAATATGCTCCTCCGTTATGCAGTAGCGGACCAATTCATGTCTCTACACCAGCTTATTGTTACCCGATCACTGCTCGTGTTTTAACGATCGTTATCTCTACACGATCTTGATTGGGCTGTGTTGCCAAGAGTGAACAATGAAGATTTAATAAAGTACTAAAAATAAATAAATTGACAATCAAAGCGAACTTGTAGCCGAATATATATTTTTGAGAACTAGTAAAATGATCGAAGATAAATTTTGGTTATTTATACTTCAGTTGCAACTATATAAAGTGTCAGTTCCGTACGCGTAAACTCGTAACATCTTGCAACATACAGATGGTATCTATTATGGCAACCCTTGCATGATACAACTGCGCAACTGGTTTTAAGTATACAGAATTTTTGAAAGTGAAATTGAGTTGCAAAGAAGGCCAGAGTGAGTTTTATTGGTTAATAAATTAAATTGAAATAATTATTATAAATTATTAAATAAAAAACAATATGCAGTGCAGTGCGCGTCACAGAAGACGAGTTATAAAATTGGAAAGGCAAAATTTTGCATTGAGATTGCAAAACGCAAATAACGTAACTGCGCAAATTGAATGCACCGATGAAGCAGCCACTTTCGTCAAGTATCCAGCCAAAAAAAGAAAGAAGTCAATTAAGTTTAAGCTATGTACAGTTTATACAGTTTATATATATATATGCACGGAAATGTAGTTATAAGTAGTTGAAATTATTTTTTTTTTTTTTTTAATATGTAGATATTGTGATGTGATGAATTTTTTTTTAACTCAAAATCTATGAATGCATAATTTGTAAGTTAAACGAAAAGCTATTTTTAAGTTATCTTACTGATTTTTTATAATGAAGAATTTTTAATTTTTTTCGTTTATAGTAATCAGAAATATGTGATATGCTTTGATTTTAACAATAAGATTTTTAAGTATATATTTAACAAATAAAATATAGTTATTAAGACTGCTAAAATTTAAGATAGCGCAATTTGATAAGAAAATTTTCCTAAGTTTAATTTTAACTGTCTGAAATTTTTTGAAATGGATCGGTGAAATTGCGATTCTTTTCTTTGCTAAAGGTTTACTATTATAGTCAGCTAAAAGAGAAATATGTATAACGTTTGTATGTGAAAATTCTATCATGTCAAATTTGCCTTCAATATAGTTATCAAATTAGCACCCCTATTGCGAATTTCTATTGTCGAACATCGACAGTTTTTAAAGTGCCGATTTCTCTTTGAATTTTCTGCCGTGACTTTGTTTTAATAGCTTAAAATGTTTATTATCGTAGCTGTGGAAGGGTGGTAGAGTAAGAATTATTCACGGTCGCTAACTGACTGAGAAATCGACTATCAAAAAATTGTCAATAATCGACAATCGACACCCGCAATAGGGGTGTAAATTAAAAGTATTAAAATTTTGGTTTATGTTTCCAATATACGTGCATATAAGTATGTCAACATTTGTATTAGTATGAATAAAGGAAATTGAGTTTTCAATATAAATTTTATATTTTAAATTAGTTTTCCTTAAGCGGCAAAATAGGTAGTATCGAGACTGTTCCTCTGTAGATGCTCCATGGATTAATTACCTCAGAGTAGTTTCGAAAGTACTCTCCCGTAGGGACTCCTTGGAGTAATTACCTCAGAGTAGTTTCGAAAGTACTCTCCCGTACTTACTCCTTGGAGTAACCTCTTGGAGTAGTTTTGTGCTACTCTGATGTCATGCAGAGCTGGAGTATATGGTCCTGCCCTAGGACATCGCAATGTTAATTGGACCACATTTTTTATATGCAATGCGGTTAGTTTTGGAGTACTCTGTGGCCCTAAAGGAGTACTCTTTACATGCATACAGGGAGTACTCGCAGTTTTTGCAGGGTGCACTTACATACATACATACATACATTCGCTTGTGTATTAGAGTGGGTCATGACAAGTATTTTCTTTATTTGACTGCTTACTTGAAGAGGATCAAATTGATATTTCTATTTTATTGCAAACTAGAATATGTCATTTAACCGTAGAAAGCATAACTAAAAAAATAGCATACCAATATCAAAACCAAAAAATATTTTTACATAATCGGGGTATCCGCATTGGCGCACCCAAAGAGGGGGTTTTGGGGATCAAATTCCTATCAAAATCTTAATACAGCAGTACTATCTTGAAATTAATTTACCTTTTTTTTTTAAATTAATTAAATTATTTGATAAGAATGCGAAAACGTCAATTTAAAATAAGAATAGTCAACTCTAATTCAGAAAGCGATAATTGAAAATAAGAATAGTCAACTGTAAAAGAGAAAGCGTCATTGTAATATGCGAAATAATAAAAGATTTCAGTTTTATTACAGGAGGAGAATAGGCAATAGCATTTCAATGAATTTTATTGCAGTTATTTTTTTAAAAACATGTATTAAAAATAAGTTTCTCAATCCCACATGTTGTTTCCTGATTTGCAATTGACTATGCTTAATTAAAATTTACGGTTTATATTATTTCCCATTGCCTATTCTCATTTTAAATTTACACTTTCTCATTTAAAATTGACATTTTCAATTGACGCTTTCGTAAATGCCGACTTTGGGAGCTACTAGCTATAGAACCACTGAACTGAATTTTACAAACGACACAAAAGTACTTTCGTTTTCTATAAGTAGATTCGAAATTTTATCTACTCATAGTGCTTTTTTTCATAGAGCAGTTCAAAGTTGCTACCAAGGCGTATTCAATACAAGGTGGTCGCAAGAGCACATACACACAAACTCCACATGTTTTGTTTTTGCTTCTGAATGAATCGAATATCATGTTTTTTGCTCATATTTAATATTTTGAAAATACTTATCACCGTCCACTAAATGAGCTCAGTTATAGTGGTATAATCTCAAATACTTAAGTTTCTTATCTAAAATATTTATTTATAATTATATTTAGTAGAGAACTAAATTCCATTTTAGGATTGACCCGGTGTAATGAATTAAAGTAGGTATACATATTTACATACATACATATACAAGTCTGGTTGCAATGCAATTAAGTCTAATTTATTCAAATTTATCGTGCTTCTTACTATCTGTGTAATAAAAAGAGATTGAGGTCTAAAGCGCATACTAAATATAAGTAAATCGAAAACTATAAAACTTAAAAATAGGCCGACTTAAAACCTAAGAATTTAGATTACAAAGAACTTGCAATTTCACTATACCTGAATTAATTTGAATTTTTTTGATTGATATTATAAGCTGATCCAATTGGTCATCGCATCAAGTGAGGCCGGCTAAACCGATTTGGCTAAGTTTTTGCTATTACATTTACTGTTGTCCGGGTAGTCTTTGTTTATATACAAACAAATTCCAGTAGGTGGCGCTGTGGTCGAGATATTTCTAAAATTCGTATTTATCTGTAGATTTAGTTCATGTTCATTGTATGGATAGGCTATTTAAGTTCAAAACAAATTTTTTTGGTTTCTCATAAAATTTTCAAACAATAAAATCTAAAGTTGAAGTAACTTAAAATGCCCATTAATTCTGTTTCATAAAACGAATTCACGATAGTTTTTAAATGTCAAACAATTATTGGCGGCCTACTTGACCTGGGCTAGATTTCGATAGTATGTAATATTAATTGCCTACAATAAATAATTTTCAATACTCAGAATTCAAACTAATCGCAGTCGGTAACACAGCACATCGGTTGGCATTTGCATCATGAAATGATAGTTTACAAAATAAATTGATAATAATGCAAAATTATCAAACACAAACTGCACACAGACAGTAGGTAGGAATTATTTTTAATCGGAAAAACTCATAAACAGAAATTAGGTAGAAAAAACAGTGATAATGGCTTAGCTCAGCTGGCAGATGTAAAATTCCACTTTGTTTTAAAAAAATAAAAGATTTCAAATATGTTATTTATTTTAATTTGTCATATTAAAATCGTAAATTGCATAAGTGTTATATGAGGAGAGGGAAATTCCGTGTTTGTTAATATTGATTTTTTTGTTGCAGTTTTAATTAGAAGTAGGTGGGAAATTTGTGCAAATATTTTTATTTAGTAGAAATGGTTGAAGGCTTATTAACATATTCAAGCAAGGCTTTGTCTATGATACCGTCTTCTTAACAAATCTGCATGTAGTTTTAACACACAAATCTTAAGCGTAGAAATTCTTCTATGAAATTCACTACAGCTGGTAGAGAAAAGGCTCGCTGGTGATCAAAATCAGAAAGAATTTTGCGAACTATCTCCTCAAAAATTAGTTATCCAGATCTTACAACAAAATTTAAAAATAATTACCAACTCTTTAATAATTGAAGTATATGGAGTCTGCTGAAACTTCGCAAACCGAATGTCAAGAAGCTGTTCATGGGTATACTAACTGTACAGCTGCCCATCGCCCACATGGCTATAAGGTTTGGAGCCGCGCAAGAGATCACACTCAGCCGGCTCCTGTTCCTCCATGGAACCAGAATAAAGTATCCGGCCGGACTTCGTGACCGAAACCACTTCCACATGAGCTCCCATTCCACATCCAGACTGGTAACCGTTAGTCCAGAGTAGTAGAGAGCCCGCTCGGCTGCGACTTGAACCACAAATCCCAAGCAGAGATCAATTCAGCAAAAGCGGAGAATTGAAGTCCAAGAGTGTCCAACCTCTATTTTGTATTTCGCTCTCGGATCTCACCGTACATCGCACTGCCAGACCCAGACCCATCCCCAGCCAGAGCTCGCTTCGAAACCACCACCAACTGAACTCTTACATCACCTTCTGCATTCAACATCTTTAATGCATCAATTCAGTATACTTATGCAACTTATTCTGGGCAACTCTTGTCAAAGTCATCCTCTGCCACCTCTTGGGTAGAACTTCGTTCCGACATCTCTATGTTTTGGCCTTTCTGGCAGTTCTCTTTAATATCCGGCGGCAGCCTGAACAAGGCTTTTAACCAAGGATTTCCATCCCCGGCAAGAGCCTACGTCCAATACAACCACCATCATCAATCACTATATTCTTCCACCGCTGAACCAAATCCAGGAGTATTCCAAGGTTGTAGATTCACATCACTCCCCCCTTAGCCCAATGAGAATTAATCAAATCAAGTAAAGCGTAGATCGAAAGTGCTATGTATAAATTTATATAAATATTTTTCTTTACATTTATATCAGCCTGATAATTTGAAATTAGCTCATTCCAGTTCGATGGGATCATGTTCCTGACTCTCTGTGTTGCAGTGTAAGTAGTTGAATTTTTTCTCAGTAACTCCATTTCTGTATACAGGGGTTGGCGAAAAGCCGATTGTGTTGTTCTGTAATTAAGAAAATAATTATTTACATACTCTGCCCACATTGAGAGTAGCTTTCTATAAGTGAAAATATTTCAATTGAAATCCTAAGCTGTCCAACTATCGTGAACCATTTAATAAAAACCTTGGGTCGAACATCTTTTTTATAGACTAATTGGGGATGTTAATAAATACAGAGGGTAAAGAGCTTCCGGGACTGAAATTAGGGATGCATTTCGAACGGAAGGACACTCAAACTATTTTTCAAAACCTTGAGTTGACTTATGTAGACCTGGATTGGGTTGGATCTAGTCCACCTCCACCGCTATCTTCTCTCGTTAAGATTTGGCGTAGTTTAATATTTGGGCTTAATTTTTGTATCCAACGCAGTTCAAGTCCATCGGAAACATATACTGAGAAATCTTCTGCGGGGAATATTCCAACGAAGTTCACATTTTATTGCAGCCGACTTACAAAAGGACGCTCCAACGTGGAAAAAATTTCCTTTAGCTGCAAAAGCAACCCTGTTTGCATTTGTTCAGTGATATTTAGGAACGGCAAATAGTGGTGTTAGCAAATTTTAGGCTGATGTGTTTATATATTTAAAATTACTATGCAAATAAAAATGAATTAAGGGTAAAAATGAAATTTCCCATGTATTTCCTGAGGGCTCATACACAATAGAGTTGTTTTTTAACTACAACTCTGGTCGGATATCGTTTTACCGAGTTGGCTAAACTCTCATATTTTTCCGAGTTAGTGTTGCGGCTGTACATGCAATTCGCCATCCTACATATTGTCCTTTTGCAACTCGGTTACAAAGAAATGGGCCTGAACTTAAGTTCAGACTTTTGGGTCACTTCACTGCATTCCCCGCGGAGGTGGTCGCCATTGAAGAAACAATGGATTGACGGATACGACAAACCTTATGGCTACAAAATCTATTCCGAAAATGAAACCGGCTTGTGGTCACGGGTGGACGATAGCCGGTTATAATGGATTTTTGTCTCTTGAACCGCGCGGTTACATTGTAGTTTCTTACACAAACCGTATCATATAAATATTAATGGAATATTTGCCTCAACTGCCATCCACGATGCAGAGGAAGAGGTTGACGTCACAAGTGGCTCTTAAAATGTTGGGTTTTCTCTCTTGGTTTTGAATGATACGTCATCGTTTTGCTTGCTTCTACCATCGTGAATGGTGCCACAATGTCTGGTATTTATTTTGTGGTATCACAGCTTGAAATATCCAACTTCGTTGCATCGCCGCTCATAAAATGTGGATAGATCTTTTAGCTCTCAAGAATATCATAAAACCTGCATATTTTACTGATTGCATTGCTTTGGTTATTTTTTTAGTATGGAATGCTGTACATAGCCAAATAGGTACGCGATTTACGGAGCGCGTTTACCTAGTCGTCATTGCAATCATTTTGTTGGCTTTATTCGCCATATATGTACGTGTACAAAAACAAAAATATAGATGATATTTGCATGAACTTTGTATATAACTTCTACCTTGGGAATACCCTCTTGGAGCTGATAATGCGGCCGCTGCATAAATAAATTAATCTGCAAATAAATGTTTTTTCCCAATCACCCAATTAACGCTGCCTACTTCCCTACCCAATTTGCACGCCCCTCTCTCACAAATCACTTACTTTGAAGATAACATCCGAAGCATTTTGGAAATCACTGAAAAAATTCCAATTCTCATTTTGTGGACCCAAACGTTGTATCGATGTATTGAAGATATTTTGAACGAGACGTTTGAAATTTGAATTTTTAGCATTTGCGTTTGACACAAAAACTGCGCGCTCTAAACTGGCTTCAACATTGCAAGTGTCATAATCCGCACGCCCACCGGCAGTGAGATTGGCACAAATCAATATCTCATCGTTTGTTGCTAAATACTCAGCAGAATCACGGATCTTAATACGCACACTCTCCGCAATAGATTGACGACAGATGTCATGGCCGCGCTGTAGATTGAAGAAAGCAGCGGCATGGAAAGCACGCGAATTTGTGATGTTCACATTTCTATGGAAGAGGTTGTAATATTGAATAGAAAGTCTTCGTCACGTTTGACACTCTACTTACATATTTGCTTCGGCTAATTCCAATAGAGTAATGTTTTTGGGTGCCACGGCTATATAATAGCTCGATAAAAGTTCATGCGCATACAGCACTGGGGTTAGACCAGCGGTACGTGCCGATTTGTATTCGTGCTCAGCCGTTACGACCAAATCAGCTGTACGCACTTGAATCGCACGCACACAGGCGTCATACGAATCGGCTTGGGTGCATTGGAGCCGAAGATCGACGGAGTTGTTGGCAGCGACTTCCAATGCATAAAGACATTTTTCTTGATCCAGCTGGGTGGTAGTGCAAAGTACCAAGCTCTCTGGTTGAGGTTGAGGTTGAGGTTGTGGACGTGGTGGTCGAGGCGGACCTGGTGGATATTGTGGACGTGGGCCAAATCCAACTGGTCCACCGAATTGCCCATAACCGCCAAAGTTACCGGGTCCGCCGAATCCGCCAGGACTGTTAATTCCCAAATGGCCGCCGGGCCTACCAAATTGAGCTTCTACGGCTGTGAGAGGAAGCAAAAGTGTAACTGTAATGCAAATCAATTTCAACATTTTGAATATGACTTTACTATGAGGTGCATTCGTTATTTATATATAACCTTAAAATATCATTCAACCAAGCTACATATTTTCGTAATGAGTTTTTAATTACCGTATGACTTCCCTATCTTAGGGGTTTTTTTTAAAGTCATAACTAGTTAAGTACCCCACTTTAAATGACATCCAAACATACGAGTACTTGTTTACATATTAGCTCCATTAACTTTAGGTCAAATTGGCACTTCAGGGTTGGTGTGCGTTTAGCGCGTTGAAAATCGTTAGCTAAGCATCGCCAAAAAAATATTCATATAAAAGTTTGCCATTTAAAAACATATGCCAATTATTTTTAACAGAATTTGTTGGAAAATTGCGAAAAGCGTGACAAACCTTAAATTCATTATAGAAATGACTGTGAATCCATAATTTACTTTTTGATCCGATTTTGAGAAGTTTAGATAAATATAATGGGGGTGCGAAGAGAACTACTTTTATGACAAAGGGATCCGCTAGAATCGAGTTATGCAATAAATTCGTATTTATTGTCCGATATTGATGATATTATAATAGGAAAGATCCTGGTGCATTAAAACACAATTTCATGAAAAAAAGATGCGCTAGGTGGCGCTGGAGGCGAGTTATTCATCAAATCTCACTCTTTGATCCGATTTTGATGAAGTCATAGTCGAAAAAAAGTTTCCCTTAAGTAGGTTGCAGATATCCCATCCAAAATTATGTCAAAGAACTACAACTAACCAGTTACCAGAATTGTTATATTTTGAATACAATTTGTCTGAAGGTTGGAAAAAAGATTTTCATGAATTCGCTTGCTGAGCTAAGTATCAAAACTATGCGTTTGTTGTAATTTCCCCGATTCTCACTGTCCTTGTACATTTTTGTTTTATTTAGTATGTACCCGGTTTGTTTAAAATTTTCCGAATTTCATAATAAGTCTGGCAAACTTATATTTTGTCAACGTCAATCGGACAAACATAAACTAAATTGTATGAAAAAGTCATGACAATTTGGTTTTAAATTATTAGAACCTTGCTACTTCTTATTTGTGATTGCAAAAGTTACAAAAGCGAAATTACAAACAAGAAAATAGTACACAAACTGATAAAAAAAAAAAAAACAGAAAATAAAGAATTCCATTAATAAAAACCTAAAATTTCCAATCCGATTCCGAGTTAAACTTCCAGAAAATTTTCTTCGATTTCTCGTTCCTCATATTATGAATACAAATTTTGCGACGACTTTTTCCTCTGCACTTCTCTGATATTCGAACTTTGAAGCTGAAGAAAGTAAAATATAGAATTGATTGATGTGTTTTGGGAATAGTTTCTCCAAATATCTCAAAGCGAATTGGAGAGGTCTTTAGATTTGGATATTTATACGAATACGCCTCTTAGCACCTTCGAGAGCTAAGATAAACAAAATTTTGTTGGAGTTCTTTATTGGTAGAATAAGTTGGATGTGAAAAGTTTTTTATCTCTAAATATCTAATAACAATTTTCGAATGAAAGAAGTATCTTTGGAAATAACAAAGTAAACCTTCTACAATGTGCCTATGTAAATATCTTATGATTATATTAACTATTTGAGACTCGGGCTGTACCGAACTTCGTAAACGTAGAACAAATTTCCGAGGCATTTTGATTGTATCATATTTCTCTCTGGAAAAATTTACTTCTAATTTTTGTTATCATTTTTAATTCTTTTTTTTTAAATATTTATTTGATATATATATATATATATATATATTTCTATATATATAAATTTCTTTTTAATTTAAAACAAGATTTGGTATATGTTTTGTTTAATTAAGTACTTTTTGTTCTGACATATGGCACAATTTCGTAAAGTTAGTTTATCATCTCTGCTACTATCTTTTGAGTCGGCTTTATCATTACTGTAAGCTGCATTTTTAGTTTTAAAAATATGGTGTCAGGTAAGGAAATCTGCGGATGGTAAGGAAAATAGTAAGCAACGCAGACGAAGTCGCGGGTATCAACTAGTATACATATTATATATGTGTGTGTGTATACTTTTAAAACTTTTCCCAAATGAGCCTAAAAATGATTTGTATAACTCATACATTTCAAAAATGAACTAGTTTTAACTTAAAAAAAAAATTTATTTCCATGATTCGACCGTTGTTGGTGTTGTGTATATGGAGCTTTGGGGGTGTCTATGGTTTTAAATGACTTAGACATCATATATAAAATTAAGATTTAGAAGCTAAGCCAATATTCGATGTAGAGCCAGTTAGTTGTACATTGTAGAATAATAGAAAGCCATCTCTCTTTCAGCACAACCAGTAGCGATACACCCCATCACAAACATCATATTTGCAAAACGTACTTATGTTTCATATAGGGGCACTTTTTTTTAATGAAAATAAATTTTCAATTGGTGCCAGTGATATTTATTATCATGAAAAAGATTTATACCTTTCGTTTATTTTTGAAAGACATTAATCTGAAATAAAGAGCACATACATTTTTGATTGGGTCTATAACAAATTATATATTTTACTTTCTCTTATGTATTTAAATATTGAAATTAAGTGTGAAATGAAAATATATGTGCTTTTTCAGAAATATACATATGTATGTATAAGTTACGCATGAATAAAAATTGCTGTGTTCTAATTTCGGGTCGGAAATTGTGATTGCTATTGTTATGCAGGGAAAATGAATATGCTTTTGCACTTGTAAAAGCTATCTATGGTTTCACAGTAGCATTGACGCAAACCTATATTGCTGACACACACCACAAATACACGCATGGTTGCATTCTATGTTAGTGAAATAAGTTCTAAGTAAAAGAAGGAAACTCATGATTGGTAGATTTCTGCCACAACGGCAACACTAACACGTCTATTCTGCACGTTACCGGAAATTTTGTAACCGGCAAATTTTATTACCGAAAAATGTTACCACTTCTTGTAACCGGCATTCTTGCACACTGGTAACGCTGTCAACAGTGTAAAACTCACCATACGGTGTTTGCTTTGGTGTGGTGGGAATTTGAACACAAATTTTACAAGCGAATCACAATGGAGATGAATAAGTGAGTGATTTACTAAAGTAAATTTAATAAATTATTATAATATCATTAATTTTTAATTGCAGAAAATACGCAAGGACAACCCAGCAGCAATTACGCTGGTATGTAGCCTTCGTAAAGGACCGTCCGGAGCTGCTCCAAGGCAAGAACACCCCGAAGGCACCGAAATTACATGTTTCTTTCGGCATTCGAAAATTCTGTTTAAAAATTTCGTTTGGTAAACTAAATGGATCGCTGTTGTTCCGAAGACTTTTCAGTTGCTGTCTACGTAGGGATATTTCATCATCCTCCTCATCAATCAGCAGTAACATTACCAAAGAAGTCGCCATTATGTTTTTAATATTGAAAACTCGTATTGCAATTAGTTTAATAAAAATATCAACGTTTAATACTTCACTACTCTTTAATTTATTACAAAAATGTAAATAAACGTCAGATGTTTTCTAGTAGTTACCACCTAGTGCGGTGGTAATAAAATTTTCCGGTAATAAGAACGTGCAGAATACCAAAAGGGTTTAAAAGTTGCCGGACGTTTTTATTACCGGTAATAAAAATGTTGTTACCGGTGCAGAATAGACCCGTAAGGGTCAGTTACTGCGTCAGAGTTCAAAATTATCAAGCTAAGTCGTATTAAATGTTGGGTTTATTCGAAATTTTTATTTTTTTTTAGTTTAAGTGTTCAGCTCAAACTGCCAAGTTTTTTTACATTGTATCACTTCACTTTCATTGCCAAGCAGTTGTTGTTGAAATGTCAGCTTGACAAAGTAAGAACAAACTCACAACTGTTGCCGTCAAATTTGACATACTGAAAAAACCAAGCATGAGCTATGAAATATGTATGTGGAATTTATAATTTTCATTTATTAAAATGAGCGGAAGAGAAGTTAATTGGGTTTGAGAATTTTCAAAAGTAATTATTACAGTAGGCATTCAAATGTTTAGGAGTAAAAGGTACAAATAAACCTATGCACTCCAAATATTCAAATAATCGTAGTAACCATTTTAGTACATAGTATTTTTATAAAATAAATCATGATTTAGTCGTTATTCTTGGGGTTTTAATAAATGATAATATGAATTTTTGTGCTCAAGTGCAGTCTAAGAAAATTATTTTGGAAAGCCGACTGTGGTCCATTGGCTACGCACTTGCCCTGCAAGTCGTAGGTTGTGGGTCCAAATGCCGGTGGAGCCATGAAAGAATCTGATGAGGAGATGTGGTGATCTCCGAAATAGCTATAATTTCTACCACTCTTGACTGTTGTTGTCTTTTTTCTAAAATACTTTCCTTATACTGGCCTTGAGCTCAAAAATTAATATTGTCGTTTAATAAAATCAGACCAAAAAATAATATACGGTTTTTTTTTTAATTTAAATTTTGTGTTGAATTTTTCTTCTCTAATTATGGGCAGTTATTTTTACACTTTGTTGATGAAAGAAAAAAATATGCAAAATTTTTATTTATGGTAATTTATAGCCAAGAACGCATAAAAGCTCGTATCCTAGGTAATATATGTAGGATTTAGAACGTAAAGACCATTGACGCGCGATTGCCCAACTCCAACCATGGAAGCAGAATTCTTCGTAAATCGTCGACTAGTTGTTCATAGATTGATAAACTTCAATCGATTTTCAAAACTTTAAAACAGTTGATGTGAAAAAATACAGAAAAGTTGAATTCATGTACGCCAATTTTTTGCTTTATTTTTAGAAATTCGGGTTCCAGTCCTTATCCGATTGTTTTGGTAGTTTTTTGTGTTACTTTATATTCTTATGCGGTCCACGGTCAATATGAGCAAATTCAATAACTATTAATTTCTTATAAAAGTATAACTCATAGTATACCATAAACGATATAAATAAAAGTTTGAAAAAATCATTAAATTTTAAAAAAATTTCATAACATTTTAGAAATTTTTAATCAGATCAGATTTTTTGAGTATGCAGTTGTGCAGTCCACTGAATTTTACTATAATAAAAAGCAAGCTTTAAGTGTTTAGAGATTCTGTGTGATTTTTGATAATTTTGTTTATAGATAGTGTTCGGCATTTGCCGCCATACAAAAAAACTGATTTTTTTTTATACTTTATATGGAGGAAAATATCCAACACCGTCAGCAGAAAACAATTATCGAAACCTAACGCGGATTTTTAGTCACTTGAATCTTGTATTTTGCTATAGTAAAATTAGTTGGGCTACAAAACAGCTTACCCGAAATTTTTTTAAAAATTCTGAAAAATTCAAAAGTTTAAAAATTGTATGCAAATTCTATGAATTTTTGTCAATTTCGTAAAAAGTTGGAACGTGTTTTTTAAGTTTATGTTACACAATCTGTTATACTAATTTACATTCCTTAATTACGTCACGTTTTTCAGAAGCATTTACTGTAAGTTTATATTTAGCTGCACTTGTTGTTTTGCTTATTTATAGAAATATATGTAAATACATACACCACATAAGCTGTTTCCACTAAATTGAAAATTTTTTTTGCAAATTTCACATATCGACCTAAAATTTTAAATTACCAAGTGACTCTAATTTGTTTTATCCTTTTTGTGGTAACACTTTCTGACTACTCATTCCTTATCTTATTTGGGAATCAATGTGCGATTTTTTTTGTCACCACTTTCAATTCAAAATATAGCGCACAGAATTGATTGCACAATTGATACCTGCGGCAACCGCAACATGCAAGTGAACTTCAACTAAGGAGGAAGATGTGACGAGACAGTGATTAATACTCGTAATGCTGCCAAAGCTTTGACATGGCGGTTGGGTAAACAGGTATTTACTATTTTTCAGCGCTTTATCTGTCTCATTTCAAAATTTATTCAAATGACACTTGCAATTTCTTTCTCTCAATTCTGCCAATTGATTTTACGTTCGGATAAACAAAGTAATCAACGTAAACAAAGGGATTTGTTGGATTAAAATTTGCATGTCGGATATGAACGCGAGTTACAATATTCACACCGTGGTCTGGGCACAAGAAAAAATTTCTTTATCACACATGGTACTTGAGGTCTTGCCTAATTAAAACCAACTGTTTTGAGTGTCCATTCGTATCAATTCCTAGACAAGGTGGTTTCAAAAAAATAGAAACAATTTATGCCAATATTTTAAAAATCAATCCGATTGTAGGGTAAATTTTTTTAGTTTAAGCTCAGATTATTTAAATTTGGTTTAAATTAAATTATGTATTTACAGTCAGTTTAAACTACACAGCTATTTTTCATTGAGAGTTTAAGGCCGGCATAATTTTAGTAATTTTGTACGGCATCGCGGTTTTTTTTTCTTTATCTATATACGGTAACAGCTATGATGTTTTCGCACATTCGACGATATTGCATGATTGCTGATTAGTTAAACTCAGCTTAACCTTGACAGATTTACTGTCAGTAAACTCAGTTTAAATTGAATAGGTTTCAACTTGACGTTTGTGAGTTTAAACTTAGTTTAAACGGCAAACAAGGTTAAACTAGCACCGACAAACTGGCCCCTGAAAAAACGCATTGACCTTTTCATTTCAGTATAAAATTTAAAAATTTCGGAGCTCCAGGCTAACCAAACTGAGAGCAGTCCGACATTTTATTTTAGTATTATTTTAGAAACATACTTTTTTTAAGTGGTTATTGAAACCTAGAGCGTGTAAATGTTCGTTTTCTGAGCAAGTAAGCATCAATGCTCTATTGTGAAGACGTTTGGAAGTAATCTCTGAACTTTTATCTTTCTATATATGTATATTAAATGGGACTTCAAAAAAATGTATGAAGCTTTTTTTGCTTAGGAAACGTTAAAAAAAATTTAGTGTGATAGAAGAGAAAGTTAAGAAATTAAAAAAAAATCAAAAATTTTGGAATAAACTTTAAACCCAAAATTATAAAAAGTTTCATTTTTGAAAGCTAGAGCTCCTATTTTTAAATAACTTCTAATGGACAGGTTTGCAGGTAGTTACTAATTAGACTAAGCTGAAAACAGTTTAACCGTAGAACAGTCTTTAATTTTTACGACGTAACTGACTATTTTATTATGAATGCAAAAATCATACAAAGTGTTATTTATAAAAGAAAAGTTTAAAACTCATATTTTTATTCAATAATAAGGGAAACAATTTTTTAATAATTTTTTAAACACTGTACACAAATATTTCTATTGTGAACATTTTTGCAAACATTTTGTTCGCATATGCAGCAGACTAATTCAAACTTGTTTTCTTTGTGTCCGCTTTTTCTTGGACACACATTGTACATCTTCCACGTTTTTTAATTTGTGGTGGTATTGTTAAAGGTTGTCTAGATGATGGGCCAGCAGAAAAATTTACGGCTGGTGAGTCGGCATCAATTATTTTTCGTTTTAGTGACTGAGAAAACTTATTTCGTGTGCCTCTTGGTCTATGCTTCATATATTCCACTGCTAAATTTATACCAAGATTATGCAAATACTTTTTACGCGATTGTTTGCCATGCTTATCTAAAAACTCATGATTACATTCTTTATATATAATATAAGCATTGAGCGCAGAAATATCCACTATGTTGGCAAAAACACTCATCGGCCAGCGTTTTGTTTTTCGTTTGCAACTGTAACCTGATAACATTTTGTCAGCATTATCAACACCGCCCTTCGTTTCGTTGTAATATTTTATTATTGCTGGAAGCTTTTTGGGCTCAGGTCCAACATCAGGTGAATGGTGTAATGTACTCTGAACAATTGTGCATTTATTTGTATGGCTGATATACGAAACCAATGTAGTGTTTGTTGCAAAGGCAAAAGAGGAGGAAAAAAGAGGTTGCTTCTTTTCCAACAAGAGTTTAGGTGGAATACTCCGCTTATTTTTTCGCAACGTTCCAACCATTGTCAATTTTTTTCCAACAGTTTTTGACCTAATTCATATGACGGAAAGAAATTGTCCATCGTTATATTGTGGCCTTTTAAATCCCGAATCAAATCTAATACTACGCGTTGGCCCTGGTTACGCTCCGGTAAAGCACCCGTCGATCTTCCCAAGTAGGGCTGTATGTTCCATACGTAAGAAGTTTTAGCACACGCAAGCATCCAAAATTTTAATCCATACCTTTCAGGTTTGCTCGGCATGTACTGCCTAAATGCGCAACGGCCATGAAAACCCAACAATTGTTCATCAATAGTGACGCATTCACCAGGGTTATAAAAATTTGGAAGCAAATCAACCCATTTTTCCCACAATTCACGAATCGGTGCGAATTTATCATTTGATGAGAGTTGATTTCTTCTGCGATTAGCTGTGTCGTCAAACCTAAGGACTTTTGTTACATACAGAAATGTGCGTAGGGACATAATACTTCTAAGTATCGGCCGACCATAATCTTCATCAAACAAATCTTCCACACGTACATCGTTACGAAATTTAAAACACGATATCGTTACGAAATTTGGTTTTGTAAATTTTACAGAATGCCGGCATTATACAAACAAATACGTGTAAAAATTTAACGAATAACGAATACCAAATAACAAAGTTGCGTGTGAAAACCCCTATTATATTTTTCCATTTTGAAAATATCATGCTATCATCTATAATACATAAAACATGCCATGATCATATGTATACATATAAAAACTATTGTCGGTCGAAAACGACCCTAAGATCGATAGAGCTCAAGTCAATATTTAGTTAAAATATTTTGTCAAAATATTGCTTTTAATAAACTTTTTCAATGCTTTACCCACCCAGCAACAAAGTCGCAGAGTATTGGATAAATATATTAAATCTGAAGTAGTTAGTTTGTAGGTTAAAATGTAAGTTTGATCGAAAACGACCCCAAGACTGTTCTACGGTTAAAACAAAAAGGAACTTCAAATTGTTGGAAATAAAAACATTTTAACGCATCTGGAAAAAAATGGATTTTGATGTTCTTACTGTCAAACATATTTAAAAGTAGTAGAAAATAAATACAGAGCCGGATATTTGGCTTGCTCCTAATATACCACCATATTATTAAAGTTACTTGCTTGCGAAAAAAGGAAAAAATTTCAATCACTTTTAGTTGGTAAAAACTAATTTTAAATTGATTTTAAAGTAATTGTATTTCCGACATACATTTTTTTTCTGGTATTTTGAAAAAAGCATTCCGCATTAATGTTCAAGTTTATACCTTAAAACGGAAGTATTTGCAGTTTTTCAGGTATACAGTTTCAGAGGTCATTCTTGTATAATAAAGTAGAAGCTTTATTTGGTTTATAATTATCGTTTATTTTGTAGAACTTTTTTGCAGAGGGGTTTTCAAGTTTTGGCTAATGTAACGCTTGAGTGCGATTTTTTTTTAAAGAAGGCAATGTAAATTTATATAAAATAATATATAAAAAATTAAAATTAATAGAGAAAACAGCATAAAAAAATCAAAAAAAATATATGAGCCAGAGTAATATAAAATAGTTTTTAAAAAATATAAAATAATAATATCAAAAAAGTTTGGCCGAACTTCTCCTACAATTGGTAGTCCGCAAATCGAGGGATCTACAGTTTTCCGGGAGAGGTTTTTTTCATGGCAGAAATTCACTCGGAGGTTTGCCATTACCTGCCGAGGGGCGACCGCTATTAGAAAAAAGCTCGGCGAACATTCGAACCAAAGACACACCGAATGAAGCGGGTACATGCTATACGCCCGGCTAGTGTGTAACATAGACGACAAAAATTACTTGTATTAGCCTTTGTAAAAATAAAAATAAGAAGTGTTTCAGTTTCTTCAATTCATAACTCTGATGCTATGATTTTTCAAAAAATTATAAAAAATTATAAAAATTTAAATTTTTATTTATATTCTGATTGTCCTCTTTGGCTTGCGATATAAATTTTTGAAATAATTTGGCAGTAAAAGCCGCAAAAGAAAAAATACATATTTATATTTATTTTTGAACTGCCTTATATGAATTTGCCTTGAGCAGTATACTATTTTATTTGAAGACAAAAAAATAAAACAATATTTCAAAAAAATAAGTATTCAAGTATTCACTAGTAAGAAATTTTATATATTGGCAAATATTTTGACGAATTCTCGTGATAGTTTTGTTTTTGTATTAAAAATTCTAACTCGTTTTATTGAAATAGGTTTATTCAAACAAATTTTGTACAGTTTGTGATGACCGCAATTTTTGCAACAAACTCTAAATTTACTTGAGAGCAAAGTTGCTTATCTAACTTAACTTCCGCAAATGTTGATCTCAACGCTTCGGAAATGAAATGATCTCAGTAGCATTTTTAAATATTAAATTAAATTAAAGATATACCTGTACTTTCATATCAGTCACATGCACCTCATACGGAAATTAGTGGTAGGCAAAATATATCAAAACAAGTTAGAAACTTACGTACTGAAAGACCTGGATAATCATTTCCAATTCTGCAAAAATCCGCGCGCAAAACTTACCGAATAAATTTAAATACACAAAGATGAGACAGTGAATTGTAGAAAACGAATTTCAAACTCAACGGCATGTTAAATATTTGATGAATAGCGAAATGAGAGGAAATGTTCCTGTTTGTTACTGTCATGCGCCCAGAGACCTGCAAACGGGACGCACATGTTGTACATATGTATGTATGTAGATGTGAAGCATGAGTTTGCATATAAACACACAAATATACTTATATTTATTAAGTAGCATATCTACACATAAAGCATATGCGTTTCTCTTTAAATGGCAAAGTCACTTTTGCTTTTGCTTTTAGAAAATCCGCAAATTTTATAATCGTTTCTCGCTATTTTGAAACGAAAATGGATTCTTAGTGCACTGTAAGAAAGTCAAATAATATTTTTGTTCTGCAGGACCAAAGCCAAAAAAGGCACCCATTTATTCGCAGGTATGTATGTATGTACATTAGACCGTATCGTAAAAGAATTTCAAAATGTATCCTCGGGTTTGACCACTTACCTTGTGAGGATATCGAAAATGGGGTGAAAAAATTTCAGCATGCTGTAAAAGAGCTACATCGGGTTTTATCTATAATTTCTTAACATAATCAGGATTTGAACCTGGAGGCCGTGTGGTATATTTCATTCATAAAATTTGACAAAATGTCGTAAAAAAAACTCCATTTTTTAAATTTTCATAAGGTATATATTCAAACCCACATATTTAAATTTTTAAAATCTATACATCGTGATACGGTCTTATGTTTGTACCTTCCCAGTTCGCTAGACGAATTCGTATCGAATTCGATATCGACTACTTAGTTCTGGTGAAAAATTTGTTTGTTTGCCGTCGCTTTTTTCCAAAAAAATTTTACCCTCCCATTCGTTTCTCCAACCTAATCCTGTAAATCAAGTTTAAGGAAATTTGATAAATTACGAAATACCGATTTTTTGTTTGTTTTTTTCTTAACTATCGATATATGGCATGTGGGTGCGATGTTTCTCAAATTCCTGTTATTTTCGAAATTATGTTCACTGAGTTGAAATATAAAGTTTCCACCAAAATATTTATTCTAAATTGGGTAGTATCACTCCAATTTTCTAACAGAAAAATAAACGCGCATATTTCCTTTTCTAACCTTATCCTTTATAACAAATATGAACAAAGTTATTTTTAAAAACTCAGAATTATTGATTGTCTTTTTCATTTGCTCAAATATCGCTGTGGTGGCGTGGTTATTGTATGATTTTCATAATTTTCGAAATTATCCTTACCAATTTGGGAGAGTTTGATTATGTAGTTTCGGGATAGGCTGCATCAGAAAACAATTCGCAAAATAAGCATACACTTTCATTCGTTACTCAAGTAATTTTGAACGACGAATAAATTTTCATTCGCCATTTAATTAATTTTAAACAACGAATGAATTTTCATTCATCATTCAACTATATTATTTGTATGGTGAATGAAAATGTATTCTTTATTTGAAAATAGAAAATTTGTTTATAATATTTTGATTTTTTTTTTAATACAAATTTAGTTCATGATGGCCATGGCCATTTTGACCACTTTTCTAATTCACATCTTTCATTCCCCAACCTAATCCTGCGTAGAAATTTGAGCATTTATTCTTATTTTTGTAAATTACCGTTACGTGAGCAGCGGGTGTCCTTGACCGATTTATATAGATTTCGAGATTATGCTCACTAAGTTGAAATCTATATTGTGCAGTGAATTTTGAGAAGTTTGATAAAAAAAAACATAACCCGCATGTTCCCCTTTCCAACCTTCTGCTCTATATCAAATTTGCGAAAATTTCAGTACGCGATGTATTCAAAAAATAAGGTTATTTAAAATTTTTATCAAAAAATTATTACTCATATTGTCCCGTTCAAAGTAGTCCCTCTCAATTGAAATACAATGGTGCAAACGCTTGATCCAATTATCGTACATCTGATAATCGCTTTTTGTTATAATCTAAACTCTTCCAGTGATGCAATTTTTATGCTTTCAACTGACAAAAATAACTCACAAACTTTTCAACGTATTTTGAACACTTAATTTCACTTTTTACCAAGGACCGTAATCAATATGAGTTCTATCAAAAAGCTTTATTTTTATGTTCAGAGAAAATAATCATATGCCGAGTTTTGTTTTTTTATCACTATTAAGCAAATTCAATCATCCTTATCCCGAGTTTCACTTTCACCCAAAATGTTTCACTTTCACTTTTCCTTATCGGCAAAACTAATTTTGAGAGAAAAGAGTACCGCTTTGTACTGGAGTTTTTCACTTAAATTCGAGACGCGAACAAAAAGCTTAAAAATGTAAGTAATGGTTTTAGTTATAAACTTACAATAAAAACCACATGACTTACTTTTATTCTAGGATAGAAGCCAGAGTGATATCTTCAGGTGGCTCCAAAGGTACGTAACTGCCTATCGAGTGTCTCCGTGTTATTCGTTGATCTGCATTGCTACTTTTACACAAAAGCCCCAAGGGAGTAGAATTCATGATACTGATTTAAGCAACAGGGACCTAAGTTTTTAAATTATTGTTTTTGGCTTTTCTCAATTTAACAATTTGCGAACAGAAACAGAGTTGCAAATTTTATATTCGAATTTCGCTAGCCGCTTCGAAATAGAATTTATTTTATAATAGGGCGGATGAAAAAATTACGTACGATTTTTTCGGGCGGGACTCAGAATAAGGCTGACTATTTATTATCTAATTACAGTAATCATAAAGCAGTAGCTATATTACTGAGCTTCGCATCTGTAAACGAAAAAAATTGTTTACGAAAAAATATTAATTATGAACTTTCTCATGTTAAGTTAACGGTGCGACGAGTTATCTACCTAAATTGCCTTACTACACAAATTTACATAATATACCTACCAACGTTTTTCTTATTTTGCAATAAAAATCGCAAAATTACCAATAAGTCTCGCTTACTTATAACACTTACATACATTGTTCACCCCCTCATTAAAATTATTTGTGGCAACTGCATTTCGTAGATAAATTCTTGCAACGATTTATACACTGAAGAAGACGGGGGGGATAATGTCTTCTTTATTTGCTCTTCATTAAGCATTATTTTATGCATTCGCTGTGCAATATCCTTTACATTTATTTCTGCCACAAGAAATGATACCAAAATCGAAATGTGCATTGAACGCAAATAATTTATTTCCTTCGATTTTTTCCAACGCGGTGAGCATCGTCGGTAATGCGATGCCACCAATTGGAGAGCAGGAGACCGCAAAAGATGCAATTGTTTGTTTGTATGTATGCAAATAGTATCTACACTTATGCATGGAGATGTGTTCGTGAAAATGCAAAAAGGAAATTTTACCGCCGCCACAATTTTATTACTGTAAATTCAATGCGTATTCTACACTGGTGCTTCTGTGTAAGTCTTCGCGTTTATACTATGCAGAGCTCTGAGCAAATATTGCCTTTCACATCAGCGGCATTGTCGGTTGGCTGTATCGCTGCGACGAATTGGTGCCACGACGATTCAAGCAGTGCAATGGCGCCAATTATATATATTTACCATGTGTATGTATGTAAATGGTTTTTTGCGTATGTATGTATGTATGTGCCTTGCCCCAGTACGAAAAAGGAATGATCGGCAATATTTCGCCCTTATAGCGGATTTTTTTAAAAGCCTTCTAATATTATAATTATATAAATTTATATATGAGAACAGAACAAAATTTGGGCTAAATTTTATGGAGAGTTGCCACCTGTTAAAAAAAGTTATAGTCAATTAAATAAATTAGTTAAATCACATACTGCTATATGACGAATAGATAGATCTGAATAAGATTTGGTTACCATAAAATCGATTTTTTATAGAGAGTTGCCACCTATTTAAAAGGTTGCATTCAAATAAAACAATTAATGAAATAAAAAAAATTTCAGTTTGGTATCAAACGGAAGATACCTAGTAGTAGTTCCTAAAAGCTTTTAAAAGAGCTTGCCACCTATTTAAATTCAAATTACGTTAAATCAAAAAATAAACGACATTTTATAGATAATATGAGTGCCAAAATAAATGTTTCAAAAAAACTTAGTTCCAAAAACAATTTTTGATAGCGTTGCCATCTGTTCAAAAAGTTAATTGAAATTATATAAAATTACACAAAATATTGAAATATCTGTCTCTACGGAAAAGTTTTAAGAAAATAATTTTGTAAAGGGTTGACACTTGTTTGAAAAAAAAACTTTATTTTGAAATTACTTTTGGAGAGAGTGATAAGGGAGTAAATTAAACTTAATTATTAAGTTAAAGGAAGTATCACGTAATGGGGTTGATAAGAAGTAGGCTTACAAAACTGAGTTATGAACATATTTTTAAGGAGTGTTGCCACATGTTTAAAAATATTAATTTAATGCAATTTAAGCTGTATGTAAGTATTACTCTTAAGTATAACTTGTACGAAAAATTCCGATATAATGGTGTGAAACGAAGAGGGAAGTTCCATATTACCATGAATCATAAATAGTCGAGACTTTTAGGTTTTATTCGTGGTTTTATATTTGTCGACACTTTAATAAGTATTAAGAAAAAGTTTTCAAAATGCATTAGTTCTGGTTAATTATTGAGTTTTGAGTAAATATCAGACTGCATTAAAGTTTTCGCATAGAGTGTGCAACAAATGGCTTAATATGGCATAATATTTTTATTATTATAGTTCTGCCAATCACTCTGGTGGACGAGCGTCTCACCGCAATTCACATCAAAGCGAAACGAAGCGAATTAGAGACCATAAGAACACTTCGCAACAAGCCGGTATTCGCAAGAATTGGGATCATATTTCTCTATCACTACGTACCGCCGCTGAGGAAGTCATTGGCTTTCAGTGACCCTGAAAAATCATTTGGTACGATAAGGAATACGTAAAGTAAAAAATCTGCTGACAGAGCCACGCTGCGATCGGGCACGACGTGAGGTGCACCGGTAGTTGAGAAAGGAAGAGAGACGTATTACTCCCAAAAAGAAGAGAGAGGCCAAAATATGTGAAAATTGCTGATAACGGCATAAATTGCTGATAACGGCATTAAAATCCCGTCACCCGACCTCGATGAAGTTCGAATAGCAATAATGTGGCTACGGAACAACAAAGCCGCTGAAGCTGATGGGTAACCAGCTGAGCAATTCAAGGTTCTATCGAGCTTATTGTATGAACGACTGAAGCTAATGCTCGACGAAGTGATTGAACCTCTGCTTTGTGGCTTTAGTCCTCGCAAATCTACCATCGACCAGATCACGATACGCCACATGTTAGGAAAGAACCGCGTGACGAAGATCCACGCACACCATCTCTGTGTCGACCTTAAATCATTTTTCGATAGCACGAGAAGAAGTTGCCAATATGCTGCGATGTGTGAATCTGGTAACCCTGCAAAACTAATACGACTATATAAATGTAAATGACCCTGAACAACACCGCCAGCTCAGTTAGAACTGGGAATGGCCACTGCGAGCCATTTGATACCAAACGAGGTTTCAGATAGGGTGCCTCCCTGTCGTGTGGCTTCTTTAATATTATGTTGGAAAAGATAATTCCAGCTGCAGAATTGAACTGGGCAGTCACCATTTTTAATAAGGGTGTGCCCGTGACTATTGAGGTTCTCCGAAGGGTTCTCCGGAAGATTCTCTGAAGGATTTTTGGATCTTTGCTTCTTTGTGGCGGCGAATACCGCAGGAACGGTGAGCTGTATGAGCTTTACCCCCCGGTACCCGCGGATGGTGGTGGCAGAGGAAGAGGAAGTCTACGTTGGAGAAGGACTTGGCTATCTGGTGCCAGCAAAGCAGAGGAGCGACTGGCACGTCGTGTTAAAATCGGCCAAAATTGCCTAGGTGGTTTTAGAAGAAGAAGATGCTTTGAATCCCAGGCCGTCAGTTTATATGAGATGCTTTCATTCACTCTTTCTCATGGAGGAATTTCGTAAGAAATATCCCCACAATTTTTAAAATTGAGAACATCCGCGGAGATGTTCACTCTTTTATTTACAATTTATGTGTGAGATATTTCAAAATAAATAATCGCGACGACTGATGATTATCTTGGTCACAAACAATTTTTATATGAAAACCCAGCGGCGATAGTAACAAAAAATACTAAGTACTGTAAAAGGCAAACTCTAATCCTATTTTAAACAAATTTATGCGATCAGTAAAGACAGAAATAAGAACGGCGCATTCTGCTGAATTCGCCAGCGATAAAGGAGGAAAAGAACTTGTGACTTAAATTCCTACCCAGGCGTTATAATCGACACCGACATTCGTAAACTTTTGCGGCGTGCCGCATTCAAGTGCTTGCTTTTTCGTCGCTTTATTTATTTGCGTACACAACCCTCACACTCGCACTTACATAATATATGTATGTGCATATGTACATGTGTAGATACAAATATATTTCGCTTTCTTCCATTCTATTTGCTATTGCCTTATTTATTGGCATCGGAAATGATTCATGCCGGCAAATAAATATTGAACTCCTGCACATAGAAATTGAACTCCTCATAGGAATATACAATGGTTAGCAGTCTGTCAATAGCTAAACTCCTTACCGCCATACCTTTGCATGAAAAGCGAAGTGTTCAAAATATTCTAGACAAGAAAAACAAGCATTTGGCAGGCTACCGCAACTAAAGTGGAAAATAAGTTTCTACATTGCCAGCGAACCTGAGGTCTATGACTTTGACTCCTTTTGCCATATCCTATGTGTTAACACTTATGCTTTATATTTATTGTTTATGAGAGTGTCTTTAAATTTTCCCAAAAATAGAATAACCGAATATCAACTGAGGTTTAAGACCATTATTTAAGTTGAGCTTTGTAGGCTGTTAGTGCACTGATAAAAGTTGCAGGCTTATTTAAAATTTGATAAAACATCAATCTATAATGCGCGTCTAGATTTTGTCCCAAAATTGAATGAAACCATAGTTTAAAACCTTAATCGAATAGGCGGTGGTGTATGTTTTCTTTTGTTTCTGGTAGAACAGCACTAATTTTCCATAAGTTGATACACTTTCCCCTTTAAATGTCATAAACTCATCCTTGATGCCGGTTCACAGCCGACATAGAGGTTAGAAATTCACTCAAAGGGCTTGATATTTGTCTTGACAAAGTCTTTTCAAATGTTCATCAGACGGGTTTTTTAACACTGCGTCGTTCAGAAAGCCAGATAAGATTTACGATGATTGCTTAACTGCTCACAACGTCCAAAATCAGCTTCAGGTCCGAACAGCGTCTTTAAAGACGGGTTGGAGTTTTTAAACTAATTTATGTCGCCATTCACTTGTTTGTAATATGATTTCTCTAAACTTTAAAATTACTACTCATGAAGTAACTAAAAGGTTTGGTAGCTGTAGCATTTTAAGTAGAAAAATAATATTTTTACTATTAATAAATAAATAAAGGAACAAACATTCATTAATTTGCACTAATTTTATTTGATGTTCTACTATACTAAATATGTTGGATTTTTGAAATGTTTCTAATTTTATATGCTTTTTATTTATTTGCAGCTTAAATTTAATTTCAAAAACAACAAAGGACATAGAATAATAAATTAATTAATGGAGAAAATAAATACTACGTGGGTCGAAAGTTGTTGTTTGGTTAGCGACCAGAGCTCCTTCGAATGCCTGCGGTCCACCACCGGCCAGAGTGCCCTTGCAATTCTGTACGTCGATGTAGTTGTCCAGCGCTCGTTGAGCCAACATAGAGCCCAACTCCAATAGAAGTCCCTAGGTAACTAGAGGTGCTTCCTTTCCCTGTGTGGCGTAACGAATTCGAGGGTACCCTGCCATGCAGTTTCCTGTAATATTGCTATGGCCCGCCACCCAAATCAGTTCGAAATCAAAGTATTCAAAGGCAGCTGAGAGAGAAGTCAGACACTCCCGAGCCAGTTCCGACCAGACCATTAGACACCCTAAGATCTTAATTGTAGTCTGATCATCAAAATATATGAATTTTTGCCTGTCTAAAGGGCGATATGTTGGTGAGTAACCGATCGGCTGCCTCCTTGATTGCGGCTACACCCGCCTAAATGATATTGCAGTAGTCCGGAAGTTGGAAGCCTAAATTTCTGGTTGAGTAGAGAAGACACTTGCAAAAGACTCGCCCGCCAACTTTACCGTCCTGCTTCGAACCGTCTGCGAAGAAGATCACCGGCACCTCGCCCCAAATGCCACCCTTCTCCCATTTCTCCCTTAGCTGATGGATGGGAGTGAAGAAGGAACCATCAGGATCTAGAACCGGCAGACAGCAATCCGTTTCTAGAGGGACAAAGGTGGTTCGAATTTTGGAATGCCAATAGATCGAATTGCAGTTGTATCATTTACCGGGTTGCAGAGCGGGTTGCAGCCACCTTGGTGGCAATGTACACAGGCATTAAATTTAACATAACGTTGGGGGCCCGAGCGTGGGTGTAATAAACCTTAACCCTAAACCTTAATCAACAAGCATTTATGTGATAGAAGTACTTAGACGAATAGACTGAAACATAAAAACCGGAATTTCAATTCTCTACAAATTAAATTGCATTGCGGGTTCGAATCCTGGCCGGGGCAAGTAACATCTAAAATTATAGAAAAAAGTTTTTCGAGTGTATTTGTGTCTTGAAACAAACTCTCACAAAAGTTAATCGCCTTTCGGAGTCTGCGTAAAAATTTAGAGGCCCCTCAATTTGTGTTATACCATCAAGACGTACACCACAAATTGTGGAAGAAGTTTGGCAAAACATCAACCTTTATCGCGTAGAATAATCCCCGAACACTTGTAAGAAGACGAACCTGGTGAGATTTCTTCGAAGTTTTTAATTTATGTAAGAATACAACAGGGTTTGTAGCGTCGCTTGCGAGCGAGTATGATTTGGAACAAGCGGCTTGCTACATAAATGAGGTGGCAGGTGATATGGCAAGGAATAAAGGGCATTTGATTTCGCATTTGTGGTGCGAGAGAAACTTTATATACTCCGGTGGACGAGTATTGCGAAACGATTCGTTTTAAAGGAAAGTTTTGCAGAATTTTGGTCGCTGATTCGTGCTCACGGTCCGCCTTAAAGCGCACGTATGAATTTTGTTCCCGTCACGATATATAAATCGTGTATGGAGGTTTTAAAACAAGATATCTAGGAATGGAAGGAATATTTTGCCTAAACGACGATACATTCGATAACAGACTTAGGTGAATCGACTTAGAAGAGTACCGAAACAATATGGTATGTAGTACGAGGATCTATACGTACCCTGATGAAAAAGTCATTACGTGTTCACCGACCCCGAAGGAATGACTGATACGATGAGGAATGTCGCGACGCTACAGAAGAGAATGACGCTGGTCATAGAGATGCGCTGCAATCGTGCACAACGCGAACTACACGGTAAAGATATTGGGAGATGAGAAGGGAATTGAGGCGTATGCTTTGTGAAAAGAAAAGCGCCCGAAAATTCTACCAGATAGTATGAGCGATTTCTTTAATTTAAATTTGCAGGTGACAGAGAGAAAGAAAACAATAAGGGGTTTCATGGAACCTATATTAAATAAGTAAAAGAGTCAAGTTTGCTACCTGACTCGCTGCCAGTGGCTACAAATTGTTCTATTTTAATCTTGTGTAAAATAATTTTGATCGCGGGCTATGCTTGTACAAAGCAATCAACTTTTGTTCAAGGCAGTTTGTTGTTGGAGAGCAGTTTTTCCTTACTCTTTCACTTTTTCCAATCAGGGTGCCGGGGTCAACGGTATATGTAAAAGTGAAAATAGTGTTTTACAAACAGAAAATATTTAAAATGTTATCGCTCACAATTATTACGAAGAGGCTTTTATAATTTAAATCTCGATTATGTTAGTAGCTCTTCTTTACTATGAAAATACCTCTTATTCTTGCATCGATTTCGCTGGTTTTTTTTTTTTAATTTTACTGTCAAATAATTATTGTTCTGAATCGTTGATTACAGCGCCAAAGCGTTGAGACTCTCTGTCTGGTTTTTAAGAAATTAAAAAGGGTACTACTTCTTATGAGGTTCTCTCTTTAAACACAGGGGAAACCTATTTGCCTCCAAATCAAATTTGGACAAGTGACGGCGGAAAGTGGTTTCAAAAAATCTATATGAAAATGGTTTTATTTTTTACATATTCCACTCGTCTAGAATTTAATGTTGACACCTTGAAATTTACCTTGAAATTATAGAACACTTTTTTGTAATTCTAATTTGATATATATATTTAAAATATGATCGGAATATACAAAACTATTATGGATTGATAGGGTAAATAATTTTTAAGAACATACAATATTTAAAAAAATATAAAATGCAACTTTTTGTTATCAAAACTTGAAACTTTGTATTGAATTGTAAAAACAAAATAAGAAGTAACGAATCGTCATATGAGTTCATAAAGAATTTAAGGATGTAAAAAATAAAACGAAAATTCTAATGAAATTAAAATTTGAAAAACGATTAAACTTGTGCTTTTAATTTTACTTTATTGTAAGAGAACAACATTACATTTTTTTAATCTTAAGAAGTTTTTTTTATTATTTTAAGCAAACGTATTGTTGACTAAAAGTGGCGGAACTCTCCACACTGAAATTGCTTGAAATCGCTTTACAATTTTTTTTTTTTTTTGGACATCTGTCTTTGCTCAAGCAACTAATTCACTTTTATGATATTTCAATTTAGAAAAAAATTAGTTTTTTGCTGTGTAAAATTTGCAAGGATAGTTACCCTCTCATGCCCACCTGACTTAGTGGATTCACTTTATTATTTACTTTGTATCACCCCACTTTTTATTTCTCAATAAAAATGACTTTTTTTTAGAGGTAGTCAAATTTTGTACGATAAAAAGAATTTTTATGTAATAAGCATGTTCATCTCTATTTACTTGTATACTACGAAATGATGCAGGTCATCAGCTGTAATAAATGGCGGTTACTCTAATAAAAACCGCCCCATCAGTGGAATCCTTCCGAGCACACCTAACAAACATAAATAAGTGAATGTTTGTAATTTATATCAATAATAAAAATAAAATATGATTCCCATTGCGACGCGAACATAAATGAAAGGCAATTTTCACAAATATTTTGTGTTTCATTTTTTTGTTTTCGCTTTTGTTTTTATGTTAAGAGTTTACATTCGTTTCCTTTTGCACTTTATCCGTTTATTTCTATTTTTTTTTTTGACTGATTTTGAGACTTTACTTAGGTATGATATATATATATGTAGATTTATTTGAAAGCGCGATTGATATATTGACAACCACCGTTATTCATTCATATGTAATAAAAAAATCGTAAATGAAATGAATTTGCCAATAACGGTGCATTCAAATGATAAATGTGGTATGTTAACGTGATAGGGCGACGTCTGGTATGAAAAAGGCAAGGCATGTTGTGTTAAAAAAATATGTATTATAAATGAAAATACTTGATATAAATAGCATTATATCAGTATGGTGTAAAAACGAAATTATTACAAATCATATTTTGGCTCTCTAACCCTGCCACGAATTTAATATAACTTCACGATTTGTTTTGGAAAAAACGTAAAAGCAGCCCATTCAAGTGAAAATTTTTCTTACTGCCAGAGAGAGTGCTCAAAACTAGGATGCAATCGATACCACTACAAAAATTATTGATGCCTACAAACAAAGTATCGATTACCTACTTGAATTTCATTAAATTTTGCTGTAGAAGTTTTGCGATGTCGTCTTATTGTGGTTTAAAAAGTTGAATGACATAACCAAACAGAAAAACAAACAAAATTATTAGTATAGAAAAATGTATATTTAATGATTTGTGTATTTAGAATATTCATGATCAATATTTGCCGTAAATTACTTAGAAACAATATTGGTTATAATTTTTTATTTATTTATTTATTCATCAATTAAATTACAACTTAATATATGATATATATAATAATGATCTCTTTATTATTTAAAGAGATTACTAAATACTAAGGCTTACATTAAATATATGGTCTACAATACGATGAGATCCATTAGTCACAATTCAAAAAGTACATCACCATATTCAGTTTTGAATTAAAAGTTTCTCGTGAGCTAGATAATATGTGCAAATTTGTACAAATAATTAAAAAATATTAGCTCCAGTAAGAAGAGGCATTTGATATGATTCGTCGCTATATCCGTTATAAATATTATTACGGAAATTTTATTCACATTTCTAATGTTAGCAATGCTAACAAAAGGCATCTACTTTTATATTTAGGCAAACTACAGGTCCAATTAAGGAAATTAATGGCAAACAAATGAAACGTTTCTGAACCTTCTCAACTCTGAAAGAAGAACCCAAATGGAATTTATCCCAGATGATGCTGCAATACTCGAGCTTTGATCTGATAAGAAAAAAACACAAATTCTTTAGCGTAAAAATATCCCGGAATTGCTTCAAATTTCTTTAAATTCCTCAATACGAAGCCGAACATTAACATAGACTTCGCAATTATAAAGTTTATATGTTTCAAAAACGCATTTTCGGGGTAAATATGATTCCCAAATCACTATTTTCATAAATTTTTGAGAGCATAGTAGATCCCAACTTGTAATCGAAATATATCGCAACTTTGCGTCGACTGAATAACAAGTGCTGGCATTCACCCGCATTAAGAGATGAAGAGTTAGCATTACACCAACTTTCCAACCTCTCCTCTTAAGCCCTCTTGAAGTCTGATGCAGAATGACCCAAAATGGCTGCCTTGAGGTACTCCGGAGGTAAAATTAATGACATCAGGTTTTATATTGTAAGCTTCGATGCAGTTCAATTGAGTCCAACTTTTTAAGTAGAATTCCATGGTTGGCCCTATCGAACGCTTTCGAAAAGTCAGTGAATGTGACACCGCACTTTTTGCCAGCTTTAAATGGTTCTAAAACAAAATTTCAGAATGAAACTAAGTTCGTAGCAATAGATTTACACTTAACAAAGCCGTGCTGATACGGCTATATCAGTTATGAAATTTGGAATAGAATAAAAACATAAACCAGTTTCCAAAAAGTTTAGATATACGAGATATTTTGCAGATCGGAAGATAATTTTGGACATCCGACTTGCTTCCAGACTAATGTATCGTATGACAAAAGATTTTTTCCAATTATATAAAAATTCACCAAAAGCCAGCGATTTTTTAAAGATTATTGTTAACAGTTGGGCTAACGATGTAGTACAGTTTATTAAGAAACTGCAAATAAATAAAAGGGAAACCATCTTCCCCAGGAGTTGGGTAATTTGTCAAGACCGAAAGGTCACTTAATACTCCTTTAAATGAAAGCTGGAAATCCTTAAATGTCAGTGAGCTGTTAAAAGTAGTATTTTCTACTCTGATTACAGATTGAGAAACATAAACAGAACGAAAAAAACTCTGCAAACATGTTACTAATTTTCATGTCCGATGATGTTTCTCCCAAATGATACATTATATCCGGAATTCCAGTGCTTTTCTTTTTCCATTTATAAACTGCCAAAAAGATTACTGTTTTATTTCACTCTCTACTTTAGAAATGTGGCTGTTATATAGAAATTTTATCAGTTCATATGAATATTTAATTTCAAAACTATTTTTGGGGAAAAATTGAGTTTGTGACACATGGACAGTGTTGCTAGCACTTTAAAAAAAACGCCAAGTAAAAAGGCTAAATAAATTATTTTTATGGCTAAGCAAATAAATCATTAACACAAACAATTTTTCTACGATTTTTGCATATTAACAACATTGGGTTTATAAGCTTCAAAAATAATTTATTTTCTAAGTGCCAGTTAGTGTAGGCATGCCAAAAATTAAATCACATATTAATATCATCAAATAAATTTGAGTATATATTACAAGTCCTCATCATCAGAACGAGCGTTTTTCCAATTGCGAAATCCAGACAAGAATTTTCTTTATTCTTCAAGCCATATCTAATACTTAGAGTTGCATTTAACATTTTAAAACTAATTATATATCTTTTTTTTTGTTTTGACAATGTGCATAGCGCTAAAAATGCAATCGAATTCGGTATTCCTGTAGAATAGGATACAAAATATAATTAAAAAAAATACAGCGGGTTACAATAGCATTTTTACCAAGTGTGTTTTTATATTTATGAACCTCTGTCAAAAATTGTACAGTATGCTGTAGATTTTTTAATTTTTTCTATTGATTTTCGATGGCATTTGTTTCATTAGTATCGAATTTACACTTTAAAAGAAATGGACTAAATAAAAGGTTAGATGATAAGTTAAAATGTTCTGGATAAAAAAAGAAAAGAAAAAACAAAACCCAGCCGGTAAAGGCTAAAATTGCAACACTGCACATGACATCAATATTGGCTAAAATTAACTTAAGTTAATATTCGTCGAAACTAAAATTGCGAACTTCATCTTTTGTGCTACCAATGCAATGGCAAATGAAAAAAAATTAGTATTTTGATATAAAATACTTATTTTAGGCGCTTTTTCGATAACAAACAAGCTCTAGACTTTTTGTGAGTTTCAATGAGATATTTTTTGTCTTCATCAGTCTTATTGCGAAAACTGAAACTGATGTGAAGACTGCAAACTTTTCATGAAAAATATCACTCAAATATTTTAAATTGCCTGTCCATAAGAGATCACTGCTAAACAAACAAAGATTTGGTGTTGCATAATCCGAACGGCACAACAACTTGTATATCGCGACCTATATCGTATAAAGCATTTCATTTAAAAACCACGTTTAGTAGATTCATTTTCAATATAGTTTTGAGTTCAGAAATTTATTGGTGGAAATCATAACATATACTTACTACGAGAATATGTAGTTATATTTTCAATCGCTTGGAAAGTCAGTAAGTGCGTTGAACGGCGAGCAACTTTTATTTCTTGCATCCCAATTTTATCACACATCTATATTATATAACGTGTTTTGGGATTACATTTTTTTTTGTATATTGTTATATTTTTTTTACATTCATAAGCTGTGCATATTTCAATAAATCCATATCAATTTAGTCATGTTACATATAGTAGTGCAATACAAACAAAACGAACTGTGTGGTTGCTCATACGACGTGGTGTGCTATTCACGGAAGCACTATTAGCATTTACGATATGTGTATACTATATGATGTAATAAAAAAAAAAATACAAAAAGCATACGTGACAAGAAATTTAATTCCATTTTCCTCTAAAAAATAATTTACTGAATTATAATAATAGTAAGCATACTTAGTAAATGAATACACATGAATTTCGCATAGCAGTAGGGAAAACTAAACACTATCAAGAATTATGTTTGTAAAATTATAAATACTCTTCTGGCTTACCAATTCTATTTCCGCGTTAAAACTTTTACCTTTTATTAAACTGAGTTATATGCTTGTATATTTTGAGCTGGACAACTGTTTCGCTGATGTGCAAAGAATTAGTAACTTTTGAACCCATGCCAATGTTTAATTCACTTTCAGTGAAAGCTTCAAGTAAGGAATGTGTTAAATATTCTGCTAATGCAGAACTAAAATATACAAAAAAAAATTTAATTTATCATTCTCATATCTCAATTTGCACTTGCTTACTGGATGACGTGCTGGAAAGGCAGTTTGTGGTAAATAAATCGTATCGAATCGGCAAAGCGACCGTCACCACCGTGTAATGATCCTGTCAAATAAAAGCCATTAATTGTTTATATACATATATATGTAGCTATCGGATGAGTTTATTACAAATGTGTGAAGGCACGAAAGGAAATATATAAAATATGTAAGTAGTTGTACAAACTTAGATACATAGATGTCTGTAATCTCACGCTTAAAAGTGCTGGCTCAATTTTTTATGGTTGAAATTTCTTCAATAATTCTACTTACCTACTTCATTAGCGCTCTAACCTCTTGAGGGATTTTAGCTAAATTTTGTATGGTTGAATTTTCTTTAATTATTCTACTAACCTACTTCATATGTGCTGTAACTTCTTAGGAGATTTTGGCTTCTTGCTAACTTCCAGCTAACTGGCACCAATTGGGAATACCAAGTGACGTCAAGTCCATTTCCTCTTAGCCCTCCCAAAGCAGACGATGCCGCATGCCGTTCTCTTCCTATACTACCACCAGCTGGTACCATGTTGAATACTTTCAGGACTGAAAAATTCCTTCGTTCTATCATCTGCGGTATCCATAAATTTTTCGGAGAAAAAAATACAAAGCATCAACGCGATTCTAGTACCATAGATAGTACCCAATATTTTTGCCCAAGAAACCCTACGCCTAAAACGAGTTCCGAGTCCGCGGTATTTTTTTTTTGGCAAAAATATTAAAAAGTCGATCTATTTAGTGCATTTTAATTGCAAAAAAATTATTGAAAATATGTATCGGAGGTCCTTTGCGTCGGGGAATCTGTTTTTCAAATAAATTTTTATTTTTGACTACCACCAGCGGGCGCTTTTGCACTTTTTTGTAGGTTTTCACCATTTTTGCGGAAAGTTTAAGATATTATTGCACAAATCGACAAATCTTTGACCTTCTCATAATTAAAAATATCTCAAAATTTTCAGCGCTGAAAATTATTAAAGTTGTTATTAAAATTCCTAGCAAAATTGATTTTCTTAGTTTTCGACAAATTTAACAGCATCAGAAATGGACGAAAGTGACAGTAGTTTAAAACATTTACTTACATACGATGTTTTTAATTTTGGTATGTCTTGTGAATTGAGTGATCTTAATTTACCAACAAAATAAGATATTTTATGATAATATCTATTTGGCCGATCGTGTTAAAAACTACAAGTAAAATGTTTTCGAATAAAATGTTTACTCCCAATGTGACGGATAAATTAGTTGAAATTTGGAATAGACTTGATACCAGAAATATATATATACTTAAACACAATATTGTTAGAAAATTTAAATCCTGGCTTGAAACATATAAAACCGAAGTTAGAAATAGAAAAAGATCAAGATAATGAAAGAAAATACCGCTACGAAACCGGAATATGCGACAAACATTCAGTACCATTAGTATATACCCAAGATCTTCCTACAACCAAACGGGGGGCATATATTGCTGGATACGATGCTTTCAATTTTGAAACGATGTGTTAAAGATTTGGTGTGCCTGATAGAGTGACTGCAGCATTGGCGACATAAGGAATGAAAGATATGGGTGTAAAATATGAGCAAGGCAATTTTAACATTATGGATAAATCCAATGTTTATAGAGAACAATACAAATGTAGACAAGAAGTTCTTGGTCAAAAATATGATGCGTCTAGTTTGATTGCATTTTAATTAGATGGCAGAAAAAACGATTTACAATGGAAAAATTTATCAAAAACTTCATCCGCATATAATGAAAGAGCCTCACCTGGTTGTTTTGAAGAAACCAAATTCACAATGATTAGGCTACACAAAAGTGGAACCTGAAGATGCTGAAAGTAAGGCTTGAATCAATTTTTGGACAATAAAAAAATATCTCTGGATTCTTTGATTGAAATATGAATATGTGATGGTGAGCCACAAATACTGTCATAATAAATGAAATTTTGCGACGATACGAATTGCATATAAAGAGACCACTGCATTTGCTTGTGTGTTCTCTCCTCCTTCAGTTTACTTCCACTTCGATATTAGTTTAAAAATTTGGAAAAAGCATCGACAACTGGACCACGACAAATGAGAATAATATTGCAAAAGAAAACACGTACTTGGCTCACTCGGAAAACATTTTATTAGCACTGTTGTTCGATAATGAGAAAAAACCACGCGATTTGGCGATAAAAAAATAATGGACTACCCTAGCCATGTGGAAGATCCGATGCAACTGAGATATATGTATATAAAAAAAAAAAACATTATAAACTTCAATTGCACGATTGACATGAGTGCTTATTCAAGTTTATTCGAACCGCCATTCACTCAAAATATTCCTTTACATAAACATACAAGAAACGGAAAGCAACGTTCAATTGCTAATTACATAAGTGTCAAAACAAGCGGAAGTTATGTCGATTAATTTAGAAAGTCGTGCATTATACAAGAAAGACTTTCAAAAATAATTCATTGCAGTTATTTTCTAAAAAACTCGTCTTTAATTCTTGTTTTTATGGATTTAAGTGGAATTTTTCCATGTTCTTATTTTTTAAATTGAAAATTTGTTAAACAATATTGCAAAATAAAGAGAAAGTCAGAGAATAAAAAACAAACCATTTTGTTTGTCTAAAATTGCATGAAATCGATATGTGTTGTGTTTAGGTACCCCTCTTAATTTTCAGCGCTGAACATTTTCAGGTATTTTGAATTATGAGAAGGTCAAAGATTTGTCAATTTGTGCAATAATATCTGATATATTCCGCAAAAGGTAAACAAAACGTATAGAAATGCCCCTGGTGGCAGCCAAAAATAAAAATTGTTATGAAAAATAGATTCCCCGATCCAAACGAGCCCCATATACATATTTTCAGTATTTTTTTTTTTGTAATTTGAATGCAACAAATAGATCGACTTTTTTGTATTTTTGAAAAAAATGTTTCGAAAAAATTTCGCTAACACGAAATTTATTTAAATAGAATCACGATAATGCTTTGAAAATTTTCAATTGACCCACACTTATATATAAATATAGTGTGCGGTTTGATGTTGCATCAACAAATATTCCGAATGTCACATGATTTTCTCACATTATGTCTTCTTCTATCAAAATTAACTCGACATAACTCTTTAACTTTTAACTAATTTTTCTAACCAATATAATAACTCAAGTCTCCTTAAGGAGTACGAGTATGAGTTTACCCTGATAATCTCCGATGAAGCTACAAATTCCTCCATTGCTTTTTTTCAATAATTTTCTAATAAATAAATGGCCTTGAGCTCATAAAAATTATGTTTATACAAATAAATATACCGAAAAATTAATATACATATGTAATGTTCCAAATAATTTTTCCTCTATCTTTTGTTGTTGCCAAATTTAATGTGCAAAGTAAATTACTAATGCGCTAGTCTAACGGTTGCTGACTTATTTCATTTCTATATTTACGTACAACATCAAAAGTGAATCAAAACTATAAATGTTTCATATGCGGCGCTACAATAAAACAAATAAATATAAGGTAAAACCGGGAGTGTCAGATGTTTTCGAACAAATAATACCTACGCATTCAATTTGTTACACCTGCAATTTTATTTAGTGTTTTCTGTTTTTTTTTTTTTTGTTTTTATTGCTGCTGAATGTCTAATAAAAAATTGCGAATAAAAATGCTACCTAACTATATATGCTCGTTAAAAAATCATATCGAGTAAATAAAATAAATTGTATAATAAAAATAACATTAATGAGCTTTCAGATACATAAAGCTTTTGGGGGTGGTGGTTCTTTTTTTTTTTTTTAAAGGCAAGCCAAAAATTTCGCTGGTAAGTGATTTAGATACTCAATGATTTCATGCCGCGTGGCGAACGCTTTGCGGTTAGCAGCAGACGTGCAACGAATTTATTGTTGAAATAAATTTTTTATGAGCCTTTCATCACGCCCACCAAACGAACGAATGATGATGATGATGATGGGCTTATTTTGGTTATCATGTAAATAGGTACATGCATACATATATATTACTAGTTAAGTACAAACGGATATATTTATACTTTAGAAATTCAATTTCAACATTGATAAACGAAAAATTCGAAAAACGCATTTAATTCTCGGTAGACTTGATGCATCATTTTCAAGGTCTGAATAACAGCAAATTGTAGAAAGATAATAAGATTACCTTTTTTTTTTTGATTATAAATACGTTAAAATCGTAAGACCTTTTCTTATAAATTTTGCAACTTTTCAGAATATGCAAATACTTACTTTATTTTGCTATTTTGTACTTTGCTCCATTCAACGAAAGGTGAAAAGGGGCACTCCACAAGGAGGGCTTCTCCCACCACTCCTTTGGGTCGTTGTTATTAAAGGCTGCACGGTCATTGCCTATGCTGACGATGGTTATCTCATTGTCAGGGGTAAGTTTTTGAGCACCCTTTTATTGATATCATGCAGGGTTACCTAAACTTCATCGTAAAATGGTCTGCTGGGTGTGGGCTCGCGATCAATCCTAGTAAGACAGAGCTCGTCTTATTTACCAGGAGGTATAAAGTACCGGATGCCCATCCCCCTTCAATAGGTGGCATCCCGCTGGTGCTTTCTGACCGAGTCAAGTATCTAGGTCTGCTCTCCTGGGGGCCAAATATTGAGGAAAGTGTGAAAAAGGTTTCTGTTGCCGGGGTGCTATTGGGAAGAGATGGAGCCTCTCTCCCAAGGTAAACGACTGGCTTTATGAAACTATAACTAGGCCTATAATGTTTTATGGCGTGTTGGGCTGATGGAACTCGCTAGATAGGGTATCGAAGGTTAAGCAGCTAGAGCGGGTGCAGCGGTCCGCGCTCATTGGGATCAGTGGGGCGCTTAGGACCACACCCACTCTCGTGCTCAATGTTATGCTTAACGTGTTACCTGTGGGCATTACAGACAAGATTACAGCAGACCGTGTCGCAGCCCGGCTATGATGCAATGTATTCAGATTCAGCTCGGCCTTTGCACATTCTAAGATTCTTGCCAGCTTATACTTTCTCCCTCCGGAAACAGATTACTGCCTGCCTGCTTCAGCTCGGAATTGCTCCTTCTCCACTCACATCACGCGTAGAGAAGAGTGGAAGGAGGTAGCTTGGGGGGCGGTAGGACGGTGAACTTTTTCAAGGATGGCTCGAAGCTAGATGCAAAGGTTGAGGGGGGTTTGTCTTCTGCGAGGAGCTCTCCCTCAGCCGTAAATTTAAGCTTCCGGACTATTGTAGTGTGTTTCAGGCAGAGGTGGCCGCAATCAAGGAGGCAGCCGATTGGCTATGAACCATTGTAATGCCCACTAGACGGGCTAACATTAATTCGGATAGCCAGGCCGCTATTAAGGCCTTAGGATCGCTAATGGTGAGATCAAAACTTGTCAGGGAGTGCCTGACTTCTCTCGGTGTTGCCTCAGAGTATCTCGACGTTAGACTAATTTGAGTACCGGGCCATAGTGACATTGCAGAGAACTGCATGGCTGATGAGCTCGCTCGGCAGGGTACCCAGGAAGACATTTCTCCATGCAAAGAGAGGGTGGGGGATCCTTTGGCTGCCTACGGACTTCTCTTGGACAGATGGGCTCTCTGTCGTTTCAGCAAGAGTTGGGAAATTGCCGCGACATGCAGAATTGCAAAGGCCCTCTGGCCGAGAGTGGATCGAGGGCGCTCAAAAGAGCTGAGGTCGCTTACTAAGCGGCAACTCTCGACCCTCGTAAGGGTTTTGGCTGGGCACTGTCCGTAGGGTATTCATGCGGTTAGGCTGAAGATAGACTCTGACCCTTTCTGCCGCAGCTGTATGGAGTATGGTGAGGTGGATTCATCATTTCATTTTCTGCTCAGCTGTCCTGCCTTTGCGAGACTGAGGTTCAAGTACCTTGGCTTGTACTTCTTTAAGACTACAGAGGAGCTCTCTGGGGGGGGATTGGTAATTTGCGTGACTTCATTCGAAGTACGCAAGGTTTATAAGGTTAAGCTTTCCTAATTTTTCCGATTCACGTTAGCTTTCATAAAACAGGTGGTATGACAATGGACTCATCTACTATGCCTAAGTGAGTTCCCACTGCGTAACTTCTATAATTTTCAACATTTTGATTTATTTGCAGATTTTTGGTGCATATGAGACAATTGGAGGCATTGATACATCGGAATCGTAATGCCAATTAGGGATAGTAGATCTCTGTTTGCATTGTTAGGGCATCGGTATCTGTAAAAGATCTCAGTGCCATCCCCAAAGGTTGATAATGTGAGATGGGGAGCTGTCGGAGTGTCTGCTGTTTAGAGAATATACAGGAATGACCCAAGAACGCTTACTCGAGGAACTCCGGCTGCGATATCTAATTCTTGCATTTAGAACTTATTTGGGCATGCGGAAAAAACTCGTTTGCTAATATAACTTTGAAGAACTTTGTGTGTGTTCTTCGTCAGAAGTAGTGCCCGTATTTTATATATTAGACAGTTCAGCCAAACGCGGTCAAATGCTTGAGTGATGTCTAGAATAATTGTTGATCGAAACAATCTCCATTCAAACGCCGTCCTTATCTCAGATGTTAGATGGTGAACTTAATCTATAGTCCCGTGTTGTGGCCGAAATCCAAATTGATGCGAAGGCATTAGAAGTAGTGAAGAAATTCGTGTTAGGGCTAATCGAACGGTTGTATCTATACCCAGGCAATATGAAAAGGCGTGACCCATACTATACTGGATAAAAATGATACGTGAGTGTGCTTGAAATGCTGCTGCTAAAATACAAGCAGCCTTGCAAGATTTGCAACTTAATTTGCATTCACACAAACGCACCTGTGTTTATAGTAGAAAGTAATCTAAGTTTAAGCTATTTATATTCAACTCAATACGCATAACTTCTGAGCATGAAACTTGGTTCCATTTTAGCAGTAAACTTTTCGTAAATTTAATTTCCGTTCTTCTGAATATATTTTGCTTTGCATGGCAAGTCCGTAAATGCACAAATATGCAAAACATTTCACTTCATATGAATCTATTTGATAAACTCGGTTCATAATTGAAGAAAAGCGGGTATCATTCAGTGGCAGACAATTTGCAGCAACAGCTGACTTTTGGGTGATTTAAAAAAAAAAAACAAAAAAGAAGTAAGAAAAAATTCGGCTTAAAAATTTTATAATGCAAAGCCACCAAAAGTGAAGTGAAAATATAGTTGAAAAAAGTGCGAAGGAAAGAAAAACCAAACAATTGCATTTTTCTAGCTCTTCGCACACTCACAATCACAAAGACGCACATATTAAGCTTTTTAAGCAAAGCTGAAAAGTGAATTGCCACCGCTTTGAACTTTTTTTTGTATTTTTTTTTTTGTTTTTTTTAGACGAACGTTACAAATTCAGTGTAAAACCATTTGCGGTTTCTACCAAGTCCACCTTTTTCTTTGTGTATAGATTCTTTCACCACTTTCTTGGCTTCCACGTAATTTACTTTATCTCTACCTTCCGTAGCTTTGCTTCCTCTGTTCGTTCTCTTTGCAAACCAAGATATACAGAGGCACTGCAAATGCATATTAGCCATTTCCGGCAGTAAACGGCGAAAAGGAAATTGTAAAAGTGTTGCAATACAAGAACATCTGTTTGACAGGATGTGCATGGAAAATGACTTAATGCTAAGCCGAAGAGGAGGAAGAGAAAAAATACATTCCTAAATTTCTATATATTTAGGTGCGCACATTAGGGGGACTCGAATAAAATGAATATGCGCGTGGAAACAGATTTGAATAGCTCCATTTGTTAATGAAACGGTGGATCACAGATTTTTTTTAAATTTTGTAATTTTGTAGTACTTTGGGTGCTAAATAACTGTGATAATCAATTTTGGTAAATTTGGTGTATATTTTTAAATGAAAGAAATTACTTCTTAAAGAGTTTTTCTCTCGAAAACTGTAAAACTAAGAATCCGAGAGGAAAAAGTCATTCACAATCAATTTGAGAAAAATTAAAATTTTTTATATTATTAAAAAATAAATTTAAAAATAATTTTTTTTTTACATTTAGCTTTACACAAATTTTGTATTGGGTGTTTTTTCAAACATATGGTTTTTAAGAAGAAATAAAATGCATATAATTTAATGTTATGGCCACGAATTTGGCTTTTATTATAAAGATAATGGTTTGAAATTATTATTTAAAAATGAAATGAAATGAAAGCGAAATGAAATGAGATGCCCAGTTTTCGGGCACGTTTTGCAGCAACTAGGACCGTATGTCAAGAATAACGCACGTATGGAACATCATGGATTCTCCTAAAAAATAGAATATCTTTCTAAAATCTCCATTTTCCTTAAAATATAGTGAAAGAGAGGGTTTTTGAAACTTCAGAGAAAAAAGAGTTTAAAGTTGACACTCAGAAATAAAAAAATCCATCCTGCATTTCCTACGCAAAGCAAGAAATTGTATCTTAACTGCGGGTCTGTTTAAAAAAAAATATTTATTGCTAAATACTTAAGCATTTCAAGTAACAACAACTGCGTCGTATCGGTATCTTTACTTTTTAGCATTAGGGGAAGTTAGCAAAATAACCCAATGCTTTATTCATTTAATTATTGTTTTAATCTTCTAAATTATAACAATGGGCAATAAAAAATAAAAATATTTGTGAACTAGTTCATTATTGCGGTTGTATTTTCATTTTGAAAACTAAATTTTTAACTAATTCATTTTTTAAAAACTGATATTTAAGCAAACGTTTCTCGGGTTTACTGAAATTATAATTATTTTACTACACTCAGAATTTTTTTGATATTTATTATTTGATTTCAGACATCCTTTGTGTTCATTCTAAAACATGGATGTGAAAATTTTAAACTTTGTACGAAATTCACAGCATATTAGATTTAAAGTGATAACTTCAAATAGTAACAAAATTTTTAAAAATTTCTTGTAAGAAGGATTTTTTTGAGAAACCAAAAGAGGTAAATTAACTTACTATTTATTTTTTGATCGAGTGATTTTTTTTTTTTGTAAAAATGCATAAATTTCGTTATGTGCATCCATCTGGCAACCCACGAGTTACTGTACTGAAAGTACTTTTTTTATTGAAACTGAGGTTTTGAGAATAATTTTTTTATTTCAAAATTTTTTTTCTTAATTTTTTGTTAAAGCATAGTAAAGCACTAACAAACGTAACAAAAAACCATGCACCAAAAATAATCGTTATTTTGATTTTTCGGATCAAAAAATTATTGAGAAAAATTCGATCAAAACAAAACTTGAAAGTAAAACGATACCATCATTACGGCATATGCTTTATAAATTTGACGTTATTTTAATTTTGAATATTTTTGTTTCAAATCATTGCATTTGCGATTTTTAGTTTTACGATCAAAATTAATCGTTATTCTTGAATTTTTGTTTTTTCTATTAAGTTTAATCATTATTTTTTAATTTTAATTTTTTTGATGAAGTTCGATCGTAATTATGCGATTTTTATTTTATCGCAAAAACCATATATGGTATTAGTTTTGCTGTTGTTATTGTTGTCGTAGCCGACAAATGTTTTTACGTTTATTATCGAAAAATTTTAAATCCATGAATAGCGATTATTTTCCTTTTACAATTATGTCTTCATCTCTGCATGAAAAGTTAAAATTGGTAAAAATTCACTGGTTAGATAGCATACCGAATTTAACCCTAATCTCCTAATTTTAAAAAGTTACACAGATCCTAAAGTGAGACTCTGAAGCTCATATACAGAAAAGTGCTTAAAAACATAGTTTTGGTAATTTATTTTATATGTACAGATGAAGTAACGAATTCTAAAACGTTTCCAATCATATCTATTTCATTTTTTAAAATGTTTTAAATACATAACATTAAAAATATTTGTTTATAAAGTAATTAAGGACAAATTATTCATTACATTTTTCACAAATTTTCGTAGTTGTAGAATGCTGGTTACAGATATTTTTTTTGCATTTGTTACAAATTTGTTTCTGCATTTTGGATATTTTCGTCGGACAAAGATGACAGCGCTTTCGTTTCAAGGTGGCAGAAGAACAGGGTTGCGAATCAGCAGGTGGTGGTATTACAGCTTTTATGGCTGCTTGTGTTTCTGCTCGCAAATATTTGGCCGACTGTCTTTTTTGTATTTGTGACTCCACAAGGCTTTCTCCTAATTCCCGCAAAAACCAATATCTTTTGTTTTTATTTTTTTCGTGCCACTCTGGATGAGTTTTTATCCAAATAATGTACGAAGCAATACCTGCAGCATCAATTAAATTCATAAAAAAGGCAAGAGGCCATCTATTACATTTGCGCTTGATCATGTATTCGTGAATTAGTTGGTCAAATGTGTCTACGCCGCCTTTGGTTTTATTATAAAATTTATTGATCTCTGAAATTCGTTTTCCTTGTTCTTCAAAGACCGTATCTATATGATGCATAGTCGACATGAAAATAACTGCTTTTCTTGCTTTGGGAACATGAGAGGCAATCGTTATATGTTTTTGAAATCCGAAGATTGTTGAGTTAATTTCTCGAGACTTGTTCGGCAAAAATTCAGGAGGAATACATGTTTTGTTTTTTCTTAGCGTTCCCACCAATGTTAAACCTTTACTCAATAGACTTTCAGCTAGTTCTTTACTTGTAAAGTAATTGTCCGTAGTTACATTGCGGTTTGTACCATAGTAAGGTTCGCAAAGCTCCTCAACAACTTTTTTGGCAAGACCAACAGCCCTTTGATTCCCATCTTTACCCGTATATGGAATGCCGCGAAGAGGATATGCATTAGCACTGTCGCATAACCACCAAATCTTAATTCCATATTTATCCGGCTTAGATGGCATATACTGAATAAAGGGACACCTAATACGGCAAGGCAGCAACTGTTCGTCAACAACAATGTTCCCCGTGGGCATATAATACTTTCCAAAGTTGTGATTAACTTTATCCCAAACAGAGCGTATAGGTGCTAATTTATCCGTTTGACGGCGGATACTTCGGGTAGACTTATTGTCAAAGCGTAAAAACCTTAAAAGTTCCTCAAAACGTTTAGCGCTCATAGTGGCTTTAAAAATTGTTATTCCATACAACTTGTCCCAGAACAACTTATAGCTTTGATTATTGGATTTCATATGGCCAGCTATGATTAAAAGTCCTATAAAAGCAAGGAGTTCATCTTTGTCTACCACGAGCCACAATTTTCCTAATTTTGAGTACACTGCAGATCCTTCTTCATTTGTATACCTTATAATTTCATCACAAACTTCATCATTTACAAAGAGTTTGAAGCAATCAAGTACGTCTAATAAAGTTTCACCTGTATGAATAAATTCAGTTTTGTGCTCAGCTCTGCTGTTATAATTTTTACTTACGTGGAGGTAAAACAACTGCATCAACCTTTCCTTTGAGGATATTCGTTGATCTAATTTTAGATGAAGGTGGTGGAGACTTGCTCCAAATATTAGAATCTTTACCAACGTAGAAGTTGGCTCCATTGTCTTCCATATCTGCATTTTCGTTTTCATCCGAAATCTCATCTTCTTCTTCAGATGCTTCAGTCATCTGGTCCACTTCGGAATCATTATAATCATCATCATTGTTGTCACTGACTTCACCATCAGGCTCATCTTCCGCTTCCCAATGCTCCAAAATTTCCTCCAACTCCAAATCATTCAACCGTTTTTTAGCCATCGTAAAACAAAATTTTTCCACAGTTATGTAATTACGTATTTATACAAATAAGAAATAACAGACTACAAGTATACACGTGGGCACAATCAACAAAACTGTAAAGAATTTGAATATGTATGTATGTATATTTCTTCATCTGTTCAAAAATACAGTGCCTACTACGACTTTTTGCATTCAATGGATTCAAATTTTGCAACAGTTCAAAAATTCAGTGCCTACTATAACTTTCTGCATTTTACGAATTCAAATTTTCATCTAATTTAAATATGATAGGCATACTATGCACAGAGTGAGTCCCTCAGGCTCACTTTAGGATTTACGTTACAATTTTGTACGATTGCAAAAAAATGGTAAAAATACGTACACAATCCAAAAAATAATAAATACGCCATAATAATTACATTCAGTTGGAGGAATACCCAAAATTTCGAATCAAAATATTATTTGGTGCGGGAATAATCAATACTTAAAACTCAAAGTGAGACTCAAAGGCTCACTTTAGGAGATTAGGGTTAAGCATTGTGAAATGCTTAAAATTTTTTATTGACACTCTCCATCCAGATATTTTATTATATTTTATTTCTTTGATGGATTTAAGACACTTCTATAATAAATGTTTTGCAAATAATTGAATTACCTTAATGTGAACTAAGATTTATATTTTAACACAGAAGAAAAATATCAAACGAAATTTTAATTTAGAAGGTGAAAAATTTTGTGAAAACATAAATAGCCGGCATAAAAAAGTTGCAAATTAAATTAAACAAAAAAGTAAATAAATAAATGTGTATAAAAAATAATGTCCAGTAGATAATATAAAGATAGTTATAACAATATCTTATTATTTAAATCATGAGAAAAAAGTATTCCATTTATAGAACGATTCATAGAAAAATCAAACAAACCGCTATGTTATTGCTGACTTATATCAAGGGAGCGACGTGCGAAGCCGCTAAATTCTGAACAACAAATAAGCGGTGATTTTTTAAGAGCTATCTCAAATTTTAGTTAAAAAAAACACATAAGATTCAGCAAAAAGCATGAAACCTTTATTTGAATCGATAGTATGGTGGATATACATAGTTTAATGTTTGAATATTATTTCATGCAGATGCTAGCCGCGTCCAATTTTCGCATTTTCTTTCCAACATTTCGGCCGGTATCTCACGAATAAATACTTGAGTGTTAGTTTGAAGTGCTGCAATCGAAACAGTATTGCCACTATAGACATCAGTCTTAACATAGTCCTACCAAAAACTGGATGGAGGCGTTAAATCGCACGATCATGGCGGCCTATTGACATACCCCAAATTGAGAAAAACTATTCAATGGAATTGACTCTCAATAGGTCCATTGCTTCGCGTGCTGTGTGGCATGTGGCACCATCTTGTTGAAACCACATATCATGCAAGGCAAGCTCTTCTATTTTATTAAAGTTTGTTATCATCGCACGGTAGAGCTCACCATTCACAGTAACGTTGCGATTCGCATCATCTTCATAGAAAGACGTCCCATGATGATGCGGCCAGCCCAAAATCTGCATTAAACTGTGACTTCTGCTGAAATCATCGGTAGGTCTTGCAATACTTCTGGCTGCTCTTCACTCCACAAATGGCAGTTTTTCGATAAAAAAGTGTATCTTCAGCCAACTTTTCAAGAGGCCATTCACAAAAATTTAAAAAAATTTTTAAAAATTTGTGGTAGGTCGTTCGGATTTAATTCTTGCACCAGTTGTATTTTCAAAGGTTTCACATTTAAATCCTTTCACAAAATTTTCCACGTAACAGGGCCTCAATCGCTGCGAACGGCGCCACATCGATAATTTACGGTCACCGCAAACACTGGCCGATACAACTGCGATATCTTCCTCAGTTCGCACACCTCGTAAGTATTTTGGTGGTTTAATGTAAATTTGGTGCGAAATTTAGTCACATTAGCCCGAATACCCGCCTCAGTAGGTCGATTAAACTGACCATAAAATGGAAGAAGCGCGCGATGAACATTCTGAATAGAGCCAGCATTTTGATAATAAAGTTCAATAATTTGCAAGCGTTGTTCGTTTGTAAGACGATTCATTGTTAAATTATGAACCAAAGTGATGATGTTTGTCACAAGTGACACAAGACATGTGACGTGCGTGAACTATCAAAACCAGTGTTGTCAAAATTACAATAGCTAAAAAATTACCCTTTATAAGATAAATGCACATTAGCCGCTCATACGCCAAGGGTAACTGAGTAGTGTGGCGTATGAGCGATTTGCAAAATTAGTTAACTACTCATTGATCGCTCATACGCCATGCGCCGATAGCTAGACATGTCGTATGAGTGGTGGTAAGTTACCAAAACAATTTTGGGCACAATTAATCTTATTTGTCATTTTTGCGTTTAGTTGCCCATTATTATACTTTAAATAGTGCACCTTAAGTACAATGGTGCAGTTGGCTCTGCGGTCTAATATTGCGTGACACATTAAAGAATTAACTTTAATTTAAATTTCTTATATGTTAAGCGATAGCCGTAGGTGAGTGCTCTGCTGGGATTTTTTTTTCTGAAGCTGCAAATTTTGTGTTGTCGTTATTTTCAAATCCTCTTCGTCATACAAAACGTGTGACATATGAAAGTAATTATAAAACTCAAAATGAACCCCAAAAAATATAAAATAACCCTACTCCCACGCAGCTTTATTACAAAATACGTGCTTGGGCTACAGTGAAGATTTTCGAGAAATTGGCTTGGTACTCAATTATTTGGTTTTATTATTCATTCAAATAGGGTGTGCCACTTAAAAGTAGGAAATTTCTGAAAATGTGTAATATTGTAATCAAAATCTCAGAAAGTAAAAAAATGATGAAACTTGGCTTTAGAATAGTTTTCCAATACAAAAAAATGAGTTGAACTCGAGACCTTGAAAAATGATCAATGTCTCCGAGTATATTTCATCGACGCTTATACATAACATTAGGTAGGTGCATTGAATTAGAATAAAATGAATAAGAACAAGTCTCACTTGAGCCTGAAAACGTAATTAAATGAGAATAATGATCCTGTCCTGAAAAAATTTGGTTTAAAGTACTGAAATATGAATCATAAGGTAAGCTATTTTGAATTTGCTAGCAATTTCTCCTCGACACTTTCGTTCGCAAAATGCACATCTTTCTGTTTCTTTTTACTGCCTAAATTTTAAAAGGAAACCATTTATTGAAGAACACTTTATATCTGTTTTTTCAATTGATCATAAATTATGTTCATATTGCAATGTCAATTAATTATTTTCATCCAAATTTCTTCGCATAAACCAAGTGCGCTCACACGCGTCATTCTCAATTTATCCCGATAGCCCTCTAGCCATAAGGTTGGCTTAATTTTTAATACATCAACATTTTTTACGATAATAAATTTTCTTTTATAATTTACGATCACAAAAGAGATCTTTTAGAGGTATTAAAAAGATTTGAGTGAAATGCTAAAACTGACTTTGATTTAGTTCTTGAGAGAGACTATATATTTTCTGGTTTAATTAAATTTAATATGTATATTATTTTTCGGTCTGTTTTTTATTAAACGATGATATTAATTTGTGAGCTCAAGGCCAGTTTAAAATTTTATTGTGCTAATATCTTTCTTAAAATTAACGGCCATGGAAAAAGCTTCCAGAGTCAATAAAAATCAAGGAACAGTCGAGTGAAATGCTAATTGTTTTCAAAATGCATAATTGAGTTTGGTTATAGGAAAAGACATGTTGCGATTATTACACAACTCCACAAAAAAAATGTTTTTTGATTTTTTTCCCGTTTTTTTTAGGTTATGTCCAAACTTGACGTCATGGCGCAAAACTGACCTCGGATTTAGATTCAGCGACCCCGAAAACATATCATAGACGTGGTCTGCTCGAATGAAGCATTTTTTTTTTGTGGAGCTGTGTTATTGATAAAATTTAGAGCCGGCACTGATTTATTGCGATAGGAATCTTTAATTGTGATTAAATGCCACATTTCCTTTTAATTTATAAAGTGAAATTACTTAGCTTCGTCGCAATTCGCTTACAAAATAAGAATAAACTGTAAATTAAGGTTGTGTTTGCGGGCTTATGCTTCGTAATTAATCGAGTCGTGTATGCAATATGTAATATTTTTACCTGATGAGTATCAAGTTTAGCAAAGGTTTCTTGAAAATAAATTTACTTCTACAGAGAGAGAAAAAGTTCTTACTTACTTAAGAGGGATGACCACTATTAGAAAAAAAACTTGTCTATAAAGTTTTTGTTTTTTGGTCGTACAAAAAGTTCACTTATAATTAAAAAGATCGACGTCTGCAAAAATTTGATGGCCAAGGAGCGCGAGAGGGGACAAAATCGAAGAAATTCTCTCTAGAAAATCTTTTAAATATTGCGGTGATTTTCTCTCGTAATTTATTGAAAAGGAAAATGGATAAAAATAAGAAGACAACTTCTTGTCTATAATTTTTTATGAAATTTTGTTCAACAATGTGCAATAGAGAAAGTTCATGATGAGATTCGCTCATTTTTACCAGAATCTTATTGCATTTATCAATAAGGAAAACTTTGTATTTAAAAAAAAAATCTTTTCAATGCAAATTTTGCTTTTAAGATTTTAGCATACATATGTATTTTTTGAATAATCTAATTTATGTTTTTTTGTTATGTTAATATTACGATTATTTTTCTTTGGATTTTTGTATTATCAAAATTAATATTTTTGATTCACATATTTATTGTTACAAAAGCTCTCAATGAATAATGTTTAAAAAATATATATTTATTCTCTTTTGCTCTCAATCTCTTTCTTGTGCACTAAAATGAAAAAGGCCGGTTGTAAAATAAAGATATGAAACTTTAAGAAATGGCACGTGCACACTGTGAGTAATTTATTTTAATTATTCTTAAAATAAAAGAAAATATGTAAAACTATAATAAAAATATATTAATACTTAAACTTATCATAATTATAAGTAAAGTTTCTATAAATACATAATAAGCAGTTAATAAAAACAGTGCGATATTTATTTTCAGAAAATAAGTATACATAAAAACAATTTAGGTGCTAATAAATTTAAATTGATCAGATCTTCGGCTTATTAAAACTAACAAGAAATTGCAATGAAAATCGAGATTCCCTTCATAATTTTATTGAAAAGGTTTCTGATTTTATTGAAATGACATACCCAGTCGTGGGAAAAGGGCTTCTTGTTGGAAGAAAATCATAAGGAAATCCGCTAAATTTTCTTCTGATTTATAGAGTATTTTCTCTCTGTCTACTAGACAAAAGTTGCAAAACTTTATTATGAACCATAAAAAGTTGCTTTCAATTTTCAATGCATTTATCACATATCTAGCTCTTGGTCTGCTTGAAGTTTCCACAAATTTAATGCGACCATGTCACTTTACGTTCATTCACAAAATTACGCTTCGTCCTTGAGCGCATTGCCAAAACAAAACAAAACTGCCCTCTTTACATTTGGCGCTCAATTTAGAACAAAAACACAATAGTATATGTAATCACATAAAGTACTTGAAATGAAAAAATGCCAAATGCATCCTTCTACCCACTAAAGTTGTTTTTTATACCACTCATAGAGCAACAACAACTACAGCAACACCAGCCAGCAATGTTGAGTTACACAATAGTGAAAAATTCAAGCCGACAGCAATTGATTACCATAGTTCCGTTATTGTGGTCGGTATGTTTAGTAATTGAACGACATCAATTGTGTATGAAAAATGTTCCCTGAGCCGAGGAGAAAGTTGTTTGTTTTTTTTTTTTTTTTTGAAAGCCTCAACGCCAAATGCCAAATGGCGAATTTTACGAAACTAAAAATAAAATAAAACAACAACAGTGTGCGTGTGTGACTAAAAGCAACAGCGCCATATATGTATGCTATATGTGGATGTGGATGTAGGCTCGGCTTTACCGCAAGCACTCCGAATCTATGGGCGCATAACAGAAGCTGTACTTGTGTGTGTATGTTTGTGGTGTGCATATGTATGTAGGTATGTCTATATTTGAGTGGAAACCCATTTAAACTTTCAGTAACTGGCGAATGTTTTGCGATTGTTTTGAGCTGCCAACATAAAATCGCGTTCAATTATTATTTTTTGGTTTTGTTTCACATTTTGCACTAAAAGTTTTGACTTAAATGAATGGCATTCGATCAATTTGCAGCTATTGAAAAGACGAACGTTCGATTTTTTTTGTTCAAAACCTAAATATTAGAGTGGTTGTGGCGAAGTGTGCATTATTTTTAGTAACCTAGGAGGAATATTCAAACTTGTGGCATGCATTTTTAGGTAAGCACTGATGGATGGTTCCAAATGCCATATATAATGCTAGGTCGAAATTAATAGAAGGTTCAAAGTGCTTTACAAGGTACCTTCGCATGTAGTTCAAGCAGCTCACGACTTTCGGAAAATTTCAGCCCTATAAATCAAGAATAAAATTTAGCGAATTTCTCTATGGCTTGTTTCACAATATTCTTATTACGCACTCAGTCCAATAAAACTAAAAAGACAGTCTGTCAAAGTAAGATGAAAACTTTTTAATGTGATTAAGAAGTTGACCCGTTGAAATAAGATGAAAACTTTTTCAGTAAAATCTAGCAGATAACCTGTAAAACTAAGATAAAAACCTTTTCAAAAAATTTAGGAAGGGAATGTTTGGTTTTCATTGCAATCTCCTCGTAATTTCAATAAGCCAAAGATTTAAAATTATTGGCACCTGAATTTAATTTTTTACGTAGATTTTTTTTCTGAAAATAAAGATCACACTGTTTTTAATAAACTGTTTATTATTTAATTATACAAACTATACTTATAATTATAAGTTTAAGTATTTTTATATTATTATTGCAGGTTTTGCATATTTTCTTATAATATAAGAACAATTTGCCGGCTCAAATTTTTCGTATTCATTGAAAATTTCTGCAACAATAAATAAGTGAATCAAAAATTTGTATATTGAAAATACAAAAATCGAAAGTGCAATATCCATAATATTAAACTGAAGGCGAGATAAAGTAGGTTTTTTACAAAGCACATAGAATGCATGCTAAATCACTGAAGGCAAAATTTGAAAACAAAATTGTTCTTATTAATACATTCCAAAAGATTCTAGTAAAAATTGGAGGATTTTATTATTTTCCTTTGTATGATTTTTGACATAAAAACGAAAAGATTTCTTCTTATAATTGCGTATTTTTACACAAAATTCTGTACAAATTAATATACCAGAAGTTATCTCCTTATCTCCTTATTTCCAGCCGTTTTCCTTTTCAATAAATTTTAGAAGAAACTCAAACCACCATTAAGAAGATTTTCTAGTGAAAATTTCTTAGATTTTATCACTCCCGCACTTTGTGGCCAACAATTTAATTAAAGGTGAACTTTTTCGCTCTCTACGTGGCTTGAAGTTATGCGCCTGGAGTGTGCGGATTCTTCGGTTAGGTAAGAAAGGCGCGCAAAGAAGCTCAACGCGCAATTCGCAATCGATTGCAGTTTTGTACCATAATTATGTTTAGGCTGTATTTAGATTAGTTATGCAGATAATTTTGTTCAAACACGCACAGAGTATCTTTTTGCACCTTCATTAGAGCTAGAAATCTGCACAGAAGATACCCAGCTGTTTCTTTAAGAACTAGTAGAACTGCCAGGAGTCTCACATTGTTACAGCCGAACCCTTACTGGAAAATTAAAGTAAACTATTCGACTTTGCAACGTCTACTACAGATACCACGTAGAGCAGGTAAATTCAATCTCCACGATCAGTGAACTAATTTTTTCCAAGTTTGCAAAAGCCCAAAGCAATATATTGTCGTAGTCGAAAGTTATCAATATCCCTCTTCCTCTATAAAAATCATGAATAATTAATATGTCTGGTACTTAACATCAAAGAGTTCAATATTTACTAAAAATCAGGAATTTAAGTTTTCTAGTCCAATAGAAGCGAAGTATTAAGTTTAGTCAAATATTTTGTATGCTCAAAATAAAAGTTCTCTGAACAAACTGGTAGTTCGAATTAATGCAGGACTTTTTTAGATTTTGAAAGACAAACATTTATGGTTTGTTTGACAGTGGATGTTCCTGTAAAGAAATCTACTGCACTTCAGATTTCGATATGAAGGCTTGTTTGAACAAAACAACTTTTAATTTATTATAACTTTTATTCGTCGCTATTTCGGTCTGTATTCGACTGTCCACCAGGCACAGGCAATAGATCCTGAAGTTATCTATGAATTCTGGTCGAAATAACGACGAGTAACCTTTGAGCTCAAAAACAGAGGCATATAATATCTAAACAGAACAAGTGTTTGTTCAATGGAAGCAATTCAAATGCTGCAACGGTAAGTATTATTTTACCTCTCAAAATTATATCGCGCGTGCGCCGCTATACTGACGAAATTAATTGTTTTACTTTCTTTTTGTTTTTTTTTTTGTTTTTTGGTATTGTTCATTTTGCTAGAATTGTTGGCGTTGGGCATTTAATTTTTGTATTCGAAAACAATTTCAGAGAGCCAAAAAAAAAATACCAAACACAATTTCTCAACGTCAATAAAAATTCTGACAAAAACCCAACAACAAAGTGAAACACAACATTACATATTATACGAGTGTTACATTATAATTTGTAGATATTTTATTTTTTTAATTTCATTTTATTTCACTTCATTTTATATAAATTGATATCATTTCCTATCATTTTATTTGAGTTCATTTCACTTTACTTTATTTTGTTTTGAGTTTTTTAAATTTTATTTTATTTCATTTTATTACAATTTATTTTGTTTTATTTTAATTTCTTTTATTTATTTCGTATAGCTTTAGTTTATTAACTATTGTTTATTGTATACCATTTTAATGCATTTAAGAATTTGTTTTTTTTTTGTATTTTATGTTATTTTATATTTTCTTACTATATTTCGTTTTATTTTATTGTACACTATTTTATTTTAATGTATTTTATTGTATTGTACTTATGGCTCGATTTATTTTATTTTATATTATTTAACTAATTTAAATTTCATTATAATTTTTCATAAATTAATTTTTTAGTATTATTTTATTGATTAATATGTTTTTATATTTAATTGAAATTTTGATTTGATTTGTTTCTATTTGATGCTATTTTATTTATTTTTTTTTATATTACTTTATTGATTAATATTTTATTATATTTAATTTAATTTGTTTCTATTTTAAGCTTTTTTATTGTAATTATTTTTTTTTTGTTTTGCAACTATATTTTGTTTTATTTTTATTTATTTTATTAAGTATTATTTTATTGATTATTATTTTATTATATTTAATTAATTTTTTTTCTATTTAATTATTATAATATTTTTATTATAAAACTTTTTCTGTTAACAAATTTAAATTTATTTTATTTTAGTATAGTTTATATTATGCTATTTTATTTCATTTTTCTTTATTCATCTTCATTTTATTTTATTTCACTTTACTTAATGTGATTTCAATCTATTTTTGTCGCTCAATTTTATTTTATTTTAATTTGTTGGTGTACTATATTTTATTTTATTTGATAATAGATACTTCATTTTATTTCACTTTATTTGAGTTTAATATATTTCATAATAATTTTTAATGAATATTTTATTGTATTATTTAAATTTTTTTTTTTTAATTTGATGTTTCTTTATTACGTACATCTTATTTTGTTTATATATTTTATTTTATTTTTTTTTAATTTTAATTGTTTCATTTTATTGTATATTATTTTATTATATTGTAATGTATTTTATTTTATTTATACCGAATATTTTTTTAAATATACACTCACTGACTTTATACCTCTCGCTATCTCTTCCTTTCATTTTGACACAATCATACAATCTCTAAAAAGACAATCGCCATATTTGCATTTCACCTTAAAAAAATATAACACTCGTTTACTTGGAAAATCAATTTGGCTACCCAGCCTTTGCCAGTTCATTTTTACCAACTCAAGAGATACCGCAGTTGGGGCAAGTTGACATGGCTGTTTCTACTGGGCAGCACAATGCTTGAGTCTTGTAGGCCTTAAATCACCTTGAAACTATTAGTTAAAGATTGATGTGTTATAAAAAAGTTTATTCCGAATTAAATTAAGCAATTTGTCATGCATTTCAATTTAACAAAATATTGGCTTAAGGGAAAAATTTCAACTTATACTTTTCAAGATAATTCGGTAGTGATATTTTTGAAAATATATGTATCTTATTTATTTGAAAGCAAAAAAAACATTCAAGTTTTACAGTAAACAATCTGTCATATACATACATACACTCATATTGTCATGCACACATATAGATATATGTACATATGTTCATATTTATAAGCAGTGCTTGTATTGCAGTTTACGTAAATATTTGCTCTCTAGGAAGCTCGGGGTTTGTTTAGAATTTTAAATGGATTTTATTTTAAACAGCTTCTGTGTGTGCTAATTTTTTTTTTAGTCCGAAGGGAAAGTTGAACAAACAAATAAATGTAAATTCGACAGTTGTCAACAACAAATCGCTTTAAAAACAGCAATAAACACTTTGGTTATTTGCATTTTAACGCACCACAAAATTAAAGTCCTATCAATTTATTCCAGCACAAATTTCAATTTACTACTAGCTCTCTCCAGTTTTCCTCATCTATGCCATTAATGTATGAATGTTTGTATGTATGTATATCGCTTTTCAATTTCGTATCTATGTATATTGTATAGTTGGCATTTGTATAATTTTTCAACCAGACAACAATGCGCCAGTGCGCCTACGCAAGAATTATTCAAATTAAATTGCCGTGTCTACTACAGTTCAGTCCAGCAGTCATGTTTTAAATATTGATTGGCATTTGCAATGCTTTGGAGGTGGTCTGTCAAGTTAGGTCAAGTTGGTTTAGATAGGGTCGTGGCCCTTATTCAAATGAACTAATCGTGCATTATTGCTGATGTCGTAAAGTTTCAGTGGCAAATGGCGTTTTAGGGTTAAATTATGCTCTTAGGCTGGAGCATTGAATTTTCGATTACAATGGAAGAATAAATTATCTTCGTTCATATGTGGAATTTGCCTTAAAAATATTTTATAGAAAAAATAAATTTAAGCCTGTATTTAGCTCTGCAGAAAATCTTATACCTTTTTGAATATAAAAAATGTGATTATACATACATTTGACTGAATTTTCAGTGCGCCAAATATTCAGTTCTTAAATCTCATTAATTGTCCTCATATAAAAGAAAATGTAACTAAATAAAGTAAAGTATGATAAAAGAACTTTATAAAACAAAGCGGAATGTTAGTGATAGTGAGGTTAGTTTCATGCGAGCGAGCATTAATTATCAAAACCCAAAAAACAAAAAAGTTGTATCAGTGAAACTAAAATGAACCCATTGCATCAAATCTGATTCTAATATCAATCAGCGAACTTCCAATTTTTACTGGCATGGTGAAATATACTACTAAAATATTATTTTTTAATTTACATTTTTCCCGATTTTATAGACCATTGACCCTTGTCTATTTTTCTCGCGTATCATCTACGAACATAAGGTTGTATATTGGGCCCGTTTCTTTGTAACCGAGTTGCAAAAGAACACTAGGTAGGATAACAAAATGCATGTAAAGCAACAACACTAACTCGGAAAAATATGCGAGTTGAGCCAACTCGGTTAAATGATATCCGACCTGAGATGTAGTAATGGAAAGTGAAAAAACTGCGCTATTGTGAATTAGTCCTAATAAAATACATGGGAAATTTATTTTTTAAGACCTCATTTTTTTTATTTGCATAGTATTTTTAAATATATAACTACATATACCTAAAAATTGCCGGCACAACTATTTTCCATTCTTAAATAGTACTAAACAAATCGCAACATTCATGTAAGATCCCAACAGGGGTTGCTTTTGCCACTACTCGTAAAGAAAATATTATCTGAGTTGGAGCGTTCTTTTGCAACTCGGGTGCAAAAAAATGGGGCCATTATAAGGGCTTTATAATGGATTACTTGCGCAAAATTGAAGAACAACTCCTATAAAATTTTGCTCTTTAAAATATTGTATTAGTTTAATAACCATCTACAACTAAAAGGCTTCTAGATGACGGGCCTTCGTAATGCAAAAATGTGTCTCTATTATTACTTTATAAATTACAGATTGCTAGTTAAAGGGATAATTTACCATCAAAGAGTGGTTGCAAAGTGAAAGTTAAAATATTATACAAAGACTAGAAACACCCGACAGACGTTGCCTAGCCTATATTTATTTATTAATTGCCTTTTGCGAATAGCTTGTAACTCAAATTTTAATATGTTATAACCCAGTTTGCAATTTAATTAAGTTTGACTTTTAAAAACTGTGGCAATCCTCTTCATAACATAGGTATGTATTAACTTTCACCTGGTCAACACAGTATGACATCCATATTTTACTATTTCATATAAATTGTGTATAGTTTAATTAAGTTCGACTTTTCAATTAGGTGGGGTAACCCTCCTAAAAATATATATATATGAAACTTGTCTTCACCGTTTGACACCCATATTTTAATACTTCATATAATTTGTGTACAATTTATTTAAATCCAACTTTTCACACAGGTGGCAACCCTCATAAATGTAGCTATTTCTTCCTTTTGAGGCAAATTGTTTGACACCGATATTTTAATATTTCATATAACTGCAATGTTTTCATTAAATTTGATTTTTCCAGTAGGTGGCAACCCACATGCAAGCATAAAATATACTTTACGATCTATTCTCATACCTACCAAGTATACATACAAAATTTCATAAAAATCAGTGGAGCCGTTTTATATATAAGATATTTTTGGATAGTAAATTCTGTTATATTTTTATCTTCCTGAAATATTTTATGAACTAAAATATCAACTGGATATTAATTCAAAGGTTTTCTCGAATTTTGTTCAGCATTTCTCTTGAATGTAATTTGTAATACCTGCAATATTTATGAAAAAAAAATGTAGAAAGTTGCATTCAATAAAAGATAAACTCATTTATGCGCTAGCACCCGTCTGTTGGACTTTGGGTAGAATTGTACGCAAAGTTTAAGATTAAAATAAAATATAGTTATTCAAATTGCCATAAGCTCCGCCTGAAAAACACTGCGCTAATCAAAAAAAAAATGAAAGCTGAACGTTATGCCCATTTGTTCCGCAAATACCATTTCACCAAGTCTCCCGTCGAGCCTGGAACAATACCTGTAAACTATCTCCATTCTTCCCTTTCGAGCAGCTGGGTCATGAATTTGGTATCGGTCGAGCTGTTCGAAAACGCGAAGTCAATTATTGTAGGTAGTACCGTGAGTTCGGTCATTATTGAACTGTGGCCGATGTAAGGATGTGCCCATAGTTTCGGTAAATAACAGGGTGGCTCTCTGCTATTTTTCTTAATATTAACTTTCTTGATGAAAGCCTACCAACGTACTACCGCACCATAAAAAAGAATAGGCCGCACAACTGCCGTATAGATCCATGTAACAATCTTAGGTCTTGAGCTCCAGTTCTTGCCTATTGCCCTACTGCATGACTAAACAGCCGTTGTGGTTTTGTGGACCCTTTTATTAACGTTTGGCCACCAATTTAGTTTCCCATCAAAGATCAGGACCTCACATGTGGCTTATTCCATTCACCTCAACGTTACTCCATTTTCGGTTTTGGTTGTTATATTAAACAAAATATTCTTTAAAATGTCTCCTCATTTTAATTTGTTTGGTCTAGAGGAAAGTTTATTGATTACACTAACTTTGAGATTAATTAGAAAATACTCATGCGATTTTTTGACAAACAATTAATTACTACACAGTACGACAAAAGCCTCCACGGTCCTTTGGAGCTTATTCGATTTTCTCAAAATTCTAACGTGCTACAGCAAAACGCCGAGACACGTATTTGTTTATTTTAAGCCTATTTTCATAATCTGTTAACATTTAACACGTGTAAAAAATTTGATTTTGTCATACTGTGCTATCAGCTAAACAACTAAGCCCCATTGCAGTTAAGTGGAGTGAGGTTAGAAAAAAAACTTCACTATTTACGTTATTAGTGATACTTGAAATGTAGCAATCGATATGTTACATATAAAAGCCAAGAGGTCCGCTATTCACCATATATCACTCAAACTGTTAGTTTCACTGTATTCAGCCTGAAAGTATGCATGAAACAAGATAACAGTTTGAATATCTTTGTAATTTGATATTTATATGGATTCAAAATTATTGAAGGTGGTAAGATTCAATTGTTTGAAAAATGTTATTTATGATATTTTGGTTATAACCTACATAATACATATATGTAGCTCGATGCGTTGTGGCATCTCTAAGCATCTTGATGTTGTACCATAAATTAAGATACCTACAATTTTACGCTGCATTCGAATGGTACATTAATTTTATGAGCAGTATTTTCTTGACAGAAATACAACCAAAAGTTCACCATTTACCGCTGAGGGGAAACCGCTATTCGAAAATAGCTTTTGTATAATTTTTTTGATGATACTTGCCGTGGCTAAGGTTCGAACTCAGGAGAACTCAAAATAAGAGGGCGTACGCTGCCCGTACTCATTTTAAAATTATTTTCGTTGATGTTCAGATTATACTTATATAGTTGGTATAAGAGTCGACTCGTAGAAAGCTGGAATATTTGCTAGGTGGCCTCAAAGATTGCTGATGAAATGTTTGCACCAATTGTGATTGCTACTACCCTTAATTTATCCTTGTATTAGTAAAGACGTATGTATTTGTGCGCACTTCAAGTAAATTTCCTTGAAATTAATTTGTAGCATTTTTCATATATTTATCGATAGATCCTCACAACAAATTATTTCCTTTGAACTAAATATAAATTGAATACATATATGTTATTGCGTGTTCAAGACAGAATCGTGAGGTAACTTAATTTCGTTTTTGTTTTTTTTTGCACAACAAAGCTCTTTAAGCTTACACACTTTTTTGACAGTAACGCCATTTTAAATTTTTATCCCCAGCACTTAGTGTCGAACGATTTGACGTCAATCAAAGTTAATGTGTTCAAATGTCCAGTAGCGGTGAAAAGTGTTAAAGTATGATTGATTAATTTACACACTTTATACAGTGCAAAGCAAATCTTAACCCTAAGAAAAAAAAAACGAAAGTGTGAAAAAGAAAAATTTCGTCACATTAATTTAAGCCGCTAGCATGTGTTTGGATTAAAGACATAGACGGATGGAAAATAAAACTTCAAGAGGCCGCAATACATACAATGAGTAATTGCCTCATTCATAAGGAGATTAATGAGCGGAAATCATTTGCACCACCTCATACTTAGATGCTGTTGGTTTGTATGTATGTATACTCGTATTGTTTGCCATTGATTGGGTGTTTAAATTTCAACACCTTTGGTTAAGGCGTTGAAAGCATAGAGTGATGAAAAGTTAAGCAGAAGTAGTGGATTATTTTCGCTCGGAATTGAGATTTGGTAAGTAAGTGGTATAGGAGAAAAGTATGGATTATTCGCTAAAAATTTCTTAATTTTGTTTACTAATTTTTTGTCCAACTAAAAATTATTTTTAAAAAATGGGCTTGTCTTACTTTCCAATCAGATGGCTCTTGTATCTGCAAACTTTTATGAAAATAGCTTACTGTGTTTAAATTGTTGAGCTGCGTAATAGTTAAGTGAAAATAATTTTTGAACAATTTCCGTCAACTGGCTAACTGAGACTTTTAATATCCTCACCAACCGCTTGTCATATAATATCAGCAATGCAACCTCACTTTTTTATATCACAACTACACCACTCATTGTGCCTACTTTTAAGAAAAAATATAACTACTCGAATTGATTAAAAAAAAAGAAATTGAATTACCAAATTAGTTTTCACTAGAATTTCCAAAGCTAGTCAAGTACAAGCATATGCAGGTTGTTCAAATATATTTCAAATAATACGATTACTAACTACTAGTAAATTGAACAAAAGAAGAAGTTTGCATTCTTCACTAAAGGGTGAACAGAAATCAATTTGGCTTGCTCGATATTTGTTTTAACGTTTCGATTTGTTTGAAAGTTCCCGAGTGCCTTTATTGATTTATTTTACTCACATCTTATTTTTCTACGATTTTTGGAAAAGTTATGATGTAATACTATGTATTCAAATTTCCGAAACGATACGAAAATTCATTCCAATGTTATTGAGATTTTAACTAGAGCTTGGCGCAGGTCTCGAGAACCGCCGTTCCCACGGGACTTATTTAAAAATAACCTGATTTTAAAAATTTGTGAGCGCGACTGAGCTAGAAGTCCTTTTCCACCACTCCTGTAGACATTAACAACTTCCAAAGGTTCGGAAATTCTAGAAAATTTTGTATTAAATTATGACTTTTTTTTTTTATTATTTTGAGACGAAAATGAGAACGTCATAGGTGTCTTTGGTGAAATTTTCAAACGTCAATGAGTCGAAAACTAGAGCCAAATTAGGAACACTCAAGCAGGGTACTCGAATTATGTTTACCCCGCATGCCACATGAAGTTTTCGATTATCATAGTGATATTATAAAGCTTATAAATTCTTTTGTTTTCATCGGCATTGTTTTGGAAGCACCCAATATTAGTTTCTACAAATTTATCTAAGGGATTGTGTTAATGTGTAATGGTTTTACGAATTTAAGAACTCAAGAATTTATTTACAAAAGAGCGAGTCAAAAATTGTATGCACCAATTTGCAGCAAAAATACAAATTATCTCAACTGACCAGAGACATTCTATCTACCTTAAGATACCATAAATACAGGGTGGGCCAAAAGAAACCAAGGGGTGTAAGAGTTTAATAACTTTTTCGTTTATTATTTTTTTATATTTTTTCTTTCAGATTATATAATATACAAAAGGGAAATTTTTTTACACTAAGTATGAAAAATGATGTCTCTTAAATTACCACCGTTTTCAGCTTCGCACTGATGGGCTCTTTTTAGAGCATTTTCCATAACATCTTTCAAAACTTGAGGCTGTAGCGTTCGAACTTCTGCAAAAATTTTTGCCTTGAGTTCAAGGATTGTCTCTGGCTTGTTCACATACACTCGCTCCTTTAAATAACCCCAAAGAAAATAGTCGGGTGCTGTCAAATCTGGCGATCGCGCTGGCCAAATAATTTCCGAATTTCTGGAAATTATTCGCCCTCCAAAAATTTGACTTAAAAGTGCCATTGTGTCTCGGGCAGTATGGGCAGTGGCTCCGTCCTACTGAAACCACATACCAGGTCTGTTTTCAAGACCAGGACGTAAAAAATGTTCTATCATAAACCGATACCGCTCTCCATTTACGGTTACAGCACTTCCATCTTCATTCTCGAAGAACTAAGGCCCAATGACATTTTCAGATGTGATCCCACACCATACTGTACAAATGATGGGGTGCAATTGGCGTTGATGAATGGCTCTTGGATTTTGAGAACCCCAGAACCTACAGTTCTGCTTACTAACAAAGCCATTCAAATGAAAATGAGCTTCATCACTCATAATCAAATTTTTAATAAAGTTGATTTCATTTCTGGCCAACTCTTGAAATTTAACTGCAAAATTTAGACATTGCCGATGATCTGCGGGTTTTAATTCTTGCACCATTTGCACCTTATATGGGTATAACTGTAAATCTTTTTTTAAAATGCGCCGTAGTGACGTACGAGACATTCCTAGCTGAGCAGAACGCCTTCTGGCAGATGTTTCTGGTGCTTCGTTAACACTTTGCTGCACTCGTTCAATATTTTCCGCAGTGCGACTTAAACGTGGTCTACCGGTTCGAAGCAAATCTGTTACGCTGCCATGTTGGTGATGACGATCAACTAAGCAACGAATCATTGCTTCAGAGGGCGAAATTCTGACGTTAAAATGTCGACGATATGCTCTTTGCGTTAAAATAATTGATCTCTGGTTTAAATAATAAAATTCTATTGTTCTGGTTCTCTGTTCAGTTGTGAATTATAAATTTTCCAAGTGTTGTCTATATAATCTGAAAGAAAAAATAAAAAAAAAATAATAAGTTATTGTTATCAAACTTTTACACCCCTTGGTTTCTTTTGGCCCACCCTGTACAACCACGAAATAAATAAACGCTTGCCCCTATAACTGCCTGCGCTCCAATGGGGTTTGCTAAAGACCTGCAATGAGCCGATTCATCACCCATTTCGTTACCTACCGTTACCTGCAGTATCCCGGCACCCACTAGAGTGCAAGCTTATTCCATTTTCCAACAGAATTCAGCCCCATCTTAGTTCCTTGGACAATTTTTGCAGAGGTGCGAGAGGTCTCCAAGGCCTTAAGTGTCACTTGGATTTCACTATAGACTCTGACTTGCCATCAACGCCACATTTCACCAATTATCCAGTCCGCTACATTAAATAAAGCAAATATTTCCAATGGGTAAACCATTTTCATTGTGCATCCAGATAATAACCATTCAGGTGCCAACGAGCTTCAGCTCCATTTTTGATATTGGAGCGCTCAGTGTAAAAAGTTGTCACCGAGTCTCGCAAGAGAGTACATTGAGGTCAATATTGTTCTCTTATAGGAAAGCTCACCATATACTTACTACGAAAAGAGGCTCTTGGTATCAGTTGGTTATTTGGGGTCAGAAATAAATAGTATTGCTCTGATAACCTTACAAATAACCCTCTGTGTCCGAAGTTCTCATCGTCGTACTATTGTGGGTCGCCTCTTCAATTGATTGTTAACTTTGAGTTTTGGGCGAGACTACCACGTCAAGGAGCTACCCGCTTTTCAATTATTTTGACCATTGAGTATTTGATTTCTGTCATTATTTGTTGTGATCCTCCATACCTCTGTTAGCTAAGGTCAGTTCGGCCCGTACTTGTCTTCTGGTGGAAACAAATCTATGTATATTACCTACGTTCTGTTCTCTATTGTAAGGTGTTTACTGTTTACAGAAATGGGAGAAATGATGTCCCGTCTCCGCCGTCTTCCCTATCCTTTTACACTAGCCCTCATTCCTTTCCAGACCGTAATTATAATGGAAAACAATGCCTGAGTGTTTGGAAACCCGTATTTCCGGTCTACCTTAATTCCATTCCAAACATTTTCCTGATAATGCAAATCAAATAACATTATCAATCTTTTTTCTGCAATTTCTTTCTGTAATCAGTAAAAAAAATATGTTGACTGTTTTTTTTCAGTAATCAATAAAAGTTTACCAAAACAAGTGAGTTACATAAATACGAAAAAATATGGTAAATGGGTGGCGCGTTTTCAATTGACAACGAACGCATACAATTTATGCAACAATTTTTGCGGAACGTAAATATTTTCATGAAAGATTTTTCATTGCAGTGTACATTGTCATCTTTCTTTCGCACACTGAAATATCATGCAAAGTAATATCCATACATACCCCATGCTGAAGGAAGAGTAATACAATTATTATTGCTTCTTAGTTTTCCTAATCCCTCAAAAAGGGTGTTTTTTTTAGACGTGTGGTTTTCAATGAGGCAATATTTTATTCGGAGTTGGTCCTTTTGACAGCTTGATTTATGATCAATTTGATTTGCCATTTTATATTGAGCAGACTTATTCCAGAACAACGTTTGAAAATCGTGCAAATTTATTACCAAAACAAAATTGTCGCATCTGGAGTGTTGTTAATCCACAAGCCATTGTTGAGATTCTGTTAGATCCTGCTCTATGGGCAGGGGGAATCTTTGGTCTCTATTTCTTCAAAAATCAAACCGGCCATAATATTACAGTCAATGCGGAACGCTACAGAGCCATGATTAATGACTTTTTCGTGCCTGCGTTAGAGGATGTTGATGAGGACGACCTTTGGTTCCAATAAGAGGGCGCTTCATGTCATACAGCCAAAGAAAAAATAAATTAATGGAAGAACATTTTTGGTGAGCGCATAATCTCGCGTCGTGGGTAAGTGGCGCGGCCTCCAAGATCGTGCGATTTAACACGATATTTCTTGTACTGACCGACGCCTTGGAAGAGAATATGCGGCGAGTTATTGCTGACATACGGCTGGAATTTAATTTATTTGAGCCATCCGCGGCGGTTACTTGCCCAAAATCAGTTTTAAAATATAATGACAAACTCTTATTTTTATAACAAAACTAAAATTTTGTCCATAATATTAAATTATATGCATTTTATTTCTTCTTGAAAACCAAATGTCCAAAAAAACACCCTTTTTTTAAAATATTTTGTTTGATATTTTGTTGACTTGTTAAATTTGGCAATGTTTTGAACTAACAAAACTTCTAAATGCCGTCGGGACTGCATAGAATTAATTGACTGAATGCCTCTGTCATGAGATCCTGCGACAATGACACTATAAAAGGCTATATATATATGGAAATTGCATACAAAACATATTTACAATAGCAGCAGAAAAAATACTCGTACTTTCGAACAACATTGCATCTCATTTGTAGGCCTTTGGGAGGAAGTGGTTAATTAAAATGAACAATAAATGACATTCTAGAAGTATTATTTGGTAAGAACTGGTATGTGTGTATGTGTGTGTGTATGTGTAGTAAAGTAAGTGTTGAGTGGTTTTATTGTATTTTGAACATTTGAAGTTATTTGTCAAATATCAGACATGCTATATGATTCCATTGAACAAAATCATATAGATATACTGCCATAAGGTTTAGTAATGAAATTTTTGTGTTCATTTATGTCTAGTTATCATGGAATACATTAAGTCAATCAATCTACTGGTGCGTTAGAGCCGGTTGAGGCATTGAATATTTATATAAATATTTTCATAGTAATATTTAGAAAAATTTATGGTATCCGTGAATTCGAATTGAAGCAGAAATGAACATCCAAGGCATATTTTTATTATAAACGGGCTGTAATTCCAATATCGAATGAAATGAAAAAGCGACAGGAAAAGGGAGCGGATGGCACGCTTGGTGGGGCAGTCGGACGGAAGTAGACATGGGAGAGAAACGAAAACGCGACAGATTCGTAGTAGGAAAAAACGAGACAGGGGTAGCAAAGCGGACAGAGTGTGGCAATGATTGTTATCTACATACTCCGAACCAAAGAATTAACGATATAGTTAAACTCATACATAGAGCATTATTGGCATATACTCCCTCTGGTGCAGCAGAATAAGAAGAAGATTTGCACACTATGCCAATGATTTTAATGTCAATTTTGCCTTGGAAGAAGCTCAACCACTTGTACAATTTTTAGAAAGTAAATTTAATTTAAAAATGAATAATAATCCCAAAGGCTCAACAACCAGATCAGGCACGACAATAGATCCAATTTTCTCAAGATATTTAAATAATTTACGATTTTTCATACCACAAACCAATTGTATCTTTTCTTGAACATGAAATATGGAAGTGAATGAATAGACTTTTTATAAATGGAGGCGAAAATATCAACTATCTTTTTTCATTAACCTAACACCCTTAAAAATTCCAGAATAATGAATAGTGGCTTCTGTTATCGGGGAAATATTTCTGTCTCATAAAACTTGCTGGCTAGGGTGAGTATTTTCATTTCAAGTGCCCATCGAGATCCATGAAGTTTCACTTCAATCGCCTAGCTATCTAGGCTGACAGATTTTTTTGTTTTTGAAGTTTGTATTCCAACTTAAATTATTATTACCTTAGCGATTCAAAACCAAAAAAACGTAAAATAAAATAAAAATAAGTCAGGTATGTCGTGGAACACTATTTTTTCGGTATCGGATTTGAAGCCGTCAAATTTTTTCGTTAGGGGTCGCGCAATTCGACCGTATGCGTTTTTATATTCAAATGTTTTTATCGGTTTTAGTTCCCACAGAATACGAGTTTGTCGGTTTTGTTATTGGAGGTAAAATGGTCAAACAAACTCTACCAATTTTTCTTATTTGCACTTTTTAATGTACCGTAGCTCATTTATCATCAAATGTAGGCATAGTTTGTACAAAATGTAACTATTATTTCAAAATCTAGATGATTAGTTTATAGTGCAAAGCAAAAACAAAACTTAACAAGAATTTTTCCCATTATTATAATTAAATTAAATGAGCTACAAAACTACTTACCCTGGAAATTTCTAAAAACATTTGATTAAAAAGTTAGAAATTTTGCTGACTCATTTTTAAATTTGCTTAATTTAAAAAAAAAAATTTAAATTTTTTTGAAATTTAATAATTTTTTTTATAAAAGTTTTAAACTTCAATTTGCACGGTTTTTTTTTAAAGAGTCAACTTTATTTTTATAATAAATAATTCAAATCAAAGCGAATTCATATAAGTTGGTGTTACAAGTACAACTGCAAAATTAGGATGTATTTTGTTTTGGCTTTTGCTTAGGAGTTGTCAAAATTTACATGAAATTTATTTTTGCGGTTACTGTTTGACTATTTTGCTCATGTTCGAAAATGTTTCGCAGTTTCCAAAAGAATTTTCCAACACCATCGGAAACTGGCATACCTGAGTAATTGAAAATATTAAAATTTATTTTGGGTTCATGCAAACAAAGATATCTGTGACAATATGAGTTTGGAATGTTTTTATTGTTTTTGCAAAGCAAAAAAATTTTTGCCAGAGGTTTTAACTTGTAATATTTTTACTATAATGACACATTAGACAGTTAACTTTGTTTTTTCGTAATTTTTACTAATTAATTATTATTTAATTTTTACGTAATTTTGTTAATAATACTTGTAAATGTATTATCCAAAGTCACATTTTAGCTATAGAAAGTACTAACTGGAGAACGACCGAACTTCGTCGTCGGCCAAAAACAAAGCCAAACTTTGGCTGAACGTTTGTAATAAGAATCGTATAAAATTTTATTTTTAATATGTTTCTTTTTGGAGAAAAGTCAAATAAGCCTTTCACGTTTATATATTAGCGATATAAGTTGCAGTAATAATTCATTCCGATTTGGATACTTTTCTTGGTGAATGCCAGTTGGCGAGAACTTGAAAAATTGTTGAATACTTTTTGAATCCCCTATTTTATCTTGAACCAAATTGCTTTAAACTATCTATCAGCTCCTCCATCGAGCGTATCTAGTGGACATTTATTCAATGCTGGAAGGTCAGCTTTATAGCGATATACGAAACAGGTGGCAAGGTGGAAATGTTAGAATAATAATATTATTCTACATTACAATATAGAAGTATTCAATTTCGAGCACAAAAAATAAAATTTTTGCTTACCAAAAATTTGTATGTATATATGTGTGATGAATAGAAAAGGATGTGATTTAAGTATCAAAAAAAAGGCTAGAAGTCTTTATTTTAGACCCTGAGAAATTTCGATTCGGTTCAGGCCTAACCTAAGGTGCTCCCCTAACCTATGAGGTCAACTTAAGTTTTTATGCATGCTTTTTCTAAAAACAACACCCTGTGATCAAGAAACATTATTACAAAAATAGGCTCCATGAAAAATTTTACATACAATAATAACCAAAAGAATATTTACTTGCCTTAGTTTATATTATTCGTAAAAATCGAACACTTTTTCTTTTATTTTATATTTTTTTGGGAATATTATTATTAGATAAGAGTTTTATAATTATCAATTAAATTTGGGTATAAGTAAACTTTTTGCTTTATAAATTACAAAATTGCTAATTGGGGTACTAGAGATACTTCTAACGATATTATAATTTTTATTTTTTAAATGTGTATGAGAAAAGCGTTCTTGATAAGGGGAGACTTTAAACACTTCCATATTATTTTAGTGTTGTAGTATTGCAGGTTTGCATATTGCTTATTATTTAGCAAGGTATTTTTTTAACATACAAAATATTGTTAAATTATTAAAGAAAAAAAATATATATATATAAATAGATGATTTCGATACCTCAGCTTGAAAGCTATTTCAATTTCAGTTTCTGATACTAAATTTTATTGTTAGAAAAAGTCTTCCATGTTGGCCTTAAAAAATATTTAGCCAAATTTAACTGTTATTACTGGAGTAAAGATTAAAGTACGAATTTTTTAGTTATTATTGGGCTTTTACCAAAAAGTTGAAAAATAAAGATAATTGAGGATTCTTGTCCAGGATGTCAGTTGATGAAAGGAATATCAATAACTTTCTTCTACAACAATATTTTGCCTTGTATTTTTAATACAAAAAAAAAAGAACTATTTTATGTCCTTGTTTCAAGCACGACGGTCACATTTTCAACTTGTTTTAATCCAAACATTATGATACCGTCTAATTAATTGCAATAATAAATGCATTTAGTGAATTTCGTGGATTAGATTAAAAAATTTAATTGAAATATGAATACAATTTTAGATCAATATGAGTTAAACCAAATACATTTTTTACAGGGTTTGAAAAGAAAGCATTAAAAAATGAAAAAAACTAAAATTTAGTTTCACATCTTTTCGGCACTTCGCCTTTTAAATACATAAACTTTGTTCACTTTCTATTAGTTCCCTTCAGAATTCATAACATCTAGTAAACTCGTCTTAGAGACAAAAACAAAACGCATGCAGTTTGCTGGTTCTGTTTTGCTCCTATCATTTGGTTAATGTGCCGCCCAATATTAGACCGCAGAATGAGTGAGACAAAGGTAATTGTATAAAGCATTGTATTGTAGATGCCACACATATAAATATTTGAATTAAGAAAGGACTTTTAGACCAAATGACAATTGACAAATTAGAATAACTTCAACCATACGCTGTAATCTCGTCACTCATACGCCACGGCTAACTAGCGGCGCTACACTTATCTTACAATTTGTGTGGTTTAAATTTAATTAGTTTAAAACGCCGCGTTAATGTTCTACAAGTTGATGGTTCTTGTATACAGAGCATTCCTAAAATAAATAATATAAATATAAATCTACACTTAAATTAATTAAACACAGCGTATTAATTTACTCGAAAAATGTAATAATTTTTTGTTTTTTTTGGTAGACCGATCTTTTAACTTTCTCATACAAATTGTATTCAATTCAGTTCGTAATAATTTATTTAAGTGAGCTGTTGAATGTAAATATTTTTGGCTTGCTAAAAAGTCAAATGATCTATCGAAAGATTTTAAGGAAAAACGGACGCCCCCCTTTCAACATTAACTACTTAAAAAAATAAAATCATTCAATATTATAAATTTAAGTTAAATCTTAAAGCAAAATTTACAATACAGCCAATTAATCTACAGCTGTTGAGAAGAAAATTTTACAAAAACTCAAGCAGAATGCATTCGTCATTAATTTGTTGCATCAATGCGCATATGAGTAATTTGTTACTCAAGATACAGATTGCCTCTGATAAAATAATTGCAACGAACATGCGGTTGGTGGGTTTGTCAATTTTAAAAGTAAAAATTATTGTGGTAAACTTTATTGAGCTTTAAACTTAAACTCAAAGCTACTTATGTTGATATTACCAGATGAACTTACAAAAAGCAATTTTTTCAGCATTTCCTGAACCCTTTTATTTTGTTCGAAAATATTTCAGAGTATGAGTTCCATATTAATATATGTACATATATAATGTAGTCCGAAGGAGTAAACTCGACAAAGTGCGCAATGTGTAACCTGTGATTGATTGACAGCCAATCAGTCATAATGGGAGGAGCCTAATTAAAGCGTAAATATTTTCGCGACAAAAAATTGCTTGGATTTCTTCCTTACTACAGAAAAATGACAAAACACAGTTTACACAGTCTCACAGTTTATAGATATTTTATGAAAAGCGTGGAAAATATTCAAGATACTATGCATTGCAAATTACAGATATAGCTATTTTCTCTATTATGTCAGTGCTAAGCCAAGTAAATTTTGTCCGTAACGCATTTCCCTTGCATTATAATAATTCTAGAAAAAAATAGGCAGACATTGACCTGCCCTTATTTATTTATTAACTGCCTTTTGCATATGCCAGAAAACGCGTTTCGGCTTCTATCACATTTAACAAGTGGCAACACTTTCAAAAATATAAGTATTATGCACCTTGTCCTTGCCGAGTCGAACAGTTCGTCACTAATATTTTTATATTTAATGTCCTTTTGTATAATTTAATTAAATTTGAATTTTCAAAAAAGTGAAAATGCTCTTCAAAAGAGGAGATAGCCAGCTTTAAACTTCTAAGCAAAATGCATCGTTTGACACCCATATTTTTCTATTTTATCAAATTCAACCTTTCAAGCTGGTGGGAAACTTCAATATGCTATAAGCCTTCTCCTCTGCGAATCGCACCCTTTGGCACATATTTTCATATACAATTTGAGTATAATTCAATTAAATTCACTTCCCAAGCAGGTGGCAACCCTTTTCAAAATATAGCTAGCTTTAATCCTTTGGCGTTGCAAACCGTTTGGTAGTCATATTTTAATATTTTATATACTTGTGTATAATTTAATAAAAGTTGTCGTTACAAACAGGTGGCAACCCTCTCCAAAAATATATGAGACGAACCCTTCGACATCCATTTTTTGACATTTTTTGTAAACATATAATTAAATTAAATTCGATTTTTCAAACAGATGGTAAGCCCTCATAAAAATAAACTATGAACCTTCTCTCCGAGACGAATGGCTTTACACATGTATGTTAATATTTCATGTAACTTATGTACATTTTAATTAAATTTAACATTTAAAATAGCTGGCAATCGTTTCCTAAGCATAAAATATATTTTGCGACCTATTATAATCATATCTACCAAATGTACATGCGAAATTTTACAAAAATTGGACAAGCCGGTTGTTTGTTTTACTCTAAAAGTTTTTGCACAACAACTATTCATTTTGTTCGCATACCCTATGAATTTAATGTCACATTTATACGAATTTTCTTCCTGGAGTCTAAATAGTATATATATATACATAATACAATTTTTAGCTAACATATATACACATTTACTACAAACCTCAAAAATATTGCAGAATTACTTAGTAAAATATCGGTTAATTTGCATTTTTCGAAACTACCGTTGTATGACAGGTGAGCATGGCAATACTTATTCGGATTTAAAAAGATTTTCAAAGAATATTTTTCTGGAGCTAAGAGAACTAAACTTACTTAGTTTAAATAAAATCGTTTCAGCGGTTACAATGATAAAAATATTTCATCGTCAGTAAAATTGATCACCCCAATCTTATAATACTCATTAAAAAACTAAATTGTTGCTTAAAATTCACTCAACGTATACAGTTTTAGTAATTTAACTTCAGGAGTTATTGCAATATTTCATGTTTCGTATTTTCCGAAAATGCCATTATTTGGAAAGCATGCATTATTTTACATAGATGCAGTTAGTACTTACTTACTTAATTGGCGCTATAACCGCTTAAGCGATTTTGGCCGAACTTCTCCTACAATTTGTGGTGTGCGTCTTGATATTGTAACACAAATTGAGGGACCTACAGTTTAATGCCGAATCCGAACGGCGAATGTTTATGTGAGAAGTTTTTTTCATGGCAGAAATTCGCTCGGAGGTTTGCCGTTGCCTGCCGAGGGGCGACCGCTGTGAAACGCGCACACGCAACACACTCGGCTACGGCGGTTGCCAGTTAGTTACAATAAACGACAATTAGACGACAGTAAAAATCTGCAGCTTATTGTTGTGTTTGAAACGTTGCGCCAAGTACAGGATATTTGAAGAGTAGTGAGGAAAGACTTTATGGGGCATGTGTTGAAAATCACGCATGGTCATTCCGAAACCGAAATTACAAAGCGCACTAATTGGTTTAAAGTGTGGATAAATTCGCGCGATTTAAATAAGCTTCGAATTTAGATTCGAAACAGCTGAGCCAAAGACCACTACAACCTTTTGGACGTTAAAAAGTTTAGCTGTATAATCAAGATCAGCCTACTAGAGGATAAAAAATAAGTTTCTCATAACGTTTTCAACGATCTTAAGCCTTTATTAAAATCTTCGACCAAACCTATTGAGGTAAAATTAATTTCCACGAGGAGGACTCCAACGATCCCTCGGAAACAATTCACTTATTGCATATGATAGAACGACGATGTCGAATATTTTTAACGAATTGTTGGACATAAATATGAACTTCCTGCTTTGACAAAATTCACATAAAATTAAAATGTTTGCATTTTTAGTAATTTCTGCAACGCCATATTAAAAAAAAACCCGATTTTGATTTTTGGCTTATGCTATATCGATGATGTTCGAAAAGGAAAGCGGAACAGTGAAATACAACATATTTCATCACATTTTCGGCAAAGGTCATCTGGTGAAACATCGCCTCTGCAGAGCGAATCCAATTTCGAAAACCTAGTATAAGTGTATAGTATAAGTGGGTAGAAAAATGTCACAAAATTAATAATCGTATTTTTCGGTCAGAAGGGGTACAAAAGGTATCCATGGTGCAGAAAAATATCCAGTGTGACCAATATTGAAGTTCTTTTTATGTTGAAAATAGTTATAGTCTATTAGAATTATAACTGCACACCGCAATTGACTTTACTTAATGCCATCGCCAATGCCAGCGTCTGCGCCGTCGTAATTTTCAAACAAATACAACAATTCAACTTTTGAACAACGCTATGCGACAAAAATTTAGCCAAGTGCCGGTAAGCAGCCTCTTGACCCTTAAAGGTAACACATTGAAATCAATGTACGTATATTTGTACCTAGCTATGAACGAACTAATTCCAAGCACTTTGTTGGCCAGCCGGTGACTGTGGACACCGATATCGTTTGTCGTTTACTGTCTGCTGCCTGCTGTCTGCTGCCTGCTGCCTGCTGCCTGCTGTCTGCTGCCTACTGTCTGCCTATTTAAGTTATCCAAGCTCCGGTTAGCTTCCATTCGTTCCATTTCCTGTTGGCGTGCTCAAAATGCCTAAATTGTCAAGCTCGGCTATGCTAGTGTGGGTTAGTGATGTTCGAAATTCCTGCTTTTATTTTGCAATCCTAGTGCAGCAGGCCAAGAGACTATTTGCTAATTGGCGGCCATTGTTTTTGCTGTCTACAAGGAAAGAACATTTTCGTTGGAAGCTGTGAACGACTATGGTTTTCAAAATCTGCCTTATTTTTTGCTAGACGCACACATACACACAAATACACATACACTCGCATAGATGTCCAGCCATTTGTCTGCTCTTTGTAGTTGGTGTTCTGTAACCTCGTTGTAATTTCACGTCTAATTCCATTCAATTAATTTTGCTAATCTGGTCTTCCGACCGCATGAAATTCCTGTATTCGTTAAGAGCAGCCTTAGTGGCGATGTGCGGGGGTTCAGTATCAGTTACGGCAAGCATTTTTGTGTCACCACGGCGGCCGAAATTACAATAGTCAGGCATGATTTGCTTTACAATCGAGTAGGACGTCTCTTTGAGGTTTCGGTTTCTCTCTTCTTTCTCATAGGAATTAACTATCGAGTGGCTTCGTACTTTAGGCATATAAGTAGGTCGCTTTAATGAAGCCATTTCTATGTTAATGTCTTTTGCTGTCAATTTAACAAATTACGAATCCCAGTAATGTTACCCCAAAAAAGCATTTGAAATTTGTTATAATTTTATTTTATACTTTTTTGATGTAATTCATACATTATTCATACATTTTATTGTCTATTCGAATAGCAATTGAAAGGACTATTAAATTAGTTACAGTGATTATTTATTAAAGTTTTGGTAGTTCATTACAATGAGATCCAACCAGTAGCCATCGAGTTTAAGTTACCGCTATGAAGTCATATGAATTTGACTTTATCATTTTACATATTTTTCGAATGAAAACATCTGTAAAAAAACAGCATTATTTATATTCTAGATTCTGGTGTACTGCTTCATGTATTCATTTTAGAAGAAAAATTTACCTTCAAAAATGCGGCACCAATATTCTGGATAGCTGTCTCCGGAGTCAATTACCACGATACAGAATGGAAACTTCCGCGCCGACCCTACAAAGAGATGTAGAGCTAAATATGGGGAGAGTTTTATCAGACATTCTTTTTAGGTTTTAGTTTTAGCATGAGTAGCAATAGTAGTAGAAATTAGTAAAAATAGTAGTAGCTTTAATAAAAATAGTAGTGGTAATTAGCAGTAACATAATTAAAAATAGTAGTAGAAGTTAGTATAAAAAATAGTAGTAATTAGTAGCAGCAATAAAAAAAATTGTAGTAAAAATTAGATAAAATAGTAGTAGCATTAGTAAAAATAGGAGCAAAATTAGTGAAAATAGTAGTAGAACATAATCAGAACAGTAGTAGTAGTATGTTGTAACATTAGTATGATTAGATGTAGAAATTAGTAAAAATAGTAGTAGCTTTAATAAAAATAGTAGTGGTAATTAGTAGTAACATTAGTAAAAATAGTAGTATAAATTGGTACAAAACATAGTAGTAGTAGTAGTAGTCATTATTAGTAGTGGCAGTTGGCAGTAGTAGTGGAAATTGTAGGAGTAGTAGTAGTACGGGTAATTAGGACTTATAGTGGTAGTAATTAATAGTTGTACTAAAAGTAGTAGAAGTAGTTTTAAGGGGTGAACTAATCTCGAACTACTGAAAGGTCTTGATGGTCCCGAAATATCTAGTCCGAAAATAGTGCCGAAACTTTCCAGAACTTGTCCTCAAATGATCCCAAGCTATTTATGTATATATCAGCTGATGGGCATACATAGTACATACATATTTGCTTATATACATAGCCCTTTGTACATACACACATAGTACGTGCATATTGATATGGCGCCACCACGGTATGTTTTTTCTAATACAAGCGTCATGTCGTGACTTTGTGACGTGATTCTGACGCGATGTAAAAAGATCACTCCCACTAAAGAAGTTTTGTTTAAAAAATGTGTCTGTACATTGCTACAAATGTAATTAGCAGAATATGCAAAATTTTTGTGTGAAAATATTTTATCCAATTTTTTATAATGAAGGATTTACTTCAAGAATCAGCTTATATGTTTTGTGATACCAAGAAACTCACTTGTGTTATGTTGGTTCTGTGGTGGGAGAGAGACTTCGCCGCCAAGTCCTGTTGTTGTTGTTGTAGCGGTTACACAGACCCTGCAAGATTAGTTCAACCATGGTCGTTATCATCAAACTCATCTAGGGGAAGGCCCAGGAAACGCGCAGCTTCGATAGAGTCGGACCAAAGGGAAAGGGGGCTAGAAGAGTCGGTTCCCATTCACAAGACTGCCGGTTCTACGTACCGGAATGATCCGGGTTTTACCCGGCCATGGGCTGTTGTTTCGGCGATCTAACCCTGTTTAGATCGGCGCATACCATTCGCCAAGTCGTGTCGTTCACTTCGGTGTACGAGCGAGCACCAAAGCGAGATTTTTCAAAGTCTCTGATCACAGTGTTGGAAAATTCCATCTCCACGACGATACCTACGCCAACGGACTAAGCCTGATCCACATTGCGGGGACCCGAAACATATGGTAGTGTGTAGCACCAGATTTCAGCATAAGAAGAACCACCTAGCCATGAAACCGAAATTCGCCATCATTCGGAGCACATTTTTCGTTCCCTACGTACAGCCGTAGAGGAAGTTCTTGGATTCTAGCGAGTCCGAAACGATAAGTGGTAAGATCAGGTATGTTGCGCCTTCGCCGAAAAGAAAGACGCTGACTAAAGGAGCCAAGGTACCATCGGGCGAAGTCGAAATAGTTAAAACAAATTTTTATTTCAATTCAATTGTTTGTATTTGTACTGTGTATTATTTTTTTTGAAGAAATGGAAAAAACTAACATACGTCTTTGTTACTGGGGACAAAATTTTCTGAAATTTTTGATACATACATATGCAACAATTTATGTACGTATTATAAAATGAACTTTTCAAAGCCGTTTGGAAATTGGTTCAATAGACGACAAACTAAAAATTTCCGGATACTCAAAAACAGAAAACCCAGTTTTTTTAACGAAAAATCAAAAATTTTTTTGTGTAAAAAGTTTTGCAAACACCGTAAGCTAATAAGCTGTATCTTGTCGCTTGCATCTTGTCACTTCGAAAATGTATTTAATTTGTTTTTTAGCACAGTGCTATTAGCTACTTCAATTTCAGAATCACAACTTCCCCGCAAAAATTGCATAGCTAGATCTCTGTGTATCAAAGAAAAATTGGTTGCTATTTTTAATTTCGTTTTAAAATGATCTCATTTAAATAGGATTTTTATTTTAATAATTATTTGTAGCTCCGCTTAGTTTGTAAACAGAGTTTGAAATATGTTCGTAAAATAGCTCATATTTTTAATAATGAACGAGCACAAAAATAAACACGGAATTAAAGTATATGCCATTTTTGAATAAAATGATGTGCACTTTACAATTTTCGATTTTAATCTACTGAATAATTCAGATAGAGAGTAGGTACATCCATACATACATGCATTGTGATGTCCGACACGGAAGAAGTGTACATACAGATGTAAGTACATAATGTACACGACAGTTGACATCTCAATTTTATGACTTAATGACATTCGGCGCTGTTAAAGCAGATGAGTTGTAATATTTGAACTTGATGTCATTCACCTTTATATCTACATATATGGAAGTAAACATAGGGTGGTCTACAAAAAATATTAATTTCCATATAACTACTCATGCAAATGTGTACTCCCGTTGCTGCGACATGAACTGATTGAAACAAGTAATGAAACCACTGTGAAGCTTTCATATATTTAATATGAGTACAAAAAATTTAACTTTAATTTATTACTGCATATTTGCGCAAATTTTTTCAGTTTAATTTAAATAAATAGGCCGAAAAATTAATATATGCAAATTTTTCATATGCAAAAAAATACAATAAAATAAACACTTTAGGAAATATCATATCTGAATAATCAGTGGCATAAAATTTATATGCTTTAGTTATATATATATATATAGTTTTTTCAAAATATAAACAAGTTTTTCTGAACTTTCTAAGTACATATAATACATTTAAATATATGTATATGATATAATATATATGCAGATATTTATCGACACTTGCGAATGCACAAAACCGTGTGTACGTATATGGAAATACTGGTCGAATGCTTCATAAATGTTCACCATACGCTCTTATTTAATATAAAATGTGCCCTTCCAAACAGCTTTCCATTTTAGCTTCAGCAACCTTCCACATATGTGTCAAAACCGCAAAAACATTTTCCATTAAAATATCAAAGAGATAAAAAAATGTAAATACTCAACTCAAAATACACACGTACTTACTATATATGTATATATATATATAATATGTTATATGCACATAATATATACTTATAACGAGCAAACTCCACACACACTGCGCGATAAAAGTAACGAACAGTCAGGTGCCATAAATTAACCTGTTCATTTTCATGGGTTTACTTTATGTACATAAAAATTTATGTATATGTAGTAGTAAATGTATGTATGTATGTGCGTATTTATAGCATTGCGCCTAAAAATGTATACATATAATAGCAAATAATGGTCTATGAAATATTTTATGTGCAAACGAGCAAATTTAATCGGCACACATTTGTGAGAATGTGTGAATATTTAGTGTATGGGCTTAGTATTTGTGCACATGTGTATAAAAAAAAGAGCAAGGTATATTTCTATGTACATATTTATTTATACTCGCATTAACGCGATTTTATATTCTAAGTATATTTGTGAAGCATTTTCATAAACCGGCAACTTCTCCAACGAAAATGTGACACTTTCAATGGCGCTGATAATAAACTTCCACCTTAACTTTGGCGGTAAATGATTTTATTTAACATATTTGTAGATAGATGCCAGAGAAAGCAGCCCAGCAAGAAATCCGATAGGTTTAGAATACTTCTTTTATTCGGACTGGCTCTAAGGGTTGTTTTTGTTAGCGATTTATAAGTTCATAAATTCATTGAACCCGATGCTAGTTTTTAAAAGCAAAAATGTTTAAAAGCGATAGAAGTGAGGCTCTAAGTAGAACTAACTTCGAACTCTATAAATGTGTAATATGCGTCCAAAAAGAATATAATAATTGCATAGAAATTTTAAAAGAAATAATACATTTGTTTGAAATAAATATTTTCTCTGGACCTATGTAGATTAAAAAGTAGAATTGCAAAGTGGTCTTCAAAGTCTCTACACTACTATTGGTTGTTTGATGTGCCAAAAAAAAATGCAAATAAAATCGTTCACAACAGAAAATTTTCCATTAAGGCTTTTGCAGAAATTAGATGGTTAAAAAAAATAGCGCATCTTACTTCATTATGTGATTTCACTTTAACTATCGAAAATGATCAGATGTTTTCCGTATGCGTCGAACACGTTGCGTGATGCTAGAAAATTTAAGTTTTTTTTTTGGGAGCAAATGAAAGTTTTTTTTTTTATTTAATACGTTTATTTGCAATCTATTTTAAAATAATAAGCAAATTATATAATTAATTAACAAAATTACTTATATTATTGAACTCCACTGAGGTCAATAATAATATACTTATGTACTACATATATGCTACTCCGACTCTTTTGTTACATTTTAATACATTTTAATTTTATATTTAGCTATTAAGTTCTAAATGGAAGGTCTAATACATGATGTCTTTTAAGTCTAATAATTTCAAATGAAAGTTGAAAAATATAAATGTAATATACATTTAGAAACATCCGATTAAACAAAAATTTCGCTCATTTGAAATATGCAGGGAAAAAGGTGTGCTCTATGAGACATCATTTTTAAAATACGAAGTCTACGTAAATTTGGTGAGTACTGCTTTATTTACAAGAAGAAAATCATAGTTTTAATTTTGGTCAAGTTTCGTTCATTTGGCGATACTAGCATTTATTAGTCTTTTTATTTTCAATTCATAACTTGATATATATATTTCCTTTTTTCAGATATTTGAAAAGATTAAACTTTGGAATAACGACATTTGTTCAACGGTGCGTATGAGTAATTTTTTGGGTTCATCAATTTTGTGTGTAGGTTGGGTTTCAGTTTATTCATGACTTCAGAAATTGAACTTTTGCTTGTTAGAGAGGAATTACATTGAGCTCAATATGATATTTATTTAATTAGCAACTTGCTGTTTACAATCGATCTTTATAGTTGACACCAGGTATGAAATAGTTTTTTTTCGATTACTTCCAATAGTTGTGCCATAATCCACCAAGCAATCGTAATATTAATAAATATCTACTTTAATTATATAACACAATTTTGCTCATTTTTTAGGGAGAATAAATTAATTTACCGTTTATTTTAAAATGTTTTGCACGGGGCGTATGAATAATGTGCATATATTTTTTACAAAACGAAGGATTCTATGTTAGTGTTTATTCGAAATCTAGCGAATATTTTTAGAAAACAGAGCGAACTTTGTTCAATTCTGTGCTATCCAATTGTATAATCGTGCGACTAATTGCCATATTAATTATTTCAATCATAATTTGAAAAATTGTTATAGCCCCCTATCCAATACAAGTTCTCAACGTTTACAAATCTTTATATATGAATATGTTTAATACCGTAAAACTTCGAAAGTACTTGTCATCCTATATATTTGGTAGGGGCAGATGCGATTCTTATGTCCGATAGCATATGGGGTTATTGTCAAAAAATACTCGGAGCTTCTGCCGAGTCACTATCGATTTGCGTGGCCTGGCGTTGACCTGATGAATCACAATTCCTCTTCTATTGGTCAAGCAGACCGTTTCTGTGCGACTACTTCTATCAGATCGTCCAACTGTTGACAACACAGGTCGAAATTGAGAGATTTACCGAGGGGAGCTCGTAGTAGATTATTGCCTTTAACGCCATCTAAAAACCCATCAAAACTTTTCTGACTGTCAATCCATAGTTGGCCACAGATTGCGTCGGTTTATCGTGATTTGATCATGATCGTTTTCGTTTGACGTTGTCGGAAGTGACCCACATTTCATCACCAGTGGCCATCCGCTTCATAAATGGATCCATTTAGTTGCGATCCAGTAGCGATTTGCAGATGGAAATTCGGTTCATGATGTTTTTACATCGTGTTTCTTTTTGTATCCAGTCTCTTTAAATTGCACCAAAAGGGTTTTTCTGCAATGTCATAAACTGTAAGTTTTAATGCTGGTATCCATATTTGATGCACTCTAACAATACTGTGCCAAGAAATGACAACATGGTCTGAAAATTGTATTTAGTACGAAATCTTATCCATAACCTTAATAACGCGGGATATAGATTACTAAAGCTATCTTTTAGAAAAATAATGGAGTTTTTTTACTAGACTAATAGTAAGCACAAGTTCCTTAGGCAAGAAGGACAAAGCACCACTGGTTGTACAAAAGATTGTATGATAATCCTAACTAATGATTTTTGAAGGGGAATTTCGATATACACACATATGTATGTATAAATGCTTTGCAAATAATATTTCCTAGTGACTTGTGACCCTTTTCAAATAGCGTTTATAAATTATGTTTATTTAAACGAACCACGTTTAGTGTCATTACGTTGTGACATTTTCTATGAGAAATTTTAGGTTCTTTGGTAATTTATTCCTTAAATCGAATCCAGTTTAAAGAAACAGCTTTCGTACAGCTATTTGTCAGATATGTCGATAAAAAAAGTTCTTGGCGATATTGGCTGGACATAGATATATAGACATTTATAAAGACTGGCAGGAAACCAGAACAACAGATCATATAAAACTTTAAACTATTTGCCAACGTGTGCCGTATATCAGCCAAAATTCTAAATAATAAATAGTGCTATATTTTGACTTATTTGCTGACAGAGTTTTTCAAAAAATGTCTAATAAGAACTTGATTTCATTCCCCTCAGCAATATCTTATATTTAGTTTCTTTAAATTAAGAATTTGACGTAATTATATTTTCTTATCAATTTTATAACAATTTTGCAATTATATGCTTCATCTTTCCGGAGAATATAGGGAATTTTTTTGTATAAATCTTCTGCATGGAAATTTCTTGTCTGAGGTACATCTGCTATTACAAAATCTAAAGAAATGAAACTTTTACCATTTGCAATGCGCAAATGTCATACATTAAAGAATTATTAAAAGCAAATTTTGCACTACAAATTTTAAATATTGTACTTATAGCATTTTCTCTTGCAACCCTTCTTAAACTAAAAATATTTCTTATAAAAGCTATAACGAGCGTGTGTTACTAAGCTTAAAAAAAAAAATGAAAATAAAAGACCGGCATTTGTTGGCGCCGTTGAAGAAATTTTTTTTTTTAAAGATCCTAAAGCATTTCTACAACTTTTTTTTGTTTTGCCATTTAATATTTTGATAAAGTATACGCCATGTTGACTCCGAGGCTACTATCTAGTTATCTGTTCAAGCCTCACGTAAAATCATCCAGTAGCTAAAGAGATTAGCAAATTAAAACCTGCAAACATACAGACAAAAATTCTGAAAATGGTAAAAATTAATTCTAGTTATTACATTACATATGTACGTGCCCGTCGCTTATTCCTCTAAACAAAGTTTTTATGTCTTGCCACTCAAAGTAATAAAATTCATGTGAAAGAATGCAAAAAAAAAAACAATAAATAGATTTCAAATCGAATAAATATATTAATTTTAATTGCATAAAAATAATAGTCAATAGTTTCAAAACAGTTGGTTATCTACATTAACCCTTCGTTGGTGTGGTGACTAAAAGTTCCTTGAGTGGTGTGGTGGGGTATGACATACCCCATGCCTATCAATTTCAAATAAATACCAAATTCCAATAATAGCAATAGTTTGCGGTGATTTATTATTCTTTAACTAATTTTTAAAAAGTGTTAATTTGAAAACATAACAATTTTTCCTTCGTATTCAATATTATAGCCATAAAAAAAAGACAATATAAATTATTCCAAAAAGTGAGGTTCCAGTTTTCTGAAACATAATTTTTTTTGTATTTAAACAATTTCAAAACTGTTTTTACATTTCAAAAGTAAAAATAACATTTATTTAAAGGAAAGAAAATTCACTGCAATGCATTAATTACATAAAAAGTTATGGCGATCGAATATGATACCCCAGCCCACTTTGAAAGGCTGTCCCATGGAACAGAAATATCTGGGGTATGTAAAACGTGGCAGATCTCCTGTATTTGAGTGTTAATGAAAGCTATTGGGAGCGATAACGTATTCCTTAAACAAAAACATATATATATTTAAGGAAATACATGTGCTGGGGTATGACATACCCCACCACACCTCCGAAGGGTTAACATTCATTTTTTAAAACTATTTGTCTTACTCTCCTCATTGACAAAATTTCTTCTTTTTTTTAATATGCTTCAATAGTTTCTATAATTTTTTCGGTTAAACAAGCAAGGCGAAAAAAATACTGAGCTTGATAGTTGCCATATCGTCGTAAACTTACAAGCAGTATATATTAATTTAGTTGATCAACTTATCAACTATCTCATTATCTTTCTAAATTACTCTGGGACATAATCAGCGAATGTACGTTATGCTATTACAAACTGCACAACATGCTGGTAGCTAATACAAATTTATTAAATTACTTAGAATGTGAAAATGTTAATCGAAAAATAATTAAATTCTGGCAGAGTAAATTACTCAGCATATAGCGTTGACTGGATAGCTAGGGAAGAGGTCGTCGATAAATTGCTAGTCCTCAAATAAAAATAAAAAATAAAACAAATTAAGAAACTGCACATTTTGTATATCAAATGTTGGTGTACTATTTTGCTATATTGTTACGTACTTTGTGACAATATATGTATATATGAAATTGTGTGTTCTATATGTGTATAAAAATGGGCATAAAATAAATATATACATAAGGATAGTTTAAACGATAATATAATAAGTAAACACGAATGTTAGATACAAACACATTAGAGTGGGCCAATTAAAAATGTTCAAAGCATCATCGCGATTCTGGTACCATGTATCGTATTAAATATTTTTGCCAAAGGAACCATACCACTAAAATGAATTTGGAGTCCGAGAATTTTTTTGGCAGTTATTTGCAAAAATTCTAAAAAGGCGATCTATTTATAATTTTTTAATTATTTTGTATTACTATTTTATTATTTATTTTTCATTTATTATTGTTATTTTTTTTGTTTGAAATTGAAATGCGCTATATAGATTGACTCCTTAGTATTTTTGAAAATAACTGCCAAACAATTTCTCGGACTCGAAATTCAATTTAGAGCTATGGTTCCTTGGGCAAAAATAAATATGAAACAAATCTATCTATATATTTCAATGTGATACTGTAGCAAATAACAACTTGCTATACATTTACTTATGTCTTTAGAATCAACTAGTTTTAGGTTTGATGTCATTTTGTTTTATGAAAATTTTTTCACATTATAACAAATTCTTAATAAAGCGGTTTGTTCAATAGGTACGATGCCTAGTACCAAAATCGCGATGATGCTTTGAACGTTTTTAGTTGACCCTTTTATTCAAAGCCATACAATTTGACCCACCCTAATACACATAAATGTTATTTTTCTCGGTTTTATCTGGAAGCTTTTGTAGTTCTTATATTCAATAGTTTCCATGTGTACGGCAATCCATATAAATATACATATATATCAAAGTATGCATACTTACTATGGGATTAAATAGCATACATAATTTCTTTAGCATACTTTAGTTTATATATCTCGTAAAGTTTGTATGTATGGGCCTTTGTATGTGTGAAACAAAATAATTTCGAAGGTTAATGATGCACATAGATATAGGTACATTAAGTAGTATCACGTTATATGAAGAGAAAAGAATTGTGGCGAGTGTTGGATTTTTGAACACATGTCGAAAAAAATTTGGATGTTCATTTTTTCTCACACCCCTATAAAAACAGCTAAACTTTCCTATTCATTGAAGACTTTTTAGATCTTTATGTCGTCGAAAAGTTCCGGCTCAGAACTATAGCTGGGCTTTAAAAGGTGTTTGACTTATAAGCCGCTTTGGTTTGTACCTTCACTAATTTTGGAAGTACTAATAGTTCTCGGAAAGCTATGAAGACTTAGCTACAAAAGTGTTAAACTTTATCCACAAACAAAAAATTGTAATTTTTTTTTAATATTTGCGAGGTTGCCTACCGCTTTAGTTTTTTTATTTAACTTTTCATGATGTAAAATAACGCATTTTTTTATGGATACAGCTCGACCATCGAAAAATGCTGGTACACTTGGCGGGTTATAACTCAGTTTGGAGTTTCTCTGTTGTTTAGGTTAAATGAAGAATTTAATATCATAAATGTATTTATTTGAAAGTTTGAACTTTTCCTGTACAAGCGATTGCAGCTGTATAAGATAATTTTTGATCCGGATAGTCTATTCAGCACTCAGACACCATCAAATCAGGACGCAATACAATACTTACTTTATTTAAAACAGAATGATATTTCAAATGTTCTCAGACAACGCAAATTAATTCTAAAATCACCAGAGCTAATTGAAAGCTTATCAAGAATTCGTAACTACATATATCAACATAGTTATCGCAAAATATAATCTTGTTACAAAAGTCTTACTAAATATAAAGACGACGAATGAAATTGACTGTAGCGGCTCTGCGAGGAAATCATCAAGTAAGTTCGAGGGTTTTTTGCTTAGAGCAATACGGGGTTGAGGTAGTTACGTAAGCGTCGAGGAAGTATGATGTTTAATAGCGATTTCTACTCATCAATCATGCACTGTAATAGATTTCCAAATACATAGTTTCCTTTGTAAGAAGAACTGCAATGATATCATTATTCTAACAAAATTATCCAAACTACTGGTAAGCATTTCGTTTTTTTAGAATAACGTCAAACACTTTTTTAGCAAACTACTCACAATTTTCCAAGACCTTTAAATTTAAATCTGAGGATAGTATTTCCAAACTAAGTGAAGGTTCAAATCAAAACGGCTCTTAGAGCCAAACCCTTTTTGTGAGTCAAATATAGTTCTGAGAGGGATCTTTTCGGCGACACAAAGGTTTAAAAAATCGGACATCAAATAAGAAAATTATGGAAAAAACACGATTTTGTTATTTTTAGCGTATGTCAAAAACAAAAAAAAAAACTTGTACATTCATCATTTTTTCTAGACATAAGTGTTTAAAAAAAAACAGACACACGGTAAACTTTTTTTCGTGACACGCCTTAATGTACATTTAAGTTAAGACTTAATAGTTATATATGGTTCATCTATATAACCACATAAATATATATTTGTAAATATATTTATGCTATTTTATATTTAAGCTCCCTTTATCAATCGATAGCCAAAATTGGCAAGTATCTTGCATTCCTTTAGATATTAGGCGAACACATAACTAATGCAGAAAATTATATTTCAGCCGATTCCTGTGTTCTCAGCAGGAATATCTAATTTTAAAACTGACTAACTGCCCGCACATCTCTTTTTGCTTAGCAACTCAACTAATAAGGAGTTGCCAGTTATTATAAATTGTAATAATTAACGATGTAATTGATTATTGTTTGAGAACACATTTTATGATTCATTATTATTATTTCTACTTTCTAATTTGCAATGACCGGTATTAAAAATAATTAAAAAATAATCATATTCTCCATCATTGGAAGAAAAAAATCAGAAATAATAAAAAATAATCAAAAGATTTTATAATAAATTTAATTTTTTGTTTGGTTATTTTTGATTATCTTTAATTATTTCTTATTTTTAACGCAAGTAAATAGTCTTTCGTTGCAATTTAAGATAAGGGTATATGGGACCGAGAAAATAGTACGCGAACTGATGATTAGCGGTAGTCAAAAGTATTTACACAATGCGAAGTAGCATTTATTCTTTAATTTTGTTTGAGTCAGAGCAGTGGTTTATATCTATTGTATTCTTAATAAACTAAACCTGCTTCAAATTTTAAAAATTATAAAAAAAAATGCTGAAAACAAAAAAATTGTTGATTGAAACTCGATCGTAGATTGTTACCAAATTTAAAAGTGGCGTTTCAGCTTCTGAGTTAGTAAATTGCTATAAAATTTCAAGAAAACATCGAATCAACTTATTGGGGAAAAAATCAGTGATACTAAACTTTGACGGAGATTTAAAGAAATAAATATAAACACCTACGTTGTACGTAAAGCGGTCGACATTTCGGAAATAAACAAAGCAAGACGCCTCTCATTTGCTTTGGAATGCATCCAAAAGCCTATACAGTTTTGGTACAGCGTGTTGTGGGCAGATAAGGTCGCATTTCAGTTCCATGGATCGTTTATTAAACGCTTTATGCATTTACCATGTGAGAAGAAGAAAGATGCAGTTCAACCGATAAAGAGATTCGGAGGTGGCACGGTGATGTTTTGGGGATGTTTGTCGTACTACGGCTTTGGAGATTTGAAACCAATTGAGGGCACTTTAAATCAGTCCGGGTATACCACAATTTGGTTGAATCCATTCCAATCAGACTGCAGGCAGTTTTTGATGCGAAAGGCGATGTAACCAATTATTAATTTACGGTCTTACAATAGTAAGTTATGCTAAACAATAAAATTTGAAAATTATCGTTAAATAAATGCAAGAAAATAAAGTTTAAGTTTTGTGTAATTACTTTTGACTACCGTTAGTCATCAGTTCGAGTGCGCTGTTCTCTGTCCCATATACCGTTATCTTTACCAAATTGACCTCAGTCGTTTGCGCATAGATAAGGGTTTACAGCAACATAGCATATTCTTGCACAGCAACAACAACGACAGCAAGAAAGAACTATTTCAGTGGAATCTGCAAAAAAAGTTCGTTGTGTAAATACTTTTGACCGCCTCTGGATATTAACAAATACGAAAATTAAATTAATCTCGTTAAATAGCCTCAACAATACCAAGTTTTCGAAAGAAAAATCTGTTGAAGAATGACGCATGGGCGTATCTATACTTTCGACTGGATATGAGTGTTAATGGAGTATGGAATAAAATAGCAGCTTCCTTCAATAGTTCATTATTTTTCAAAACTTCTACTCCCTGCATTGAATCTCCTAAATAACTGTAAAGTTGACTTCGAATCAAATTTTATTTATCATCCGAAATTCAAACAATTTAAAATTTAACATAACATTGTTCAAGGAATTAATTTACCATTGTGATCGAAATTAAAAAATTGCGATCGCTTTGACGAATTTTTACTTTTAGGATTATTATTAATCTTGAAAGAACGTCTTCCATTTTGTGTATATATAAGAAAGCTTTGTGCTCAGTAATTCAGCCATTAGTCAGCTCGAGCGTGCCATTTTGGATTCAAAGAACAATAACGCCAATTCAATCAAAAATTTGATTCAAGGGTCAGCAGTATGGCAATTGAAATGGTTAACAATCAGATTAAACTCGCGTATGAAGTGATCAATTCACTAAAACTTCGTATTCCCATAATTCCATTTGATTGTAAATTCTTTCTGCTCATTTTGCTTCCGCTTTACTTTCTCAATGACAGTAAATGCAGCACATGGGAAATCACTAACTGTTTTTACTTTAAATCTCTAAACGCATGTGGAGCGTTGAAGAATAGGGTACCCGAAAAAAAATAATTTATTTCAATATAAGGTAGGAAAACCCAAAAGCATAGGAATAAAATACTTGCTCAATACGTAAAAATAAAATCTATATATAGCGGAGCAATGTAAAGGGTGTTTATTTAACGCGTAGGGTTTTCAATGAGGCAATACTTTTCTCAGAGTAGATCTTTTCGATAACTGTTACCTGATTTGTACTCAGTTTGGTTTGCCATTTTTTAATGAACAGATTAAGTCCGGAACAACGCTTGCAAATCGTGCAAATTTATTACCAAATATTCCAATATTCGAATGAGGCTCAATAAACAAAATTGTCGCATTTGGAGTGTTGATCATCCACAAGCCATTGTTGAGAAGCCGTTACATTCTCCAAAGGTCAATTTCGGTGAGCACTTCGCGACCAGTTCGGGATTGGTTTAGGGATCCGCGAATTTAGTGTTTTATTGATTTTTGACTTAACCCTGCTATTAGGTTAAAAAAAACTTACGAATCTTAGGTTAGAGGACCATTTGGTCCATACTGCAGTTTTCATACAAAATAACAATTTAATCTTAGTCTTTATATTTAGTTTGGTTCAATAGTTGCTAAATATTATTATTTTATTATTTACTCAACTCTGGTAAAACCCAGCACCAGTGGCCTGCTCTAAAAATGCTTCTAGTTCAGGAGCTCGAAAGCGAGGAATTTGTAGTTGCTGCAAGTCTAAGTCTGATGTAAAATGCTCCATTTGCAGTGCGTTTATTTGCAAAACCAACCGAAAAACATTTTTTTGCTCATCATGTAGTGCCAAAAAATATCGAACAAACTAATAAATACTTATTTTTGGAAAATTAATGTAAAGAAAATCAAAGAAAATATACTATGGACCAAATGGTCCCTTAACCTAAGATTCGTAATTTTCAATTTATCTTAGTCCAGTTTTAAGTCAGAGAATTAAATTTTCGCACATAATATTGTTTTATAAAAAGACCACCTGAGCTGAAAAATTTAGACAGTATATATCACCGTTCCAAAGTTACAAAGAAAACAAAAAAAAAATTGGACCAAATGGTCTTAACCTAACAGCAGGGTTAAAAGTATAACTGACCTAAATTCGAAATTCCATATATTCGAAAAAATTTGAAATTAAAAAAGCTGAATGCACAGCCACAGTTACTGACTAGTCTTGAACTCCTCCAAAGCTGGTCCTAAAATAGTACCGAAATAGTCTAGAAGTGAACCCGTACTGGTCCGGAAATGATTGCTGACTAGTCCCGAATCAGTTTTAAACTGATAACGAAATGTTTCCGAGAAATTCTCCTCCTTCAATGTTCAAAAAACTATTTGTCATTGATAATTATTATGAGAAGACTCTGAAAATAAAAGCCTTTGAAAACTAAAAAAATATTCATACCGCTGACAATTATTATGAGATCACTTTTACAATATATATATATGTCTATAATAAGACTTATTTATCTCGCAGATTATAATTGTGAAAAGACTGTTTTAATACAAGTCTCAAAATAAAAGGCTTTGAAAACTTAAAAATGTTTATCTCATTGGTATAATAGTTATGTCTCTGATATTAGTTTATTCACTTGAGAGATAAACTAAGTATAGCGATGATCTTTCATGTCACTACAGCACTTTTTGTCTACCTAGAAACTATCATAACTGATACAAAACATGCAAACCTGAAATTCAAACGAAAAGCAGTGCTGTAAGAGCTAATTAACGTGGTTAACATAATTGAAAAGCAGCACTCTGTATGTTTCTATGAACAGAAATTTCACGGTGACCCCATTCAGATAGTGAAATGCTTAATAACTGATGAAAGCAAGGCCGCTCACGCAGTCAATAGGCAGATATGGTGAAAAAGCTGCTTATAATTAACTGACCAAACTTCATCAAGGAGAGGGGTACTTGGAGAAGTAAGGAGTTGAATAATAAACCGAATGTGCTCCTCATATAAATGGCAATGAAAATGCTGAGTAGTAGTTCAAGGGAGTAAAAACTTCAAATAGTAGTTCAAAACGTGAGCTAAGTCGTTAGAGATGGGATTTTATGATATATTTGGAAAAGAAAGCAAGAACTAATGGAGGCTTAAGCTTTACTTGTAGACCTCTTGTTAAAAATCGACTAACGATAGTCGACTAGCAACTTTTTTGATGTTTGATAGTCGAATAGCAACTATTCGATTAACCTGCAATTAACCATCGACTAACGGCTCACCATCGATTAGTCTGAAAATCGACTTACCGAAATTACTCGAGTAGTGGCAGCTACTCATAAAAATTTCATTCAAATGGAAAATGAGCTTTTTCAATAAGCACAAACATAAAAACACATAAAAAACACAAATATGTTTTGAAAAAAAAACAACAAGTCGAAAAATCGAAAACGAGCGGTTGGTCGAAAAACTCGAACGGAAATGATAAAGTCGACTATTTTTTTAAAACAACTTTTGCTAGTCGACTAATCGATTAGTCGACTTGTCGATTAATAAGAGCTCCATTCACTTGGTGAAGAAAAAATTTAAAGTGAAAATTTACCTAGATTCTCAAATATTTCCCGCTGGCATTGCTCAGAGTGCACTCCTATCTAACCTTAATCTATGTGTGCAACTAACTGTACACTTATGCTAACTGTGTTTTAAATCGTTTTATGAACAAATCGATGGCGATGTGGTAACATAAGACGTGTAGCATACAAGCGGCGCATGCAAATGTAGTAGTGCAATTGTGGGTGTATTTAGAGATTCTGTGTACAAGTAGGCGTTGCTGATTGGCATGTAAACAGGGTAAATTAGCCAATGTTGGCATATTAATTGAGGTCAATTACAAGGTTTTGCGCTTCAAAATTAATTAACAGCTGCCATAATGAGCAAATAGATAATTTTAGATTTAGGGAATAATTGAAGAGGTACAACAGCTAAATAACAGGGGGCGCGAGGAAGACATTCAAAAGGTAAATTAGCAAATCTCAACCTATATATACATATTCATTGTATACACCTATGTATATTATATGTATGTAGGGGTATAAATGCTTCATTGCACTTTTGAAATGTTTAACGTGAACGTAAAATCAATGGTACATATAAATTTTAGCTACACATTTCATACAAGTTTTAAATTCATTACACATTATATTTTGTGACTATTTTCACCACATTAGCTGTTCTATAACAAAACATAATTTAAAAAAAAAAAACCTTTAAATCAAATAGCAAACATGCGACGAAAATAGTATTTAGCCGATTGCGACCATATGCCGCCGCTAACAGTGACATCATATGGCTTGTTCAATATAATTATTACATAATACTCTTCCTTCACTCTGGTTCGTAAGGCAAACCCAAAACAAAGCCGCAACATAATACATATTGCCACATTCAATCAATTATCGCAATTATTAACACGAAAAGCGCAGTAAATGCATAAATTAATTTAACAAAACATTTACAACATACGAATAATAACTGAATTGGGTAGATATGAAATGCATTAAAATTTGCATACATTTATATATCTTATATATATATGTATATACTCGAGCGATAAACTTACTAGCTCTGCACTAGTCTACTCTCAGTTCGTTTTGTAGCTTAAGTGGTTCTGCCGCTCTTTTCATATTAGAAATTCACACTTTCAACCTAGCGAAGGGAATTGGCTAAAGGGGTTATTCCGATTTTTAGGGCTCAAACCGTTAGTTTAAAAAAAAAAAAATTAATAACTCAAAATACAGGTTGATAGTTCCAAGGTGGATTTTCTACAATATTTAGCGTTAACGAAAATGGTTCATTCATCCAAAAATGTGAAAAAATAAGGTTCCATGATGGTTTCAAAGTGAAACATCCTGTTTCTTGGCAAGATTGCACGAGTTTCACGTATCTGAAATGCACAAACGAAACATTTTTGTAATCGGGAACTACACTCGCACTAATCCGATTATTAACTCAATTATAGTGACGAATTATTGAAAAAAGCCATTTTTTTACTAATAAGACGAAGTTTTATTGTATTGAAATAATTGTGGTTTATCTTACTCCTGAGGATAATACTAGTTATTTAAGTATTTATTTATTGAATTATGTCGTACAGTTTTTGAAAAAAGTAGCCAAGAAGCCGTCAAAATGTGGTTTTGAGATAAACGCGATTAAAGTTTCTAGACAACTTGTTCCGATGAAAACGAGAGAAAAGTTACAATTAACATTAATCTGCACTGCCTGCACCATACAATATTCCTTTTGATCTTTCGTACAAATCTTTCGTGGCCGCTGTTGCTTGTCTCCGAACGACGGTTCTTGCCCCTTTTGACGCAAATGACGCTCGCAGCTCCGATCGCTTAATTCGGGCGCTGTCTCGTTCATCGGGAAATTCTCGCGTTGTAGAACCGATTACAACTTCCATTGTTGATAAAATATCCGAAACGTGACATCGAGGTGTTTTATTCTAACCACACGCATCTGGGTATTACCGAATTCACGATTCTCCTTTGTGTGCAAGCACAGTTAGGATTTTCCAGCGCGCTCTCGAGTTTTCGCGTGACTAATTATGCCAGGGGCACGGTTGGGTCAAAATGGGTATATCTCCAGAACTACAATAGATATTGCCACTAAATTTTTTCTACGCATTTTGTGGTAGTTTGTAAAGAGTAAATAAGTAAGAAAAACTTTTTCGATTTTGTTAACCCAAAAAATCGGAATACCCTCTTAACCTTTATCTTTACGTTGTTAATTTCGACACAAATTGAATAGCTAAGCTTTTTTGGTGGTTAAGGTGGAACCACATACTTAAATTGGAAACCCTGTGCTAGCGGAGAATCACCCCAACCGCCGTCGTACACTTCATCAATGAAATGAGGGAGGTTGCAACTGTCTTCGTCACTTTCGTTTAGAACAGTGTCTCTTACGGGTTTTCTTTGACCAAGGGGCACTGCAAGTTTTATTTTTACTAGCCGCGACCGTTTAAAAAATAATCTCTATAACGTAGCGTAGCGACTGTACTGAAGATGGCACAACTCCTAAACCGGATTGTTAAAATCAAACTTGCAAAGCAATGACGGAAAATCGTTCCAATATATGTACATCCCCTTTTCACCTTGTCGGAAAATTAAAATAGGTAATAACAAAATTTTAAATTAAAATTAGTGAGAATTATAATAGCCGTATTCGTTTCGCCATCCATTAGCGAGTGGCAAATCGACTAAGCATCTGGCATAAATTAGCAACCACACAGGTTTTGTTTTTGTTGCCAATGCAATGTTCGCGCACTACAAACGACGAGTACGCACCAAAAGCGCAAGGACGGGCGGCTCACATGATCGTCGCTTATGCGCAGCTTAAAACTGGTATAACTTCTACAGCCTTGAATGTACGAGTAACAACTGGTCGAACAGTTTAATAAATAGGTATTACCGTTCTCGCTATTGCCGAATCTACCTAGCAATCGGTTTTTTGCTTTTGCACACAACACTGTCTGAACGCGAGCAGAGCTCAGGCATGGCGAGCAGAGTACTGGCGAATCGAATGAACTTTATATTTATTATATTTGTAAACAAATAAAATTGTGTAACAGTGAAAGTTAACTTAGAATATCACATAGCAAATTTGGCGAATCTAGTTGTATAATAAAAAGTTGGATACTCAAAACCAGAAATACACCCTCAAAATCGTAAATTGGCGACAAACACCTACTATGCAATTTTATTATAAGAAATTGCATTTAGTTTATTAAAAATACTTGTAATTATTTAACAATTTTCTTACTCACACACACCATTAACGTAAAGTAATCATTTTCTCATATGCACTCAAAACATTTTTGTGCAACAAAACTAACTTCACATCAAGCAACTTAACCTTCATATGGCCTTCGGGTCAAAGTGGGCTCATTCCATGAAGAAAATCGTTTTTGCTCGTAAAACTTGTGGTTAGTTTTTTTGATATTTTATGATTTTTATTTATTTTAGAAATCAAAGTGGTTCTAATAATTATGGGCTTATATATTTACGACTTTTCTAGTTTTTTAATTTGAACCGATGTAAAAAATCTATAATTTTGCATTTCATAGCGGAATATGTTGCTCAATAATCTTATTTACGATTTTTATCCTTACTTTTACATCTGTAAAATTAAAACCAACGCTACTAGATATATATTTGTCTAGTTTCCTCTTATTGCTATTGAGATTTTTATATTGGGGAATCCCTAGAGAGGTTTCTATGTGAACTATAAATGTTATCAAATTATTTCTATATTGGTGCAGTAGTAAAATAAACTGGGAAAGAGTAACCCGCGTCTATGCCCAAATAAAATTAAAAGTTGAGCCAAATGTCTTCCAAAAAATAAGAGATAATGAAATACAGGCCACAGTGAATGGAATATCAGAAGAATCTTATTCGGAAGTCAATTCGTATAAAAAATTGCCAAACAAGATACTCTAAGGCATTGACGAAAAATGTTATCGAAATGCAATAGTTCCAGGTTTCACTAGCTACTCCTGTTCAAGAATTACGAAGGAATTGATTTCAAGTTTTTAATTATTCTTCCCATCTCCTGTGATGGGCACTACTTTGAGCTAAACCAATGTGGAAGGAAAACGTCTTCACGGTAATTTATTGGACTGACATCGATATCACAGAAATGTTCGCTTTTATTTCCTAAATTTTGTTAGCTGAAGTATATCGGACATATACGAGTAATCAGGATCAATCGCAAAGAGAATTCGCGATTTTGAAACTGCATTAATTTATATTATTTGTGAAAAGTTTTGTATGTAAAGCTAATTTCAAATGATTATTTTATGTAGCCAATACGAAAACTAAAAACTTGAATTAGATCCAAATTTGTATTCAGCTAAATTTTGTTTTTACCTGAATTAAAATTATTTCTTTTTTATGATTATAACCATATACATTTATTAAGTAATTGTAGCTGAAACTAATATGCAAGGTAAATTAGAACTTTACCGTCAGTAGTTTTAAAGATCTTACAAAGGTTATAGATTTGAAAAAATTCAAAAAATTTGTATTTATTTCGATCATAATACATTATGACATTTTTCAATTTATACTGGTTTCGACGCAAAGAGAAAGGTTCATGATGCAAACAAAAATTATTTATTTTAATTCAAAATTCCCATAATAATTGGAAGTTATACAACTCCACATTTTTTTTTTTTTTTTTTGTAAATCAAACACCAATGTGTTCTTTGATTATTCTTTAATACAAATTTAGCATCTAGTTGTATTAGAAATTTCTGGCTTATTTTTTTTAACACTTCTTCGCGGTTATTCCTGTTAAAGTGCCATGGCCCAATAAAGAACCGGGTCGCGATATGAAGTAGACCTCGATATGCACAAAGGATTATTTTTGTTCTTCTCTTTTTCCGATAGGTCCAACACTCACTTGGCAAAAGACTCTATTGAACTGGTACGACTGCCTGCCTTTAAATACCAATTTATTTACTAGCACTTTTATTGTCCAGTTTAATTATTCACTACCCTTTGCCTACGCGAAATAAAAACATGGCCACAGTTCAGCGAATTCAATAATGTGACATGTGAAACAACAAAACGCCTAGCAGTAATGTGACATTTATTGCAAATGAAGTACGAATTTAATTCATTATCTTGTAACCTGACTTTACTACTTCTGTATACATACAAACATAAATATTTTGCGTTCAAAAATATCAAAATACATTTTGGTCATATTGAAAATAAACATGAAAATTTATATTTTGTTAGAAATTCTAATTGCAGTTGTAAGTCAAATAAGGGGTGATATATGTATATTAGGTATATAATACAAAAACATATATGTGTGTGTGTGCCAGTATGTGTTGGCGCGAAAATTAAACTAAATATTATCATCTGCGTAAAGCCATAAAAAAAATAGACAAACCGTATAGTATACATGATTTTCATTAAAAATAATTTACACGCTTGCTTTAACCAATCTAAATAACAAATAATTCATGTAAATGATTTTTTTTAAAGTCAACAATTCTGCGTGCTTTCCTTCATGAAAAGTATTTAATTTACAATTATTAATTCTAATTGGTAGCCTACTCAAGCCAAGTGTCTAATCACTTCAATTAGCATTAAATATGGGCGTATATTTACATCTCTCTAATTTTAATTATGAGCTAGTTTGTTTCAGGTTACGGCAAGTATGATCAGCCTCAATTATTGTGTTTATTGAACAAAAGATTTGGTCAAATTAAAGCACCCACTACGCAAGTTGTGCAAAAATTTCTTGAGACTGACCATCCGCTTCCCTATTGCAGTTTGGGCCTTCAACCAACTCGAAGTCGACAACAATTTTACTCGAAAATTCATCACTTCTGACAAAACCTAATGTCATCTAAGCTATATTAACACGTAAAACTACCGCATCTGGGGTTACACACTTGAACGTCGAGAAGCCAATGCTTCCTCAGAGATGGCCAGTTTGGTAAGAATTTTGGAATGCTGGCATTTTTGGCTCCGTTTTTTTTTTTGAAAAAGCTGCTCTAAATGACATTCTGGTAAGCGGTAAGCACCACAGGGACGTGACATGCAATTTTTTGTGGGCGAATATGAAAGATATGGAATCGGCTGTTTTTTTGGGTTTCAACGTGGTAGTGAGCCATCCTACGTAGCTCAAGCCACATTCGCAACCGGTTTTTTGCGCGGCAAGTTCGATATCAAAGTGGAAGTTAATTAGCCAACTCAGAGCTGCGTTGTGACTCGGTTGAACATTTTTTGTTTGTTTGCGAGATGCCATAAAAAACCGACGATATTCTAACAATCCGTTAACGATTCAGTTGTGTAAGGTGAATATCAATCAAACCATTTGAGAGATAGAGTAATAAACCATCACCAAGGTATTGGAAAACTAAGTTAACGGGATCCGCAATATAGAGACAGCTGCGATAGCCACATGCATGAAATTGTGAAATGTTTATAAATCGATAATAAACTGGAGAGTTGTGTTTTGTTTATTTTTGAAAGAAAAATTGAAGGAGTTATCAAATTCGTAAATTATTTATTTAATATTGTTTTTAAATTTAATATTATATACGGGTGATTTCATATTAGATTTACAGTCGATGTTGCAAATTACGATACGAATTTTTTTAAACTCCTTTTTAACAAAAATAAATTGACACGATTTTTTTAATTCGCTCAAAAGTTTATTTTGGCAGAACTATGATTTTTTTACACTTGTGTTGAATTGCCGTTTTCCGATGACGGTGCCGTTTTACCACTCCAATAAATCGTAGAAAAAAATAGCATGCAGTAATAGTTAGGTTTTTTTTATTCTACTCTGCAATGAAAATTTCTTTAAACAATATTTTACCACCAAAAATATTGATATTCTATAAGTATCAATAGCAAATTGATTTTGCTCAAATTTGGGCTTGATTTTTATATTTCTCAGTTCCAGTGCATGTGCCGACCAACGAGCGTCAAAAGTGAATTTACTATATACGTAACTCAAAATCTACTTCTGAATGTATCATAGTATTTTAATAGCTATAATTTCTACCACTCCTGACTGTTGTTGTCTTTTTTCCAATATACTTTTCCTTATACACTGGCCTTGAGCTCACAAATTAATATTATCGTTCAGGAGACATTTTTCTACGATGTACGGTTCTCGTGTCAATTTATTTTTGATGTATGTAAAGCACAAAAGAAAATATCTCATTGAAATTTGCAACACCGACTACAAATCTTACATGGAATCACCCGTACAAAGTTCATTGAAATTTTGATTTCCAATCTGAAAATTTGTGAGTCATGTTTTCCATTCAGCTAAAACATTTTTTAAAACGTTTATTAATTTGCTAATTTTTAAATGTTTTTTTTTTTAAACATCTTTAATTAAAATATTTGATTTATTAAATGTAAAATATCTGATATTTTTCATTCAGCTGGAAGCCTTTTCTAAATAAGCACTTATTAATTTGTTAAATTTCAAATAATAATATTAATTAAATATCGATCCCAGTAATAAAGTACAATGTGGAACACCCTTCATATATTTATTACGGCTATTGATTATGAGCCTTTGCGCGAAAATTAGTTTTCGGGTTCTTTCCCGAAATGGCAATTTGGAAAAATTTTACCTTGGAATTCAGTTGAGCAAAAATGGTAAAACTGTTTTATAAGTATAGCAAATAATTATTGCCGATTAAAATGATGGATGGAAAGGAAAAACAAAATGAAATAAAATCAAAGAATTTTGAGTATGAGTAAAATCAACATTAGTTATGTAACTACCATCATAAAAAATGTGCAATAGCACAACATAAAATATTTTTTTAATTTTTTTTTTATTTTTGGCCTTATTTTTTATGAATCCTGTGTATAAATTAATTTATTTTACACAGGCGGAATATTGGTTTCATTATACAATATATATAATGTATGGCCGACTTTTTCCCAAAACACAATCGGAACGCCCACACCGTAAGAAAAAAAAAATAAACTAGAATTTGAGCCACATGAAACTTTTACTATATTTAGTAAAACTTTATTGGGTACAAAACTGCTTACTCAAAAGTTTCTAAATATTCGAATTAAAAAGTTTGAAATTTGAAGATTTCTTATGAATTTCGGGAAAAGTTTGAAACTTTTCTTATATACTTTTTGCTACATAATGAGTTAAATTTAAAAAAAATGTTGTTAAAAATAAATTAATTATTAATCGTTTCGGCATTTCAGTTCTCTTTCACTTGATACTAAATTTGTTTGAGGCGGGAAATACCTTTGGAAATTTCATTCATTCATTTCATTTTTTTTTATTATTTTAATTGATTTATTGCTTTAGAATAGAGTATTAAAGATTAAACAGCTAATTCTCAAAATTGTGGAAGTGATGCTATTCAGAAGTGGCCGGTGCAGAAAACTTTAAACGAGGTTTTCTCGGTACTATGTTTTTCAAAAATTGTGAACGGATTTTCATCATCTAACACTAAGTTTAAAGAGCATTGAAATCTGCTCTATTTATATAGACTAAAGGTTTCAAAAACTTAACATTTTAAGACCCTTATAGACTGCATGTACAATGAAATTTTTTTTTTAAATTTAATTTTTTGGGGAGCCGGTTTTAAATGGTTTATTTTCGAATATCAAACATTTTTTAGTCTCTCTTATAAAAAACCTTTTGGTTTGTTGATTGCAGACTAAAACTGCGGACGGCATTGCTTACGCAATTTATGACATCGGCGGCGACATGACTTACAAGATCCTTAAAAAATTTGATAATTTTAAACTTTCACTTTTGTTGAATACGTTTTTTTTAAATCTTAGACATAAGTCTAAATAAATTTTATACTCATTTGGAAAGTACTGTCGCCATTTCTCTACATACAAACCAACTACAAATACTACATTTGTTTTCGGCCTCTAAATGTATTCCCCCGCTTATTCTGGTTCGTTTATCATTAGGAAAGGACTTTCATTTCGGACTTAAAAGGTCCGAATACCTAATTTAACTGTTATTACTGGACTACAAAAATAAATTTGCGGATTTTTCAATTATTATTGGACATTTTCGCAAGAGGTATTCTTGTCCAGGAAGTGTTGGGATCAAAGGAACATTGAAACCCTTATTCCACAAAACAAATTACTGGGACTGGACTGCATAAAACTAAATCATTAAACACAGAAATTTATTCAATATTTTTGTATCGCGAAGAAAGGCTTGCTTCTATCGGTTATAGGAATAGAAATTCCGTACTAGAAGATTTTAAAGTTGACAAAAAATACAAGTATTTTTTAGTAAAAGTATATTTGCCAGTTTCGCTGGTGGTTTAAGGAACAGCGTATATTTTAGATAACGTAAATTAAGCTTTCTAAAGAGGAATTATTAGAAAAAAAAATTATGTCCAACTTTCCCGTACAACCATCAAAATATGACTTAATAATATTAATAAATTTCAAATTAGGTTTTTTTCTTTTTTATAATAAATAATATTTTAATGAAGAAAAGATAGATAAAATAAAACTAATTGGTGAAAATATACGAATTTACCAAGTTTACAATTCCAACCACTGTTTCACCTTCCACGCTATTTCCAGAGTCATATTCTTAAGCTGAATAAAATAATACCTTTGAAAATAGTTGCACTTCCGGCACACTACTATTCCTATGAACTTTAACTAAACATACAGAACATCAGCATCTTTTTTCTTTTTTCAAAATTCAAAACACTAGAATTTATGGCAGCTATTAAGCCTTTTAAAGCAAGAGTGGATGTACGGAATTATAATACATATACATTTATTTATTATCAGCACCTGTGAATCTCCCTCGTTTTTTTTTTTTTTTTTGTTTTGCATGGTAGCCTTTTCCAAGTAATTAGCACATGCCGCGGTTCTAAATAATGTTGTTGCGGTTGTGTAATCTGTTTCAGATGCGGTTTGCTGCCTAAGTATCTATGTAAGTATATATCTACTCCAGTTAAAAGGCATTAGTGTCGAGCAGCCATTTAGTGTTTGGTTACATCGAAATTGGCATTCCTCCGCCTTTTAAGTAACTGTGACTGCCAGAGACTAGAAAACAAGAATGAAACAAATCGTTTAGGGGCTTCTTCATTTAATTATTGTCTTCATTAAAATGCCATAGACACAAAATGTGTGTGTTTTTTTGTTTTTTTTTTTTTGGTTTTACATTCCGGCAGTGGGGGCGGGCGCCTTAAGGGAAGTAATGCGGACCATTTTGCTTTCATTGCTTTTGTGATGTTGACCGGCGGCAGGGTAGTATTCAAAAACAGTGGCATATTTCAAATTGTTACATTTGTGGGGCGTAAACTTTGGATAATGTCAAAGATTTCTGTCTGTTCTTATTTATGTCCGCTTTCTGTGACAACAACTACAACTTAGCAAATCACATTATGTTATTTTCATTAAAGATTTTGTGAAACCACATCTGTTCAATAAGCCCATCATTTCCTATTTCAAAGGAACTAAGTATTTATTTATGCTCGTGTGTGTGCATCCATTTGCCATTAACCGCATATGGCGTTTATTTTTATGTAAGAGTACACAAGACTCTTTGCGTTGGTAATTAAAATATCAAATTATAAGATTCCCGCTACTGAATCTTTAACATAAATGCGCTTCAGTTAATTTCACAAATTTATGGTAAATGTGTGAGTTTGCTCTATTAAAGCGAGTCAAAAATCGATGTATTACTGGCAATATCAATAAATATATGGAGGAACAAATTTAAGCATTGGCTGGACTAAAGGTTCGCACTATAAGAAGGCACTCAACACATGGAAAATGCCATATACCAAAATTTTAGTAATAAGTAATTTCGAACCCAAAGTTGTAGTTACCTATAGTAGCCGAACTAGGAATAAACTGAAAAATAGTACTTAAGTCTTCGAAATTGTCTTTCAATAAATTAAACATGGTCGGTGGTGATGAAATGTTACCATCAAGTAAAAAATTGTCATTGACACGCGAGAAATCTTGAAAGTAACCGGCAACGTGCCTTATTCGGCGCATGCAGCGTAATAGAAGCGAAACCTCTTGAAAAATAAAAAATAATATAAATTTAGTTTGCGGCACACACTTAAATAAATGAAAAATAAATTGCTATTCATCATGCAAATAGAATCAGGAATAGATTTTCATTCAATGCTACTGCTGCTTATTATCAGTACTATTTTTTTAGTTAATCCTACCATTAGTAACTACTACTATTTTTACGTACGACACTACTACCACTAGTTTTTTAAATTTCAACTACTTTTGTTGCTAGTTTCTACTATTAGTTTTACTAATATCTACCATAATTTTTACGAATTTCTACTACTATTTCTATAAATTCTACTATTAGTTGCTACTATAATTTTTTATTAATTTCTAATACTATTTTTACCAATACTACTTTTAACTACTACTGCCATTTTTACAAATTAGTACTACTATTTTTATTATGCTACCACTAATAACTACCACTACTTTTACTAAAACTTGTAGTAGGAGACAAGTTTTATTAATGCCGCTTCTAAATACCTCTATTTGTAATAATTTCTACAACCGTTTCTCCTACTACTATTTTTAGTATTATTTCTACCAATTACAACTCCTATTTTTATTAATTTATATTACTATTTTTGTCAATGCTACCAACTACTACTACCATTTTGACTAATATCTATTACTATTTCTACAAATGCTACTACTAATTACTACCTCTATTTTTCCGAATTTTTACTACGACATCAAAAAATTACTACCATTAGTTTTACTAATTTCTTCTACCATGTTTAGTAATGCTACTGCTAATTATTACTACCATTTTTACTAAATCTACTACTTTTTCTACTAATTCTACTACTAGTTATTACTACCATTTTCACTAATTTTCACTACTATTTTCACTTATGTTACTACTATTTATTATTACAACTTTTATTAATTTCTACTACTATTTTAACTACTGCCTCTACTAATTACTACTACCTGTTTTTTCAGTTTCTGGCAATATTTCTCTCCGTATTACTTTATATTATATTTCCTTATTTCTACTACTATTTTTACTATTGCTACTACTAAATATTATTAGTGCTAAGTACTACAAACCACTATTACTACTACTACTACTACCACCTTATTACTCTCGTATTTAATTTTGTATCTCTTTGTGAAGTCGGCAATGAAGTTTTACTTCGGGCCCGTGCTTTTAGATGCACGAATGCTGTTTTTTTTTTAAATATCAATGTCAATGAAATTCGGTAAGTAGCTCAAAAGCTCGGAAAGTAGCTCAAAATTTCCATTGATTCTTAATACTTTTTTTTAAGTTAACGTTATTCCCCATCCTCTTACCTACAAAACAAAATTTTCGAACGAATTTTGTATGGAAGAATATGAGTGCCACCGTCATTAAATTGTATTATCAAAAGTCAAGAAAATTTTTTAGAACTTGGGACTTGCTCTTCATTATACCTAAATTTATTGCACTCTTTAATGGCGTGCTGTTAATTTTAAAACATTTAAGTCTCTCATACCATTAATTTTAACACTCCTTCAAGAATAATAAAAATGCGATTACTAAAGTCAATGGGTGTTAAATAAAACTTACTTAGCAATTGCATTTGAACAACAAATAAAACTTACAAGGTGAGTTTTATTTTATAAAGTAAAACTAGTCGCGTAAGTTTTTTTTTTTAAATTCATTTCGGAAGTATTATAAATCGAATGAAAAATCAAAAAAGGTAAGTATAACTTTAATCTTTTATGGAACGACTATATTAATTTTTGAGCTCAATGTTAGTATGAGGAAAGTATATTGGAAAAAACGGCCAACATTAGGCCAAAAATAATATGTGAAAAGTTTAATGGAAAACATAAATGCCAAAATATAATGATTAAATTATTACTTTTAGCTATCGCTTTTAACTGTTTCAGTCTGCGTTTCTTCATGTTTGTTGTTTAAAATAAAAACATGCAAACTGATTTAGTATATTATTTATAAATCAAGTCATATCTCTTAATTGCTCAATTAATGACAACAATTTTACTATTTTTAAGAGCAGTATTTAAATTTATAATTTTAAATATTCGTACTTAAATGTGAAATAGGGCCATATTTTTGATATGGCTTTATTGCCAAACATAATTGGGCAATAAAGCCATTATGGATTTGTTTCTTTTTTTTTTAATTTATATATAAACTATTGAAACCGAAATAATGTCAATTTTTTTTCAAAAAAACAGTGCAACAGTGTCTTTATTTCCAAATTTTTTTTTTGTATATACATATATATATATATATAAAAATTCCGTAAAAGGGAAATTTTCCTTTTACAAAAAGATTATCATGTACAATTTACTATACACATATGTTATAAAATTTCCCTTTTACAAAAAGATAAATAAATACATTTCGTAAAAGGGAAATTTCCCTTTTACAAAAAGATTATTATATTCACCAAAGTAACGGTGCTGCTGATGGCGTCACCTCTGTATTTTCTGCATCGTGTGTCATTATGACTTTATTACTCAGTTGAGTATGGCTCTATTTCCCAACGTGCGGTGTAATAAAGCCATATGCCAATATTTCCCATCTTGTTGGGAAATAAAGCCATATGGCGTTATTGCCGATGGCCTTATAACACTGCGCCGTACTTAAACACTCTCATAATTCATTGTTAATAAAAATCCATTAATACATTAAAACTGTATTAATTTTACACAAATGCGCTTCAATGTCGTTCATCCCCTGTACATTTTTTGCAATTAAGTTGTACTTCAAAAACAATGCGAAGGAAAGCATTTATTTACAGAAATAAAGTCACTCTTTTTGCTATGCGATGCATCACAATTTATTTCCGCACTTCTTTGCAAAAATTAAATTACTTTCCCAACTATTATTTCTAAGCGAACACTGCTCATTGCAATATCGCACTACTAACCCGAAAGAAGGATGGATTAACAACTAGCTGCAGCTACGCTTTTACTTAGGATATTTATGCTAAAAGCATTAAGCGTAATTGACAAGCTACAACAATCGAAATGGCTAAATTAAAAAGCACTGCTTGATGTTAAATAAAAAGCATTTTATCCGATGAACACAACCAAAAAATCAAGGCATCCTTCAAAGCAACTGCAATGCACTTAGTTTAGTTTTTTGCACAGCCAACAGCTGAAGTGGCCAAAATAATGGCTCCTTTGTGTTGCACAGATGGACAAGATTCGTCCTAGCTTTGGTTATTGACCAAGTTGCCGATATGAATAAAGATATAGTTGATATATGCGCTGGAATATAAAGTACATATATCGATATGGATGTATGTGAACTTGATTTAAAAAAAAAGGTTTATTTTGAGTTAGTCCAGTGATCGTTGCGTGCAGCTGAAACTTTTCACTTTTCTTTTATCAACCCTTTTTTTCCTAAAGTATCTTTAAATAAAACTTTACTTACCTCCTTTTGTATTGTTTTGTGTTTTTTGTATTCATTTAAGACTAAAACTACAATGAATCTGTCGAAGGAGGTGACTTCCGCCTCATTTGCAGCACTTCTTCTGTGTTTTCCACATTTGAAATTAGCGTTTGTTTTTGTTTGCTGTCAGATTTTCTTTTCGGCTAGTTGAAAATTGTTAATTGTTTGTGCAACTGGCGCTTTTAGTTTCTTTTGTTCTACAGCAATGCTTACTTGGAATGCTTCCGCATTGTTTTCTTTCATATTCTTTTTCAGTAACTGTATAGCATAATAATTGAGAGTTGAAAATTTAAAATGTTTCACAAAGCATATGAGGAGTTCTATAAAAATGCAAATGCAGAGCCTTTAACGAAGTTTATTTGAAACTTGTATCTCCACATGAGCGGTTTTTCCATTTTAAAGAAATAGTTTAAAGTAATTATTTTATAAAGCAGCAGCTATTTGAAATTAATTTAATTTTAATTAATTTAATTTAATTTTATGTTTTTAGGAAAACCCATAAGGTTTTTGATAATTAAAATTTTAAACAATCTAACAATTTAATCTAAAAATTTTCCCCAAATTTTTACGCCCACGCAAGTAAAAACTGCGTGTCTTTTTTTTTTGCACAGAGGGGGGCTGAAAAAATCTAAAAAAATACTATTTGGATATGGAATGAAATTAAGGTAGGCTGGAGATCCGAAATCGGGATCCCAAGCACCCACGTATAGTTGGGGTAAATCACAAGATGCCCATCAAAAATGCTTAAAAAAATTATAACGTACAACTTACGATCAAACTTGATTGAAACAACAAAGGCATGATTTTGCAGTAATTTAAGATAAAAATTGTTCTCAATAAAATAAACAACAAATTAGAATTCATTAGCTTTTGCCAAAAGGTTTAGATCAGTATACTTAAGTTCTATTTTGAACGAATTTTTTTCAATGACTTTTTTATCAAAAAAAAAAAAAAAAAAAAATCAATATAACGATTGCATTTGCCTCTTGTTATACAAACCAAAAAATGTATATCCATTGAGATCTTTATCGATATCTTTGGTAATATCGCCAATAGCGAAACTATTTAAAAAAAAACGGGGTATGTAGTAAGTTTGAATTATAGCCAAGGTCTTTTATTTAAATATTTTTGGGATAATAATTTAAATCGAAAATTCTGTTGAGTGAGTTAAATTAAGGAATAACAGCAAAAAATTAAATGTTAGATTGAGTGTCTGAAGTGCAAACACAACCAAATCCAATGTCAGAAGCTATGAATATATTTTGTGCGAAAATCCATAGCACATTTCCATAGAAAGTAAATGTGTGCCCATGTATGCCAAAGTTGAAGCTAAGGCTAAACTGACTGCAGAGACGGTCATGCAACTGGAGGAATACTTGACCTATTTTTTCGCAAGTTTGCCAATGTAAGTAACAACAAAAATCTTTGTGCACTTTGTTATGTGTAGTAGCAAAAATCAAAAAAAAAAAAAAAAAACACACGCACACACAGAAGCTACCAGAAATAGGGAAACGTCGTATAGATTTGTAATAAGAAAGTGAGAGTTAGAACATAACCCTTAAAACACGCAACATTGCGTTTTACTACAAAAAAAAAATTTTCACAAGCTTTCTAGTAGACCCTTCTGAGTATCATCAAAAATTGCCACCTTTCAATTTGGTGCTTTGTTTCAGACTCAGACGGTTTGCCATTTGGCAGCAATCGAATTGAGTTGTTTTCATTTCTTCATTTCAAATCGACGCAAACCTTTCACTACTTTGCGTCCTGGTTCGGTAATACAAATATACTTAACTTTTAGCTTCATTATTTCCTAGTATTTTTTCGCCAATGTCGGCTTAAATTTAGATAATAGTTAGAGATATGCTTTCATTGATAATAATTTTTCACTTGACGCACCTCTTTTTCCTTCTGAGTGTTTTGATCTCGGTCCAGGCCGACAAACGGGTGTAGCCCCAAATTCGAAGAAGAAACAGGGAGATAAAGCAAACGATGTCATCGATTATACTGCGGAACAAAATTTTGCGGTCGGAGATTTTTAAGTCGATTTAGGGTAATTTGGGAGCGCTGATTACGAAAATAATATCAGTTTTGTGGAATTGGCTCTAGTTTTTCAGATAAAGACTTTTAAATATTTCACGAAAAAACCGAATTAAAAATACCAATATGGATTTAAATTATATTTTTATTGCGCGCCTGTATAAAAATAATACAAAAATAAAAAAAAAATATATGCTTTTCATTAATTAATTTAAAAAAAAATTACAAACAACTTTTTCTGTAGGTCCTCCTATGTTGTCGCTGCTAAGGACAATCCCGTATTAAGTTCCAGCAGTAGTCTGCCATCATGTGGTCATCCCATCGACCTTGGTATCTTTCTTCCATTATTTTTATGTCCTGGTGGAACCGTTCACCTTATTCCTCACTGTAATCGCCTAGGTTGTCCGGGAATTTGTCCAAATGACTATGTAAATAATGTAATTTAATGCTCATTTTAGCTCCTAGTTTACGAAAATTGAGAAGCATATCAGCAACTAGTTTTGTATAGTCTGGTGATTTATGATTTCCCAAAAAATTTTTGACTACACTTATAAAGCTTAGCCAGGCTTCAGATAAAGAATTCATTGTCTTTTAGAAGGGTACGAATTTGAGGACCATCGACTCTCCTGCTTTTAATTTTTCCATACTAAGGACTGGAAATTTTTTGCACACATATTCGAAACAGTCACCTGTCTTATCCAGGGCTGTGATGAACTGTTTCATTAGCTCAAGCTTGATGTGAAGTGGTGGAAGAATGATCTTTTCTCGGCTTATCAGTTGGTCATGAACCACATTTGCTGTTCCTACCTCCATATTTTCTCTCACCGGCCAGTTCTTTCTAATCCAATATTCATTTCTTGCACGACTGTCCCATAAACATATAAAACAGGGGTATTTAATTTACCCTCTTTTTTGGTCCAATACAAAATTCACCATCTTCATCTTTATTGAGGAATAATTAAATTAATACAACTGGAACTGGGTAATATAATTTTTTTCATAAATTTTTTAAGTTTCGTTTATCTCAAGAACTAGAGCCAATCCAAAAAAAGTAAGAACACAGTTCGTAAGCCTGCTACTAATGTTAATAAAAACTATTAACAAAATCATGACCGCAGGTTTTTTTTTTAAATTTTTGTTACGCAGGGTTATTTAAGGTTCATATGTATGTGAAAGGTATTTTTTAAATTTTTGTTACGCAGTGTTATTAAAAGCAGCAGCGTTTAGGTTTAGAGAAATATATTTTTCAAACTTCTTAAAAAAAGTTCTCTTTTAACGGTGTGTATCAGTTTGAAAGCCAATGTAATCCACATAAATTACCCTTTATTAGTTTCACAAATGCCATAACGTAAGATAGAAGTTATTTCTTCGAGTTTTACCGGCCTATGATCAAAAATAGTATACGAATTTTGAATTTGTACAATTTGGAACGTCCAAATATATAATTTTTTTCATTAACTGTTCTACGGAAAAGGTCTATACCATAATACAAAAAGTAATTGGGGTTTCACTTCTTCTTTTTAGTCGCCATTGCTCCCAATTGACGCAAACTGTGCTTTTGGCATTTATTTTTGAAGTGGAGCTACCAAATTCTTTAAGCAGAAAAAGTAATTCTTGACTTAAAAAATTTATATATTCTAAAAAATTATTTTTAAAAATATAACCGAAGATAAGTTTAATATTTTAGATTGTGTAACAGATATAAATACACAGGCCATTCCACAAAATATTTGTCACGAAAATTTTTTTTCGCGTTGAATATTATTTTCTTGTTATATAAGCGAAAATATTCAAAACGTTTTGTTTTATATCAATAATTTAAGCGAAGTTTTCGAAAAAAATTGTTTTCAAATTTCACGCTCACAAAAAGTACCACTTTTCAATTGCAAGACTGCAATATCAAAATGAGTGAGTTTTTCCTAACTTTCAAATGAAGTACACTAAAATTAAGTTAATCTACATTCAATTAATTATTTAAAAACAAATTCTAATATGGAGTTTCCTTTATTTTATTTCATTGGAAACAAAAAAAAAAATGTTTTTTAAATGCTAGTAAAATTTGCTAATACGAAAACGAAACTTACACACCAACAAATTTTGAATTGCGGTTTGCGCGGGAAGATTGCCGGAGCACGACTGGTTAACTTGGAGCATGGCACTTCACGCGTACAAGCCACAATTCAAAAAATTATTACTTCGTATTCGTTTTCCCATTATCGAACATTAACAGCCTTTAGAAAATCGTTTTGTTCTTATTTGTCAATAAAATAAAAAAAACTAGTCCAAATGTAAAAAAAACTTTATTGGCTTATTATGTTTAGATTTTGCAAAACAATATTTCACGTAATACTACAGATAATGCTGGGTGACCTTAGTAATTTTACTCTTTTTACAACTCTTTCAATAAGATACCTTAAAGCATATTTACCGTGTGTAAAGCATATTATTTTGTTATGAATACAGTTTCCTTAACATTTTCAAAGTAACAGATTACTGAAGTGGCAGTGTCACTTGAGAAATTTACGAAAAGCAGAACCCTCAATAAGAACAAGTTAAAAAATATGAAAAACGAAATTCAAAGTGAAACTGCCTTCCTGTTTTGTATCAAGGTCTAAGCTACCAAAATAAAACCAGAAATCAGCAGTTTTTAAAAACTTTTCATATTACACAAACTTTACTTAATCATCTGCCACTCGAAGTCGTCATAAAACTGTAGGTTCCTAAATTTATGGGACAACATCAAGACGTGCAACATAAATGGTTAGAAAAAGTCGGCCAAAAGTCGAGATAGATTATGTAAGCGCCAAATTATTATTAAACATTATAATTATTTATTCATTATTAAGCCATGTTAGGCCTTTTCCGGCATGTATTACATAATATCGAACTTTTTATTTGTAAATTAAGTGGGGTACAAACTGAATTGAGGCACGCGGTTCTTGGAGTTTTGTGTGATTTTTTTACAATAGTTTTAGCCTGGTTTTATTATATCTTTCACCAAGATAAAATGTTATTATAACTTAAAAACGATCTTCGTAAATATAAGAAGAGAAGAAAATATAGTTCTATATACTCAAGTATACCAAACTGATCAGAACCACGAGCAGATTTGATTTAGCCATGTCAGTCTGTCTGTCCGTCAGTAAGTAGGTTTGATCGCAAATCTGAAACTGGGCAGGCAGATAAGTATACATATCTCTACTAAGTAACAATCATTTGTCGAAACCAACCAGATCGGTCATCTTATAGCAGTTATGCAACTAATTGTACAGCTATGATGTTTTACTTTAAAGCTGCTATATTTAGATAGTTAAAACTAAACGGCCCTCTACTTACAAATCCAACAACATCTATTGAGAAAATTGTCAAGAACAGGTTTCGGTTGAAGAATTTAACATTTATTGCCTTCCTTGCAATGAGATTGAGCCCATTTGGACCACATTTACTTATTGCTAAAAAAATTTTACTTTACAAAAGAACAAACTGTAATTAATTAGTTTCTGATGAGCTTTTCTGTAGACATTTAAATGCCGTTGGCATATGAAGCCTCTTACAATGACCATGGTTGTATATTTTTTAGCTCAAGCGCTTTATATTATTACATTTCCATATATACCTTTATATTTTATTTAATTTTTTTCTATAAAAATAAATCTTATTTGTTCACAATTTGCCTTTTTTATTTTTAAGATATCAATGCAGTAATTGAAGTTTGTAACGGCGCTGATTATTTACATATATACATACATATATACATATATGCATTATACATTATACATTATTGTGAACATCAACTTTATGTTGTTTATATTATTTATGTTGCTTGTGTTTTTTCTTTATGTTCATTTTGTATCTTATTTTAAAACATTCATTTTATTATTGCCGCGACTTTGCTTTATGACAACTTTATAACAGTTCTAATAATTTTCGCCACCAATGTTTAAACTATTAAAACATAACTGTAACCTATTTTGCTATTTCATCTATGTATGTACTTGATTTCGTCTATGTACTTGATTTCGTCGCCTATATAAGCATCGTATTGTAAGAAAATCAGGTCATTCGATCAGCGATCAGCAAATAAAGCACATCGGCTATTTAAAATCTCTTCGTTTTACTTACAAAATGAAGGGGCCGAATCCTCAACATAGACTTGACAACAGTAGACACTCGTGGATCTGTTGGCAGCTAATATTGAGCGACTGCCCATTCCAACTACGTTTTATTTTGCTAAAAGGATCGAACACTCATTATTATTTTGACGACAGTAGACATCCGTGGCTCTGTCGGCAAATAATATTGAGCCCACCTTAGGGAAACCAATCCCTTTCCCTACAAGTTATATTTTTTTATTTTACTGCAGGGTATAAAGGCTTAGGCAGGGTCGAACACAGCACTTTTTTATTGTTTTTTTTTTAGTTTTGTAATTTTTGCCTGTTAGAACTCAATAAGATTGCTCATACGCCATGGTTTATTAGTACAAACGTACATAGGTAAATACATAGTGTTTGGAAATATCATTTGACGAATAGCGGTGAATATTCTGAACACATGTTGCAAAATCCATTAACATAGCTGGCGAATTTAAAATAAATAACCTTTCTAAACAGTGAGTGAAATTTAATTTGTAAACGTCTGTGTACGTCTCGTCAGAGGAGTATTCGTTTCGATTAAATACAAAAAAAAGAAGCAGGCTGTGTCAGAGACACGGCCATTAAGTTTAACGTAGAATACGCCATCCGATAAGACAGAAAACATATGTAACAATAAATGATAAATAATACAAGCAAATGAATTTCTTTATTTGATAGTTACTTTGGATGATATACATAAGCTTTGCAGTGCTTGGCAGCATTTTCTCTTCTTTTACTCTACTTTAACTTGCCCGCCTAAAATTATGCAATACAAAGAAAGGACTGCACGAGTACATTTAAATCGCCCAACAGCAAACACTCAACCAAACACCACACACATATTTGTGTGCATGTGTTTATACAATTTTCATTTGAGAAATTTAAATATTAGGAAGATATCAACCAACATGAAATGTATGTCAAACGAAAGCTAACATCTTCATTTGACTACAAAAAAAAAAAAAAAAAAAAATTAATCGAGCCGTTTCCTTATAGTTAAAGAAATAGAGATTACAACAATAAAAACCTGACATTGGTGCCCATACCGTAAGGTAAGACGTATTCTACGCCAAAAGAGGTTATGTATATATTTCATTTCACTTTCTTCACTTTGCTGAGTCTTATTTTTATATTTGTTCATTTTAATTTTAATTTATTTTACTACATGAAATTATTGGTCGATGATATCTAAAACATGATTATGTAAAGCGTTAACACAAACTCGGAAAGTTCAGCCAACTCGATAACATGGTAAACGACCTGATACGCTGTGTTGTAAAGTAAGAAACTGCTCTACTGTGAATGGGACTTAGGAAAATACATGAGAATTTTCTGTTTAACACTAAATGCGTTCTTATTGAAGTAGTATCTCTAAATATATATTTAAATTTTTCCACAAAAATATATATTTACCATTCTCAAATAGTACCAACCACTGCGATGCTTCCTCAAAAATTAAATTTTATCCGAAAATGAAGATTATTTTGCTGCACGAGTACAAAAAAACATACCTTTTGTAATATTTTAGATCTGCTGTTCTTTGAATTAAACCAACTTTTTTAAGATAGCAACATTTTTCAAAAATATTTTTCTAATCAAGCCATTACAATCATATCCGGGTTCTAATAAAAAGTTTCCCTTCAGTAACAAAATACAACGAAAATACAGAGAAAAGTCGTTTTAACTGAGCTATTTTTAGCAAATTACTGCTGTTGCCGCTTGAGATCTGAATGACGAATGAAAAGGCAGTGGCGCTGATTCATGTAAAACAGAATATATGTATGTATATATATTTTATATTTCAGTTATCTATTAAATAGAAGCTTTTATTAGATATTCTCTAATCGATTGCATATTTATTTATATCGTATATCCTGGTAAAATAAGCGCAACAAAGTTTACAATGTGCAAAATAGGGAATATATTTAAAGTCGCCTTCCCGTTAGCAAATAAAATAGATACCACTGTTGATTGCTAGAGGCTGGAGTACGGAATATTATCGGTTGTCAAAATTTTCATGGGATTTTGAGTGCAGCTCTTTTTCAGTTTCAACTTCTACCTCTACTACTATTATTTACTACTACTACTAATTTTAATTTCAACTACTATTTATATTTATTATCCTGCTATTGCAAATAATACTGCTACTAATTATCATTACTATTTTGACTAATACTACTACCAATTGCGACAACTATTTTGAATACTTTCCACTACAATACTTACTAATGCTGCGACTAATTTCTACTGCCATTTTTACTAATTTCTACTACAATTTTTACTAATGGCCCGGCCACTTTACTGCTACTATTTTTTCAAATTTCTTTTACTATATATAATATTACCACTTATTACTACTACTATTTTTAACTATTCCTACTACTATTTTTACGAAAGCTACTACTAACTACTATAGTACTAATTATTATTTTCAATAATTTTTCTTATTGATTTTTTCAATGCTGCTTCTATTCTTACTACTTCTTTTAATAATTTCTAGTACTTTTTTACTTATGCTTCTACTATTGTAACTAATACTACTACTAACTACCTACTACCAATAGCTAATACTATTTTGAATACTTTCAACTACAGTTCTTACTAATGCTACGACCAATTTCTACTGCTATTTTTACTAATTTATACAACTTATGCTAATGCTGATTACTGTAGTTCTAATTACTACTACAAATTTGACTAATTTCTCTACAACTATTTTTACAAATTCTACAACTAATAACTACAACTGTATTGCCAAATTTCTACTACTATTTTTAGCAATGCAACTACTAAGAACAACTAACCACTCTTACTACTAAGTACTAGTTACCACTATTACTACTAGTTCTATTACTATTACTACTCACTACCAATGTCTATTACCACATATTTAACCCTCCCTCTCTTTATGAAGTCAGCAGAGAAATTTTACTTCTGGCCTGCGGTTTAGGTGCGGGAACGCGTTTTTTAAGTTAAATTTCATTTCCTGATTTTCTCTTCCTAAATTAACCTCAACCTTTGCTTGTGGGCCGAGAGGAAACTCGCAAAATATTCAAATCCATACTTGCTTGCCAACAATTATTTTCTAATTGACGGAATAAACCAAATGAATCAAAAATATCATTCCCACAATTATCTAGGTATGTTCTCTTTTGTCAGATGCACACATGTGAAAAAGCAAAAAAACATAAATTACACTCTTGATTGATTGCATATGCACTGCATACTTTTATTCCTCTATCTGCTATCATGCCATAAATAGAAATCCATTGTATTTGGTTTTTTGCTTTGAATTTATGAGCTCACATGATTTGAGTTGAAGTATGTTTTTGAAAGAGTATTCTAGGGTAGTGGGAAGTAGGCAGGTGTTCACCATAATCCCACCAATGATGAGTTTCACCTGTGTCCTCTACTAAAACAAATATCATCAAATGTCATGTGATCAGTGGCTTAAAGCTGATGGTATATACGAGAAGAGCAAGGTTACATTTATGGCTTCTTATGCAGCGTATTGTGCTTGACTAGACACTCCGATTGGAGCATACAAATTGCTTGGTTATTGTTTTTCTTGTTTATTCTGGTAGAAATCTTAGGGAGACGAGCTTTTATTTATACTGCCGATAAACAATAGGCATCCAATGCATTGCAATATGTCCATTGCGAAGCAGTGAACCGCACAGGACATGAGTTGGTTGCATGAATTTTGAAAGTAAACTGATATGCAAATTTTTCATAAGTCTGAATGAGTAAAATCAACTAAGAGTTAAAGACATAAATATTTAACCTAGCAATTATTCAGGGTTAAATTGTTAAGTTTGTCATACATAATGCTAGCTAATTTCTTTGCTCTCCCGCACAAAAGAATTGCATTTGCGAAGTAACTAGAAAGGGGGAACAATATAATCGCTTTGAGTGAAAAGTTTGAAACATTAATTTACATGGTTTTTATTATAGTATGAACTTTAGTTTTATATAAAATTAACGAAATGAAATAAAATAATCGGAAAACCTTGTATTATAAAATGATTCGCCTTCGCAGGTCAGTGTAAACAGTTTGTTAGTTATAAAATCGAAAGCTTTATTGTAAACAAATATTCATTTTGACAATCTCTACAAAAAATGCAAGAGAAATTTAAATGAAAAAAAAAAAACCAAATCAGCTATTCCTTTCACACCATCTTCTATAAATTCGCCTTGATGTTAACCAAACAGCTGATTGGATTCGGTTACTGGACAGAATGTCAAATTTATTTGCTTTGTTCTTATTTATGTACTGTTAAAGCTGTTTTGTAAATATGTTTTGAGACTTCCAATTTCAATTTATATTATTTTTTTGTACGCATAAACCCATCATTAACAATTCATTTTTTGTAATAAAATAAAATTCTGTCTGAAAAATGACAACATAATTTGCTTCAATTTGTTGGGTAATATTTTGCATGTCATAACTATAGCACAATTTTTTATAACTGACGAGCTTCTACAATTTATATTTATTTATTTAATTTTAATTATTATTATTTTTTTTATACACGTACAGATCATTCTATAGCTAAACGCGTTGAAATTTCAGCATCGAACCTTCTTCAATTGAGGAAGAAAATTCGAAAAACTTTACTCAGGATTTCAAAATTTTAATCAGAATTTCAAAAGAAATTTGAGTACACGTGCTTTTTTTATATAAAAAATACGCCGAGCGTGCGTTATGTGAAGAAATTTGCGGCAGAGAGAAAACGAAAAAAATTATAAAAAATTAACGGTAATTGGTTTTCACTTTAAGTCGATAGGCTATATAAACTGCAAACTCAATTTTTTCCAAAAAAAATTCAATTAAACTTTACAAAACCGTAGTCAAGTTTGTTAAAACTGTGTGCCAATTTGAAGAAAGGTTGTCACTAAGGTTGCAATTTTTTTGTTGCCGAGCGAGTAAATTATATTTTTCTAAAAATATTTGTAAGTAAAATGAATTAAAAAAAAATGTATGTCAAAACTTGCCATTATGTGGTGGTGTTATAGTTTTGGCAAGCGCTGTATTTTCGTTTTGGAAAATGTAGTTCATATGGTTTTAAAAATTAAAATGTATGATTTCGAAAGGAAATATTCTTAATTGTTTCTTTACTGAAATAAAATCTTCAATTTTTTAATTCGCTTTTTCCTTACGAACTCTTCAGTGTTTCGGTCAAAGCACATGAAATAAAATGCAAAAAAAGATTATAACACCCCTGGCTCAAAATCTCACTGAAAGCAAAGTTGATTTGTGGGATTTGGTTATCGAAAAGAGAGAAAGAGAAGAATGAGACTAAAAAAACTTCGCATGCAACCGCAGCTGACCAATAAAAAAGCAATTTTTGTTTTTTATTTCAAGTCAGCCAAGACAGCTCTAACGCAACAAACAAAGCAAGTATTCTGGAAAAATACATGTGAAACTTCAAATCACTTCTAAAATTCTAGTGGGCGGCTGGAAAAAATAATTTTCACACCATTTTCATGTACACAGCTGTCACTTTTATTGAGCACATAAACGATGGAATAGTATTTTACTTAGTTGTCGCAATTACTTTGGGATTATATGTATGTATGCCTTTTGGTGCCGAAATAAATTTTTTGTTGTGTTTTTTAAATTTTTTTTGATTACCTTTCAACGTGTCAGATTTCAGTAACGCCGTCGTGGGTGGCTTTGAAGCGCAAGCTATGGATTTATTTATTTCATTAACCCTTAACAACCCACAAGTTTCTGGCGGACACACTTTTAACTTTATTTTCATATAAAAGCTAAAGTATTTATTTTCGGCCAAAGTAATTTTATCTATTTTATCCGCAAGGTTTTAAGAACCGAAACGTCTAATGAAAACTGGTTTCACATGAATAGTTTAAAATTGATAAACAGTATACCAAAATTGTAGCATATCAACCCACATGTGTCTAATGGACACAGTAAGATTTCGAATGATTTGAGAATGAAGGAGGGTTCTTCATGCATATCTATTTTGCACCATATGGCAGCTTGGAGGCAAATACAACTCTGATTTAAATTTGAAAGATAATCGCAGCAATAATAGAACCAAAGGAAACCGACGGAAAACCAACGAATAGCGAATAAGATAAAAAAAAATGGGGATTCCCCTTTTTAGATTTATTTTTCACAAACAAAATAATAGCTCAATTATCGATAGCAACAAAAAAAATGTATTGCAAACTTTGATTCTAAATTCTGGAAATTTTAATAACTGAAGGTTTTAATTTGTGAGCGCTAACTGCAGTGCATTTTATTACTAGTTGGTTTCGTGCGTTGATTTGATACGTTCTTGTCTAAGTAATGGCTAACAAACTTACATCGGGCGAAATTCAACTTGCTCTTGAAGAAAGTGACGATGAAAATTTGTTCGGTGAGGAATTCGACAGCGAAGATGAGAATTTTGCAGCTGACAGTTGTTCTGAAAGTGAAAGTAATGCAACAGAGTCAGCATCTGAATGTGAAGATGAACAATTATGGAGTGAGAGTGATGATATACCACTGCAGGAGTTCGTCGCAGTTTCTACTTATCAAGGCAAAGATGGAACTATTTGGAAATCTGAACCTGAAAAACAAAGTCGCACTCCCCGGCACAACATAATTGCAGGTGCTCTTCATAAGGTGATTCTTCCTCCCGGGCGCAATATAATAGATCCAAAAGACAGCTTTAATCTCTTTTTCAACGATACTGTATTAGAAATTATAGTGAAACACACCAATGCTGAGGCGGACAGAGTTTCACAAAAACAATGGAAAAGAACTGACAAAATTGAAATGCAAGCATTTATAGGACTACTATTGACTATAGGTGTTAATAAACAGGGTGGTGTGGATTTTAGAGAAAACTGGGACCCTATATTTGGAAGTCCCATATTTCGTGCTACAATGGGAAAAAACAGATTTGCTTCTTTGCTCCGATTCCTAAGGTTTGATGATAAAAATACTAGGTCTCTCCGAAAGTCAAGAGATAAACTCGCTCCAATTAGAGAATTATGGGAGTGTGTGAATCAAAACTTAAAAAAAATGTATTTACCAGGAGAAAATCTTACAATTGATGAGCAGCTCGTACCTTTTCGAGGACGAGTTTCATTCAAACAATATCTGCCCAGTAAACCTGACAAATATGGAATGAAAATTTGGTGGATTTGCGACAGTAAAACTAGTTACCCTCTATTTGGCATACCATACCTGGGAAAGGAAGGACAAAATAGGGCGGATAATTTGGCGTTCAACGTAGTCAATCAGCTATGTGAACCATACTTCCGAACTAACAGAAACGTTACTTTTGATAATTATTTTACAAGCCTGAATGCTGCAACATCCTTGGGTCAAAATGGTCTCACAGTAGTTGGAACAATAAGAAAAAATAAGCGTTGTATACCTCCAGCTTTTCAACCCAATAGAAGCCGTGACGTCGAATCTAATCTGTTTGGTTTCTCTAAAAATATGACATTGGTATCTTACGTGCCGAAAAAGAACCGTGCTGTTATTCTCTTGTCTACGATGCATCATAGTAAACAAATAGATTCGCGTAATAAAAACAAATCTGAAATAAATTTGTACTACAATTCCACCAAGGGAGGTGTTGATACACTTGACCAGATGGTTCATGAATATACAGTTCGACGTAAAACAAACAGATGGCCGGTTGCCTTTTTTCAAAATGTTATAGATGTTGTTGGCATCGCATCGCTTATTATATGGAAAAATTTATACCCTAATTGGAACGAGCAGAAAAAGAATATACAAAGGAAACTTTTTTTACGAGAAATCGTAACTGAATTAGTGACCTCTCAGATACGGAGACGGCACAAGAAAGGATTGTCAAGTTATCATTTAGCAGCCATTAAAGACGTGGTACGATCAGATCAAGGATCATCATCTAAGCAATCATTTGAACCTGTCGCAAAAAGAAAGAAGCGTTGTCACATTTGCCCTTCGAAAATATCCAGAACTTCTAAACAGTGTTGTGATAAATGTAATCTGAACGTCTGTTCTGAACATTCTATAAAAACAATTCTTTGTAATATGTGTAAAGAAATTAATATGTAATGGAATAAAATATAACAACATAAAAGTTAATAAAGTTAAGTGCATTTTACTGTTTAATAAGTTTTTTGCATTCAAAATGTCTTGGTATTCTTTCAAATGCCTTAGAATTAAATAGTGTGTCCGCTGGACACTACTGGTCAGTTACGTTACAAAGGCATACTGGGTTGTTTAGGGTTAAAGCTACTTTCTTACAGAGAATCCAAAAAATTACAAACTGATCGGGAAGCTTTGAGCTTCGCAAAGAGAATATATTAAATCGCGAAGTAGGTTAATTTGCATGTGCCATAAAGCCTGCACGGAATAAATATAGTACACATCTATGCCTTCACATTTACAAATGTATGTATCTCTCAATGTTTTGCATGTTCTTAGGACTTTAAGGACGTTTGAAAGCGTCGAAAAATATTTACTCTCAAGTGCCTCTATTTATACTTAAAATAAAAAAAAAAAATATATAAATTACGGAAATGTAAGAATATCTCGATAATATATATATTTTACTAGAATGTAATTCAATGATTGCGCATTAGAGCAAGATTTTTTCCTTTCATATTTAAATCCGCTGTTAATAGAACTTAGTGCAATACATTTTTTTTTGTAATAAAATCAATAAATGTATTTTACTCAAAAATTGTATTACCTCGAATTCACTTTACGGTTCCATATGAGTGATTTGCTAAGGTTGCTGTAGTTGTAATTTTAGAACTTATTGAACTTGAAATAATAAATTTTTAATGGGATGGCTTCAATGACATTTGCAGAAATTACTCGAAATATTTGCCTATTTTAGAGTAAATTTTGAGACCCAATCGAAATTAAGTTGTCTAAAATAAACGATATATGTATAATGGTGTGAATAAGTTTACTACAAACTGGACCTAAACCAATTTGTTCAATTGGTTTGTTTATATATAAATATAATAATTTTAGTTTTTTAGTAAACAATTTTGTTTGGTACATTGGAAGCACCCCAACCCTAGGCTAGTTAGGAATTTTAGCACTTTGGAGGTTGGCAAGTGCCAGATTTTGGATGGAGATGATAGTTGCTCTCCAAGATGTATAAAGCTTAGACTTATAACACTTGGGAAATCACACAATACATGCTCTGGAGTTCCGTCAACCAACCCACGAAACATGCAGTCAGCTTTTTCAGACCCATTTCTAGACCCATCTTACAAAGAGGTAACTCTTAGCTTACAAATACCTGTGAGGTTACCAATAATAGTAAAATCACCCGACTGAGATTCAGAAATCTTGCGAGATAAAGATATGAGCCGCTTGGATTGACGTTTACCCTTCATATGAGTTGCAAACCGAGACTCTTCACATCTTTTTATTAGTTCTATTGTGTAACCCTTGGATTTGCGACCGAAATAGTATGGACGTCATTTGGCCCCAAGTTTTGCGAGACTGGCAGCACTTTTGTTGCCTTCAAACCCCTCATGCCCCTTAATCTACCACCACGTTACTGGTTCAGAAGAGTTTTGCAGTCCCCACAAACCTCGATATCTCGTTATGTATGCATCCAAGGCATTTAAAGCGACCTGACTGGCCGACATAATATATATTCTGGCCCGATTTGTTTTTCTGCACAGACATTCGCGGACACAAAGCTCAATCACGTAAACCTCTCCCTGAAGGATAATTTGGCAAGTGTCCATTGGCAGACTTTGCTGAAGCTTTGGTCCGAATAATCCAGCCCCAGTACTCCGATTGACATCCGATTAACAGCTAAGTTATGCGTAATTCTAATTTTGTCTAAAATTTCATGCTAAGTTTTTTACTTTAGTAATTTGGACGGACTCTTCAATATCATGTATTCTACATTTAAGTCTAGCGGTAGAGGCCCGATATAGCGCATAGGCCAAGTCCAAGGTGCTGGAATTATGTTTTCTTTTCGGTGGTTCCGCAATAGGAAAGGTTGTTGAGAACGAAATATTACACCTATAATATAGGAAAGCTGTAACTATTTGTATTGAAATTAAATTTGGATAAAGTATGGCTGAAAAAGGTTCCAAAAAATAAAAACTTATTTTCTGCTAACTACAAATTATATTTATTTTGGTTTTGAATTGAAGTTTTAACCTCGTCTCCAAAAAAGTACGCTATTCATTTCCACTTTCATCTTCGAACGAACATTCGAAAACTTTTAATTGAAATTTTTTCTCAAGGTTTCTTGGGTTTAAGTTCTAAATTATTATCACCAATAATTTTGACGTGGAATACTTTCAAAGCTAGGGTATTTAATTCAATTGGCACGACGTTATCGTACGCCACAACATGGAAAATCACTCAACTATGAATATCTTGTCCAAAAGCTCATCGCTTCACCACCTGAAGTATTCACCATTTTAAAGACGTCAAAGTCCATAAATCTTTAGCAGAAACTTCTTTTAGCATGTTTTAACGGTTGATTTTCATGCCACAATATCTTATATTATAATAGCCAGCCCGGTAACTGGTTGTTGACTTTGTATTCATTCCACATTTGCCTTCACTCTTCATTGGAGGGCCGATGTCTAATTTAATTATGTTTTGGACAACAGTCAATTTTTAGTAAATTTCCTAGTAGAAATTTTGATGTTAAGTCCTCTCAAGTTTATCAATCCACATATATCCATATATCCAAGTCATCGTAGCTAGAAAGCTGCTCGTTACCTATATCGTGCCACAAGAAAGTTAATTAGATTAAGTGCGTCAGATGCGGAATCATTGCGACAGCTTTTAATGGTCGGACACAATACCCATACATTTGTTCGTAATTTTTTTTGATTAATCGATCTAACGACTTACATAGATTTTTGAATAGCTCCGGTTTAGTATTAATTTAGTTGTCAGGTTCTGCTTCAAAATATTGTAGTAATAACGATTTGTAGCAACGATTCGAAGTTATTATTATTATTATTGTTAGGGATAGTGATCTGCGACCTTAAGGTCTATTGTGCCCCAAGATTGGAAGTTTGCTTTTAATGAACTGATAACTCCAAGTCCCAGTTTGTCTATCTATAGCCTTGCCATACCTCATAATAAAGTGTAAAATCTATGTGTAACAAATCTTTCAAGTTCTTAATTACAATTCAGTACTATTTTAAAAACTATAAACTTACCCTAAAGTATGATCTATATATACAAACACTAAATGCTAAGCGCCTTGTATTTTTCCCTCTTTTATTATTATTATTATTATAGTAATAGTTTTTTATTATTTATTTATTTACTTTACTCCTCTTTTTGGTACGATTTTTTATTTCCGTTATCTTTAACACAGTATACACTTTTTGTTGAGGCAGCCGTCATTTCACCTTCCCTCATACACAGTTCCCTTGATCCACAACTTAGCTTTCATTGGAAAAATATAATAATTTTATATAGGGTTCTACCTACAGCTATAATTTCTATAATGTTGGGTGTACCAGAGTTCTTTTTTTTATACCAAAAGGCACGATTTGGATGAGTTAACAAGGACCGCAAAAACGTCCTTAAAACCAGCAAGAAAAACACCTCCCTAGTCTTCGCTAGTCTAGGGTACCACCACCAAAATGTAAATTGTTTGTGTTTTAGTTAACAAACCCCACTTTTGAGATTATGCTCACATCATTAGACCTCATCGTAATCGCCATAGCTGAGTGGAAGTTTGTTCTTCACCACCATCATCATCATCGGTTCCTGTTTCTCCGATTGGAGCATAGGGCTTCAGTTCAGTTTGCCACATTACAAAAGAGTTCTGTTTTTAGAGGTTTCAGCTATATTTGAATTAACGTTGAGAATGCATGACATTCGCACCCCCCAAATCCGTTGTTCGTTCTGCCGAGGCATGGGGATTTCTCAGAGTCTGAGTACCCCTTGGAGACAAATTTTTCCTATCATTTTTGTTCATGTTTCTTAACGTATATTCGAATTGGTAATTTCTTTGCAATGGTTATAAGCTCAAATCAGAAGCTAGTGGGATATATCGTCCCTTTTTGACTAACACGGTTTTAGTGCTTAGACGAGCCGCTTGCTACAATTTTGGTGAGCCCTTAAACCAAATCTGTCGAAGTGGCCCCACCAGAATTCCCTACTTTTTTTGCCGCAACCTAAAGATCCATACGGGATGGGTACCGAATCTCCCTGAAGGTTGTTCGCGTTGCCCGGCGAGCGACGAGAACGCGAGAGTAGGTATTGAATACTGTAGTCCTGCTGTAGCTGCATATCTTGCCGTGAGAACAGCATCCAGTTTGTTTTTAGCATTTTTATAAATGATCTTTCTCTTCTGCCCGGCGTGAGTGTAAATGAGAATTTTTTTGGATTGCGAAGAGATATTCGATTAAGAAGAAAGCGATTGGTTGCATTTCGTAAGGAAGTCGACTGCGCTGAATAGAATGAGAATAGAAATTGTTGTCGAGTACGTCGGAATCTTTCCAGCGATGCTGTGATAACTTAAATATAAAATTCGGAGGAAATTATCCTGAAGATATTTGAAGATTTGGTTGGTCCCTATTCTATAAAGTAATTTCTGACAAGCGAACACATTTCGAAAAACAATTTTTCTTATTTTAGAATTATATCAATGTCTTACTCAACACCAAAGATGTTGTATTTCCACAAAAACAACAACCAACAACCAACAACTTACACAGTTATCGAAAAAAAAATGAACAACTTTATCTTCATCTCAACAACAACCAACCCTCTCTCACTCAAAACAGATCAACGCAATTGACAGTGGGCGCAAAAGTTGACCTTTACCGACAAGAAACTTGTTAATGTCAACACCGTTTGGTAGAACGCCCGCCAAGTGTTTAGCCAAACGCGCCGACCCGAGATATGCTAAGCACACATTCACTTCGTTGCAATTCAATCGCCTTAGCTGCCTTCGCCACAAATCGAGTGAAATGGAGCAGAACAAAATTGAAAAAATAGTAGATTGACTGGCCAATTCTTGTTCTTACGAAGGACATAGTTGATCAAACATAGCAGTGTAGAGGAAAGCGAATATTTAGTTGCAATTCGTAAGGCGGTCGACTGCGCTGGTTCAGCATTTTCTGCAAGGCTGATTGGAAATGCGAGGAGAAATTTTTGTACAAACGAGCATTTTATTTATACATTAGTATTGTTTTTGTATTGTGTAAATGGACTGGAACGATGGTCCATCGAATGGAGAGGGTCAGTCGAAATGGATATGTGCAATATGTAAACAACTTTGGCACACCCATTTGGCGACGCCTACCCACTCTACACGGGTACTCTGCTTAGGTTCTCCTTTACATATACGATGCTTTAAATTCACTTTGCTATCGACACAAAATTGTACCATCGAATTCGATAGACATACAGAAACTTGTAATATATTCAGTTGCTGATTGCTGTTTGTCGTTATAGTTGCTGTTTGTTGTTTACGTGTTATTTTTCCAGTGCCCTTATTGTTGAATAAAATTTGTAAAGCAAACGAATCAATGATCTGAAAATCATTGCTTTGCGCTTCGATTGATAAAATAATAATAAAAAAAAAGAAAAAATAGGCAAAGAAAGGAAGGAAAAGCAATAAAATTGCTAGTAAATTGGGGAGGGGGAGAGAGAGAGAGAGAGAAAGAGAGCAACGGAAATACACATATAAAATATAATTAGGTAAAGCACCACATACAGCGGATGCACTGACATTTTAACTACAAGAAAATATTTAGTTCAACTAAAATGCTAAATGTAGTAGCAAAATACTGCCAAATAAATGGCTTACCAAAACTTGCGAATTTATATTTGAATGAACACAAAAAAAAAAATAGAACTGAAGATGGCGAAAGGATAAAACCACGTTGTCTCCGAGACAAATTTGGCAAGCAATGGCGGAAATTTGTTCCAAAAAAACACCATAAAGGAGAGAGTTTCAAAGTTATGTAATCAAAAAGTAGTAAATTTTTAATATTGTAGAAACAAACAAAAACTTGAACTTTCTGTTACAAACCACTTCAAATTGATTGTTACGTATTTGTCGAATATATAAACAAAACTTGAATGCCACTAAATTAATGGATTTTTTGTGACCTACTCAAAATAAAATATTGTACGTAAAAATATTTCCTTTGTTACAATGATACCGCGCACTATAGGTAAAATTCTACCTTTTTAAGCCAAAATTTCAAAATCGTAATTTAAAAATTAAATTTAAATAAAATAAAAATTAATACAAAAAAAATTCATATTATTTCTTAAACAAAGTGCTGCGAAATAAATGGAAATTACATTGTAAAATAATACTACCAGTTAGAGATAAGCCCTTAATTTTTTAGTGCAAGCTAGAAACTTTTGGACTTTTCCAAGTCCAATTTATGAAGCGAAAATTAATTTTTCGTGCTTAGCCGTTCGCTGGCCTGAAGTTCGATATGTGTTTTCCGACATTGTGGGTGGGTAGCTTTCTACCCATATTGAGATTTCATATATTTTATACTACAAATTTCAAAAGCAGTGGATTGTTGGGTTTTATTTATTACGAAACCAAATTTTACCTTTCGCTTACGTAATTGACGAAGACTGTACGTGCATGGATAATTTTACAGGTTGTTTTTTTATGTATTTGTTTATTCTCTTCTTTTAATATCCTTCGCATCGTCGCCATCCCTTTGGTTATCTGACACTTTCACTGTAGAAATTACAGCAGGTTGTCGATCAATCAGAGAAAGATATTGGTAGCTTAGTTTTAAAAGTAACGCAGAGGATGAATTTGACTTTGGCTTCGGAAGAGTTCTACCCATAAGGTGGAAAATTTTGATTTCTTCGAATCAAAAAATCATTGGAAAGACTTATTTTAAAAGAAAACTCAAATATATCGGTATAGTCCTAATGTCACAAGCTTTACGAATCTGACCTTATTTTTATTTAGAAGATTTTAGAATTTAAGTCAATGCGTAATCGTTACTTGGTAATTTTTTTTCGATAAAAAATAACCGCTACTTTTGGATTTTTATTTTTTCGATCAAGTTTAATCGGTTTTTATAAGTCCTAATTTTTCGATAAAAAATAATTGTTATTCTTGAACTTAAATTTTCAAAACCGTATTAATTTTATTGTTGTTATTTCTTGCGGTTAATATGCAAAATATTAAAGCCAAGAATAACATTTCTTTTTTTTTTTGTCGAAAATAAAAATCACAAAATATCGGTCAAATATCGCTGAAAAAATTAAAATAAAGAAAAAACGATTAAGTCATGATTTTTTTATAAAACGATAATCGCTACGGTCACTTAAAAAACAACATAATTAATCCTAAATTGTATTTCCGTGAAATAACGGTAAATTAAGGTAGACAGATTAGTGCTTATGGTGTTGCGCATTATAGCCATATTACGAATAATTGATAGCTTTTTTATTTGGAAACAAATGTGCAGCACCTCCAGCAATAAAAATTGTCAAAAATCTGAGCTGTCTTTGAATCGCTGTATGCTCTGACAATATTCCTTAAATAGGCAATAACATTGCATATTATAATTTTCTTCTTATTTCGAAATAGCAAGTTTGGAATTCGGATGGAAATTGGTTAAATTTCATTAGATTAAGAGTGTCTTAATTTCAATTATTAGTTTAGCTCTTCGATAAATTTATTTTGCATGTATGTATGTGTATCAATTACAAAACAGTGCCATAAGTAAAGAATAATATTATACATATTTAGGGCAAATAAAAAAACTTAGTCTTTTCCAGGGAATTTTATGCAAAAATAAATTTAATATTTACCACATATTGCACTGTTACATTTTGCGCGTCATGCACTTTTTTTATAGAAACATAGACCACAAGCCTCTCCTTTTTTTATTTGATGGTGTCTCTGCTGGTTGAAAATTATCGTTAGATGATGGCTGGACTTGATTTGATGTTGATTTTTTTTTAAAGCAAATAAGCCTATAATTTTGTTGTGACGTGCATGGTACGAGTTTCCAGTCAGAATTTCAGCCAGAGCTATAGAAGTTTCGAATGCATTGTCTTCAAAAAATTTAACTAACCTTGTACGAATTTGCCATCTCTAAGTTTGCTCATTTTTCAATATCCCCTGAGCAGTCGTAAATTGATCACATAACAATAGTGGAGCGACGTTACCTTTTAATGCGTGAGATGGCTCTCTGTTGTTTTCCAAGTTAGCTCTTTGCTCGTGGCCCAAACATGTCGGGACCGACTGCCGATTGTGTTACTTGGGAGTAACAAAATACTTGAATGATTACCTGGGCTTACTGCAGATGGAACATGAGGTACTTGGGATCCCGATACATCACCCATCAAAGCACGGGAGATCCGATCTTGAAAGTTTTCATCTTCGGAAGAATCTGACGACTCTTGCGATTAGTTATTACTTTAAACACCATCTTTCTCCACATTATCTTCAGTTTCGCTCACTGATAATTCCTCCGACGCACCGACGTCTTCCTATTTCAACAACAAAAGCCTTATGCACTCGGCAATCATATAAAACCCATTATAACAACTGTAAACAATGTAAGATGCACAAATTCTAATACAAACCCTAACCATTCGTCAAAACGCCGATCATTATAGTAATATCTAAAAAACTATTGTATTTACCAGTTGGGCACGTTTGCCTTCTAGCAGAAAGTCTCGTCCGATTTCACCATAACAGAACTAATTTGACTTTTGATGATTAATATTAGAATCTGGTTATATCCAATTGGTTTCTGTGTGTGCTGAATTGGATGAGAGTTTTTGCCACAAGGAAACGAGAGGTCATGCAACTTCTTTGTAATCTACGTTCTTTGGCTTGATTTCTAGGGTTAAAAACAAAATGTAGCAAAATTTTGTAAGAAACAAATATAAAACTTTCCAATAATTCTGTGTATTATAGTTACGATAAGCGCTATTGTGGCAAATTATGAGGTTTTATTATTTGAGAAATTTAAATAATTGGCTTAAGTCCTGTGGAAATTTTTGAAAATTATGCCTAGGAGAATATCTACTTATGTAGATTTATTAAATGATGCCCGAAAGCTTTTACTTCTCAACTGCTTACCTATTTAGGCGCAAACTCTTTAAATTTTGTTAAAAAGATTTCCAGCTCATATGTAAACAAGTGTTCTGCGTTCATAATGATTTTTTTCGCTTTCTTACAATTTTTGCATAATGCCATCTATTTTCGTCTGACTTCTTATGCATTCAAGGCACGTTTTATACATAATATGAAAAGATTTTTCCTTTCACCCTTAAATCCGCATTTCACCGAAACAACTGATACCGGCAATCGTTTGTAAGCCAATAATTTGGCCAGTTAGCAGCTGCACGGTTCACACATCCGGCGTCTGCAAATCGCACATGTGGGGAAAATGCTGGAAAAAAAGTGGCTGTGAAAGAATTCCTAATGCCAACTGTAGTTGACACATGTGGCAAATAAAAAAGCAAGCTACATATGCATATTTGAATATGTAAGCGATGATGGGATGGCACGAATAAAAATCTTTTGAATATCATGCAAATAGGTATGGAAAGTCAAAGGCAGAAAACGAAACAAAAAAAATGAATGAACTGTAACATAAAAAAAAAAATTTTAAATGAAAAATGAGAAAACAAAAAGATTTGCAATGAGAAAAGTTAGCCTGGGAAGCATCCTTTTCGAACAAATATTTAAAGCCAAAAATGCATTTCCCACATTTCCCACTTCTTCAGCAATGTGTCATGTAGTAAGTACAACAAATTCAACTGCATGTGTAATTTAAATTTTCCAGTGAGTTCAAGTTGCAAACTTTGAAGCTATTTGCGCAAAATTAAAAACGTTAATGGACAGCAAGCAAGCAGTGAATTCATTCCGGCACACAACAAGCAACAACGGCAAATCAACAGACAAACTTTCGAGTCCAAAATGGCAAACGAGATAAAGCAATGGCCATTTCAAAAGTTGCTTAAGGCTTGCTTACAATTAAAACGCACTAACTCCGGATTTTAAAATCACTTACTTACGGAGCGAGGGAATGTGGAGAATGTGGAAAGGCCACAAAGAAAAAAAAAAAAAACTTGCAACAACGAAAATGAAAGTGGAGCATATATACATAGCATATGAATGTAGGTTTTTGAAAGCTCGTCTTGCTTGCACTTTAGGACACTTTGGTTTCGTGTGGGCATTTGCTTGAGTATTTTGGATTTTGTAAATTTGTTATAATGCAATTGAAGTTTTGTACACAACTTTTATTAGACGACACTTCTTTGCGTGTTGATTGCAAAAAAATGTTGGGAGAAGTTTGGTACTACTGTTTTTACATATATATAAAAGTAATATACTTGTATGTCTATCTATCTGGATTTATGCTAAGTTTCCAGCTCAATAAAAGCATAAAAATGCATGCAAGAAGTTAAAACGAAATTTTCTCTTATAAGGATTTCCTAAAACAGTGTGGAACTCTCAAGAAATAAATGCTCGTGTATTTATTTATTAAAAAAAAATTTACAACAACAGCAGACTGCTTTTCGAAGCAACAGAAATAATGAAATGTATTTCGTATGATTTTTCCTGACATCTGTATACCATAGACATTTAACCGTCGTCCAAGAATGATAGATTATAAGATTGCGCTTTCCGTGGACCGCTAGTCTTCTCTTTTTCGATTTGACAGAATCATCCCATTTGCTAACGAATTGAAAGTATAACCCTTATTATGAACCATGGTGAAAAGAATATAGAAGCTGGTTATTCTTAAATAAAACGTTTTAAAAAAGTTTCTTAAAGTACTTCGAAATTCATAAGGTAAGAATTCCACGTGTGTTCAAACCCCACCAATCATCATCTGTAAGAATCCAACTCTGAAATGTGCTTGCTACTTTCCTTGCATATAAATTCCGTTGACGGACGCTGACACAGCTCGTTATTTGTAAAATTTAATGTGCTGACTCAACCAATAAGCGCACATTGGTGTCGTTTTTTAATGCGCCATTACGGACGGGACGGTGGGCGGTACGGAGCATTAGTGGCAGGCTGTCAATGGTGGAGCATTAAAAGCTCAACAAGTTGCACTGCGTAGCGAATATAAATTTTTGATTTTTCTATTATTACCAGTACTCGCATACTTACTTAGACTTCCATTCGTTCTGCCTGGTTGTTTTGGTTTAACCCACATCGAGTGAGTGATGACAAGGGTAAAAGGGGGCACTAGACTCGAATTTGAAGTCAAACAATTTTTTCGATTTTTGTTTTTGATGTGTTAGGCATTCGATTAATTGAACGAAAAACCTATCTCTATTTTTTTCTTCTATGTGCTTAGTTGCTGTTGAATAAAAGAAAACTCCTAAATTTTAAGCAGGGACCGTAACGGTTATAATTTTTATTAGAAGATTCATGATTTAATCGTTATAAAGTAATTTTTATTTTTTCCGATCAAGTTTGATTTTCTTCTAGCAAAAATAATCGTTATTCTAGGATTTTTTTGTCGATCAAAATTTATCGTTAGTTTGTCCGCCGACATATTTGTTTGTGTAAATTATGATCAAAAAATTGGATTAAACATAACGATAAAGAATTACGAAAAAATAACAATCAAACTTGTTCGAAAAAATAAAAATCTTAGGATTTTGTCATCAATATAACAACTATGATTCAAAATAAAAGTAAGATCATATTTGTATAGCATATGCCATAAGGATTATAACGATATATTCGAGTTTTGTTTTGCACGAATTCTAGCCAATGATTTTTTGATCCGAAAAAATCAGAATAACGGATATTTTCGACCCCTGATTTTAAAATAGCTAGAGGATAGTATAAATTTAAAAAAATAATCCTGTTTTTGCTGTTTTGGATGGTAGAACTATAAATCATGGGTGTGTAGTGCAACGTTGCACTTCTTCCACAAATAGGAGCTATGTTTATGGCACAATTTTCATTGAGCAGTGAGCTCATATCCCCTGATTTGCGACAGATTTTTTGATGATCCAGTTGAATCATCAACATTGAGCTTCTCGTTTTCTTCAGCATCCAGAGGATATTATTTACCTGCATTAAAAAGAGAAATCCGAAAACCGAATTGCGATGTAGTAATCATGCTAATTGTGGATATCAAATTGAAAATTATGATTGCCTTTTTCCAATTACCTCGACGTAGAAACTTTGTAGCACTTTGCTTTGCCATTTTGAAAATACTTTGCAGTGTTTCATTTTTTTTTTCTCATAAATTGTTGTGTCTCAACAAGTTTACTTGAACAGAAATAAAAAAAAAAAACGACATATTTCAAATATTGTACGAAACAAATGGTAAAAAATACTTCAAATTTCGACTTGACTCAAATAATAAAAAAAAACCACTGAATGCGCGAAACATTTGCTAAATCAAATACCTAATTTCAAATATATGAGCTGACTTCATAAAAGCAAAAATTCCAGTTAGCATTTTGTTGTATCTCAAAAAAACTGTATGTTCGATTTTATTTAATAATCGTTGATTTTATTTACTTTAATTTGTCTGTATTCACGATTGTCAAATTGAACTATTTTGTTTACATTTTGGTTGTTTTCGTTGTCATGGAAACTGATTTTTATATTGTACTTTCTGTTAATAGGCTCCCTTAAAACAAAAACAAAATCCATGTAAAATTTGTTTTTGTTCTAGTAAGATGAACTTATATGAATTTGTGTTTGAGGTTCAGAAAAAATTATAAAAACGGCTGAAATGCACCGTTCGATTTTTCGAACATTGGGCTGATGTGGGTTAAGATCGCGTGTGAGTGGGTGTGTGTGTTTATTTCGCACTGGTCATGAATATGCAGCTTTTGCCTTTTATGCAACTTCCTGCTACCTGTTGCCGTTATTGGTAATAGCCTTTTTCCGCAAGTTGTTTATGCTGTTTATGCTATTTATTTATCGCTGCTTGTCTAAGACGGCCTGTAGCTGTAAAGTTATGTATATAGTTATTGGTCGTGTTGGTGATTGGAATAGTTGATGGCAATTTTAAGATCGTCCGCACGTAATACAAACATACACGCGGCTATTATATGTACGTAGGTCGAAACCTAGCAAACCAAGCAAACCCAGCCGCCAATGTAAGGCGCTTAAACAAACATTGGCAAAGTTACCTTTATTCTCAGTTAAATTTCAATGAAAGTAAAAGAATCATCTGTGGTGAGAAGCAAATTTACGACGCAAATTCAGTAATGAGCGAAGGAGGTCAAATTCGCTTAGTCTAACGACCATAATTACGTTCAGATTAAAGATGGACGCGGAAGTAAATATTCCGTCTCGATCTCACCCGTCTCGACATTCAATTTTGTTGTGCCGAACCCGCCCATCCTAGCGTTTTTTTTTTAAATCTGCCACTGAATCGTATTTGAAGTTGGTATCTACAAATATATTTTATTCAACCAACTCTGAGTATTTAACCGTAGAAATTCGATTTCTCTATCTCTTCCCTCCGCCATCAATTTTTCAAGACCGTCTCAAACCCACCCGGCCATTTTGAGAGTACCCCCGAGGGTCCCCGGTCTATCTCTAGGCCATTTACTCAATGAATTAAAGTGGCAAATGGAGAAGTAAACAGTTTGTCGAGAACATACCTACATATGGAACTCTTCTTTCCACTAGGTCAACATCGTGGTAGACAAAAAATGCGGCTTCCAAATGAGCGCGGGAAGCAACTCTAGGTCAATGTGTCGCATGCGACAGGGCGCTCGCAACATGAACCCGAGGCAGCAACGCCTGTGAGCCCCGAGAAGTTAAATTTGTCCCATCTGACGAGTAAGCATCAGTTGAGTTGTAGCTATTGGTTCTAGACGAGCGAGTATAATGCGTGCTGATTCGCTCGGTTTGCTCAGGCGAGTAGTTGTCTCTGTCACACTCACCTGGCTAGGACGCATATGAGTGTACGAATTTTGTACATAAGTTTCAAAATAAATATATGTACATACATGTAAAGCAGATTAACGTACGCATAAAATATACCACTTACCCTTTTCGTATAATTTCATTATAGTTTTATGTTAAAAGCGACAACGATAACAAATATAATTTGTATGCATTATCAATAAAAAATTTGAAAGAGAAATGCATACCTTATATAGACAGATTTTGAAGTTAATCCGAATTTATCCAAATGATTCAGAGATAGATCGTACAACTTGGTGCTAAATGTTTGGCTTTAAAAATTTAAATTTTGACTTGCAAGTATAAAATCTCTGAATTCATCTGGTGCTTTGTTACAGTTGTATGGAAGCAGGCAAGGCTAAAAACTAAAAGTGAACTTTTTCCAAATGCATCGTGTTGTCAGGTAATTTTTATATTATTATTATTATTTTTTTTTAGTGGGAAATTTTGAAATTTCTCCTGGGTGCTGTTGCAGATTTCAAGGAAATAAAAATCACCTTACTAACATCCTTCAAATGAGTTTTCATCAAACATTTATTTTTAATAATTATTTTGAGCCAGTTAAGCATTGATTTAACCAATTTTTCACAAAAACTTTGTCGGGCCTTTCTACCATTTATTGTAGATCAACCCCATGAAGTAGATTTCTGATGATAGATGCACTAGATTTCTTTCCCAACTCATTTTCAGCTATAACCGCTAACTCATTTTCAGCTATAACCGCTAACGTTGGTGCCCTAAGGAAAGGATTAGGTTTAACTTTTCGCAACAGATATTGCTAATCTTAGTCGGTAAAAATCTTGTTGTGGGCAGCGTTAGGCTTGTTTCCCACTTGTTTGTTGGTTTTGAAGCGCTTAATTATATCTTGAACAGCAGAATGACTTCTGACAGATTTTCTATCGTTGGAATGCTTAATAATCAACTTTTTTTAATTCAATACTTGTTTGGGCTCTTTGGGAGAATAGTTGCCACTGTTCGAGTTTTGCTTGTGCATTGGATTTACTTTTATTTGATATATTACTCGAATATTTTGCAATACTGAATTAATTTATATGTTTTTCTTTTTATATTTGAAAGAACAATAAAGGAGTAATCGAACAAATATTTTACCTTCGTTTTTAATTGCTTTAGTTCAAATATTTTTAGGAAGGAGCATTTTCTTCTACTGTGTCCGACTTTGGCTTGGAACTACTGTATTTTTACTTTAAACTTAAAAAAGGCTAGCATTTCTAGAATGCCCCATTGCTTGACTCTTTTACTCTCTCATCTTACCATCCATTGGCCCTCTTAGCTTAACGGACTCACTCACTCACCCGCCATACTTGCGTTGTGCGCTATATCTTGCTGTTCTGCTCTTTCTTACCCCTTCTTAGATGGAAGCGCTTGTGTTTACCGTTGTTTCTAAAGATTCTCTCAGACAACGAGAAATAATCAAAATGGCTAAATCTTATTTATGTAATTACAATGAATGGCCAAAACAAACTTTACCATATATATGTATAATTTAGTTAACATTTAATATTTTATGAATACATATTGTATATTAGTATAATAGGATAATAGGCCTTTGGAACTTTAAGTACTTTGATGGTATGCTCCCTTTTACTTCAAAAAGTGTGCTTCTGTATTACACAAAAGGTGTATCAACGCAAATAGTCTGAATTTATTTTGAAAACGGTATTCTTAGAAGGTAAAAGCGCCGACACACTATAGTAATTTATGGCTCATTCTTAATTTATAATCAAACTGAGTAATTTCGCCTTTTAAACTTTGTCAATAAATTAAGATGAAATGAGGTATTTTATCATAAATCAAGACAGAAGACACGAGCGACTAAAATGGGCTCTAAATTTTATCGATAATAGTCGCTATAACGAAACTGGACGGCGCATTTTGTAATATTAGCATTTCATAAACTTTTTCTTGTTTTTTACTACTTCTAGAAACTGCATTTTATGATCGTAAACTTAAAAAGGCGTATGATCAAATATATTAAAAGCGTACACAATCTCACGCATATTTTCCTTTGATCAAAGAACTAAGCAACCCTGTGACTATAGAGCTATCAATACAAATTACGAATAGCAAGGGTGAACGCACTTTGTTTATGCCATGTAATTTTGACGAAAATGAGTAATTTACATTGTAGCGTGTCCGGCATTATACTTTTGTTAGATATTCTCAAGTTCTTGGTTAATGTTTAGATCTAGAAAACATATGTTTTACCTATATCATGAAAACGCTTCTTTGACAAAATAAATTAAACTGATTTTCATGTTCACAGACCCAAAAAGGAATCTTCAGTACACATTTTATGACAGACCCGGCTTGTCTGTTGAACTTTTATAGTATTTATGTTGAATATTCTTAGATATTTAATAATGTAATGATTTAGCCTGCTTCAGTCTTTAGGCTCTTCAAAATATTGAAGAAGATTTACGTATTTCCAACAAAATTTTGTTCAGCGATGTGGCTAATTTCTCTTTTAATGGCTACGTTAATAAACAAAATAGCCAAATTATAGATTGATAAAGAACAAGCTAAAGAAATTAAAAAGCTGCCATTATATGCAAAAAATACCATTGTTTGATGTGGTTTATTATGGGTCATCTTTTTTTTAAAACGAAGCCGTTCCATTTTGTAGTAGCATATTGCTTAGTATAACTGGATCTGACGTAGATTAACTTATAGTTTTTGAAAGCGGAATAAAACTTCGATTTTAAAAGTTGTATTTTATTCCTAATGTTTTTTTTTAAGTTAAGTAGTGTTATAGAATATATCCGATCAATATCTGTTAAGAAATACTTAATCGAGGATTGAGCCCAATTGTTAATGAGAGTGGTCTACGATTCTCAAATCCTTCTCAAATTGTTCCCCAATATTTAAAAGCAGTAACCGAAAATAAACGTTGTTTTGATTTTTTCAAATCAAAAAAATATCGGCAAGGATTCGTGCAAAAAAAAAAATCGAATATATCGATCTAATCCTTATAACAAATCTGACCTTATTTTCATTTAAAATATTTTTTGTTTTATATCATGGCATTATCGTTATTTTGTGATTTTTATTTTTTTCGATCAACAGTAATACAGCGATGACAGTAATACCTTTTATGATGCAAAAAATATAACAAAATATCGATCAAATATGTTCAGAATAGTTTTAATTTTGGAATAATGATTATTTTTGATCGAAACAAAAATCAAAAAATATTGATGAAATTTTATCGAAAAACTTGTAGGTTAAAATATAACGATCAAAGTTGACCGCAAAAAAAAAATCCAAAATTCACAACTATTTTGGAGCGAAAAAAATAAAAATCACAAAATAACGGCAAAGCTTGGTCGAAAAAATGAAAATCGCAAAATAACGGTCAAACTTATTCGAAAAAAAAACAAAAAATCCAGAATTACGATTATTTTTTATCGAAAAATCAAAAAGTTCAAAATAACGATTAAATCACGATTTTTTTTTAATAAAAATTATAACCATTACAGGGACCGTTAAAACTTAAAGAACAGCACTAGTTCCCGTATCCTCTTCTAATCGATAAGTAACCTAACCTAAATGTTTATTGGGAAGATATGTGCAATCGCATAGTTGTGTGTGCGTTGACTCCACACATTCATCTAGTTTATCTATACAATATTTTTTTTCTTTTGCACTGCTGATGCACAATAAAATCGCTATCCATGTAGGCTACAATAACTTTCTTATCTAAAATTGTTTTTTATGCACTTTAGCCTGCTGTTAAAACGATTTGATTACCGTTGACAGTTTCGTGAGAGTGCAGTGTGAATCGAGCGGTGGACACATAATAATTCAAGCAGATTTTTCACATAAGAAGATCTTCCACTTCCATTGGCTTCTGTGAATAGTGATGGGATTAATCTGCGATGAAATACTGCTGCACAATACGGACGACGTGTGCATATTTTGTGGGGATACAGTTAAAATCGAGTCTCGAGATGATAAGATCGTGAGCAAAAGACGACTCATTTTCTCGTTTTTATTTACTTTAATTCACTTCGTCACTTTCCGAACATATCCTTGAAAAATTTAATATAATAAATTGGTATTAAAAAAATTAAAAGAATATGACTTCAGTGTATGAGTTAAGTTAATCCGAAATGAAAAGAAAACTGCGATAGACAGAATATGTTCTCCAATTTTTAAAGAAGTTCATTGGACGAGAGTTCTTACCACTGGAAACGAAATGGCATGCAACTTCTTTGTACTCCTGCTAAAACGTAACGTGTTTAAGGAAGTGCTTTTTGAGAAATAAATACGCTTGGGGAAGGTTGCCATCCGTTTAAAAAACTTAAATTTTAATAACTTTATTCAATAAATTAAGCGTTAAAACACTGGTTTGAACTGGCAGAGGTTTAGGAAAACTTAGTTTTTATATAATTTTGAGAGGTTACTAACTGTTTAAAAATTAAACACAAATAAGGATATTTTACATATACATACATATGTGTTAGGTGCGGATCCAGCAGGAGGAAATCGGGGACATTCCCGAACCAAACCCCCCCCCCCCCCCCCACAGGAGCTCGAAGTCTGATAGATTACTTGCATACCGTAAAAAATATTGTATTTGAGATAAATCGAATTCAGAAATTTGCTTTCGAATTATTCAGGAATAAGCCATATAAAAATGTCCCTAAAATGCAAATTGTAATTTTAGTTGCTTTATAAAATATTTTCCTTATAACGTGTATTGACTTAAGTATAATTTGATGCAATAAAAACTATAAATTTTGTCTCTTCGATCAACAATCTTTTATTTTTCTGTCAGTCATTTTATCAATTAGATATCGATTTTTCTGCTAATCGATTGAACTTTACACCGACTACCATTCCGAATAACACTTACTCCAGATTTGAGGTATAAAATTATTCCCCCCCTAAGAATCGTTTCTGGGTCCGCCCTTGTATGGGTACATATACATAGGTACATATATATAAATTTACAAAAAAGTTTTTGAAAGTTGTTCATAAAAGAGTTGCCACTATACCAAAATTAAAACAAAATTAATATTATATTAATATTATAAATAACCGTGAAATTTTGTGCGTGAATGCGAGTGTGAGCACGTTTGATACCTTTTCACGTGCAAACGGCTTGCAATGCATATAAATACATAGATATACATACATACGGAAATACATACGGCTACTCAAACAATTGACCACAAGGTGATATTTTTACAATATTCGATATGATTTTCATCAGTCATACAAAGTTTTCGAAACTCTTTAAAAAAAAAAAACATTTCGTTCTTTTACAAAAAAAAACATAAAATCATTTCAGACCTATATACAGCTTGTAGTTTTTACAATAGCTTCGTAAAAAATTAATGGACTTGAAAAATGTATTTATACGGTACGATACCATGTCGATACTTTTGCAATTCGATACTGATATTTTTTTCTCGATCGTATCGAACTCGCGAAGAAAATTATTTACAAGACAATACGAGCCCTAACCGCGAAAAAAAACGTAAGCAAAATTTTTTTTCCAAATTTTCGTTTTGAGACAGAAATGCTCCTAGAGAATCTGGAAGATTTTGAAAAATATGGCGCTATAATTTTTTCGCTGTAAGGGCTCGAATATATGGGTATGACAACAAAGCGGAATTAAAGAGTATTGAGGAGCCCAAGGCCTGTATCAAGGTCGCGTTGTAATCTGATCCCTTTCCAATTTTACGGGCGGTCTTCATCTGCTTCAAATTTTCGCTTAGTTGAGGAAGCAATCGAGATATCGCTCGTGAAGTGCTTTTTCTCGCAAACCGATCGGTAAGCGAGGTCGCAAAGGTTTTCTAATTGCCTTAAACATTAGGGTTAGAACCTTTTTACTTGACATGTTGCAAATTAAAAAGTATGCTCTTAAAATGCCCCGTAAACAAAACTCTAACTCTAACAAAAGCAGAAAGCAAGTAAAAATTTGAAGCAGGTGAAGGCCGCCCGTTGCTCAAGTTCCAAGTGCCATAGCTAAAATAAAACGATAGCGCGGAAAGAGTACCAGTTTTTCAAAACTGGAGTCTTCAAACTCGGCATGTCAAGCTAACGACCAATTGGTGCTCGTGCAAACGATTTCTAACTGACAAAGGGATTGCGTTTTATAAAAAAACTGTGACTGAACTTTATTTTTAATTTAGTATCGATATTTTGGGTATCGGGTCTTTGTAATATTTATTGGTACCCGAATATTTTAGAGCGATACTTCGATTGAGTACCATATAGATACTTTTAGCCCGGCATCGTTTTCCTGCGCAAAAGGCTGAAGCCAACCCTCAGCGAACTTATTGGGCCTTATCAGTGTGGCCTTACATTTGTTGAGCCAACCATCGACCAGATATTCACGATACGCCAAATATTGGAAAAGACCCGTGAGAAGACACACACCATATCTTTGTCAGTTTTCGACAGCACGGAAAGAGTTTGCCTATATGCCCAATATCTGAATGTGGTATCCCTGTAAAACTAATACGGGATATGTAAAATGACGCCGAGCAACAACACAAAGCCCCAGCCCTTAAAGTTTTCAATGCGTTTCCCGCTAGCGGTGCCTGGAAACACTTGGAAGAGAAAGAGTTCTCGCAAGGATAGTTTACTTATTTATTTATTGAAAGCAAGGCAAACGAACGACTGACATGTTTTGTTGGAATCGGAGTGAGAGAAAAACTTTTCCCTAATAGCGGTCGCCACTCGGCAGGCAATGGCAAATATCCGAGTGTATTTCCGCCTTTTTTCACAAAATTAATCTGCCGGTCGGAGTCGGCGTAAGCCCCCTATATGTGATACAAAATGAAGACGCACACCGCAAATATCGAGCAATATGATATAAGCGCCACATTTTATTATTATTATATGAAATAAAAAACTAAATTAAATAACAAGGGGAATACATCCAACGAGAAGAAGGGTAAATACAAGTTAAGTCTAAAGTTACTGTAAAACATCTAATTCAGATTAATTTTAAAATAGTGATTTCAATGACTTGGGGATTGAATTTCAACCACCAGGCGAACTCTAGTAATATTTAATTTTCAGAAATAAATATTGTATAACACTACATTGGTTATCATAACATTTTGTTTGCCCCTCGTATTTATAGTAATTCATTCATGACAAGGTTCCAAATTTCTATATAGTTCCCATGAAAAGGCTTGAATCTGATTTAAAATTTAATGAATGCAAGTTTTTAATTTGTACAAATTTAAAAAAAACATTTGAAAAAATTTCAGATTTTTATTTAGAGTTTTTAGAAAACTTTTGTTCGCATTTGAGTTAAGCATAAAAGCTTGATTTGATATTTGATATTTCTTTTGATTTTTTGGTCTTGCAAACTTTTTTTCATTTAACGCATGCAGTTTATATGTAAAATATTTTGCCAAAACGTAGCACAAAAAAAATCACTGAGAATTTATTAAAAATTCAACCAATACATGCAAAAATGGGCAATGGACAAAAATTAACCGAGATTTCCAGCTACTTCGGACTTAAACATTTATAAGCTAAAATTAAATATAAAACTGCATGCCTGAAAGTTTTCTAAACAGTCTGATTTAAAAGTTTTAAAATTAAAAAAAAACTTGTAGAATTTTTATAAATTTTATGCAAAACTAGAAAATTTTGGTTTATATGCTTTTTGTTAAAGAACGAACTCTATAATTAATGACATTCAAATTTCAAGCGATATAAAATTGTAGTTTTTTGGCTTCTTACTCAAGAATTTGTCAAATCAATTAGGAGTAATTTAATTTTTGTCTACAATCTGTATCAAACTTGCAATAAATTGCAATACATATATTTAAGACAATTTTATCACTAATTAATTTCACAACATAAATATTTCTGCAAAACCCAATTCAATCTCTATCGTGTAAATTTCAAATATTCAACGAACATGTGGTCGACATTAACCAGATTTTATACAATCAGTTAATTTTTGTTCTTTTCATATAAATAATTTTATATTCGTAACAAATAAACTTAAATGTTGACCAATTTGTAGCAATTTCATGGAACACAAAACCATTTGACATTGTCTGCCATTGTCATTTGCATGATGTCATATAAATAATTGCCACTTGTGCAACAAAAACCAAATGTAGTACTTAAGTGCGTATGAACATATTTTTTACATAAGTATCCACCAAGGTAGGCTTATCCCGAAATAACGGGTTTCGTATAAATCGATAAACCCTGGCAGTTTTTTATATTAATGCTGGGATAGGTTTTTAATATTTCCCTGAAGTTAAAGTGTATCAAGGAGTTGAAATCTAGTCAAATTTCTTTTAGAAGAATCATTACATATTTTTAATGCAATAAAGCACATACTATTGCTAGTTTTGCTGACTCGGTACATAAATTCTCAACCAAAAGAGAGATTTCAAAACAAAGTAAACAATTTTTTCCATTTCGTGGTTTTACATGTCTAGTAGAGAAACGTACAGCGGATTTGTTTGAATTTAAATTTTGTTTGTTTGCTTACAAAATTATAAAAATAAAGCTTTATAAATCTAGCATTCTCTGAATACTTTTTATATCCCTTTTTTGAACACCTAAAGTCCAAATTCCCTGATAAAAAGTAGCCGCAAACCTAAAAAAATTAAGGATCAGCTAAACAACATCCTAGGAAAATCAATTGCGATTCAGGCAATGCCGAACTTTCCCATATGAGGCGTTGAGACGTCTTGTCGTCCATCAAACATAATCGGCATTCTGTCTCGGCAGACAAACGCTGTACAGAATTATTGCGGTATTAGAACAGTGCTGCCCTCCAAAGACTGATGTCGTCTATTCGAAAATATGAGGAGAAGTTATTCCTGAAAGCGATTCCAACGCCGCAGTTGAACGAATTCTCATAGATTAAGTGAGCGAGAGACAAGCGAAATATAGCAGTATTTTGAAAGGTTTTCTTCCAATACACTGTGAGTAAATTGCAAACAGGCGAACGGTCGTGTTGCCAAATAACACAATGACACGAGTGTCTTCCCTTATAGTGTTGTCTAAGTGAAAGCTCTAACTTTAGTCTTTTATCGAGCGCTAAAACTAGATTTATGCTGTTGTATATCAAACAGATTTAAAATTATTTTTTTTTTAGGAATTTTAGCCGCTGAAAAATTCTTATTACGACTTTCGTTGCCGTATTTTCACAAATTTTGCTTTACAACTTTCCAATACTCACGAAATGGAGGCGTATTTGCATAAATACCGTCCTTCGGGTCGTATTCCAAAAGTATAATGTGTAAAATTCCAATGTTATTAAATTATTATATAAATGAAAAATCCCTACTAGTCGTTCAGGTTGATACCCTCAGGCTAAAATTAAAAATAAAGTGGAAATTAATCAAACAATAATTTTATGAGCTCAAGGCCAGTTTTTAATAGGAAGAATAATAGAAAAAACCGCAGTGGTAGAAATTATAGCTGTTTCGGAGATCCCCACACCTCCTCATCAGACTTCTTGCAGGGATTCGAACTCACGTCCACTAGCTTATACTCAACAAGGCAAATCCTAAACGAGGTGAGCCAAGTAAACTGTGTATGCTGTTATTGCTTTTGTCTACTTCTTATTCTAACTTCTACCATTGCTGTATTTTCTATTATTCTTCCTATTAAAAACTGGCCTTGAGCTCATAAAATTATTGTTTGATATAAAATAGATAGGCCAAAAAATAATATTAATATTATTATTATTTAATAAATAATAAATTATTAATTGGAATTAATCTACAATATTTTCAAAAAAATAAAAATAATAATAATGCTAATAAAAGAAAACTTTATTCTAGCAAATCTTAAAATTAAGAGAATAAAAAAAGAATTATAATATTAAACAAAAAAAAATTTGTTTTTAATTATTATATTTATAAACAGACTCACTTACAGTAATTATTAAACTATTAAACTATTAATTCCACAACTTAATAAAATTAATCCATAATACAGAATGTCATACCCCAAAAAATATAAAATATTTACAAAATAATGTGTACAAAAATTCATAAAAAAACAAAAAAAAAATATAACTACAAATAATAAATTCAAAATTAATAATTATAAAACAAACAGGAATAATATTATTATAAAAATTATTTTCTACATTGTAAAATATGAAAATATTGTACTAAAATATCCCCTAAAATACATTAAGTTTAAGAAATTAAATAATAAAAAAAAATTTAATACAATATATTCTAAACTCAAAAGTATTGATAAAAAAAAGCTTACGATAAGACACAAATACAAAAACACCTATTAATAATAAAAAAAAAAACACAAGGTAATCCCCAATATAAAATTATAAACACTAGTTTTAGTAGTTTAACAAAATATTGGTATTGTAAGTCAAAAATAAGAATAATCTTTTAAAACTTCAAAAGAAAAGTAGAAGCATTATATATTATATTATATCGCATATGTATATTATTTTTCGGCTGTTTTTTATTAAACGATAATATTAATTTGTGAGCTCAAGGCCAGTGTAAGGAAAAGTATATTGGGAAAAAGACAACAACCAATATTATCGAAAAGTAGAAACTTTGCCATTAATCTGCAAAATTAATATTTTAAATAAATTATCTTCTGATATTATACAATTTTTATTAATTTCTTCAACATTAATCTCAAGTCTTATTTTTATATAAATAAATCAACCCCTAGTTATAGGATTTTAATCTTATTATTACAAACTTTGCAAATCTGTTTACTAACAGGTTTAATAGCTAAAAAATTTTTATTTTTTATATTTTATCTTTAATTTTTCTAGGAGGTATACTAGTTTTATTTATTTATGTAACCTCATTATTAATAAATAAATAAATTAACAATTATATGCACAATATTATTTTTGCAATTCCAATTTTAATAAATTTATTTATAGATAAAACTTATTTTGTAAAAAGAATCAAATACAATCAATTTATAATATTAAAATATTTATTCAAGAAAAAAAATTTTGTCTTAATATAACTAATATAACTACCCAACAAATATAATTACTTTTCTCCTAGATAATAAATTTTTTATAATTTACACGTATTGCTGTAGTAAAAATTACTAAATTATTTTGTGGTACTTTACGATTAATAATTTAACGAATGAATAAACCTTTACAAACCCAAAACTTCTTAATTAAAATTGCAAATAATGCACTAGTAGATTTTCCAACACCAATTAATATTTCAGCTTGTTGAAATTTCGGTTCATTACTTGTATTACGTTTTATCATTCAAATTTTAACAGAATTATTTTTAGCTATACAATACACTGCAGATATTCACTCAACTTTCAATAGGTTAAATCACATTTGTCGAAACGTAAATTATGGATGATTATATCACATCAAAAAATTACGCGTCTAGAAAATATTTCCCGGCAATAGTTAACCCTTCTGTTACATTCCGGTCATTTCATGACCTTTTTTTGTTGAATTTTATCATATCTGCTAATACTATTAACAACATTTCACAATTTCCTTTCATGACTTTGTGTGCTGACATAAATCTAATAGAAAAAGCATAAAAAAAATGATTTTGATTTAATAAACAGGTGGTAACATCAAAACTTACGTGCGCGCACCTTCGGGTTTTACATATAAAGTGTATATTTCGCGCCTTTTTTGTGGTTAAGTTTTTGCTGCAAAAGCTTGTATTTGATAAATTCTTATAAACATGGAAAGATTCCAAGCTTCTGTAAGTATTTTTATTATAATATTTAATTATTATTGGTGTGTTTATTAATGAAAATTTGGTTTAGAGGCCAAATCGTCTGACTCAAAGCCAAATAGAGCAGATCATTGACAATGATGAGGATTTTGATGAGTGTAGTGAAAATGGGGATGAAGATTATATAGTGGAACAATTTGAATCAGAAGGATCTTCTGACGAATATTTAGATTCTGATAACGATGAAGAAATAGTACCTGCGTTGGAAAATGAAAGCAGTGTTCCTATATATTATTGCAAGGATAGAGCTATTGAGTGGTCAATGGAGCCAGTTGGGAACAATAGTGGCAGGGCCAGAATAGAAAATATAATCCACGGAAGACAGGGAGTTACTGCATATGCATTACATCGTATTTCTACTATCAAGGAATCATTCGATCAATGCTTCACGTGCCAACTAAAGCAAATTATAATACAATTCAGCAATATAGAGGGCGAAAAAAAATTGGAGCTACATATAAAAAAATAGATGAGATAGAACTCGATATTTATGGCTAAAACAAAGGCACAAATGTATTTTTTTTACAGGAGTATATCGTTCACACGGAGAAAGTATTCGAAGCCTTTGGGATGAAGTGCACGGCCGACCATTATTCCGTGCAATAATGTCACTTGGCAGGTTTCTTGAAATTAATCGTGTTTTGAGGTTCGATGACAGATATAATCCAAGGGCTCAAATAATGAACGATAAACTTGCTCCGATTCGCGATTTGTATTTGTTCCATATGAAAATATAACAGTAGATGGGCGTTTAATTCCTTTTAGGGGCAGATGCCCCTTTTTAGTTTACATGCCAAGTAAACCAAGCAAATATGGAATGAAAGCATGGGTAGCTGCGGATGTGCGTACAAAATTTTGCCTTCATTTCCAAATTTATTTAGGGAAGGAGTCAGCTTCCGCTCCACCGGAACGGAACCAAGGCCAGCGCGTTGTGTTGGATCTCGTTAGTGGGTATGAAGGGCGGAATATTACAACCGACAACTTTTTCACTACTCGGGATTTGGCACTGGAGTTATTGAAAAAAAGAATTACTTTGGTAGGCACCGTAAGGAGTAATAAACGATTTTTACCGGTTTGTGGTACTAAAGTGGAGTTAAGGAGTCTACCAGTGCTAAGCAGTCGACATTTCTTCAATGGATCAGTTACCCTTGTTCAATACATACCCAAAAAATATAAGATGGTTACTGTTTTAAGCACCTTGCACCATGATAAAAGCGTTATGGAAAACCATCCAAAAAAGTTGCCAGATATCATCAATTTCTACAACTCTACAAAATCAGGAGTGGATACAATTGATCAACTTGTAGAAACATATACATGCAAGAGACAAACTAATCGTTGGCCTGTAGCAATTTTTGCAAACATCGTGGATATCTCAGCGTTAAATGCCTATGTATTATGGACAGAAATTAATCCTTCGTGGAATGCTGCAAAAACATATAAACGTAGACTTTTCCTCGAAAATCTTGGCTTAGACCTTGTTCATGGGGAAATTGAACGCTGAAAAACGCTACCAAGAACTCAAACGTCAGCAGATATTGTACGCAATATGAGAGCGGACGCAGAGCAACCAAGCACTTGGGCAGGAACTGTTCCGAAAAAAGAAAACCTAGTCAGCGAGCCACCTGTGCAGTTTGCCCTAGCTCAATTCGTCGCAAAACGTACGAAAGCTGCACGGTTTGCAAAAAACCTGTGTGTCCACAACATCGTTCAACGGTTACGGTTTCAAACACCTATTGTTTGGAGCATTCAAATTAAAAAAATGTATCTAATGTATTTAAATATGTATGTATATATAACAGCTTAATAATCAATAAAACTAATGAAATTTAAAAACTTCTATTAAAATTATAAACTTTTATACTGATATCCAGGTAAAATACAGGTAAGGTCATTTCGTGACCCGAATATCACATGTATAAGTTTTTTTGAATGTAACAGAAGTGTTAAACCAATACTTGCTTGAGCTGATAGAACCGTTGCTTGAGGGAGCCGGGAAAACGACAAACTCGAATAAATAACACAATGGGAAACTTATTTAGACATTTTTTTCTAAATAAAAAAAATTAATTATAATAATATTATGATTCAAAGAACCTATTATTTTCACTTATTTAAAAAAAAAAAATATTTCTTTCAAACATTAGTCGTATGTATTCTTTTTATTCCATAGAACAAATCGGCAAATAATTTTTCCTCGAACTGAGATACTTGTTCATGATGATGTTCAGATTGTAGGCTATTTCGAGTTTATATCATTTAACTGCTTATAATACTTTTTTTTACGATGAAATATGAAAAATTAAGTGAATTTAATTATTTGAACATCAAGAACTTGTGTCCGCCTATAACACCAATGCAAATGATTTTTTGGAGGGTGAAATATTGTCAACTCATCATTAAAGACGTAGACCGTGAAACCTCCAAATATTTTTTGCAATCTCAAGTCAAAGTATTTCACTTGAGTGTTTTAAAAATCAGAGTGAAAATGGGGTTAAATTGTATATATAAAAAAATAACTGGCTCGGAAACGTATAGCGAAATTTTGCCAGGAATAATTTTGTTAAACATTTTAAACCATTTTCTCTTTCACGAAGGGGTCGCTTAAACCTCTTCATATAGAGAGATATGTCCTGGAAAGTTTCACCAGATCCTCTAGCGATCTCTCAAATATATTTTATTCAGGCCTTCCAAAAAAAAACAAAGCTTTTGGTAAAAATCTTTAAAAATGATCCCATATGAAAATTTTTATATATATCCAAAATATATATTTCGCTCGTATATGCATTTTAACCATTTCTCACGCTTAATTATTCTAAGACACTCAGTAAAAAATTTCAAATTTATTTTGACCATAAAAAAATGCTACCTGAGAATGCAAAAGGCAACAAGATTTTATTCTGTAAGTGTAATGAAAGAAAAACAAATACTTAAACATTTGTTAGAAAAAAATTTCAAGCTAATATGAAGTGGCCAATATTTTCGAACAACTCACGTAAAATTTCAAGAGTTGGTTTAGGTATCTTACCTATTGATCAAAAATATTACTCTATGCAAATAAAACCGTAAAAAATGTTAAAAATTTATTTTTAACAGAATTTAAGAACGACTTTTTTCTTAAGTAAAATAGTTCAGTTATCGGCGAAATATTTTACAGAAAAAAAACCAATTTAAGTTATACATATCTCTGAAACTACGAATGTGCAGTAATAGCTATTCGATTCTAAATTTAAATTAATTGTTTAGTTTGGAGAAAATGTCCTTAAGGTGCCAAATAAGTTTTTGGCCAAAAACCAACAATAAAAAGTGAATTGTAGTGGAGTGTAGCGAGAAATAAGCATTCCCGATTATACTGGTGTTTTTTTTTGTTTTGCCATAGAGAGGGCAGAGACTAGGTGATATTCTGGAGCGGAAAAATACTTGAATATTGTTAGTATTGAGATAAATATATAGGAACTAATAAATGAAATGCGTGGATATCATTCTGATATAGTATGTATCGTTTCTTTGGAAGACTTATTCAAATTCAACCATTAAAAAAAAGATGTCAGTAAAAAAGGGCAAACCAAACTGCGAAAACGAATTAGTTTTTCCTACTTTTCAATTGCTATGAGAAGTTAAATTTTTGCTATTATTTTAAAATATTTAATAATTTTTTTTCTTCAATTTACAAAGAAACACCACACGATTTCTGTTTTAACAGTAACAATTTTTATGAGCTGTGGTAGTATCCGAAATATCTGTAACTTCTAGCATTAGGCCCGCTTCTTTGTAACCTAGTTGAAAAAGAACAGTAGCCAGGGATAGCAAAATGCATATAAAGCAACAACACTAACTCAGAAAAATATGCGAGTTGAGTCAACTCGAGTAAAAGATATCCGACCGGAGATGTAGTAATGGGAGGTGAAAAAACTGCGCTATTGTGAATTAGGCCTAAGGATATATGTACACGGGAAATTTAGATTTAAGACCTAAATCGATTTTATATGCATAGTATTTTTAAATATCTAACTAAGCCAACCTAAAATTTGTTTGCACAGCTATTTTCCGTTCCTTAGTAGCACGAAAGATCCCAACAGGGTTGCTTTTGCAACTAAAGGAAGTTGCAACCGAGTTGGAGCGTTCTTTTGCAAGTCGGTTACAATAAAACGGGCCCAATGTAGTTTCTTACAATAATTTCCTAAATAATAAATGACTTTGAGCTTATAAAAATTATTATTGTTAATACAAATAAAAGAGGGGCGTAAAATTTGTAAATGGATTTCTTTCTCAATAAAGTTGACAAAATGTTATAGCCCGTTGTATAATTAGACCTGAATACGCTTCCCTGTATTACTTCTACAATGATTATCCCGAAATCCCGGAATTGACAATTATCTTATATACACACATACATACATTCCCATATATACAAATTTAAGTGTATATTGTGAGCGCTCAAATGGAAAATACGCAGACAAATCTCAGCCTCAGTCACACACGCGACAATACAAATACTTGGATAATCTATAAGGGGATTTCGTGTATTAGTATATCTCTACATGACATGATAAATGTTATGACGTGCCGGCGAACATACCAACACACACACACACACACATTATATTATTTGCATATGGCAAGTATGAAAATTTATCTAGAGAAAATATATAGCAAGCGAAAACAAGCATCGTAATTTGCTTAACATTCCTTTATCCTTCATGATTCTGCCAAAGAAAATTTCTCGCCGCATTTGAATAGATGTTGAATGATATGCATATGAGCTTATATGTAGATCTTGTGAGCTTCTGTGAGATTCCCTTTGCATATAGCGTGATAATCTACTTATTTGTATAAAATTGTTTGTGCGTATAAAAGGGTTCAAATGCTGTTGCGGATGCCAATTTATTAAGTTGATTATATGGTAGAAGTATGTTATGTTATGTTGCTGGAGGAATTTTATTTAAAAAACAAAAAAAAATTTTTTTGATTTATGATGTCTCTGTTGTTACACAAAATTAATTTTGGTTCATTTTGTATTAAGTTGTTGAATTATTATTATCTAAAAATAGAATGTACAGTGGTCGCGTAGTAAACTTAAAGAGGGCAGTTTACTTAACCCAATATTGTCCACTGTTACATATGTGTAGTGCAGCGCTTTTGAACTTCAAACACCCGTTAGTCGTGGCACGCAAGTGAAATTTAACATTTTTGCTTTCTGAAAACTATAACACAACATGGAAAATCGTGTCAATCAAGCTCTGAGTCAGTTGCATTTTTTAATTCATCGCGGTTAGTCGTTGTGTAAAGAAGAGTTCTTTAAAAGGGACGAAAAAGACAAAAGGACAACGCGATGATGGTAAGAACAAATATTAATATATTTTTGGCAGTCAAAGTTTTATTTTAATTAACTAAAAAATATATACGTACATACACAAATGTAAAAATATATGTTAGGTAGCGGTAGGCCGCTAGGGATAACCGACATTCGGAGCGTTACGTAGTAAAGGGTGGTTAAATTTTAAATGCCGATGTTGATTCTGAACCACACCTAAACGTCAAGTTTTTTTCTGCATTTCATTTCACATTTTTCAATTTCAGACTAACTCAATTTGAACATGGAAAGATACACAATCGAGCAACGTGTTAAAGTTATTTAGGCTTATTATGAAAATGGGCGTTCAAATCAAAATGCATATCGTGCACTCGAATAAAATCATCTTCAGTGATGAGGCACATTTTCACCTCAGTGGATTCGTCAATAAGCAGAATTACCACATTTGGGCGAATGATAATTCAAGAGTGATTGTCGAAAAACCAATGCACCCACAAAGAGTGACTGGGTGTGTGCGGTTTATGGGCTGGCGGCATCATCGGGCCGTATTTTTTCCAAAATGAGGCCGGTCAGGCAGTTACTGTGAATGGTGTTCGCTATCGTGAGATGATAACGAACTTTTTATGGCCCGAATTGGAACATATGGATGTGGACGATACGTGGTTCCAACAGAATGGTGCCACTTGCCACACAGCCAACGAAGCAATGGCTCTTTTGCGCGACAAATTCAATGGCCGTGTTAACTCACGTGGTGGCGATGTCAATTGCCCACCAAGATCATGTGATTTGACACCGTTGGACTACTTTCTTTGGGGTTATTTGAAAGAAAAGAAGTAGGTCGATAAGCCAGCAACAATTCAAGAGCTAAAGGCTGAGATAATTCGGCACATTAACGGCTATAACCTCAATTATGCCTCAGCATCATCGAAAATTTGGACCATCGGATGGAGGTGTGCCGCCGAGATCGCGGCGGACATTTGGCCGATATTTTCTTCCATACATAATTCAACCACACCATATTATCATAATGAAAAGAAATTTCAATAATTTCTAAAATAATTTGTGTTTTATTCAAAATCAACATCGGCCCTTAAAATTTAACCACGATAAGATATGGAATTTGCGGCTTGGCTGAAAACAATTCATCGAAAGTAAACAATTAAAATTTGAGTACAAAATGTGGAGTCTGAATACTTAAGCCCGCACAAGGTTATCGCCGAGTCGCTACTTATGAATCACAATATTCTAGCCGTTTTGGTTGCATTAATTATTTTGTGGTCGAAACTGAAGGCAAAAATCCAAACGGTGTCGCTGCGCTGGTCTAAATTGTTCAGCTCATCCTTCTTCCACGTGTAAAAAAGTAGCGTCGGTTCATGCATAAAATGTTTCGAAAAATATCATTGTTTCAATAGTAACTAAAACTTAATCCCTAAATCAAATATTAATTTATTATCATATATACTTGTATATTTGAAATACAAAAAAGTCAGGGAATTTTTACTTCGAGATTTTCTTTACCCCTGAGGCGGTCAAAATATACTGAGAAGTGTCCACCGTTACACATAAATTTCCTATTTTGCTTTTACGAGCAAATAAATACCAGTTGTGAAATTTTATGTTCCTAAACCCATGTGGATTGCTCTGGAAAGCGGCAAAGGACATACTAAGTCCTATGTTGACTGCTATCTACAAAGCTTGTCTCAATATGGTTTATATTTTATACATATATAAGTATTAGACTGTAGCGAAAGGCATCTTCATACCAAAATGGGTTGACCATTACACATCAAACCTAACGACTTTAGACTAATAAGTCTAACGTCTTCCGTCTCAAACTCTTGGAGAGACCGCTGGAGTCTTTAAATGCCAGTACGATACCAAATTGCCAACACGCCTATACCAAAGGTAGATAGATCTGTGGACACAGCACTCCATCAATTAGTCTCTAATATATAAAAGGCCTTAGCCTTCAAGGCATTTGCCTTACGGACTTTCCTAGATATCGAATGGGCCTTCATTAACACTTTACCGGAGTCGATCGAAAAAATTCTATTACAGGTTGACCGCGAACGACAATTGGTTAAATTTAATAATCTCCTTCTTGGCACTAGGCCGATTTTTTCAAAGATAGGGGTAGTATCCACCCAACTAGAGATGCCTCTTAAGACCCTATTCTCTCCCCGCTACTCTGGAACCTCTCACTCAAAAATCTGCTTCTACGCCTGCAGAACACAGGCTGTCAAGCCGTAGCTTATGCTGACCACCAGGCCCTATTGGCCGTGGGCAAGCACCCCCAGGTATTTAGTGAATTACTTCGCAATGCTCTGGGTATTGTGTGAACCTAGTCGAAAGCAAGCGGACTGAATGCCAACCAAACGGTTGGTTCTCTTCACAAATAAGAATAAGCTGCCCAAGTTCCAGCTTCCGTCGTTGAACTGTCAGATGAAATTAAATTCCTGGGTATTACTCTGGACAGGAAGCTTACCTGCAAATGCAATGGGGAAGAAAGATCCAGCAACAATCTAGGATAAATTTACTAAGGTACAAGCGTCCCCCTTTGCTAGTCACAGGAGCCTTACCCTCAGCGCCCACTAGAGCCCTAGAAGCCCTACTAAATTTTCTGCCTGTAGATCTCTATAGAATACTACCGGAAAAGTTGAATTGCTGTTCAAAAATCGTCGACGAATGCCCTGCAAACTTTATGCGAACTGATTACGTCACTCCTGTTATCGCGCAGGCAAACTGTTTCACCGCTCGAATTCATTTGAGGAGTGAATGGGTATCAGGTATTAAACCAACACCACAGTACTTTACACTGATGGCTCTAAATTGGACTGTAGATTTGTAATAGGGATTTATTCTCAGGACCTCTCGCTCAAACTTAGCTTTTGACTGGCTGATCACTGCAACGTCTTTCAGGCTGAGCTTACAGCAATAGGCTGCGCATTGGGTGATAAATTCGTCGGTGATCGTGTGTTGGAAAATTTTCAATGAACTAGCGGTCAGATACAACACGTGCGTAGCATGGGTCCCTGACCACATCGACATACCAGTGAACTGCGCAGCGGATGAGGTGACAAAAGCAGGTAACTACATACCTGGCGAGCATAAATAACTCTAATAACGCCGGTATATAGCTGTATCCTTATAGACTCTGGTTAAAGGACAACGTCCTCTAGCTTACAAATGTTCATAGAACTTACATGTGAGATAGGCCGTCAGCTCTACCCTATAGTAGACAAGGATAGATCTTGTTAGTCTAATCAAAATGGAAAGACGCCTTCTGCGCCGGGTGATAGGTATTATACCTGGCCCTTATGGGATCGCCCGCTAGTAGGATGGGCTTTCCCGAAACAAACTACTACCGCAGCTGTCGTGTCGAGGAGGAGGTGGAAAATACTAACCATTGCCCTACTTTAGCGAGTACTACTTCGACTGCCTGCGGATCTGGGATCAGCAGACGTAAACGATCTCTTTCGTTTCATTAGGGAATCTAATTGGACTCCAATTGGAATCACAACGGCCCCAAATGGGCCTAAGGGCACCCTCAGCCTATGCAATGGTACGAGGCCAGTTGCTATAACCTAACCTAACCTAATCCAACTCTCTTTCTCTTTGTAGAATTGACACAAAATTTTTAGTGCTGGCTCGCGCCCTAGGTGCAGTGTTTTTATGGGAGGAATAACATGCTGTTATTGAATGTTATCTGTGTTTTTAATGTTCTTTATGCATTTTGGTTATTTCTTCCAACCGAATATACGATGGTTTGTTTGAAACGATTTTTAGTCATCCCTTGTCGAACTTGCTTTTGGGGTCACACCGGTTTAAACTCTTCACTGTCATCTTTCGTTCTGATTATTTCTGATTAATTCTTTTATAGTATTACTTTGCTCGCCCTCGTTTGTGTCTGATCAAACGACGTGTTTTTGGCTACACCGCGGCGGCTGTCCAACTTCTTTGATATTTCACCAGTAACTCGTATGCTTAATATGAATCACACTTCTTCTCCGAAATTAAAGACAAGGAAAAAGTCACCACAGAAACACTGAGCCATAGGGAATTTAAAAAGAACATAGCGAGAAAGAAATATAAGTGTTAATTTGAGAGCATTTAACCGCTACTTTGGCAAATGTTACCACTTAGGTGATTACAGCAAAAAAAAAAGAAGATGCGTCTATGTATGCGTGCGTGTTAAGACGAATGGGCAAATTTGTAAACGAATACAGTTAAAACATTCGCACACACACACTCTTAAATTCTTAAGTGTCATTATAGCAACATTCAAAGGAAAAACTGCGTCTCACAGCATCATTCGAGATTTTCCAACCACCCGCCCACCCAACAACACGTGCTCATAATATTACCTAGACATTTTTTTTTATTATGGACACATACGACTTAAGAAGCAGTTAACAGCGGAAAGCCCTGCAAATGATGTTGAGTGGCTGTTGGTTTGGTAGGCGAAAAAAGTACATACACTTATACCTACAATGTGCGTATATACAATAAGGATATGACTTTTCCGATTCGTAAAAGGCCTGCGTTAGAAGCTCACTGACTTTTATACATATAAAACTGCTGCAAAACAATTTTATTTTCTGGCTTTCATTTGGAGGTACGTACGTATGTTAAAAAAATTATTTTGTACTTAATGTGTCTACATTGTTGAAGTGTGAAGATCGTGTGAGCTGTGAAATGACCGGATTTGCAAAGAATTGCAAAGATTTAAGGAGAGCAGTTAAAATATCATAATTTCAAATTTATATTTTGCATTGTTAAATCAAATTCAAAAAAAAAACACGAAGTAAAACCTCTGTGGCGATTCAAGAGAGAGATAGTAGTAATAATTAATAGTAACATCAGTAAAAATAGTAGTAGAAATTAGTAAAAATAGTAATAGTAATTAGTAGTAGTGTTACTTAAAAAAGTAGTAGAAATTAGCAAAGGATAGTAGTAGTAATCAGTAAAAGTAGTAGAATCGGAAAAAAATAGTAGTATACATACGTATAAGTAAAAATAGCAGTAGCATTAGTGAAAAAGGTAGTGGCAATTAGTAAAAATAGTACTAGTAATTAGTGGTAACATTAGCACAAACAGTAGTAGTAATTAGTAAAAATAGTAGAAGTAATTATCAATAAGCAAAAACAGTTGTAGAAATTAGTACAAATACTAGCAGAAATTAATAAAAAAAAAGTAGATATTAGTTCCACCTTCAGTAAAAAGAGTAGCAGAAATTGGTAAAAATAGTAGTAGTAATTAGTAGCAGAATTTGGTAAAAATAGTAGTAGGAATAGTAGTGGTCACTTCGTGACACGATATTGACGCGAACTTCGTTATGCGAGGGCCATTTGCATCATTCCTTTTGATAGCCATTTTTCTTCAAACGAGATAATTTTTTATGAAGTATAGTAACGTTGTCAGGCACTTGCGATTGTGTTGTGCTGCTGCGCAGGGCTGCTAGTGCGCCGACTAGCAGTTGTTTGGCTTTATCCTGATAGGTTGCATTTCTCGAACCTATTGCGGTGCATCGGACTCGACTCTTGTTGTAACTGGATTGCGGCATTTCTGTCTATTCTCGTGGTAGAGAGGGGATGTGGTAATTACCGACCCCAATCGTCGTTTACCGTTTGTCGGTGGTGCCAGTTGGTGCAACAATGATCCACTTCAGCTATCAGTAAGCTTTGTTGGGACCGGATGGCGTAAAATACTGGCCCGCCAATGATGAGCAATGCTGCATGCATTGCCGACACTTTCACTAATCAGGGTGGATGTTCTCCGGCCTCCGCATTTCTGAGGGAACATCGCTTAGAGACGCAGCTGACGCAGTGACGCTGGTGACGTGTGAGACATCGAGTAGGGCATGAGTAATCTAACTTTCTCTCAGATGATGGGTATGAATAAAATTCAATCAATGATTGTTTATAAGTGAAACTGTGGTTTGTTGATTTGTTTTGGGAAACGTGCGCGAAATAGCAATGCATTTTTTCAATCCGTCCGACACGCCGCTCCGTAGATGGAAGCATTTTGTCATTGAGGCGGTTTCCATTATTGGTTGAGGTTTGAATTGTTTTCCGCCGATACCGCTTTGGAGGAACTTTCAGATAGTATTCTTTCCTCAAATGAACTCTTCGAAGGTGAATTAGTGAGACCATGCAGTCCTTTTAAAGTGCGATTTGAAACATTTGACTGTTAATGCTTTGAAGTTAGTATTTTTAAATGACTGCTTGGGACACCTCATCGTGAAAGGCTGTGAATTAATTTTCGGTGGCACTTCTGGATTCAACGGAAGGAGTGACGAAATTTGCAAATTCTTGAACAAATACTATTTATTCATAATTTGCTAAGAACTAACCATTTAAGCAATCTAAATGCCCGGTACAAGATTGGAGTAAAAGAGAGTGGAGCATGCGCTGCCATTTAATTACTATTTGGTAATTTTTGATGCCATTTCCAAACACTTTAGGCGATAATTTAACGTGATGTTTCGGTCATTTATGACGCACAACTGAAACACTGCCACCATCTTCCCAGTTTTCTTTCGTCTAAGTTCTATAATAGTTATAAACTTCTTTAAATTATACTAGATTGTATACTGTATGTACACATTTGAATTACTTTCAGAATTTCATAAGCGCAATGGATATGAACATTTAAAAAAAAGAAGAGAAATCACACGCATGCCTAGGCATGCGAGTAAGAAACTTTTCCGCAACTTTTGACATGTGATTGATATTTTAATACAATTAATTGAATTCTAGCTACAACCAAAATATCTCGTTCTATCTGAACTTTACGCTACCAAGAAGTATAATGCAAAAGTTCATAGGATACAAAACAAAAAAAGAAAGAAATTGATTCGAATAACAACAGAAAGCAAAAGGAGCTAGTGAAATTTACAAAAATATATTGAATACCTGCGTACATACATATGTACATATGTACATTAAGGCGTATCACAAAAAAAGAAATGAGCGTGTGCCAGTTTTATTTGAAGACTTATGGTTGAAAACAAATTTTGGCTGAAAAAAAAAATTGTTTAGGCACTTGCTAAAAACATCTAAATTTCTTTCTATCACTTTCTTATTTGATGTCTAATTTTTAAATCATTATGTTAGCCTTGAAAGATTTGGACCCTAAAAGATATTTTGTTGTGTACCTTGATTAATTTTGAATTTATTTTAAATCTAATGACGTTTTCTTTTATCTGAACGTTTTCTCCATCTGCGTGTTCGTTTCTTAAAATATTGCACTTTAATGAAGTAAAAGTGCAAAATTTTTTTCTAGTATATCACTTTTTCAAGATGATAGGTAACCTTATGCAAATGTTATAACATAAGAAGGCAACATTTTGAGAAAAATTATGGCAAAGCTCTCGGAAAATTATGTACACCTTGCTAAGCAAAAGTTAGACTTTATTGACAAAAAAAAAAGTTATTATATTTTTAAAATCTAGAAAAACCCATCACTTGCGCTTTGGTGAAGCCCCCGGTTGACTCCAGTCCGCTGTATCACTCTCGACTTTCAAGTTTAACAAAAATATATTCAAGACGTTCTATGTCTGAAACTGCAGGTGAAGATTCAATTACAACATGGGCAAAACGTTAATTATTTTGAGTATGTATTAAAATATCTGCTTAGTTTTGGAATTTCTTATTAGCAAATAATAATGCTTTTGCTTAGTACTTTATGTTTGAATAATGATATTCAGGATATACCAACCCGTCATTTTCACGTCGGAATTGCCATTGATATTTCCTCGTTGAAATATCTACCTACCCCGAACCGCATTGGTTCAACAAAAATTTCGTTGAATTTGCTGATATTCTCGCTACGCCTCTGCAGTTGCATATTTTCCTCAAATCTATCCCGTATTTGCATACAGAGATGCAGAATAGCCGATTTCATTCCTCGTTTTTATATTTAGTGGGATTTTTTGTAACAAAATTTTGCGGTAGCTACGTTATGAATTTACAAATTCAAAGTTTACTAGCAAATGGAATCTTAGCGCATTCTAAAATTTGGCCACATTTTTTAATTAACTGTGGTGCGTATAGAATTGATTTGTAATTTTCGGGCAGATTTGAAGTGCAGTTCTGTTTTAAATAAATTGAGTTTGTATTACGTCCCGATTTGTAAGTAGCTTATTGCTGAATATAACCTTCGGTTAAAAAACGTCTTTTACAGTTGCAATCGTTTCTACCAAAGCGAATTCATATAAGGCGTTGTTACTATAGTGGCCGATTTGATTTTTTTTATTCACCTACATGTATTTTGTTTTTGCTTTTGCGTATGAGCTTCCAAAAGTCGTAAAAGCTAAACAAACAAAAAATACATGTAAAGTTTGACAACCCCTAAGTAAAAGCAAAAACAAAACACATGGGAATTTTGTAGTTCTACTTGTAACACCACCAAGATGGATTCATAGTGTTGTGGTGACATTGAGAAAGCACCTGAATGAGTTCGCTTGCTGGACTGAATGCCAAAGTTAGTATGTGTTTTTCTTTGTATTTCTCATCGATTCTCACTGTTCTGGTCCATACATTTTGCTAGTGTAGACTTTTGTTGTTGTACGCTCAACAGCAGCTGGCATGAATTCGCCTTGGCTTCTTCAGTAAAATTTCGCACTACCAAGAAAATTAATTTTTGATATTAAATTTTTGATTTAAGCTAAGCAACAGAGAAACTTGTTCAACTATTCGACATTTTTTCCAACCTGAGTTACAACTTGCCAAGTGTATTAATATTTTTTGATTGTATAGCAATTTTCATACAAAAAAAAAAAAACGTTAACTTAGATCATGAAAAGTTACATAGAGAAACTAAAACGGCAAGGCTCCGCTACTACATTTTTGTTTGCAAACTCCCATAATTTTTGAAATGCTTTAGAGTTATAGTAAATAAATAAAAAAAACTAGATATATGTACTAGGTACTTCCAAAATTAGCTAGTGAAGATAAAAATCAAAACAGCCTTTCAAGGGCCTAATAAATTCCTGAGTGGAACCTTTTCGGCGACATAAGGATTTAAAAATCGGACATCAAATAAGAAAGTTACAGCAAACACGTGATTTAGCTCTTTTTAGCGAGTGCTTAAAAAGAAATTGTACATCCAAAACACTTTCTCGGCGTAAGTGCTCAAGTAAAACTGACTTACGCTAAACTTTTTTTCCCTTCATTTGACGTGATTTGACTTAATGTACAATTACAAAGTTAATACTGAGCAGCAACTTTCTACACTATTTTTGTTGTTGTTGTTCTTCTGATACCTTTATTAATAAGTAATATTACAATCGCTGCCGAAGCAAACATCTTGCTCTGCCGTTATTCCACCGCCTCTACCGTCTTACTGCAACTCTGAGCCTCAAAAATCTTAAAAGATTAGCTTGCGGCCAACACAAAAAGCTATCCACATCATTAATGCCTGGCCAGTAATGGGAAATTTTGAAAACTGTCAAACAAACATTTGGCCAACGCGCGAACAATATCTGACATTTATGTTGGGTGGGAAATGCTCAACGTCGAATTTTCCAAGCTGTCTCACTTCATAATTTCATCCATTGCCTCTTTGGATCAATAAGCTTGCCGCTTTGGAATATAAGGAAAGGAAATAAGGAGTATATTAAATTTGTTGGTGATTACGAAAAATCAATAGAGTAATGACAGCTGAGCTTGGAAAAGAATGGCATATATTTGAAAATTGACAACTAAATTTAAATTGGAATTGAAAATACTGCGAGAGAAAAAAAGAAAAATTTAATGTGAAATTCGCAGAGTATTCAACCAAAAGATGAGTGCTTGGAGTAATAATTACATTTGTAAAGTTGTTGGCTTTTAAAAGACCGACACAATCTAGACCTCGGTCAGTGTGAATCAAAAGGAAGATATGAAAGGTGTATAGATAGTTATGATCTTATTAGACAGGCAAGCGGTCAGCATGGTTTTTTCTAAGGGAATGTTTACATTGAATTTGATCAAGGAGTATTATGGCACCCTTAAACTGCTGCCATCGAGGCATGATATTCTAGTGTGCTGGATTTCTGTTCACGTTGGGATCGATTTTAAAGCGATCGTCGTTTGTCTGGCTAGGAAGGTTTCGAAAACAGGCTTAAGAGGAATGTACCTTAAAAGAATTAGTTACTGAGTTGGTAGGCTCAGAGCGAAGTAAGTACTACGGGACTTTTGGATGTCTGAGACAGGCCAGGACTTTTGGCTATCCTTTCAGTAGAAGATACATCAAACTCGTGTTTGCTAATATAACATCGTTTTGAAATATTCAATGACATTTATTGCTTTACATAGAAACGAAAGGATATTAGTATGATTTTAAAGTTCCGCTCCCTTTTCGCAAATTTTTGTTTTTTAATTATTTTTCTCCTGAATTAAATTCTTTATACCAAATTTAAAAGATTTCGCGACATGGTTTAGTAAAATATTGCATATTTTGATTTGTTGTAAATTACCGTTATATGAGAGATGATCGTGGCTTTAGTCTGATTTCTATATTCCTCGAAATAATGCTTGCTAACTAGAAATATGTACAAAGTGCGTACGTAGTTTGATAGATTGACACCATGGCCATCCCCGCCATTTACGCTACCACGTATTTCATTCTCAAACCCAAGCTTGTCTATTAAATTTGAGCAAAATGCCTTGCATAGTTAATAAAGGACGGATTTTTAAATTTTTGTATTTTACCGTTGCATGAGAGGTGCGGCATGGTTTTTGTACAATTTTTGCAATTTTCGAAATTTTGCTTATTGACTTGAAATGCAATGTGTGGACCAATTTGGTGAATATGCTCGAAAGTTGGCGGTGCCACAGCTGTTACCAACAACTTTCTATTTCGTGTATTTATTTATGCAACCTCATTCTACATGTTAAATTTGAGCCAATTTTTTTGTATAGTTACTTAAATATCGGGTTTTTTGATTTTTGAAAATTACCGTTTGAAATTAGTTTTAGTTAATTTTTTTTCTTTGGAATTTCGCTTACTGCCTTCAAATGTGATGTGTATAGAAAATTTGGTAGACTGTGGTTGCATGGTGCCGGAGATATAATTATTCCCTGAAAAGTGGGCGGTGCCACGCCCATTCTCATTTCAACATTTTTGTTAGTGCAGCCCCATCCTTCATATTAAATTTTAGTGAATTGGTTTTTTTTTTCTTCATTATTGCAAATTAGATGAGTGGTGGGCGTGCTTTTTTTGTTTGATTTTAAAAATATGTGCAGTTGGTATAGTTTGGTCAAGTTATTTCGAAGATATACGTTTTTCACGTCTATTTTCGAAATTTTTGTCCTATGTGCCGAATTTGCGTAAATTACACTCACTTTATATTAATTCTTTTGATTTTCACATAATGCGGGCGTGGTTATTAGCCCATTTCGGCCATTTGCAATACCAAAGTACCTTGGGTAGTAATTTTGGGCAAAATCCGTGATTGTGTTAATGGCATGATTTTCTTATATTTAGCACCAAAATTCAATACAATACTGCTTGCCGCCACTTGCTTTCACTGATTTATTTTTATTACAGTATTATTATTAGTATAACATAAAGAATTATAATCAAAGCGTAAAGCTTAGTACAAAATTTATAAAAAAAATTATCATTTTTCAAAAAATTGTCATCCAAATTTTAGAGTTTTTACTTAGAATTTTTAAAAATTTCTGAAATTTAAATTTACTACAATAGAGCGTAACATTCAAGTTACTGAAAATTTAGGCAAATTTTTGATATTTTTTTTTTTTTACTGACAGTGCTGCACATTTTCTGCCATATTTTCTTCCATTAATAAAATTAATTTTCATATGAAGCAAAATGCGCAACACGATTATCAAAAAAAAATTACCAACAACCAAGAGTAATTGGTAGCCACTTGGAACATGAACATTTTTACACTGAAATTGAGTGAGCTGCAAAACTGCATCGACAAAATGCTACTAAAAATTGTAATTACAAAGTTGGAAAATTGTGTGACAAATTTTTAAAAAAAGTAGAATTTTTGAAAAATGTTGATTTTTTGAAAATTTTTTTATAAAAAAAAATTATGAAAAATAAACTAGCAAACGTTAGTGGCAAACAGTATGAGCTTTTGGTGCAAAATATGAGACGAACACGTTATATATATAAAAGTTAAATTCCCTCGTATTGTTATAACAAATTAGCAACATCAACATTGAAACAAAGTTTAATAGACTTTGTATTTCAGCAACTTTCCTTTCTCTGAACTCACTTTATTAATTACGTTACTTGTTATAAACACAAAAACTTTTCAATAACGCCAAGGTGGCCAGTAGTCGAATACGATGGGGGGCAATATGAAGTTTCCAATAAACACAAAAATATCTACAAACCCACTTAAGTTGCAAGGCGATGCAAATAACTTTACATACCATTTTTAAGTAAACCACCTGTTAAAACATTTAGCTCATCGCCTTGCACCAGTTGGTAATTGAATTTTTTGCCTACCTCCGGTTACTCTCCCTCTAACCAGGTGCACACAAATTCTGGTCAAGCTCGTTAGCTGTTTGGCAATGTAGGTGAACTAAATACATCCATATATACTTATAGTAATACTTTCAAAGTACAAATGTTCTTTCATACTAAAGTTACATGCCTACTTTGAGTCTTTTGTTAGTTCCGGGTTAAGTGTTGCTGCAACCTCTAAAGATTGCACACTGACTGTTGCGCAACAATTGAGGACTTTTGTTTTAGCCAATTAGTAAATGAATAGGTAATTTCAATAAATAATTAACTCTGCATAGTTTCGTAATTGTTTTAGTAAGAATTAAAATTTTATACGTTTCATATTTGACCAATGTATCTGCAAAATGTTCGTTGTAGTTAAATAGTTTAAATGCAGAAATTCCATTGTGCCCACCGAGGGGCAAAAGGCAATTGGAGAATTATTTTTAGACATAAAATAATAATACGAGCACAATAAAAGTGCACTAAACATTTATGCGACATATGCGGAAGTTCAATTTTTGCCGGCTTCAATTTACCACTTCCCATAAAATTCCAATGCGAACGTGCATTTTTTCTAATATCAATAGGCAATGCACAATTGTTTATGATTTGTTAAAAATGGCGATTACTACAAATGTAAAAAAATCCCAAAAAAGGGAAATAAATATGCAAAGAAAATTTCATTACAATAGAAAAGCTGATTTGAATTTATTTTATTATTTAGACATGCATACATATATTATATTTCTTTTGACAAAATTTATAATTTGAAAGCAACCGCTTTCATTCTATTGGTTTGTTTTGATTTTCACTCAAACCAAAGAAATATCCTAGCAAACACGTTCGGAGCATTCGTAATTTATGATCCTATCACTTCCTTTTATTAAATAGGAGACATACATTATGGGCTGGCACTTTAATGAAAATTTGTATCGACAAAAATTGCGTTGCATTGTTTTATTCTATTTTCTATTATATCTTTACATCTTTACCTAAGGAAGCTGATTTTTTTAAATATAAAGGGTGGTTAAATTTTAAGAGCCGATGTTGATTTTGAATAAAACACAAATTATTTTGGAAATTATTGTAATTTATTTTTATTATGATAATATGGTGTGGTTCAACTATGTACCTATGGAATAAAATATCGGCCATATGTCCGCCGCGACATCGGCGGCACACCTCCATCCGATGGTCCAAACTTTCGATGACGCTGAGGCATAATTGAAGTTCTATGCCGTTAATGTGCCGAACTATCGCATCCTTTAGCTCTTGAATTATTGCTGGTTTATCGACGTACACCTTTTCTTTCAAGTAACCCCAAAAAAAGTAGTCCAACGGTGTCAAATCACATGATCTTGGTGGCCAATTGGCATCGCCACCACGTGAGATAACACGGCCATTGAATTTGTCGCGCAAAAGAGCCATTGTTTCGTTGGCTGTGTGGCAAGTGGCACCATCCTGTTGGAACCACATATCGTCCACATCCATATGTTCCAATTCGGGCCATAAAAAGTTCGTTATCATCTAACGATAGCGAAACCATTCACAGTAACTGCCTGACCGGCCTCATTTTGGAAGAAATACGGCCCGATGATGCCGCCAGCCCAGTAACCGCACCAAACAGTCACTCTTTGTGGGTGCATTGGTTTTTCGACAATCACTCTTGGATTATCATTCGCCCAAATGCGGCAATTCTGCTTATTGACGAATCCACTGAGGTTAAAATGTGCCTCATCACTGAAGCTGATTTTCTTCGAAAATTGATCATCCACTGTTGCCATTTCTTGCCAACATTGCCAACGTTGCTCGATTGTGTATCTTTCCATGTTCAAATTGAATTAGTCTGAAACTGAGAAATGCCAAATGAAATGCAGAAAAAACTTGACGTTTAGGTGTGGTTCTCGTTCAAGATCAGCCCTTAAAATTTAACCACCCTTTACAAAGAAATGTTATCAAACTCTACAGGCCGTCTTAGGTTAAGGTAGAATGCCAGCGATGGAACTCGACGCACTGTTTGCAACAAAGTGCCGTTTTGTTACCGTAGAACCTGGCGAGATTGCACAGTTTATAAATTTCAGAATATTGTTAAGGCTAGAAGGTCATTTCTGTTTTCTCATTAGAACCGAACATCTGCACCGAGGGTGATCAACTGTCTGTTCTTCATTTTCATATCTGCAACTTCGGCAGTAACTAAAATTAAATATTACAATAATACCGAATTGATATCGTTAATGCATCGATACTCTGGGTGATGTTTACTTCACATTTAGAACATATATTTTCTTCGTAAATTACACAATTTTGGAGTCATAAAAAAGTCTAAAACGAACCAGAAGGTAGTCTAGCGCAAGAGTCCGAAAAGAGACATACGTACTATATGGTCACAATGAGAGTCACGCATAACTCATAACACACAAGCACCATCACATTTTGTCGTGGCATTAGTACACCACGGAGAGTTATGGTTGCCACTTTGTTGCAATTGTATTGAATCTTGGTTAAAGAGAGAATTTTGGATTGAAAATATGATCAAAGCCTTTTGTTTAAATTTCACACAACGTGAAAACTAATATATCCTTATATTTAAAACGATTACTAGCAGTCGCATGACCGCATACTAGACATTATTCATTAATGGAAGTCTCTTTGAATAAGGCAGTTCGTAGTTCGCATATAGGTTCATAAATTTTGTGGTTTAATTGCAGTAAACGTATGCAAATACAAACCTTATAAGAATAAAGAAATATTTTCCTATCGGTCTTTTTTTTGTAAATTTATCCGCAAGCTACGCGCTGGCTTGTAGATCGCCTAGTCCAGCACTAGTGTTGTTGTTGTCTAACATTTCATGTGGTTTTCACATGCTTCCAATTCTCGCTTGCTTTTTGCTTGAGTTTTGTTCGCTGGGTATTTTGAAAGCATACTTTTTCACTCGCAACATGTCGTCAAGTGAGAACGAACGGGCATTGGGCACTGAACCGAAAGATGCTATGAAATTAGAAATTGCTGCCAAATTGCAAAAAATGCAGTTGAAAGCAAGCGAACACTCTCTTACCGGTTTTTTTTGCGAGAAAAAGCATACTTTTTACCTTTAGCGTTCTTCACGCACAACACCTCGCTTGCATCATCAAGTAAGCGAGAACTTCAAGCAGGTGAAGATCGTCCAGTATAGCGTCGGCCCGTAAATTCTCAACTGAATCGGGGTACATTTACGAACGTAACCAATGTCACACACAAACATCAACCGAATTTTCCACTACAGTCAAAGAGCGGACAACAGAAACACCACAAAAGCGGGAATTCGCGACACCCGTCCCCTCTCAACTCTTGTGCCGCACTTTCATGCATTCGTATTAAGGCTCATTAGTCTCAATACTTGGTCATTTTTTGGGGACTTTGTGGTTCATTACTAAAATGCCGTCTTTTGTCGCTAAATCTCGCTATCGTCGTTAGAGAGAAAGGGAATACCCTGAGAAAGAAAACAATTGAAATATTTTGTTGCAGCCGGTCCGGATTAATTTATTAACTAAGAAATTCCCATATCCCTTCAGCTGTGACTGAACCAGTTTTCTCTTGAGAGTACCGTCCTAATGTTGGAGAAGTGCGGTTATTGGAATTTGCATTGGGCTTCCACAGAAGACGACGCTGAGCCTCATTCGCATTCGTTTAATGCCAGTTCATGAACTAGGATGTTTGATTGGCGAGATTGATTTTTTTCTACAGCAGGCATTATTTAAAATGCATTTACCTACATACATAAATATTAACGTCTTTGAATATATAAGCAAAACACTCACCATTATACTCCAGAGACTTTGAATGAACTAAGTTCTTATTGGCAAAACACTTACCGGTAATGGGGGGAAAAAACACTTCCAAACGGTTACTAGAAAAATAAAGCGTTGCAAAACGAGGTAAGAAAAGAACCTGGATGTGCGTGCGTATGTATGGATGTTTGTAGATATGTATAAAAAGAAACAAAAACCGGAAATCAGCTTTGCTAGACTTATACTCATACCAAGCAAAGTAACGAAATCGCTAAGGAAATAACTTCAACAAAGCAACAAGAGGGGAACCAATAAGGAACAACTGAACTGAATAGCTGACGCTGGCACTACAGATAACTGCATTTGTGTCGCGTTAAAAAGCAAATGAAAAAGACAAAAGACAATGGAAACGACAAACTAAACAATGAGAATGGCACTTGTAGGTCTTTTCAACACTACTACAAAGATAATTTAGTCCTGAGACTTCAGCTCGTAAAGTAAAGCGCAAAGCGCAGCGGTATGGCTCGCTGATAGCTGATAGTGAAGTTGAGTGGCGGCGATATGCAACTAAACTATGTACAATATTTTATAGTACAACAGCAAGAATTGATTGGTGGAAGTAGCTACAGGGCGAAGAAAAAAAGGCATTAACGATAAAGTGAAAAAAAAACGACAAACAATAGCTAAGTGCCGATAGACTAAGTATTCATATATATTTGTGTATGTGTGTGTGTGTGTGTGTGTGTGTGACTAGGTATCTATGTATGCGTGAAAGCTTCCCTGTCGGAAATAGAATTACTTTTAAAGCAAATTTAAAAAGTATTTATTTACCAAATAGAAGTGGTTGAAAATCTTAATTTTTTTCTTGTAAGCAACTAACTTTGTTAACATGGCGATGTCCTAAGAGCAAGTAAATTATCTGATTCTGCATTTGATTTCAACTACTTTTAAATATATTGGACAGAGAGAAAACCTATTTTTTTATTAATTTGCAACAAAATGTTTTTTCCAACTATTTGAAATTCCGTTTTGGCCACTGTTTTAACCGTTGTGTCGATCATAGAGCCCACGGGTACATTTGCATCTTTAATTTTGCTGTATCTTCCAAACGGTTAGTCCGATTGACCTGAAATTTTATGATATCCTCAACCATACACTTTTGCATCATGTGGAAAAGTTTCATCAAGATTGGAGCAGGAGTTCAGTCGATACAGCCCAAATTCAAGTTAGTGGAATGGCGTCAACAGCTGATGTGCCCGGGTACTTGTATGAAAATTCATACAAATATATAGAAATAAATGGAAATATTTAGTTTATTTTATGGAAATTTGTTTATTTATTTATAGAAAATCATTATATGAAAGTAAAAAATATATTTTATGAATTTTAGCAGCATCTGAAGCATTGTGGATGATCCTTCGAGTGCTCTGCGCACACAGGCTTATTACAAATTGCACATACTTTTCTCGTTTGGCGTTTTGTAATGCAAATATAGCAGTTTCCTTTTCTTTTTATGCGGCCAGAACTGTCACGGTCCACTTCCTCTTGTGCACCAACATTCATCTTCAAGGGCATACCATATATGGCTTCCATAGCGTGTCTAGTAGAAAATATGCGCGTAATATGGCTATTGTCCGCTCTTATATCGATTTGTGGTCTGCATAACTGATCGCTGAGCTGCTGCAGAAATATCCTACGGCGGTTGGTAGATGGTTTTAGATGGGTGTTGTTTTCCATATATATAACATACGCAGCATACGCAGCTACGTCAAGCATATTATAAAAAAATGCTAAAGGCCATCTATTTGTGCGCCGTTTGGTTGAATATTCAGTCAAGCACTTATCCATATTATCCACGCCGCCTTTATGTTTGTTATAATCAAGTATGAGCAATGGTTTCCGTTTTGGACCTGCAGTTTCTGTAGTGTCGTGGCAAGTAGACAGCATCACAACAGCCTTATTTTTTTTTTGGGACGTATGAGCACATCGTCATGTTGTTACAGAATCCAAATAGCGTAGACTCTGCTTCACGTCCTTTAGGATTGGCAAATGATGCTGGCACGAACATACGCCTTTTGTTGCAAGTGCCCAACAAAACCAAACTGTTGTCCCCCCTCAAAGTTTTTGCTAAGTTATATGTTGTAAAGAAATTGTCGCATACCACTGTTCGCCCACTTCCACCAAAATTGTTGACAACTAAGTCCTTCACAACACGCTCACCAACGTTTCTTTCACGTTCGCCGGACGCTGCCATTCCAGTATAAATTTGACCCTGTATTGAAAAAATAAAAATTGAAAAATGAAATTTGAATTAGTCATTTAGTTTATTTGCAACAAGTTGATATAATAAAATGAATGTATGAACACTGATTTACCTGCACGGGATATGATGAAATGGCGTCGCAGACCCACCACACTTTTATTCCATATTTGGATGGTTTCGATGGAATGTACTGTGTGAAGCCAGTTCCACCACGATACGGGAATAATTGCTCATCTACGGTAACGTGTGTGCCACATATATAATACTGGCGCAGAGTGGCATTTAGCATCAGGAATACGTCTGTAATTGCAGCTGCCTTATCATATTGTTTGCGTGCATTCCGAGTGTTTCCATTATCAAAGCGTATGAAGCGGCTGATTGCCCAAAATCTGCGTAAGCTCATTGATGCGCGAAATAATGGATGCGAAGTTGTTTTCCACAGGTCAGTGGTATGAACATAACCGGAATGACATACGCCAGCCATCAAAAGCACACCCAAATATGCACGAAGTTCTACTTCAGTTATAGGCACCCATATTCGTGGTTCCGCATCTGGATGCTGCTCATTGTACACATCAAAAGTTTGCCTTGCCTTTCTATTTGATTCTCGAATAATTACATCACATATTTCATTTGACATCATAAGATTGAAGGTTTCTGCCATTGTCAAGCCTTTTGTCGATGGCACTGGTCCAGGATTGCGACTTCTTAGAATGTTGTGCGCACGTATTCGTCCAGGTATTGGTGGTATTGACGACCATACATTGCCATCTCTTGCCGTATAATAATCACCAGTTTCAAGTGGCGGTTCTTCATACTCCTCGTCTGAATCCTCCTCGTCCTCTGGGTGATACTCAGTTTCCTGGACTGGTTCAATGTCAGATGATTCACCACCAATGTCATCATTATTTCCTTCTAAGTCTTCTTGATCTACCGCTTGTTCGTGGTCACTTTGTTCGTAGTCAGAATCCTCAAGAACTCTGCGTATATAGTCACACTGCTCCTCATACGGTAGTGCATTCAATTGACGCGGAGCTAGCCACTCACCATCTGCCATTTTATTTTCACTTTTTATATATTTGCCGCACAAAATAAATTTTTAGGTCTTTACACTTCAAAAATCGCACATAAACTGACTTATGCGGGCATGTGCTGCAAATCGTTTTCGCATGAAATTGCCAGCGAAACAATACGACACATACGTGTTTGTGTGTCACTTTCATGCGAAAACGATTTGCAGCACATGCCCGATGCATACAAAACTACTCAAAACGAGACCTGCGCAAAAAATCATGTTTCTGCCTGCAAAACTGGTTGTACAAGGGTAGGTAGGCAAGATATTCCCAAATACCCTTTTGTTCCTGTTAGTAGACGTGTTTTCCTACACATTCAAAAAAAAAATGTTTACATTGAACAAATATTTTATGAGTTATAATTATTCTGCGCAGGTACTAAAAATAGCACTATGAGCAAGAGGGGTTGATTTTAAATTCAAATATAACGGAATTTTGCGAATGAAAATTCAATGTTAATTATTTTTCTTGGTAAAAAGGGATCAAATTACAAGGATTAAAAAAGAATTTGGAAATTGTTAAATTTTTATGGATTTTGGCAATTCCCATTTTTGGTAAAAATGGATTATTTAGGTACCAAAAATTTTTTTTTCCAAATTATGATAAAAGTTTTGTTAACTAGACAATATTTCCAAGAAATTAAAAAAAAAAATAACCAGAAAATCACAAGAAACCAGGTAGTAGTTAATATTTGTATATCAAAAGCAACTATCTGCCATACAAAACGTATGAAGTACCCGGGTACATCTACTGTCGATGTGGATAAAACCCAACAGCTGTTGACACAACGGTTAAAACTAATCTAATTACCAGCTAGTTTCAAACCAATTTTTTATTTATTTTTTTTTTTTAAGAGAAGGAAGCATCGAAAGCCTGACCCCCCAAAACCGTCAGTGTGAGACTTGAATCCGAACTAAACCTACTACCGTCAAAGTACCAATCCGCCCGGTACTACCGTCAAGTATTTCGTCGGAAAGTGGTTTGAGCACTTAAAAGACGTATGTTACAGTCCTGTAGTGCGATTCACTAACTTTAAACCATCCGACAGACGCAATTTTTGATGACAATATTTATCGTTTGCACTAATGATTGTGCGATGCACTAACTTATTCTTTACGACTCTTAACAGCCGTCTCGTTGTATTTATTCGAAGTGATAAGTGCCACTCTTTATCTCTGTCAAACTAAATGTCAAACTAAGCGAAAATCACAAAGAGGAATAGATGAAAAACAAACGAATGCCTGCTGCCAAATATAAATTTGAGCGTTTTTATTATACATATATCATCAAAATGTAATGTAATGTGTAGTTCGTTTCAAACTACAAACATTTATGATTCTTTTTATATATTTCAATGTTCCATTGTAGCAGAATTTGCAACTCAAACTGGACCCTGAGGAATCATAGTTTTGTTTGCAAAATTCGCGTTATGCTCCAGCGTATTTAGGACTTACATACATATATTTAAATTTGTTTAATTAGAATCATTTATCTATATATCTGGTGTTTTTTAAGAATGATAGAACTTTCGATAGGGATAGCTGTCACTTGACAGCTGGTAAATGACATTTTGTTTTGCTTTCAATAAGCATTGACAAATCATCATGGAAAGAATAACGCCGCAACAACGTTTACAAATTGTGGAAGTTGACTTTAAAAATCAGTGCTCTGTTCGCCAAACCGTAAACCAAAAATGCACCGTATAGTGTGGTTTACATGCTGGAGGCATTCTCGGTTCTTATTTCTTTAAAAATGAGGCCGGAGCGAATGTTACTATCAATGGTGATCTTAACGGATCAATGATTACTGATTATTTGTTTCCAAATTTGCATAACATCGACCTGCAAGAATTTTGGTTCTAACAAGACGATGCCACGCCTCATACTGCCACTCGAACTATCGATTTGTTGAGAGAGCTATTTGGCGATAACGTTGTGTCAAAAAATTGTACAGTGAATTGGACTCCAAGATCATGCGACTTAACCCCATTGGATTATTTTCTTTGGGTTTATGCTAAGTCTCTGGTTTACGCTGATAAACCAGCAACAATTGAAGCTTTGGAAGCCAACATAACTCGTGTTATTAAGTGGTTCAAAATTGGACTGATCGCATGCGATTCACCAAAGCTTGTCGTGGCGGACATATGCCAGAAATTTTAAGCTTTTAAATATTAAATGTCATGAAAATACCTTTCAAATAGAAAAAAAACTGGCATCATACTTCATTTTTTATGTGTTTTATTTTAATTTAGAGTTCTATCAGTCTAAAAAAACACCCTTTATTAAAACTTAACTATATTTCTGTTTTTATAATTGGATCCTTGATAAAAGTTTGCTTTTACCATTTGCACATTAATGAAATGGCAGATATGGTGGTTGGCATAAGACTCCACATGATTTTTTGGTGGCAAAATTGATATATGCGTGCAATCGATAGCTCCAATAGTGCCTCACACAAAGGGTGACGACGACGACGCTGAAGCTAACATTTCGTTAGCAGCTTGATACTCCAGTTGGGTCATAGGAAACCTCACTTTCTAATGAAACAATGAATCATTGATTGCATCCTTTACCCAATGAATGCCGGCTTACGGATGACTGGCTCATGGATATTCCCCGTTGCTCATCTACGGGTACTTGGTAGCAACCAGTTGCGAAGAATCTCAAAGCCGCTAGAACCTACCAATACAAGAGTAAAATTTAAAATTGCATACAGGCTTAAAGATTACACGAGCTACCAGTTTCTCAGTCGACTTTGCTGTTATTCTGGAGCCTTTTCTTTGGTTGTCAAGCTGAGAAATTTGGTATTCAGCCAAGTCTGGAGTTAACCGATACAGCTTCTGAAATTCTGTCGCCTTTAAATGAAAGGGATTGCCCACATTCCGGATTAAACGTCGATCCACTGTTGGAGCGCATACTTCTTCGTCACCTTGTTATAAATCATATGCCAAATATTTAAGCGACATTATTTAATGTTCCGGTTATAATTTTAAGAAAATTTGAAATCACGAATTTCTCATTTCTCGATTTAGTTAACAAACTCAAAATTGTTGTCGCTGAGTTTTCAGTAAACGACTAGCTATCGACAACAGCTGATTCGGCGAATGCGAAAATCGTTAAAAAATTGCTGCTGAATAGCAACATCGTTAAAATTTTGATTAATATGAGTTAACCATGCGAATATCGCTAAAATAAGTTGGTGAATCGCATTACTAATGCTGTCCGTAGGAAGTTGAAGAACAGATCTTCTTTGTAATGACAATTTCTTGTCTTTTACCTTGGTCAATCTAACGCTTTTGTATCTCGAGTAACTTCATTGATTTTCAAATGCGTTACTGAGGCAGTGGAAATGGACGGTATTCCGAGCCGCCCGCATGCTAGAGTTCGTATTTGTAAATTGTGGCCTTGTATATCGGAAATTCCGCCACTTTTGCATCTTCGGTAAAAACATAGCGCTTTATCACTTTATTTACGCTACAGTGGCAGTCCGGATAGATGGGATTCCCAGCCGTGCGATCGCTATATTTCGCATTGACAATATCATGCCTTATACTTTGCCAATTCAGCCACTTTGCATCGCTGGCAATTAATCACTACTTTACTGAGTCCGGGGGAATGGACGAAATTTCGAGCCGCCCGATTGCTGAGTTTCGTGTGGCGGCCTAGGCGATTGAAATGGACTGTAGAATCGAGGGAATAACATCGCTGGTCCAATCATCTGCACTCTTTAGCATGTGACAAACTATCGAACTTTGTGACACTCCGTCGCTCATTGCTGACCACAGTTTGTTTCTCTGATAGCTAAACGGCGGACATTCGACGAATACGTGGTATACGTCCTCTACTACGATATTTCCGCAATGGTCATAAAACGGAGCATCGTCGTGCTTATAGTTGAACAAGGCTTGAAGGCATCCGCCACGTCCACTGAGGAATTGGCAGAGATTGAAGTCCACCACGCCATGCTTTCGTTTCAGCCAATACTTTAGCACTGGTATACAGCAATGAGTCCAACGGACCCTGCTGGAGGGGTCTCAATTAATTTGCTATCCGTTTCCAATTGTGTGAAAATATCGACAGTCTACTTTATAGCCACTATAAATTTCTTATTTTTCGTTCAATTAAAAATACATTTAAATTCAATTTTAATAAACAAATTGAATATAGTTACACCACTATTTCGAGTGTGAATTGTCAAAGGTATTGTGAGTGTCAATTTCTCGTTCAATTACACTGCTTTACAGCCAAACAATTTTAGAAAATTCCGGTATAGGGGAGGCTACATACTTACCTTCAGAGCTCAAACACAAATTTTTTAAATTTTTTGTATGGGTAGGATTTTGATATGACGGTACTCTTGTGTATCCCTTCATTATCATGTTCAAAATGCAAACAATGCGGTTATAACGACATACAACTTTTAGGGATTGGTTGAAAACATGCTGAGTTATAGCTGTTCGAAATAAATTTCTTTTTAATTTTGGGTTAGAGGTTTCTTTTTCAGAATTTCTGCGTTTAATAAACTTAATGTAAAATCTAAACTAATATCTAAAATCATGGTGTAATTAAATAAGGTGAAGTCACTTACATAACCTCACTTTTGCAGTTTAGTTTTTTGGGTACAATTTCCAGTACTTTGAAGATTTATATTAAATTCCCACTACACTGAAGTCTGAAACTTCGACCTCCAAATCTTGAAAATTCCTCTAAGTGTTTCCACTGCACTTTCTTTGGATTTCGTTGACATTTGATAATTTAGTTTTATTTTTCTTGGATGCACGAAGATCGTAAATCTTGACCTTCCATACATATACAAATGGTAGTGGTTCTTCAACTTGCGTCATCGCTGTATGTTGAACGCACACGACGAGCAACATAATTGTGATTTCCTTGTAAAAAAATTGATTCGCTTCGAAAATTCCCTAAAAAATATAAAACTATCAGGACTATGATTTTCAATAAATGTTTGCTCGATTTTCTTTCTATTTTGACTGGAAAACATTTAGTTGGCATCCCTCTAAAGCTGGCATGCCGAAATAGTCGAAATTAAAACAACCACCCCTTTAATGACAGCACCTTCTTCTTATTACTCTATGATCTAAAATAAAAAACTTCAAAAAATGGCAAAAATTCTAAAAAAATCTAAAATCAAAATTCAACAAAAAAAAAAACAGTTTAATTTCGACCATTTATAACTCTGGATGTTTTAAACCAAATATACTTATATATAGCTACAAAATAATAATTAATAAAACAAATTAGAGTTTTATAAAGATATATGTACAAATAATATATTGCAAATATATTTTAGCACAGAAACGTTTTCTATATACTAGGTACAAATTAGATCAGCATAATTAATATAACGTGCACTTGTTTCAAATCAGTTTGCTTTCAACTTCTTTTTTAAATTCTTAATATTTTTATAGTGTTTACTTTTTTCCGACAGGGTTCTAACTGCGCCTTCCCTAGCAGACATCAAAGCAAAAAAGTATAATTGAAAAATCGCTACTATTGCTTACGTTGACGCCAATAAGAGTCTCAGTTATTTGAGATCGATACGAATCATAACGGTCCGAAAGATATTGAAGAAAAAGTTGACGAAAGTTGCAATAATCCAAATGACTGTCTTACAAGTGTCATAATGCTGTTGAGCTGAAATGAAAATGGGAGTGCAAAATTTAGACTGATGACAGATAAAAGTAATTCCAAATCTATTATGATAGAAGAAAACGCAAAAATACAATGAAGAAACCTCACAAACAACTATGATGTACATATGTCGTGCACACACACACACACACACACACACACACACACACACAAACACGCACATACATATGTCATGCCCAAAGGGATTTCGCTGAGCAGACAGACAGCACAAAAATTTGGCAAGCAAAAACTATTGCAATAACAATTGTCTCTTAGATGTCGCAAATGTTGGCAGACAAGCGAAGATAACAAGCAGCTATGTAGCTAAGTAGATGGCTGCGGATAAAGTGTACGTATATGTATACATATATATTTTTTTTTTTTGCTGTATATGTGGGACTGTATATAAAACCAACGTTATCGGTGCTAGAAAAACGAGTGTGCACTTCGAATAAAAAATGCACACGCACGCGTGTTTACGAGTACAATGAAGCGCACTTATAAATTTAAGTTCAAGTAGCTGTTCTGGCAAATAACGCGGCAATGAAAATGACAATCTAATCATCGAATATTCTAGTTCATAAACTGGTATTTAATGGGTTGTAGGCACACCAGCTCGAAAGTGAATGGGGCTCAGCGACAAACACCTTCGAAACTTCGAATTTCTAGAGTTCGAAAGGGAATGCGGTTCAACGATAACCCCTTTCGGAACTTCGAATTTCAGTAGTTGAAATGAGAATGAAAATTAGGCAATTTTTTGCATTTAACGAAGCAAAACAAGGCCTCTCTTTATTGATTTGACAGAATTCTCCCATTCGTTGACGAAATAAAAGCATTTTACACAAACAATGCTAAGGAAACGTTTCAATCGGTCTGCCGATTGTCCCTTCTTCTGCGCTTCTTCCTTCTTTTTTTTTTTTGAGAACTTCTTCTTTGCTCTCTCGTTCTCTACCTATTATTACGCCACTGTCAGTTGCTCTCAGCGTGGAAAGCGTAGTCTAGTTTTCTAATATCATTTTTGGATACCGCGCTCTTCTCTTCTTGAGAGCGCTGTAAAAATCCAGATTTTTTTATAACATTTTCCAATGGCGCCACTATGGAAGATATAAATATTGGCAATTTCCGAATAACTTTCAGAAAATTTTGCAGTTTTCGCACCAACGTTGAAATTTGAGGAATATGAAGGCAATGAAAAACCCGTGTAAGAAGAATAAATAGTGTTTCGTGAAAATAACAAAAAAAAATTGCTATCAACATGATGAAATTAAAATATCAAAGAAATTCCTCTGTTTTCAACAACGAATAATGTCAATGTATATATAAACTTTGGAACCATTAAGAAATCAATCTATGTCCTTAATAAACCTATTAGAATCGATACACGGTGTAATTCATATATCATGTTCTTTTTATATACATATGTACATACATATTTCGAAAATGATAGATTATTCCCCAATTTTTGGCAGAAAGAGAGTTTCGTATCTTCTCAGAACGAAAAATCGCCTTACGATTGAACAAATGAAATGTACAATCATTTGCCTTGAAAAATCATCTTCTCTGACGAAGTGCATTTTCATCACGGCGGTAACATCAATGGGACACTTTTCTCGTCAGAAAGCCGCGCCATGGTACTTAACACATGCCGTAATCGATCAATTACTCCCCGAGTTCAGTAGCTGTTTTATCAGCCTTCTCACCGATGTCGGTTTGCCTTCTAGAGGCTACGATTTGACGCCGTTAGACTCTCAACGTAGAATACGTCCTATTCTTTGGTATGGATCCCATTCCAAGATTGTTGTAGTTTTAATTTTAAAGCTTTTCAAAAACGCTTACCGCGAACGCGAAGCATTAAAACGATTTATATTTTGAAGAAAAACCTTTAGAATTACATATCGAGAAATTTTTGAAGCCGAGTTTTTAATTTAAGAGTCGTGGGCCATATATTGGTATATAATTGTATTTTATTTTATTTTGGCTATTGGATGATAGATGTCGCTGGTCAAATAGTTAGTTAACGAACTGAAAGGAAACCGTAACCAATGTTTTGAAAAACTAGTTTAACAGAATGTGTTAATGTAAAGTCAAAACCGATACAGCCAAATAAAAAAAGTGTTCCATAAATAATGCAAAGTTTGCTCTTTCGAATAAACTAAGAATATATCGAAATTGATTTGTGTTTTAGTTATAAAAAAGACACCACTTGCAGAAATAAAAAAAAATTAATATAATTCCATAGTTCACTAATGCCAAGGGTTTTACAATTTAGTTCACTGAACAAGATAAATATATATACTATATATACAAAAATGTACAGAAAAGAAGTGAAAGCGATGAAGCCATGTATGTGCACACATGCATCGGGTAATTCGAGTAGGTTGATCTTGAAAATGTGCGAAACTAGATAATGCCACGCTCGCATAATGGTGTTTTATAAAAATCAAAATTTTGCAATACTTCAGTACTTTAAAAATCTGGTATACGGGCGTGGGTTGAAAAAAGGAGTAACTACTCTGGTAAATTTTTGTTAAAAAAATAGGCATTGCCTCATTCACTTGAGAGCAAAAATGGATATCTCGAAAACTAACAAACCAGACTCTATCATATCATTGGCACCCACTTTACAACGCATTATAGAGATCCGGCAAAAACTACGCTAATTTTCTTAAATGAAACAAGCAAAATGATGTTGGAATATAAAATATATGGAATTAAGAATTTCTAGAATCCAATCTACTTTATCAAACTCTATAAAGTTTGACAAACACATTGGAGTCGCACGTCGCTAAGCAAACTTAAGAGAATCTGATACAAAAATGGGCCCATTTCTCACATGGGGGCAATTTACAAAAATAAAAAATAAAAAAATACGATATTTCAGTTAAGGTTTTTTGCGCAAATTGTATACCAAGGATAAAGTAGGAGCAAGAGAAGAGTGAATTAAAAAAAAAAAACGATATGAAGGACGCAACAACGATTTTTGAGAAAATATGTATTTTCCCGAGATCACTGTATTAGGCTCTATCTAATTTGTCGCACACTCTAGATTTCAACTTATTAAGCATAATTTCGAAAATTACAGATTTCGGACCAAAAAGCGCGTGATAATTAACAAAAACTCAAAATATTCGACATTTGATCAAATCATGTAGAAATTCGATTAAATTTTGTACGAAAGATTTAATTAGATAAATAAATGCGTTAAAATTAAGCTTCGTTTCAAAGCTTCACCCACGATGTTTTTTTCCAGTTGTTCCAGATAAGCACCTTGGCGAGAGTCTGGACATGATTTAAGAAAAAAACTATTTGTTTATGCGGGCAGACGTTCTATTTAAGACATACTGATTGGCATGCCTAATGGCTATTGCTGGATTTATTGCCTAGGATACCGCCATTTAAAAATATCAGACCATACATTTGACCTCCTGGGTATACTGAAGGTACGCTGGTTTAGAACTAGTGTGTTTTACTGCAAGGTTTAGTGGCTGTTGGCTTAAACAGCCACATGCGAATATATGTATGTATATACGCCCAGTCATACTCGCAATTGGCATGTTGTTTGTTCAACAATTCACTTCAGTTTTTTTTTTTTTTCATTTGTATGCACTTTGCACCATCAAAATCAATTGTCAATAGCAATTGAAGAACAACAATGTCAAATGGCGAATTTCAACTATGACAATACGTCGTTTTATTTGACAGTCTACGAAACGGAAGTATTCTCTATGGAGCTATGGGAGTTTTGTGAAGTAGTTTAAATGGAGTTATAAAAAAGAAGAGTTATAAATATATTAAAGCCGCAGATCCCAATATTTTAGTTTTGCTAGATTGGCAATTAGAATGACAACGGAAAATAATGTAAGTGAGCACCTAACAACAATAAAATGCAAGAGACAGACTGCCGTTTTGATGCCATAAACTCGAGAAAACCCTACTGAGTAATGGAAGGATATGCATTACTTAATGAAATCTACTATGTTGGAGACCCGATGTTAGATACCAGCCCTAGATTACCAAGAAATGAACTTTTTACGGATATTAGACAAATGCGGGCTAGAGCCGGTCATTTGTACAGGAAATGCTCGTCCGTTTCCTTCGCAGTTTCGTCTCCACAGCCTCTACAGTATTCGTTATACGGAACGTAAATTCTTCACGGATGCTTGCCCGAATTCCAATGGGCCATGTATACTACCATAGGTTTATGGGCAATGAATGGCTCTAGATCTACAATGAATGCCCTAGGCCTAATTTCATCCCACTTCTCGTTCATTTCCAACTTGATTTTGGTTTCCTTATCTACAAATTTCTTTTACGTTACTTTGTGCTCTCCACTCTTGGCCTTTTTGAGGGGCTACAAATAATGGAAGGCTCCAATAGTCGCTAGATGATGTTGAGGATATTTCGTTGTTCGTTTGATTGTTTTCGATATGGTCCTTTTCAGATTGAGATACACGGACGACCGATTTCTCTAGTTGTGTTAGTTGATGTTTGATAAAAGCGCATAACCAGTCGGTTGAGCTTTTTTTTAATTCGCTCTTCCTCTCAGTCCATGCTGAAAATAAAAAATTAATAGAACTCACATTTAGACTAGATTGTTTTCACTTAAAATTGTGTTCAGCGTAAAGACTTTTTTTCGAGGGCTGAAGAACAACTGGATGCAGTAAAAGAGCTGCCTCTACATGCAAATAAAATAAAATTTGGTGGATAGCCCATAAATCCATGGTAGTATCACCAGTAAATAGTTTTTAAAAAATGAGACCGAGCGTAACGTAGTGTTGAATGGAAAATATTTTTTCAAACAAATTACCTCAGTTAAGCTTAATATATATAAATATATTGAAATATTTTTTCAACGAAATCATAAAAATTAAATTTTATATGCTATTTTTGACTTTTTTGGAAGATTAGGTTACCATTAGTATGATATTTTCTCACCATTTGTTTCCTTGTAAATAACCCCATTTACGACGCACGTTTTTTCATAAATTTCAATATTATGACAACAAATTTTTAATAAATTTTTTAAATATTGTTAAGCTAATCTTTTCAATAATCTCAAATCAAATTTAGAATAAACAGTTTCAGTTCACAAATACATAAAATTTAATGCATTGTAAAGGATGCCCACATAAATCGTAAGGCATTGAACTAAATAAAAGACATCATTATTTGCAATCTATTGTTTCTCTCGTAAATTATCCAACATTCTCGTACCGGAGAAACTAATGACCCACCTTGTACTTCTTGAAGCGTACATAGTACGCCGGGTATTTGATGGTATGATAATAAGGATTGCCTAGAAACCTTGTTTTTTTTTTAACTAAATATGATTGAATCACCCACTAGAAGTGGAATCGAACAACGTACATACACAACAAATCGAGTCAAATTTCACCGATGAGAGAATTTTGATAGCAGTTGCGAATAATTGAACATTATCGAGTTGCCAATGCACTTATGGGAATTATTTGTATGATTGAGGGAATACGCGGAAATAACAAAGAAAACGAAATTGAGAAGGAAGAGATTTATTTATGATTGTATTTCCATATTCAAGCACTAAAATTTTACAAACATATCATAACAACGCAATAGAGTCACTTACCATTTCGTAGAGTATGATTTTTTGTATATAACCTAAGTGTCATAAAATCTTACATATCTACATACATATGTATGCAGATAAGTCAATAGTCTAGACATGAATGTGTGATGTATATATAACATATGCTACCAGATTGAGTAGCAGCATGCGGAAAATAAATTGGAAGCAGCTGGTAAATTGAACTTCTTTGTGGCTGCCACGTCTCAATCATCTAGTATTCGATTTTGCGTACACAAGCACGGATTTTAGGCAAATGCCTACTAAATAATTTACCAAATTTATTGAATTTGGCATTGAGAAAATATTTGCATATTTTAAATATTAAAAAGCGAGGTGTTTGTATATTTTGTGTTTATTTTATATATCGTGAACAAGTTGTCGCCCAACATGTGATCGAAATAAGTGGGTATCTATGTATCTAAATATAAGGAATCAAATTTATGTGCCATTGCACTCAGAAAAATAATCCTTGTCGCTAGAAGAAAATAACTTAATTCTAAGAAAAAATTTTCTTGAAGTGGCTCCAAAGACATGATTGTCTTAAAATGAGTGAACGATTTGACTCCGTTTGAGGAAGACACATTTCGTTAATTTGCATTACAATTTTCTTTGTTCTAAGGAAAAATTTACCTGTCTGGAGAATTTTCTCTTTTATTAAAATTGAGGAAATTGACAGTTTGTTTTATTTGTATTAAGGAGATGAAAATTTAAAGTTTTTTTTTTTTGTAAAAAGAAACGAAACATTTGAATTTCCAATTTATTTATATTTTGGCCGACTTAAGTATATGCAAATTTTTATTATTTTAAAATGCTATGCTTATGTTTTAATCAAAATAAAGGGTGGTTTTTTTTAGACTGATGCAACTTTAAATTGAAATAAAACACATAAAAAAGAAGTATGATGCCAAATTTTTTTTATATGAAAGATAGTTATGTTCATGACATTTAATATTTAAAAACGATTTTAGACATATGTTTGCCACGACTAGTTTTGGTAAATCGGATGCGATCAGTCTAATTTTGAACCTCTTTTTGGAGCAACTGTGGTCGTATTTCGATAATACCACGAGTTATGTTGGCTTCCAAAGCTTCAATTGTTGCTGGTTTATCAGCGTAAACCAGAGACTTTACATAACCCCAAAGAAAATAATTGTATTTATTTATTTATTTATTTATTTATTTATTTATTTATTTAGTCTACAGAAAGATATTTCTACAGACAACTTATTGATTAATTTGTAAATACATATATGTTTGGAGTTAAAAAATGTATAATCTTTATAATGGCTGACATCGAATATAAGTGTGCAACCAGTGGAGACACCAGTAGGGACGTCGGTGGTATACTTTTGGATAAGCAAGTATGTACGCCAGAAGGGACGCCAACAGAACGCCAGAAAGGACGCCAATATGAACTCAAGTACGGACGTCAGTAGGGACTAAAGTTTGGGTGTATATTCTTTTACATTATTTATAAAATTCATTTAAAAGCATTTTAAATTTATATTTAGAAGAACCAAAATCAATGGCCAGAGTATTTGAAAGCAAATTGAACTCTTTTAATGAACGAAGTAAAGGAGCGTGAGAGGCATAAATAGTTCGGACTCTTTCTAAGAAGAAAGGGTCATGATTTCGAAGACTTCTTTGCGGAATGTGAAAATAAATTCGTTCGAGAAGGAACGGAGAATCAATCTCACCACTTAAGATGTCAAACACGAAGGAGAGTGAGAGAATATTCCTCCTAATATGTAAGGATTTGAGGTTAATTAACAGACATCTAGCATTGTACGGAGGTATTGTAAAAAATGGTAAATTTTAAAAAAATTTTCTGAATACGTTCAAGTCTTTTAATGTAACAGTCGTGATACGGTCTCCATATGAATACAGCATATTCCAGCTTGGAGCGAACAAGCGAAGTATATAACAACTTTAGAGTGTAAGGATCTGTGAAATCTGTACAAAATCGGCGAAGGAAGGCAAGCATTGAGTAAGCCTTAGCGATAGTGCAGTTTATGTTAAGGAGTCTGAGGGCCTCGAAATTGTAGTAAAAATTTTCAAGTCATCCGCATAAAGAAGAAAATTAGAGTTAACGAAGCAATCAGATATATCATTTATAAACAATACAAAGAACAAAGGGCCCAAGATACTACCTTGGGGAACCCCAGACGAGGCAATAAAAGGATAGGAGGGAACGTTAACAACAACAACTACACAATAACGAAGGGAAAGGTAAGACTCCACCCAAGACAGGAACACAGAATGAAAGCCAATACTAGCTAATTTGGAAATTAAAATTGAGTGGTTGACCTTGTCAAATGCTTTGGAAAAGTCAGTATATACCACATCAACCTGGAGACGATCATAAAAGGCGGACATACAACATTCTCCATCCAATGGGGTTAAGTCGCATGATCTTGGAGACCAATTCACTGTACAATTTTTTGACACCACGTTATCGCCAAATAGCTCTCTCAACAAATCGATAGTTCGAGTGGCAGTATGAGGCGTGGCATCGTCTTGTTGGAACCAAAATTCTTGCAGGTCGATGTTATGCGAATTTGGAGACAAATAATCAGTAATCATTGATCCGTTAAGATCACCATTGATAGTAACATTCGCTCCGGCCTCATTTTTAAAGAAATAAGAACCGATAATGCCTCCAGCACGTAAATCACACAATACGGTGCATTTTTTACAATGTAATGGTGTCTCGGCAATTTTGTTTGTTCACATATCCGTTTAACCAAAAATGAGTTTCATCACTAAACACCATTTTTCGATAAAACAATGGATCAATTTCCAACTGATTCAGGCACCATTCAGCAAACAAACACTTGTTATGCGGCTTGAGTTCTTGAACCAGTTTGATATTGTATAGGTGTAGGTGTATACCAAGATCTTTGCGCAAAATTTTCCATGTTGTGGATGGACAAAGTCCAACTTGTTGAGCACGACGGCGAATAGACAAATTCGGATCTTCTCCAACACTATCACTTACATCACCAATAGTTTCTTCTGAACGTACAGTTCTTTGTCTTGTCGTTGGTTTTTCATCGAGTAGAGTAAATGTTGCTCGAAATTTATCAGCAGTTCGACGAATAAGCTGCTCTGATGCTTTGTTATAAGTTTGGCGAACAGAACACTGATTTTTAAAGAAAATTTCAACAATTTATAAACATTGTTCCGACGTCATTATTTTCGTGATGATTTGTCAATGCTTACTGAACAGAAATGTCAAATCGAAATGACATTTACTAGCTGTCAAGTGACAGCTATCTCTATCGAAAATTCTATCAGTCTGATCAAAATTCAAAATGATTTAAGAAAATTTTGAATAATATTAAGTTAATTTACCTCCCCGAATTAATGACACAATATTTTGAGCAAGGAAAAACTTCTCATTATGAGTTAATTTTCCCATTAAATACTAAGCAAAAAACACTAACTCTAAAATAATGAAATTGATTTCTTGTTTTAAGTCAATCCTTTTTTTTTTTTTTGAGTGCATAAAGTAATCCTAAGTGTATTTCTCTCATTTCACATTCCCCCTCAACTTTGCAGTATTTAGCTGTTATAACACAATTTCCTCAAGTACTATAAATTTAGCTGCATACATATTTGATGAGGCTTTTGAATAAAAAAGAAATTGGAAGCATGAATAAAGCCGCCGCAGGTGATTTCCTGTTTCATTAGTTCTATGAAATAGATACTTTCATAAATGAATTCATATATAAGTAAGTTTGTGTTTATGTGTGTTATGTACACATGTTTGCAAATATAGCTTTTCTCATGCTCTCTATTGTTGTGTTTGTACAATTTTTGAAATCCCAAAGTCACTCATTCTTTTGAATGAGGGTAATAATACCAACTGTTGACAGGATAAGCTTCTTTCCGATGTTTTATTTGCATACAAAAAAAATCAAAAGTGCTTAGGGGTACTTTCAAAATCTGAGTGCCAACTTAAGAAAAGCAATGAAGGAATTTATTAAAATGCGCATAAAAATAAAATTCAACATCTTTTCTCAAATTACTAGAAAATACAAAATATTTTTTTTCATTCATTTTTGATCTGCTGTTTTTTTCTTCAGTGTTTTTTTTCATTCTCTGAGAACGGTTTATCTCCAAACCAAGCTTGACAAGGAATGATGAAGAATCGTTCGAATATAAATCATATTACTTATAGCACAGGATTTCATTTCCCAATACTGTTTCCACAGCAGCCACATTTATTTATGGGAGGCCACTGATCACAAACAATTAACTTTTCTGATGCCACCGGATGCCACCGGATGCCACCGGATGCCACCGGATGCCACTACCCTACCGATTCCAGATATAGCAAATGAAAGGTAACACATTTCAGATTCGATTAAAAGAAATTTATATATGTTTATAGCCCCAGACCAATCATGGTATTTTTGTGAAAGAGGACACGGTTCAAATGATGTTTCCTGAAAAATCTTAGGACCCAAGGCTCAGTTTTTTTCTATTTATTTCCACTTAAAATTGAAGGGGTTGCAATGGTTAATTGCACCACAAGTACAAAAACTTGAAGAGTTACAGCTTTGATGCCTAAGGAAATTTTGTTCTTTATGAAAAACTAAATATTTCATATCTACAATTTAACCCACCACGATTTCTCATTTCACCATTATTTTCATATTATTTTGGAAGTCTTTAAAAAGTGGTGACAAATATTTTACTAAGCGCTGCTACTTTTTGTGTAAATTCGATTACAAAGTTGAAAATATGGCGGTAGAAGAAATAAGAAGGAATTGTGGCAGTTCATAGATCAGATAACTTTTTATAATTAACAAGATTTTAATAAACACCAAAGCTCTAATTCTAAAAGGTATTGTACTTGTGATGCAAATACCCCATTGCGATTCACTAAACTTTAAGTGGAAATAAAAAAAGAACTTAGCTATTGCTGGACTATAAGTTTCTGTAGCAAAAGTGATTTGTACGTTGTTCTCGTGCCAAAAAGTGTTATGTTTACTCTGCTGCAAAATTATTGTTGTACTGTATAATTACAACAACGACAAAAATTTAAGGTTGTAGAAGAAAAAATAAATAAAACCAACTATGTAAAATTTTTCTTATCAACAATAAAGAGATGTGGAGATCTGCGAAATAGCACCAAAAATTTCAACCGCTTTAACTTTTGTTGCCTTTTTCCCAATACCTTCCTACTAAAAACTAGCATTGAACTGAAAAATTATTTTTGATATACATAATTATAGTAGGCCGAAAGATTAATATATCCTAACTATTTTCTTCATATTTTATTGTGGATATTAAACCAAGAATGATAGAATACAAGATTGCGCCTTCCCGTGACACTGGCATATTCCGTAGTATGTAAACAATGAAAGAATAAACGCAGAAAGAAGAATGAGAAAAAATGACAGTTCTCAGTTCAAATGAATGAAATGAGCCAAAAAAGCTGCACTTTGCACTTTTACCATAACCACTGCTACAATTATACACCCGACACTTCATGTTAATAGTTTTTGTTTTATTTTTAATCAAAAAAATCAAATTATCAGAAAATATTAGCAAAAACGATATTTCAGCGCGATATTCAAATTGAAATTTGAATTTTCTATGTCGCTTATTTGTAAACAAACCTTCATAACGAAAATACGAGAACTGTCAAATTCGGCAAAACCAAAGTAGCGGTACTTCTAAAGGCGTCACCTTCAGTATTCAGTACACCGTGATATTAAACTACAAAAATTAAAGTTTAGAACTGTGTATAAAATTCAACAAATTAAAAAAAAACTATAAATTTTTTTAAAATATTTATTAAAATTTTTTTTTTAAATTTGTATTAAAATTTTTTTTTTAAATTTTTATTAAAAAATTTTAAGAAATTTTTGCCTGGGTGTTTTGAAGTGTATTCATGTTCATTTTAATAAAATGTGTTTTAAGCAGGGACCGAAAATAATCGCTATTAAATAGGAATATTTCCTTCAAAACTCGAATATATTTTTAATTTTGTGATCAACTTTGAATAATATATTGTTTTAGTTATTCGATCCAAAATAATCTTTATTCGTAGATTTAAATTTTTCTTGATATTTTAGAATTTTTATTTTTTTTCAAGCAGAAAATACAAATCGTTTTTTTTTTGTTGTTGCATTTTTTCAGACCGAAAAGTTTTTAACCCAAAAACAACGATTGGTTTTGATCGAAAAAATCATTATCCGGGTTCCAACCTCGCACCGGGCAAGCAACATAAAAAATTATAAAGCTGTATATTTCTGCGATGAAAAAAATTCTCACAAAAATATTTTTGATTCGGAGTCGGCATAAATTTGTAGGTCCACCATTTTGTGGTACAGCATCAAGGCGTATCCCCAAAATTTTAGCAGAAGTTCAGCCTTACATTATATCGTATAATATTCCAAATAATTATTTGCAGGACAATTCCACTGGGGGTCTGCTCGGACAAAATTTGTATACAAAGCCGCATGACTACCACTCACAGCCCTTTGTAGCATACATATATTAGACGAAAGAAACAAAACACAAAATGTAGTTTATATTTCCCTTTGTAACAAACGTACAATACATTTTTACTGAAAAATAGTCTGACATTATTAAATGAACCGCCTTCGTCACATTTTATCAATGCCAATCAAATTATTTAACTTTCGGCATGCCACTAGGTCAAAAAACTTAATATTTCGTAACAAAGCTTTATTAAAAAAAAAAAACGAAAGATATCTGTGCCAAAATTCTGCTACGCTACAAGTAAAAAACTATAAATAGTTTTAGCATGAAATCATTTATATTTTAAATTTTTAACAAACACATCGATTTACCACAATTGCATGCAACGCTATTGAAGTGCTTTAATCTTGTCGCATCTACCACAAAATCCAACCATTAAATGCAATCGATATACAGAAAATATTATTCAACCAACAAAACATTCGAAATTCTACATGCTTTAAACCACAACAGAAAGTGCAGGATTACATTTTTTTTTTCTTTCGTACAAACAACACGACAGCACTCGCTCATTCAAATCCAAATCCAAATCCACAAATGTTTGTTTGTGCTTTATATGTGTGAATGTGTGTGTGTAAATATTTAGCTACCTTCAAGTTAGAGCGCCTCTGCTTGATTTGTTGTCAAAGGTCGTGGCGCAACGCTGTAACCTAATACGTAAATTGAGGCAAAAAAAAAAACCAACAAAAATCTCAATCTACCACATGCTTTGATGCTACGTCGCCAATTCGCTTTTGGCAGAGAGTCAAATTCGTGACGCAATTCTCTCTTCGGATTCTATTTAGCTGAATAGAGAGCAGTTATGTTAGTCTCTTGGAAAGTTATGTTATGTAGTATTGCCAGTCGAAAATTTCCTCTATACTGTTTGACTATGTTGCGTCACTCCTTTCGTCTGAGAAACGAATGCTACGAATATTATTTTGATTCTGCTTTCTGTAGCGGTAGAAGCTGCACTGCTTCACGGGCAGCGCTTAGTTATTACAGGTCAATGTGGATACTAAGATTTTTTTAACTTCTAATATTTTTGCGCAACTCTAGGTGCCAGCGGTAGATAGAAACTAATATTCTAATGTAGGTTTACCACTCTGTATGAGTATAGATTTTATAGCAGTAAGTTTATCAAGGTATTCTCTAAATAAAATTTTAGTGTAAATAGATTGATTTGTAGCAAAACAAAAGCAGGAAATATATTTCAAGAACATCTGGGAAAGAAAAATGAATGAATATATGACCAAAGTTTGGTTTTTAATAAAAAGCAAATGTACGAAAACTTTTTTAAACATTTGCCTTGTTTGAGCGTTTTCTTTTTAAAGTAAAACTTCTTTAGGGACGTGAGAGTGAGTTTTTTCATTACGTAATGCAAGTCGCGTCGCTACCGCGTAACAATGGTCGCGTCTACTGCTTCTACTACTACGCTTATTTTTGATAGTTTGTAGTACTATGTTATTAGCGGTACTATTAATTACTGCTACTATTTTTATTATTGCTACTATCAATTACTACAACAATTTCGACTTTATTTTACTTATGCTACTACTATTTTCACTAGTTTCTTATAACTAGTTTCCACTAATGCTACTACTAATCACTTCTAATCTTTTTTTTTTACAAATTTCTACTACTATTTTTACTAATGCCTTTTCTAATTACTAATATCATTTTCACTAATTTTTGCTACTTTTTTTTACTACAATTTGCCGTACTATTTTTACCTACACCCTTACTAATTAGTAGTGCTACTAGTTTCACTAAATTCTACTACTATTATATAAGCTCTTGCTAGTTACTACTTTTATTTTATTATTTTGTTCTATTTTTACATAGGCTACTGCTAACTACTACTACTTATTTCACTAATTACTACTTAAATTTCGAAAACTACTTTTTTACTACTACTAGTATTTAAACTAACATCTACTACTATTTTTACATAGCCTTTTACTTATTACTACTACTACTTTCACTAATTTCTGTTATTACTTTTACTAATGCTTCCTACTTCTATTATTTCTGCTACTCATGGTTTTTTTTATTAATGCTACTACAACAACTACTATTATTTGTACTTATGGTACTACTAATTACTGCAACTATTTTCACTAATTTTTATTCTTTTATCTCACTACTAATTATGACTACTATTTTCTATTAAATTCTGCTACTAATTACCAAACCTCTTTTCACATGAGTTACAGTTAATTACTACTACTAATTACCAAACCTTTTAAATTACTTAATTTTACTACTAATAACTACTAACATTTTTACTAATTTCTACTATTTTTTTTTGCTACTGCTAATTATTACTACTTTTTTTTACTATTGCTCCTTCTAAGTACTACTAGCCACTGCATGTTATTACAGAGTACAAATAATGGTTTATTATGTCAAAAGATTTTACGAGAATATATACGCTCAAAATCAAGTAAGCGCGATGTTTTGAAAAGTGCATCTCTCTTCATTTAGTTTCGATAAATTATTTATAAAAAATTTTTCCACTCTATAACAGAAATCATGCAAATAAATTAATTAATACTAGTACAAAAAAAAACAAAGGAATGAAAAAATTTTCACTGAACTATCAACCAAATATAGCAATCAAAACTTGAAGAATTGTTTCATATTTGAAGTACAAAACCAATACAATTTTCATTGATTTTTTCCTTTTTTTTTGGTAAGACTCTCCGTAGTTTCATTCATATAACATATGAAGTGATGGTATTTTTTAAAGCGAAGAATTTATTGTTTCAGCATGGAACTTTAAGTTTTAAACAATGCCACACATATGCATGCATGCATAGTTATACAGCTAATAATATACTCAGAGTTTTCTTACCACAATGTTACTCCAGTGCGAATACGCAACTTCATTAGGAGAAGAGGAGTTGTTGTAGAGAACGAACTTTGCCTTAATATTTGCGAATTTTTAGTAACTAAACAAATTTTTTAAAGTTTTATTTTTAATATACATACTTCTCTTTGCAAGAAAGATAAAGAGTCTTTCGGTAGCGATATAATATGCAGCTGATGCTTAAATAAAGTATTCATTACCTAAGGAATTGGAGACTTTTTTGACGAATTTCTGCTGCAAAGAAATTGTACCAATTTCTGATCAAAAAAAAAATTACTTTAAAAGATTTGTCTGCTCCTCCATCGAGTGAGGAACGGTGAGGAATAGTTCACTGCTGCTTCTCAGGTTTATACCGTTATATGGAATTGGTTGCAAGGTGGAATTGGCGATAGGCTACTAGTTTTATATCAAGCATTAAAACTAACAGTTTTGTACTGCTATTTTTACAAACATAAACGTCTTTATGTAATGAACATTCTTTAAGCTTTTTTTACCTTTTCTTAGCAACACAATAAAAGTCTAGAATTTTAAAAATAATTCGATTTATTACTATAAACCTTGAAAAGTAGCCCTTAAATCGATGTTCGGTCGTTCTTTAGAGACTAGAATAATTGCACTACATATTCTGCATACTATCGGAAAATGAATTTTATGATAGAGAAATGCAACTATTTCTAGTAACAGAAATTTTGACGGAAATGGTAACGAAATTTTTCATATGTCATGGGACACCTTTCCCACTTTTGTGTAGCAATTTATGCGACACCAACTGCGAAAAATTTGTTCATTGCACAACTAGAACTTTTTATTTACGTGTAAGTTAAAATTTACTTGCCATATCATTGAAACCTATCAACGAAATTCTGAAGTAATAAGTATGCACATAATTTTTATCATAAAACGCTTATGTAAATTACGAATATATATGTATGTATAGGAAATCATTATAAAACGAGTATATTGTCCGACGTGAAGAATACAAAGATCTTGGGTTTTATGAAAAAAAATGTTCCTTTATACCACTAAGTATAAAATGGCTAATAAGCAATTAGGGAGGGAATATCTTTACTCTGTGACAGAGAAGAAATATTTTCACCGATACATTTCTGAAGTCGTGGTTCTAATGAACTGAAAACGCAATTGACCTTCAAAATCTGGACTTAAGGACGAAAACCCCGCTTTCATTCAAAATAATATATTTTTTTTTTGTTTACGACTACTACTACTACTATTAGGTACTACTACTATTTTTTATTAATACTACTTCTAATTACTACTACCACTTGAACTAACTTCTGCTTTTATCTTGGTAATGCTAATACTAATTACCATTACAATTTTTACTAGTTTTCAATACTATTTTTACTATTTTTACTACTAATTACTATTTTTTATTAATTCTTACTACAAATTTTATTAGTGCTACTACTGTTTTAACTATTTCTACTATTAACTGAATAATGACACTACTAATTACCACTACTATTTTTACAAATTTCGCTTCCATATTTACTAATACTACATCTAATTAAACTACTCCTTTTACTAATTCTACCCCTAATAATAGTTATTTGCTTACTTACTTAATTTCCCCTAGAACCGCTAAAGCAATTTTGGCTAAACTTCTCCCACAATTTGCGGCTTGCGTCCGTCAGCGCCAGCGCCCTTATGGTTTTTTAGCCACGCTATTTCCATTCGAGTTTCGTCCAGGTCGGATAACAGTACATCAACTCTGTTTTTTATTGATTAGAGGTTCGGGTTCATCATCGTCAATGTTTTTCGCGCCACTACCATTTAGAAGCGTGAAGATATGAACTCTCCACATTTTGAGTGTATTCTGAATGTCGGTCATCAGGTCGCCGATATCATTTCTATAGCAAATTTCCCCGGGGTTGAAATCTTCATTAAGCCGCCATACCTCCTGATAGAATTTTTGGACGCTTTTCTATCGGCTAGCATCTCAAGCTGCTCGCTCTGGCGCATATCGGCCTCTCACTTCTTTTTCCACGGCGGCGCGTCAAAACTAATACATAACCTCTTCAGCGGCGCTACGTAATAAGCAACAAATTTTGAACATTGCTCTCAGAGAGCAGAAGTGCAAGTCGAGTGGAGAAACGGTGGGTAATCTGTTGTGATTGCAGCTATTAGACGTCACTGCCGGCTGAGAAGTCATCTGCACAAGCTCGGAAGGTTATCGAATGAATACTTTCGCTTCTGCGACTCGGCGCTGGAGACCTTGACGCACCAATTTTTTGAGTGCGACGATATATCGTGAAGACGACAGAGGTATCTTGGCTCACACAGCCCAGAAAGGAACTCGTACGCTCACTGTCACCAACCAACATCTCAGACTTCCTAAGAGAGTTGGGGCAGAGGCCACAATGGATCTTAAAGGTCGAAGTGGAAATCTCTATATTTACATCTATCCGCCCATCGATCTATTGGACGTCGAGCTTTCCTTGTGTTACTGAACGCGCGCTTTCTGCTGCATAGAGGCGCGTACGAATCATGGAAGCATACCTTCCCTCTACCATAACATAATCAATTTCGTTTCGTGTTTTTTCATCAGCAGTTAGCCATGTAGCTTGAGTTATCTTTTTATGCCTGAACCTCGTACTACATACTGCCCTGTTTTGGGCCACGGCGAAGTCGATCAGCCGCATTTCGTTAGCAGATATTTCGTCGTTAAGGCTGAATTTACTGACTGTGCGACCAAATCCGCCCAGCGCACCAAGTTCTAATTCAAAATTCACCACCAATGGGAAGCTATTCCGCCATTTTTCAGGCGGAGATTAATACAACAGAGATTTAGGGCAAATAGTTTCTTAGAAGAGGTTCAACTTTTAAACTCATCTGCATTATGCCGGACAAGAAAACTGTCTCAAAAATTCTAAATAATTATCTCAACACTCTCGTTGTTAAAAACCACGAAACTAATGGTTCATAATGATAATGAATAAGCAGACAAAGCTAGCTTTATGTGACATACTGACAATAAGTATTACCGGGACCCTTCTGTATCTAGCCACGGGCTATGGAGCTATCACTGTCATACCTTTCATATCTTATTCGTCAAATTCATTCAACGGAAAGCAGTGACATATCGCAGATGCTATCTTGCTGTATTTAAAAATTATCGCCATATATGTATGTACATACCTGCCGCCAGCAGTAACAACAACAACTTTGCTTTGGTGTGCTAGAAACCTAATGTGAAAATAATACTCTCCTTAGGAAATGTTTGCGTAGCTTTTGGCGCGCATAAATAACAAGGGACGTATTTACTATGTCTATGTGCACAACGTGCATGCAAACTGTTTTTTTTATTTTACTTAGTATACAGTAATATATGAATTTAGCTAAACATACTTGATGTACGTCTACATATATGTGCGTATGTATGTGTGTAAATATGTCAGAAAATATATGGGCCATAAGTATGTTAAAATGGCAGCGAAAAATTAAGGCAACGACAATTGAAAATGTTACGACGCAATTATCGCGCCACCGTAAGGCAACAACAGCAACAACAACAAGAACAACAACAACTTAAATGATAATAATAATAACAATAATAATGTGTAATACATAGTACAAGCAACAGCAGTAATGAAAGCAGCCGTGAATGCACCACAGCCATCGTCGACATCGACGAGAACAACAACAACAACAACAACCAACGACATGCTACAACGGCATCAACATCCTCATTACATTATTGACAAGCGCAACACCAAGTTAAACCAGCGAACGGCAAGCAAGTGGCAGATACAATAAATACAAAAACAGCAACAACACCAACAACAACACATGTTGCTGCATAAATTATTCAGCATATGAGGCAGAAAAGCAGGCAGCCAAGGCTGTTGGCGAGCGAGGAGTACACACTACGTATAACTAAGGAAGGCCGAGACCGAATGACATTGATATATATTACGTAACTATTTACACTCTGCGGCAAAACTTTAAACCCAGCACATAAATTGTTGTAATTGACACATATTAAGAAATATAGAACAACACCATCTCGATCATGATGTAGCTAAAATTTTGTTGCGAGGTGGCAGTATGCGAAAATGTGAAAACGTGCTGTTGCAAAACTATAAATCCAAATTTTTAAAATCGTTTCTCTAAGTAAGCAGTGAATGAAATATCAAACTTTAAATAAATTTCAAATTTTCGATCAATAGCAAACGGCCAATCATGCTGCAAGAATGAACAATTGACTGCCTTAGAAAAACCGTGTGATCTCTTTTCTAATTTTGAATGGAATTGTTTTTGAACAGTTATATTAAAGTTAACAAAATACAGAGTAGATAACACAGCTTTAATAATCAAAGTTTGATTTGCTTTTATTCGCTGGCGTTCGGCGTTCGTTTTTCTGATTGAATGAAATCGTAAGTCACAATTTCTTATTTATAATATTAGTCGTATGCAAAAATGAAAGAATGTATTGACACGTATGTACATATGTTTGTATATGGTGACTGCAGTATTTACTTTGTGTAATTTTATATATTTTCCTACTTCTATTTACTAACTCTGTCCAGCAAGTCTTCATTTATTTTACAAAAACCTTGATCTCAAACACAACTGCAGATTTTAATTCGTTTGTGTTGTGTTCCTGTTCAAGCTCAGCAACACCCGATTGTGACTGTGTCATTCCGTCCCAGGTTCGGGTAAATTACAATACATCAAAATTTATAGAAGATGCTTTCTTCTAAAAGCGGTCGCTTCTCGGTATGGAATCGTAAACCACCGAGTGTAATTCTGAAATGAGAAAATTTCCCTTAGTTTCCCTGGTGGATCAAGGTTTTCGGAATTGAAATGGGTTGGTGTTCTTGACTTCGATTCCGACAAAAATGTTTCGGTTTTCGGAAAAGTAATTGGCAAACTAAAGCCAAATATGGATATAAGTATGTTGGTTGACAGTCAGTCACACCTTTTGTATTCAAAAGTTCATATTATTGTGAAGATTTATAAATTTTTATTTCTTCTAATCTGCATTCAATTAGATAAGCCTGTATCAGACAATTTATATTTAAAAAATACTTAGATAAACGCAGATAGGGAAATCATCGACTGGAAACTGACCTGTTCTTGGATTTCACTCCAGCCCATGCGCAGTGTTCATCGAAAAGTTCAGTATTGCCATGCATCAGAAATAATATTCGAACTCAAACTTTTATGTTCGTGGCATTTATTATTCGTTTCATATTCGTTCGAGCCTTAGTAAATGTTTGAAAAACTTCATAAAAATACATTGGTGCTGTTAAATTATTGCGTTTTGCGGAAATATGTTATTTGAATTTTATTTTTTGTACAGGCAACCCCTACGATAACACCATTGTAAAAATACTTCATTAATTAATGCAAAACCAAGGAAATTATAGGGTAAACTTGCTTAGAGTCCAGCTTTCGTTCTAGGGCCACGCTTAATCTCAGTTAATGGTTATGGTTTTTGTTGTTTTGAATGCGCAACATAGTTTCACGTCACAGTACACCCAAACAGCGAACTATTGCTCCAGTTGAATGCCGGAAGCATTCTCAAAATTGCGACAAAAGTTGGAAAATCTTCCGGTCTAGATTCTAGCTAATTCTTTTTTTTTTAATAAAAGTGTATATAGAGTAAAAGAAAAAGCACGAGTGAGGAAAAAAAGCTAAGTGATCGCAAGCAGCTAGCAACTCCACTAAAAGTTGCCGCCAGTTAATGCCGTTTTGCACAACTTCAGTGCGACAACAGACGGTCTGGAGCAGAGTGTCAAACAGTAGCGAAAATTTGGGGTTTGATAAAATAAATGCAGTGGCCGGCTTTTACCACGTAATAAAGTTGCTCAGGTGGAGTTTGTTGCAAACAACCTGCATATAAATTGGAGTATGGCATGTAATTTGATGTACACATTCTGACATAAATGTTGTGACGCGTTATATTTTCGAATGAAAAAAAAATTAATTGAACTGTCCAAATGGATTAAATGTGCAATGGCATGGTCTTGGAAAAGGCATTGCGAGTTTTCTTATATCGAAAACCTCTCTGGAGTTATAGTTTCGCTCCAACAAAATTAAAAGCAGCGATTATGAAGCCGTACTGCTAAATGGGGTGAAGCCTTTCCTTAATAAAAATATTGGCATATTTGAACATTCCAGCAGGATAATGCAGCTATCCACATCAACGAAAGGAAAATGTCTGCAAGAAACCCTAATTCCGACTCTAGAGTGGTCAGCTTGCTTGCCTGTCTTTGCACCGTTGAGAATTTGCTTAAAATTTAGTGTCTAAGTATTGGCAAACGAATTTTGAGTTGACTAGCTCAGTGTGTAGCGTGTACGCGCTTTATTCGGTGGGTGCCGAGTTCCAATCAAGACAGGGGCAAGTAACATCAAAGGTTATATAAAAGTTTCGTTTAATAGTGGCCGCCCCTCGGCAGGCAATGACAAACCTCTGAATGTATTTCTGCCATGAAAAAACTTATAATAAAAATTATATTCGCCGTTCGGAGTCGGCGTAAAACTGTAGGTTTCTCAATTTTGTGTTACAACATCAAGACGCACACCACAAATTGTAGGAAAACTTCTTCCAAAATTAGGAAGCAAATGAAGCACAAAAAAAATTACCAACAGTTCAATTTTTAGTTTTGTCAGTCAGTTCCTTAGAAAAAATATTTTAAAAATTTGGATTTATAGTATTGCAATAAGAGATTTTCAAATATTGCCACCACATATCAAAAGCAAAGCGGTTAGAGTTTATTCTACGTCGTGATCGAGACAATGTTGCCATCACACAAGATTTATCGCACAAAATCTTTAAATTTTTTTCCATATGCATTCAGTTACATCAATTTTTTACTATATTTATAGTTATGCAACAGAGTGTATGCACTAAATATGTACTGGCACTGCACGTATAATATAATAACAAAGTTTACAATGATTTACAAGAACAAAAACCGAGAGAAGTAAAATATAGAAACGTTTGAGTTACAGAACCGCTCGGCTTACTTACTTCAGCTTTGTAGCAAAATAGCAGCAACGCTTTAAAGGAAGTTTACTTTACCTCCAGCTTGCCACGTGTGTTTGTAATATTCTGCTACTCTCAAAGTTTTGCTTGCCACTGTTGTCAGCGATTAAACACGTTGTTGTTGCATATTTCCATTGTAAGCTGTACAGATTTCAGTTGTCTGCTCTGCATAATCCAAGATTCGAGTTATCGTTGTGATCAGGTTGAAAGTGTTGACTAGCTGTAGGGCCGATGTTGCCCGCAGGATTTCTCTCGACTAGCGAACTAAAGTGCTGAGCAAGCTCTGCAGTATTTGTTGACCAGTAGGCGTGACCTACGATGCAATGGATGCATTGCAGGGAAAGGTTAGGTTAGATTAGGTTGATGTGGTAGTCCCTGCATATCAAAACGAAGTCCCGCAAGCTGCCGATTTCCGCCCCTGAGAGCTCTTTCGGGGTCTTATTGAAGTAAGAGCCAAGGTACCTGAACCTCAGCCTCGTATAGGCCGGGTAGCTGAGTAGAAAATGAAAGCATGAACACCGATCGATCAGTGTCCGGTTAGAACTCCAACGAGAATCGAGAATGGTCACTTTGTTGGGAACCGGAACTCCTTCGAATACCTATGATCCACCACCGGCTAGACGGTCTTTCAAATTCTGCATGTCATGGTAATCGCCCGGCGTTCACTGAGCCAGAATCCATTTGCTTAATAGAAGTCCGTAAGCTCGTAAAAAGAGCAGGAACCCTCTCTCTACTTGCAGTAAAGGCTTCAAGGGTGCTTAGTGGAGCGAGCTCATCAGCCATGCAGTTTTCAACAATGGCGCTATGGCCCGGCACCCAATCACACAGACGTTTTCCCGTCTAAAGAGCAATGCGTTGATGAGTAGCCAACCGGCTGCTTCCTTGATTGCGGTCGCCTCTGCCTAAAACACACTACAGTAGTCCGGAAGCCTAAATTTCTGGCTAAGGGAGAGCTCTTTGCATAAGACATCCCTGCCAACTTTTCCTTCCAGCTTCGATCAGTCCGTGGAGAAGTTCACCGGCCCTTTTCCCCAAATGCCATTCTCTTCCCATTCTTCCTTTAGAGGCATGCGCGTGTGGTAGTACATATCTATTTGGAGCAGGCAGCGATCCGTTTCTTGAGAGTCGAAAGTCGAAGCTAGCAAGTTTAGAACGCTCATAGACTGACCTTGTTAGAGCAACCTCATTGGTAACATCCAGAGGCAACACGTGTTGCATAACGTTGAGCGCAAGAGTGGGTGCCGTCCAAAGCGTTAGTATTGTTTCGTAAAGTCAGTGATTTACTTTGGGAGAGAGGAATATCCTTTCCAGTAGGACCTCGGCGAGGCCATACATTAACCGATGTCTTTTTCACTCTTTTCCTGTCAAAAATCAGGCCGCAGTGTCTAACCCGGTCAGAAGGCACAAGTGGGGCACCGGCGATGAAGAGAGGTCAGGCTTCAGGCACTCTATAACTTCTAGTCAACAAGACCAGCACTTGACGATCATGTTTAGGTATCCCTGCGTGATGTCAAATAAATTGTCGAAGAACTTTCATCTGGCAATAAGGCCCACATCATCTGCATAGACAAGAACCCTGCAAGCTCACCCTCCAAATCTTTCAGGATGCCGTTGATTACAGCGACCCAAAGGAGCAGTGAGAGAACTAAATTTTTCGGAGTTCACTTACTCACTTTTGGATATAGTCCGCGAGGTGCTAGTAAATTTTGCCACTTCAAGTCTTAGTTAGAAATTTTAATAAAAAATTAGAATCTCTTACAATGTTAAAAGATTTTATTTTACAACTACACGAAATAAGTTGAGAGGCACTGTATATAGAGCGCGACGACGAATAACTGTTACACAATTTTTTTGTCAAAAAAAAAGGTTAGCTTGGTATTTTTAAAAGTAAATAAATTATTTTTATTTTATCACTAACTTTTCTTATTCTCAATCATTAATTTTGAATCTTTCACCCTTGTCTTGTATTTCAATTCCAAATGTTTCGGAAAAGCAGAGCACGCGGCACGCAAAGCTTCGTCTGGAATTTTATCCCATATCTAATGTTGCCGTCATTTGAATTGCTCTATCTTCAAGGATAATATGTTCTTTATTTTGTCCAACATATAGCACCATATGCAGTATTCTGGAAGAGCGCAGTCATTCATCTGGCGAAATAAAATCGATAAAATTACTTCTCCACCAGCTCGGAAAAATTCTAGCCTTGTGAGTTGGAGCAGAATCGAGCTGGAATCAAAAACGTGCTTTGCCAAATAAGTTTATGGCCGTCATTTTCCATAAAAAGATAGGAAGCGTCGCTTTTTCTGAAATCGCCCCCATAACATAACGGAAGATACGTTTCGATAACTTTTAACTTCTTTTTTTATCAGTGCGGATATCAGCCATATATTTACCGTACACATGCATTAATTTTGTCTCCTGTCCTGCAATAAAAAAAGTTTTTCGTTAGAAATAAGAACTTCACAAACTACGTGTTGCTTTTTTTAAGCACTGATCTTAGAATTTTTTTAATAACGTTTTGTGTCTCTTGCTATTTTTCTTGCCGAAAGAGAATAATTTCGACGAATTCGCTCGCGTGGTTGCATATGTTGTCGGGCGGTTTTTGTTTTTTTGCAATTTTCAAGCTAACATTTTTTTGAATCGCGCAACAGTATGATGCACAAAAATTTTGTTAATTTTAAGATTCTTCAGTGACTTAAAAATTTAACTTAGCTTTACACGCAAAACGAAAATACCACCTAAAATGCTCTATAAATCAGAACGAAATTTAGCAGATTTCTCTGTGACTTTTTCCTAATAAAACAGGATATGTCTTTTAAATAAAATCAAGAATATAATCTGGAAACCTTAGATGAAAACTTTTCAATGTAATTAAGAAGGTGACCCGTAGAATTAAGATGGAAACCGTTTCAGCAAAATCTAGTAGATAGCCTATAAAACTAGGATGCAAACCTCTGCAATACAATTAGGATATGAATTTGATTTTCATTATAATGTCCACTTAATTTTAGTAAACCGAAGATCTTTTAAATTTGAAATTATTGTCACCTAAATTTTTAAAGTAGATTATTTTCTGAAAATAAATATCAATGTTTTTTTTTCAATTGCTTATTATTTAATTATACAAGCTTTACTTATAATTACAATAAGTTTATAAATATTTATATGCTATTACAACAGGTTTAACAAATTAACTTATAATATCAGAACAATTAAAATAAAACAAAAATTAAAATAAATCATTTTTCGCTAAACTTAGAGCAGTTTTTAGAACTGCGATTCGTAAATATCGAGAAAAAGTTGATATATGTTGGGATAACCCTATGCAAAAACTTGAACACACTGCATCAGGATAAATTTGGGTACCATTTTCAGCGGACACAAATCCATAGTAAATCTGATATTAAATCAAAGACTGGCTGTTGCTCCGTAAAATTTTAAGTTTTGGCATATTTTCAACTGAGATTGTGAATGTAGTAAAAATTTGAATTGACCGCTTTAATTTAATTTATAATAACTTTTACATGTTCTATTCAATTTAAAGACTTTTATACTTTACATTTTTTTAAATAAAATTTTCTTTCAATTACATATTTTTAATTATTTTTTTTACAAGTTCATTCACTAAAAACAATGCACAAAAACTTGCATGTAGACGCCAGGAACTCCAAAATTGCTATTAAAATTTACACAAGGGGTACACCAGCGTAAAGATGATGAACTTACCTTTGCAGCGATACCCAAAAAATTTTTGGTTTATTTGCTATTCTGGAGTTCTTTTTTGCAATGACTTCGAAAAGCCTTCAAAATAGAGGGTTTGTCTATAACTTGAAGATTTTTTTTGAAAAATAAATTCAATGCAAATTCAAAATTTGTCTAAAAAAAAAAACACTTTTTTAATTTAGCACTTTTTCCGTGTCAACTTTTTAGCTCTGTGCACATTTCTGATGAAATTTGATCACCTGTTTTAATTTGTCGTCCAGCCTCGTCATTTTTTTTACACTGAATGCTTATATTAATTAGTCAGGTTTCTGTTCACTGCAATGACATAACATAACAAAGCTAATGAAGTTTTTGAAAAAAGTAACTGTTACTCGTCGCCACAGTCTGCAGATGTGTGTAAGTAAATACGTATGTTAATGTCCATGTGACTTTGTTTATTACTAAGTAATGTAAATTTCATACTTCTCTACCACATCAGCCGCCCATCTTGTTTACTGAGTGCTTCCCACTTGCTTTCGTATAACTATAAATTCAGATTTGATAAGCGAGAGCACCGGTTTAACAAATTGACAACTCAGCCAAATTAGAGCCGGTTGTTCCACATTGTCACTAGGAAATTCGTACATTTCCGATTGATCGACCACACTACTTCTGCAACTGCCCGGTAATTTGCGAGAAAGAGAGAGAGAGAGTTGTATGCGTATGGATTACTTATATGTATCAAACTTACCGTACGGCCGGCAAAGCGATTATAATGACAGCCAAGTAAAGGACAACAACTCAATGGACCAAACATACCAGATTATTTATACCACCTGAAGCAACTTTAATTTTACTTACTTACTTGCTAACCGACTCACACAAACACACACACACACACACACACGTACGTCTCGGCATTAATTGCATAAGCAACATATATTTATATTAAATATGTAAACACCGAAATAATACAAAAGTGAAATATGCCAATGCTACAATATTTCACACATCCATACATATTTACTTATGTTAAGTAATCAGCTTTGAGCCAACGCCAGCTAAATAAGTACAGATAGCCAAGGCCCCGAAGCAGCTGGCAACAGTTACGTGAGTGAGTGGCTCAGCTTGGAGATAGGTAGGTAGGTAGGTAGGTGAGAATGTGGGATAACAGTTGAGCAGGAGATAACATTTTAATCCTGGTTTTTTGTGCCCTACGGCTTGAAGTGGTATTCTCGAGATAAATTAAATTTTTACTATTGGCAGGAAAATTCATATGTGTATTTATTGTAGGTGTATGTATGTATATGTAATGACATATGTTATATACAATGTAAGTATACGAAGGGGAAGTGTATTAATTATAGAAGCGCATTAAAAAAAAAGCGATAGGAAATGTTAAATTAAATAATATCGGTACTTACGTATATAAAAATCAAATAAAGTTGCATTATATTTAGGACGAAATCACACCTTATATTGATAAATGGTGCATAATTTTCTTAAACTGAAGACCTCGAGAAAAAAAGGTATTCTACTTTGATACCAAGTTTTATGTAGATTCTCATTTCATTGCAAATTTTCAGTATCATATCAATCTTCCAATTTTTTTAAATTATGTACAGGTATCTATTCTTTTTTTTTCTTTAGCATATGCACGCTAAGTTTGGCGTGTTCTGGCTTCAAATTTTGGTCCGCGCAAATAACAAATCTTAAAATGAACTTCTGCCAAAAATCGGTTGCCGCACGAATTCCGCGTAAAACTGACTGCCAAAAATATTATTAGATGTAGCATCAAATTATTATTATTATAATATATTCATAAAATACTTCTGATGTTATAAATCAATTTAATTCTTTGTGGTTTTCATAAAAAAAAAATTAAGTAAACTTTAAATTAAGTGAGTTAAATTCATATGTAATAGCTTTTATTTTTGTTGAAATATAGGAATTTTTTAATTAAATACAGACACACATTATTTTCGAAATTGTCCCAAATAAATTCATTGTATAACCAAGAGACCCAGAATATCTAAAAAATGTTGAATAAAACAGATAGTTGGAGTCATTTACAGCGGCGGCGAAACGTTCTGAGCCCGGATAGATAGTTCTGCTGGTGGTAAGAGCAAACCAGCTGAAAGAAATGGGTCGTCGATATAATTAAGAAGGTCAACGGGTTTCGGGAAAATAACGTGTTGTTGTTGTTCGTATAATAAGTTTATTGTTCATAAGTAATACATGGAAATAATTATTTCATCGAAATCGGGAACATTTTTCATATCTGAAAATATCAAAAATGTCCAGCTATGAAATTTACATTTGTAGTCTACTTCCACATATGTATACTATTTCTGAGTATTTGACTGAAAGATGATTGTATACATTTTTTAGATTAACTGGATTCGAATAGAATTTAATGAAAGATGAAGAAATTAAAAAATCTAAAGAAATTTGAAACATTTGTACAAAAATGATATATGTAAGTTCTTCTTTTTTTTTATCACGGTAGAATTGACAATAGTTGGTTTACCTACAACAATTCAAGCCAATTCACCACGTTGGGCATGCGTTTTTTAAGAAGGGAAATAGTACAATAAACAATTTTCCGTTTTCTCGCGAATGCATTCGCTTTTTCAGAGCTAGCACTAACTGCGGCTGCTGCTGCTCTGGAACTTTGTTCTCTTACATTTCTCAATGGGAGACGAGGAATCACTAACGAATCTTGTCGTATCCTCAGACGCGTCCTGATCCGTTTTATTACCAATATAACAAATTACAAATCGGTCCATAATATTACTGATGCTAAATCGCTGGAGCCTGACATGTCAAAAAAACACGAAACATCTGCTCTCCTGCACGTGTGACTTGAATATCTCTTCCCCTGTTTCTTTCTCGCTGCAGTTTACAGTTGGTTCTGCTGTGATCAGCCAATCCGAAGTTCTCGTTCTAGGAATGCAGAGTGATGGGGCGATCAGCCATTGGCTAGTCGCCGCATAGGTCACATACATAGCCTTAAACATGCGTCCTTGAATGGCAGATTGTACTTGCTTTTTTTTAATTTTTTTTGCTTTCAATGAATCCACTCTCGGCCACGGTGCTCGATTAATAAACAGCCTGCAGTAAAATTAAATGAGCATTTTAATCTTTTGACGACACTTATTTCAGTATTTTCTTGCGGTAATTAAAAAAAATTCTAAAGGTTTAATGTAGATGAAACTTAGAGAGTTATAATGTAAAGTAGTAAGTTTATTCATTTGGTTACACTTATCAGAAAATATACGCTCCCAATTGGTAAATTAAATGTAGCGTACGTACTTGGGGTGGTAATCGCGGAATGACGCACTTAGGTAAAAGTTTGTTAACAAATATGAATATCCTGAGCGCTTTTTTTTGTTTTAATATAAATGGAAATATATACATAGATATAAATGACGCTGCTCAAAAAGTTAAATTGTTTTATTTATTTTTTATTTTGCCATAAATTAACTTATTTCAAAGGCAAATAAGTTACCACATAAATTGTAGGTACTTGATTGAAAAATATGTTAACTTTTTTTAAGCAAAAAATACAATTATTTGTTCAAAATTTTGCATCGAGCATTGTATAAAATTTTACTACTGTCGCTTGTTTTGTTATAGATAAAGTATTATGATAGTAGAGCTTTTTAAAAGATATTCAAGCAGTTTTTTCGAGTTAGACTGGACTCCCAGGTTTATAACAACAAGATCCCGTAAATCTTGGGATTACAAAAATCGAAAAAAATGTACATATGTCCCTAGTATGTATATTTTTGAATACTTACCGAATGCAACACTAATCACAAAAGCCAAATGGTAAGACGCTCTTTTCATTTGATTAGTCATGAAAGTCAATGCTGTTTGTATTTACCTACATTTATTTCAATAGGTAGGTTGTCATGAATATTTAAAATTTGAGTTTGAGTTTTCAAAAAAAAATTAATATATTAATATTTGTGGTGAAGAGTCGGTAGCATATCAAGGTTAGAAATATTATTTTTGTGATTGATTATCTTAATATATCCTGTTTTTTTTTAATATCTGTGGTTCGTAGAATCGAATACTACTTTACTCTATTGAAATACAATGAATAATATAGCACAGCTTCCGTGACTTCAGATTTTTCGTGGCAACATGGCGACACATGCGATAGCTATTAGAAAAAATCGTTTTCTATAATTTTTTGTTGCTGCATACTCCGGCTAAGATTTGAACCTGAAGCTACCGGATTGATAACACACGTAACCAAATAGCAACCATGACAATATTTTGTGGAATTTACAGTTCAAATCCACTGTTTTTGTTATAAATTATGTATATTAATTTCTTTTTTTTTTTATAAAACTATAGCTCATTCATCCCTTAAGAAAGAAGTTGAAAAGAATTTCACAAAAATTTGACAAATTTCTAACAAAAAAAAAATGTTCATAAAATTTGTCAACTTTTTAAACAGCGTTTTTTTAAACTTTTCTGCATTGTGTTTTGTCCAGAATCGGACATTTTTCTAAAAAAAAAAAGTTCAGTGTTCGTTATATGGAGGAAAATGCTCATCAACTTCAGCAAAAAAATTTATGAAAAAGCAACGCAAATTTTTGGTCACTTGAAACATGGATTTAATTTTATGGGACTTGAAGAGGCTACAAAACAGCAAAATTTAAAAGCTTTTAAAAAATTCTGATTAAAAAGTTGAAAAATTTAATGAAATTTTTTGGAACTCGTTGAATTTTTATGAACTCCCTAAAATTTTTTAAACTTTTATTTGAATTGGCTACAAAACAGCAAAATTGAAAAGTATTTAAAAAATTTTGTGGAATTTTTTTGAAATTTGATGAATTTTAATTATATATTTATGTAGTTTATAAAACACCATAACCGAAAAGTTTTTCGAAATGCTGATTAAAAATTTAAACAATTTTAATGAAATTGTTTGATTCTTGTGGAGTTCGTAAAAGTTTGAAACTTTTATTTATATCGTTTGTGTTATAGAATGGGTTATACTCTTAAAAGAATTAATAAATATAAAGGTAAAACAATTTTACATTAAAATTTGTTCAATAAGATATGTTCACCACTGTAGCTTTTCATGCATAGATATTTGCGTTTCCTTATTCGTTTAACTACAAATTAACAAATTAGTCCTTTATAACACAAATTTAAGAGTAAAAGTTTCTTTACTTTTTTTTTTTTGTTACAAATAAGTACATACTTTTTCCGCTAATTATGTTAATTTTTTATTTGCTTTTCATTTCTTATTCGGCCACAGTTACCTTGAAAGTTACTGTTATCCTCATACTAAAAATTAAAAATTCCACACGCAATACATTTCTTGCATGGGAAATTTTCTTTTTGCCTTTAGCTTATATTCATATGGCCGCCTTACGAAGTGAAGTAACGGGACGTGGCGAAGGAAAAAAATATAAATTGTAATACCTCAATACCACAAAAAAAAGTTACTGGAAGTTAGGTAGACGCTGAAGGTGACGCAGCAGGTACATTAAGAAGTTAAATCACTGCATTTGCTTTCATCAAATAATCTTCGATTTCCGTTGTTGTATACGCGATTCATTTTTTTCGACTGTGCCAGCGACTTGACTGGGATTATAACTTAATTGGCAGAAAGGTTGTGAAAACACGCAGAGTATTGTAACAAATATTTATAATAGAAATTCGTAACGATGGCAGTGGCGGTGTTTTTCGTTGTTTACGTCATTGCTGTTGTTGGTGCAGCGAAGATTAACGAAAATCAATCTAACGCGTTAATACAAATTTGCTAATTGTCGAAAGTTTGACTGTTTACTGTTTGCAAAGAAAATTTGCTGTTTCTTAAATAATGTATTACACTCGAGTAGGCAAACAATTAAGTTCACGAATGGTCGAGAGTTTCAAAGCGAGTGTCGGGGTGTATAGGATATAAAAAAATAATTGCTTTATTAATTATGCGTGAGACCAAGAATCTTTCACGCTATGTTGCATATAAATACAAAACAACCGATAAAATTGAAATACAAAAAATGTGTGCGAAAAATTGCGATGGAGACCTTTGGTTTATATAATACAATTTTGTTTTTGTTTTTTTTTTTTGGAAGCAAACAAGTAATCAGTAATCAAAGTTAATTATAACTTTGAACATACTTTTTAAGTAATCTTCTTTGGCATGTAAATAAATAAATATTGCTTTTTTGTAATGTTTCATTCACTGATATAATTCCCATACACTGAACAGATGGATGCACGTTGTTTCTATATACCAACTTTAGATCTTGTACTTTAAGCAATATTTAGTTTAATTTGTTTAACGATCGGTCGAACGTGAAAAAATCTTTGCTTTCTATATATACATATATATATATATATATATATGCATATAGTTTTTCATATTCTAAAAATTTTGCAATAACGTAGTGCCTTAAAAAAAAATGTTTTGAAAAACTCCCGACTAAATAAGCTCAGTGTGCCCACTTGAGTACGGCTTTTATCTTTATGTAAAATATAACGAGAAAAACTCTTTTTGTATTTTGTGTTTCTTTAGATTATTTTAGAAATAAAAATAAACTCTGATTAACACATATTTTGCGACTGTTTTATTTGGCTCAAATGGGTTAAATTTGATTTTCTCGAGTTTTTTTTATTTTTTATAACCCTTAAATGCATGATTTGTTTCATCGGTTTGAAGCTAAAATTGCACAATTTATGAAATTGAAAACGAATTTTTTTTTAGGATATTGTTAAAAAAAAATGATCTTATCTACAAAAATATAAATTTATGTTTGAAAATTTTAAGTAAATACCAAATCCACATAAAAAGGGCAGTAGTTAACTTGTCGTTAAATTATCGATCTGTATGTATTGAATGAAAATATTTGTATACACTTTTTTTTTTTAATAAAAAAATTACACTTAGCACAAAATAACAATATATGCCGAAACTTAGCACCCGGCGAAAGATTAAAGTAAAAATGTGATATTTCAATCAAAAATGGAAAATATACGGAACAAAAGGGCTGCAAAATATTAAAAAGTTTTGAAGTTTGAGAGACTTGTCTACAACATTATGCAAAGGCACAATATTCCTATTATGACATTCAATTTAAGGTTGACGACAGAGTACACGCTATAAGCGGAGCAAAGCAGTAAAGCTATATCGTGCTATAAATAGCATCATGTATTTTCTTATGTGTTTGCTTGATGCATGTCAGAGTGTAAGCGAAGAGCAAAGCGTATTCATGCTATAAATGAAGCGTGAAGCTACAAAGTATGTTGTGAACTGCTTTATAGCATGAATTTGCTTGAATTTTTGATATTCTTCTTATTTTTTTTTTTTTTTACTAGCATACACTCTGCCATGTGATAGCTTTGATTATAGCAAGAAATATTATCGCTTCAATCTTCGCTCCGCTTATAGCGTGTACTCTGCCGTCAACCTAAGGTTAGGTTGCAGTTCTTCAACAGAATGCATTTAAGGGTTAATTATACTAATATTTTATCATTTATTTTACCTAACTACGATAATTATTTAATTTAAGGCTTTTGCTACATAAATCGCGATGTCAATAAAAAATCGTTTAATTCTTTTACCAAAAATTTTGAATCAAGCCCTCAGACTATTGTTTCAATTTTGATTTTTGGTGAAGTATTTGGGAGATCATACGAGAAATCAGGGCCGAATTAAGGTATGGGCCGGAGGTGCCGCGGCCCGGGGTTCCCACATTTAGGGGACCCCCACATGACGATCACCCGCAAATTATTTGCTTGGAAATTCAAATGAGGTATCGATGTATATCGGGTAAAATTTAGGTTAAAAATTGGAGCAATATGACGGACAGGCATCTAACTCCACGAGTGTACCAAAGTGGAGCCCAAATTATGGAAATAATTATTACATTGTCAAGGATTTTAAATAATATGTGAAGGTTAAAAATAAATGAAATGAGGCATAGGGCCCCACACCTTACTCGGCCCGTAGGCCCCCACAAGCTTAATCCGGCCCTGCGAGAAATATACAAAAAAAAAAAAAAGTCAACTTAGAATAAGAAGACATTTTTCTTATATCTATTTGTTTTATTGAAGTTCTCTGAAATACTTGTCCTTGGATGCCCTTTAATTAATAAAATATAATTTTAAGCTTCCCGCAATAATTAGCAGGCAGAATAGCCGAGACATTTCAGGACCTAAAAGCCCAATAAAAGGCCAAAACAAGGAAACAAAGCCAAGTGAAAGGACAAACAAAAGGACTCGGAAAATTATGTAAAATAAATTAAGAAACGCTTTTTAAGCTTAGTTTATTAGGAAAAGAGCAAAAATTTCGTTTCAACAAATACGAGATGTAAAAAAAATCCTATACGTTTTAATTTAATTTCCTCGCATGATGGACTATACGTCCGTTCAAAATCAAGTGTAATGCGAAGCAGATAGGGGCACATTTTCAATTTGAGTAATTAAAAAATAATTATAGTTTTATTCCATTATAGAAACGAAACAAATTAAGTTTGTCCTATTCGCAAAATCTTTATTTCACTGTGGGGAGAAAAATCTGCTTTCTTTCATTATAAATGTCCTGTAAAGTAATCGAATAATATATTTTGATTCTATATTAGAGCGATAAAAATTTCGGATTTTCAATCTTTGGATGACAAATCATTTTTGGATAAAGTTAAATATTTTTTTATTCGCTGTATAGTTATTTTCTTTAAGTATTTCAATGCCTGTTTCTTTCAAATTTACATAAACTAATAATTGTATTTTTTAATAGTAAAGCCTATGTTATATGTATATCAAATCGATGCATTTTGTTTTTAGACCCAGTATACTTTAGAAAACCCCATTTAAATTGTATTGGAAATAGAAATCGCTTACTATTAATTTCTCTGCAAAAATAAACAAGCATTTTTTTTAAATAATTTTCTTCACTTTTGGATCATTTTTTTAAATCTCTTTCCTATTAGCTACAGCAAGCAGGCGTTGGTACGATAGAAAAAAAAATCAACTACAAAAAAAAAGTAGACCCTCGGCATGCTTTGATGCTTTTGAATAAGTACAATTTTATGTATAAAGTTTCCGCGCATTTCATGTACAGATAGAGTGAATGCACATAAATTGCATAGAGTGACCGACATGGAGCTGTTAAATTAAAAAATAGGGCCGGTTTATTGTGTGCCACTTGTTCGCCGATCAAAAGTGGCAATCTGCACCGATATTACGAATTACCTTCAGGTATAGTGCTTAAAAAATTTGAGCGGTTTAGTTTTGAAAAATTAGTTTGCATATTAGTCGTCAAGGATAGATTTCCGTCTTTGAAAGGACAAAGTGCCATTAAAAGTGTCTTGCGTTTTTACAGCACTTACAGTGTTTATAATATTAGTATATTTCCTTCGCAACTTTTCAATGAAACTATAGTTTATTTTCAATTAAAATACATATAAATCCAATTTGTGCTTATTTAAAACAAAAATCTACAAAACTGCATTAAAATTGTAAAATTTTTAGTTAGTGCTATGACCATTTAATTTTAGTAGTGGGTAAAAATTTCCGTTGATTTAGGATAATTTTTTTTCTTTCCGTGGAACTATGAGGGTTTGGTTTGAAAATGAATAGATTACATTTTAGCATGTGATAAGGTTAGTTTCGGTAGTCCATTGAAAATGCGTTGATCTAAACGCTGGTATTTTAAAAAGAAAATATCCATTTGGATTTCACGTGTACATTTTTTAATCCGCCTCTCATCCAATAGCTGTACTCCTTGGGTATTCCTCTAGTTTTATATTTGTTTTTTGTTTTTGCCTTTCAAGTAAAACTTCTTTAGCGGCAGTGATTTTTTACATCGCGTCACGAAGTCATAAAATGATCCTTATTTGAGACTACTATTGTCGGTAAGACAAATACTACAAATTTCTACTAATATTTTCAGTAGCGCTACTACTAATTACTACTACTATTATTACTAATTGCTACTACTCTTTTTACTAGTCCTACTATTAATTACTACTACTTTTTTTTACAAATTTCTACTACTTTTTTACTAACTACTACTACTACTTTTTATTCTAATTTGTACTACTATTTTTACTAATTACTACTACTATTTATACTAAATTCTACTACACTTTTACCAATGCTACTACTAATTACAACTACTTTTTTTTTTACTAATTTCTACTACAATTTTTACTAATTCCTACTACTATTGATACTTATTTCTACTATTAATTTTACTATTTATATTTACTATTCATATCTATACTAAATTCTATTACACTTTTTATCAATGCAACTATTAATTACAACTACTTTTGTTACTAATTTCTACTACTATTTTTAATAATTTCCACTACTATTTTTACTTGTGCTACTATTAATTACTACTATTATTTATATTAAATCCTACTACTATTTTATTGATACTACTATTTTATTAATACTACTATTAATTCCTACTACTTTTTCTCTACCACTCTTTTTACTAATTTCTACTATTATTTTAACTAATGATACGACTAATTACTACTATTTTAACCAATTTTTACTACTATTTTCTCTCATGCTAGAACTAAAAAATTAAAAAGATGTCTTATAAAACTCCTTATTTAACTTCACATTTCTTTCTAGAATCGGCACAGGTGCATGCGTGTTTTTTTTTTTTATTTTTTAATTAATGTTGCATTAATATAGACTGCCGAAGGACTTTCAGGTTTTTGCAAATTCTCCGCAGAAACAGAATCACGTGTTCGCCGATTATCACAATTTTTCTTCCTAATATTTCCTGAAAAGTGGTTATAATATGCAATGTACGATAATGGAACTCTCAAAAAATGACGGAAAGTTGGAAGTTTTCAATTTTGTACCGATCTAGCATGATAAGTGGGATATTTTCTTAAGGCTTTCACAGTAAATTTTTTTTTAGTATTTAGTATTTTCATCAAATATGCATACTCTATATTATGATCGCGGAGACTATCTAGTCACCAGTTAAATCCTAATGGAAATTCATTCAGTATTTTCATAAATAAGTGAGTTCAAACAGACAGAGAAAAATGCCAAAATATAACTCAAAAGTATTAGATATAGTTATAACATTCCCAGCATCTCCTTCGACCAGTCTGTTAAAGAAATTTTTAATGTACAGACACGACTTTTTTAATTTTTATTATAGCATAGATTTTAGATTGCCTACGGCTCCTCAGATAAAAAAAACCAATTTGTAAATAAAAAATACAATAAAACCTAATATCTAATATCTGATTAGTTATTTAGCTAGCTAACAAATTTTCCACATTTTGATGGTAAACGGAAATTTGCCTAAAAACGTTGTGAAACATCATAAGAATATCTGCGTAAATTTTCCGACACCATTGATTGAACTTAACTAGCTGGCGTTTCCACACGTGTGATTTATGTAAATGACTCTATCGTTAATTATTTTCTGAATAATTGGTGTTGTCATAATTTGTTAGACATTTAACCAACTATTTTATTATATTTAGTAAATATCTGTTTCAGCAAGCGCGCACTCGCTCTTTTAAAATCTGTAGTACCGCTAATACCTACGACTGGTTTAACGATAAATTTTGTTAAGTTTATAGCTTTCATGCAAATTTTACCTAGTATATTATGTGCTGACATTGTAAATAAGATTTTCACAACATGTAAGTTTTGGGCTATAAAATTTATAACTAAATAAAATTGTATGCAATATTCCGAAGTGCGTTCATCTTCTGTTTATTATTTTCGGAAAAAATTTGTTTAATGGTTTTCTTTTTTCCAGCACACAGATTACAACACTAAACGGAGATAGGAGATAAAGTAAAAAATACGATGTAAACCAAGACATATCGGAGTCGCCACAAACTAAAAATAATAAGCAAGACAACTAAATCGTCAACAAAATCCTTGTGCATTAAAAAAATATTTAATACAAAAAGGAAAGGGGCATCAGAACTGATGAGCTACAACAAAAAAGTCGGGCTTCCGGTTTTAGAGTACTTCCAGAAAAAAATACTGTATAAATTTTAAATTTCTTTGCGCGTTCCAAATAATCTCATTATCCTTTGCGTGTGGCAGAAATGGAAAGTATGCCTATTTTTATTACTCTTTCACATATTTATGATATATTTTTTTATAACATTTGGTACTTTATTACATTTTGCTTTTTCGTTTAATGGCCAAACAGAAGGTCTATTATGCAAATGTGTGCACTGTGCAAATTGAAAGAACGTGGCGTATGAGTAACGTCAGAGTCGTACCGACTTGGTAAGGTTACTGTGTGTTTATAAACCAAATAGCATGCTTCGGATAAAGGTAATAAAAGTGGAATACTTTCCTGGTAAGTAGACATTAAACGGGGCAGATATTGGGCACCTCATAAGTGTAAGCGGTTGAACAAGATTTGCAGTACTGCTCACTTTTAGGCAAAGGTTTATAATCTGAACGGATGACATATTATATAACACATATACGTAAGTATTAATGCAATATTTACAGACTAAATTGAAATGTGCCCAGAACTTTAAAAAATATATCGGACTGCATGCTCAGGTATACTAAACAATTTTAACCTGAGGAGGGCAACACTTTCTTTGTCTACATAAACAGCAACGGTGGTGAAGCATCACTACACAACTTTAAATTTGAATAAAAATAAATAATGTATGCATTCATTCCCCATAATTTTCTTTTACACTAAATGTAGTAAAGGCAAAAGTCTTCGATGTGTCCATAGCATGTGATTTTAATTCCCACCACACAGTATGGGGCTCAAGTGATTCCAACGCAAGAGCTGAGTCTTTACTTAATTTTATTCTATCAAGTGAACTTATTATAGGCAATCGCGGGAACGATTCCATCTTTGTGATCTCTCTCAGAAGAGAAGTACTGGACATCCCACTGATCAAATAAATGACTAGCAGGCTTCCAAAGAAGACTCTTTTTCTAATCACCTCTACAATAGTTTTAAATTTTCTCTGAATCCTGCGGCTCTACCAGAATCGAACCAGCCGGGCAAATTAATAAAGATGTACTGTGGGTCTCTAAGTGGGAAGGCTTCGCGCGATGAGTCATGTCAGTACTAAATGGAGGACTCTCTCGAATATGAATGTTGTGCCTCTCGGTGAGCTGGACTTATCGTCAAAAACTAACGAATCAGTGAATTTTCCCACAACTTCCTGTAAGGCACCCTCCCGAAGGTAAAGAAGAAGCCTCATTAACGAAATCCTGAGCAATGAGGAAAAAAAAAGCAGAAAAAAACAGGTTACCTGGATGAACTCAAAATTTTCAAAAAGGTCATATAAAAAGGTCCAACGCGAATTTTGGTCAAACTTCTGTAACAATATTGAAGAGTATAACACGCTGCGAAAAGTGCCTCAAATGTGAACTCTATCCAGAAGTCTAAGGGCCACTGGGCATTATCTTGTACAGAAATCTTGGAGATACTTATGAACACCCATTTCCCAGGGTGCGCAGAAGACATCTCGTCGACACGTCGACAGACCCTTAGACCTACTCTTCCTTAGGCAACTCCGTAAGGGATATCGTAAGTAAGGCTAGTGTGGAATGGAGTATAATGTTTTTCCAACCCTACAAATTTTCAGAACTGGATTTCCCACCCAATTGGAAGAAATTAGAACACACTGTACCTGCTACTGTCACAGATTTTTACAGCCTGACTTACCCTAACCTATGCCCCACACGAGGGGACAAGAACGGGGGTGGTCTTTCTACTAAAAGGAGGTAATGCAACTCATGTAAAACTTAAGGATTTAAGGTCCATTAGCCGCACTTCGTTTTTAATTTAAGCTCTGGAGAGGCCTCTCTCAGAACCAGCATGCGTACTCTAAAGGCAAATCAGTCGAGACCGCACTTCATGAAGATGTCTCGACGATTGAAAAAGGGTTGGGCTTCAATGAGTGCATGCTAGTTTTTTTTCTAGTATAAAAGGAGCCTTCAACAATGTTCCCTCTGAATTGGTGGTCAAGGTCCTCCTTAGACTGGGGGTGCAGCAGGAAATGGAAGACTTTGTTGGGTTGCTCCCGAAAAAGGGAACTATTTTTTCCGAGTGAGAGGAATAGTCCATAACTAAATATGTGACCACAGGCACCCTCAAGGGGGCGTTCTCCCTCCATACAATGGACCACTGATTGCGAAGTCGTAGACATATCAATCGTAGCAACCGTTAAACACCTGCAGGTAAATCAACAAAAACTGAAATTTTATTTTTCACGAGGTCATATTTAATTATAAGTTTGAAGAATCCGATTCAGTAGTGGAAAGAGCTAATAAGGTCATAGGCATATAAAGGTCCTCTAAGCTCTTCCGAATACACTTAGGAAGATAGAATACACTAATTCTCTACTCTGCATGAACAATAAATTTTCCATGGATCTTAAGACCAGAGTCGGCGGCGGTTTCTTCCAAAGAATTTGCGCTGGATCTCAACTTTCGCTTACCGGATGGCCGCAGCGTTTCTCGGGCAGAGCTTAACTCCATAAAGGAGGCTGCTCGGTATCTGACAGTCCGAACATTCCACAGACAGACCTGTCACTATAAACTCCGATAGCCAAGCGGCTTTAAATCTCTTAATTCTCACAAAACAGCGCCCGTAGTTGCCATAAAATGCAGAAGTTCTCTCAATCTGTTCGCGTCCATATGATCCGTGATTGCTGCACTGGGACGGAATTACCGGCGGTAAATTCTGCTCTTAACCTGGGTATGCCTATAACCTCCGGAAAACACAGCTTAAAGACAAAACCATTTGAGGAGGTGCCCGGTGGACCATGGAATCCACCTGCCAGATTACCAGACAAGTTTTTTCAAAGGTTAAAGTAGAGCAACCCGAAGCTTTCATTCGCCTGCACCGACCTTCTCTCAGACTAATAGTCGGTGTAAAAACCGGACATTGCCTTATCGGCGTACACGGGAAGAGATTGTATTGCCTAACCAACGATTTCTGTCAAAGTTGTAGGGGCGAAGAGGAAGCAAACATCATTGAGCACTACCTCACTACCACACTGTCCCGCTCTGGCCCAAACCCAATTCTTAAATAGTTACTTTCTAGACTCTTTGGCCGACTTGAGCTCGGCAAGCATTACCGATTTTCTGTGCTACGTAAGACGCACTCGGGGTTTCACCTTCTAAGGATGGAAGGAATGGCATTCAAGGCTCTCCCGCTTGCGGTATCCCCTGGAGTTTTGTTAGACCAAGTGTACTTCCGTGGTCTTGCTCGGTTACAGTCGTTCTAACCTAACTAAGCATTCATATAGCATTTCAATAGTGTGGATAAATTAAATTCAGACTGACTTAAACAGCCATCATAAAAAGATTACTTTTTACTTTAACACTTTAAAAAAAACCAAAAGGTAGTAAAAGAAGCAAATAGGAAAAAACCATAGCCAAAACTTTTGCAACATTTCAATGATTTTATGGAAATAAATAAAATTTAATTTTTGAGGTTAAACGATAGCAACTTAACTTCTTGACCTAGCAGACTTGTTCCCAAGGGACATCGCGTCACCCGCTCTGCCAGACGAACAATGCAAAAAAAAAGAAAAATTCAATTGTAACGCAACCCAAAAATACTGAAAATTTCCAAATAATTCAAGTCAGTTACAAAAACATTGCATTCCCTGCGCACCTTTTTACCATTTTCGTTTTAGGTTGCTGTTTGATAATTCCCTCAGGGAAGCATTGCTGCCACTTACGCCACACTTCGTTTAACGAAGGTCCAATAAGCATAGCAAAATATTTACATGCATTTTTTTTTTTTTTACCTACTTCAAAACTAGAGCATGTGTTTCTTTGTCTGTTATGCCAACTGCTGAGGCGAGGCTAATAAGAGTGGTATGACTTCTTTGTGTTGGGCATTCACTTTTACTTTCTCGACTTTTGTATTTTATGCATGCAAAGACTTTAGAGGTGGCAAAAAAAAAAAAAAGAAAAGAGTGAGTAGCTAAAGCCAAATTGGCTATCAAGCAAAAAGTTATAAAGTTTACCTTTTTTCGTGTTTCACTTTGAGATTTTTGCATTTGTTGAAGTCTTAGTTTCCTTTTATGGTTAGTTTCCGTTTATTCGCAGTCATAGCCTTTCTTTCGTCGGTTTGTTAAATCTATTTGTTATATACATAGGTAACAAACACACACACATGCGCACACACACACTACTATATCAATTCGCACAAATATTGTTGAGTGCTTGATTGCGGCCAGTCGCTTAATGTTTTGGAATTTATTTCTTCGCATAAACTTTTTAGCCTTAATGAAGGTAAATTTTTATACTTTTTCTGTGTCTAGCTTTGAAACATTGTTACTATATTTAGATTGGCAGTTTTCTACGAAATTACACCCCCCAATTTGATACTCAATTTAACCTTCAACATAAATATAGGCAAGGTTAGGATTATCATTTATTTTTTGTTTAATAAATGTAGGCGGATTCTTTAAAACGTTGTGCTAATTGGCAGAGAAGTCTGCGGTGAAAATGTGGGACAAATGACTCCATAATAGCCACTTTATTTTCGCATTGCAATTACTTTTTACGTCTTGTAATTCTTGCTGTGTTTTTTTTTAGTAAAATATGCATTTAAATTTTGTTTCAATTTCGAACAAGATGTTTTATGCCTTTTAAAGTTAGCCCTGACAAAATCTATTATTGATTGATAACTTCGTGACGTCAGGCTGAGAATGTAAAAAGCTAATTTTTCATAAATTGGTTTTAAAAGCGTTGATTTCCATGAGTTTCCCATAAACACCAAAGCTTTCAGTTGCAGTTTTTCCGCTTATAATGCTGACGACGCTGAAGTCAAAGCTGATTGCGTACCTTTGTTATTCTCCTACCGTCTTTTAAAAATCAGCAGCTGGTTTCGCGGTATTGAAATACTATCTGGAAATATGTATGATTAATTTTTATGAACCTGCAATGAAATGAAGCAATACTATCCTTTTTCTACCGCGTGCAATGATATTGTGAACCTATCGCCTTCACCTCTTCCCATTATTCGTTGTTTAGTTTCTGCTCATGACGTGGACGCAGGCCGGGATGATGCAATATTGTATGCTGTCATTCTTGCGTGAAATTTAATATTTGTTTCCACTTTAACTTTCATAGTTTTCTTTTAGGACATTATTTATATTTCATTAATGCTTCGCCTCCCTCTGTTATGAACTTATTTTTTAATCATTAGATCGGTATTTTCTAAACTGTCCACAACTATATACAGATATTTAGCATACCAACAAAATCAACCAAATTTAAAAAAAAAGGTTACCACCGATTTGAATGCAACTTAAGCTAACAAAAAAAGATATATGACATTATATAATATGGGTGTGAAACCAAAAGCTTTAAGAAAATTTAGTTCAAAAAATACTTTTGGAAAAAGTTTAAAAAACTATTGAAATTGTAGTAATTTAAATCAAATATTTAGTTATGGGTCTCAACTGAGAGAGCTTGCAAAACGCTTTATTTTAAAAATAATTTTGGAGAGAGTTGTCACCTGCCTAAAATAGTAAAGTAAATTAAATTATTAAACTAAATGATGAAATTATTGAGCAAAAGGAAGTGTCATTGGATGCAAAGAAAGTGGGCGCAAAAATCTTAATTATAAAAAAATATATTTAAAAAGTATTGCACGAATTTCAACACATTAATTTAATGCTAAACGGAAGAGTTTACATGAAAAGTTGTATGATGGGGGTTACCACCTTTCAAAGACCGTTGCTCACGTTAGTTAAATTAAACTGATATTTTATAATATGAGTGTCAAACTAAAAAAAAAATGAGAACAGTAAACTTTCAAACATCTCTTGGAGAAAATTTCAAAAATCAATTAAAATTGTAATAAACTAAAACAAATATTGAGGCGTGGGTCTTATAAGAATACGTTTTAAGAAAGCTTTATTTTGAAAAAGTCTACATAAAAAATAGGAATAAAATTTGATTATTAAATGAAAGGAAATATCCGTCGTGGGATTCAAAGGAAGTACTCGTAGGCTTAAAAAAACTTAATCATGAAACTAAATACCACAACGCTGGATTAGGTTTTACTTACTAACCCCGAATGGCATACTGCGCAGTTGCCGATGAAAAAAATTGTTTCGGGGCAGATTTTGTTGTTGATCATAAAAATTTAAAAACCAAAATTAAAGTGAATTAAAAGTTATTCCATTTTTTTGAAATTATAATGTGCTACAAAAAAAAATTAAATATTTTACATAGTTCAAGTCATCGGTCTGATCGAGTACATCGCAAAACGGTGTTTGAAAACCTTCTTACACCAAAAAATTTTCATTGTTGAAAAAAAAAACTGAGTTTTCGTGATTTCAAGAATTTTGAAATTTCAAATTCGACGTGTATTGAACCGATTTACAATTTTCAAACGGTTTTGTAAAGACCAATGATTGCCTTTTTATAATGTTTTTCCGTGGTTGTTATTTTCAGGCTTTGTTATACCGAAATGGTTGCGAGATCGTAAAATTACTCTTTTAGAAACGAATTCCTTACCTGATTAATTTCTAGCAGATTTCGATAAGCGAACACTCTTTCTCTTCACAATCGACTGGACTTCAAAAATATTAATAATTTAGAATTTTTAATTTGAGGATAGTGACCAAAAATTGCATTGAATTTGAAAAAATTAAAAAAAAAATTAGTATAATTTTTTTATTCTCGGCGAAAAGTCTTCTTCTTTTTTTTGATACACATGTACAACAATTTATATATTGTAAACCGCAAATCAATGACGTTTTCAAACGATCGTCAAATTAGAAATTTCCAAATACTCCAAAACACGAAAACTCAGTTTTTTTTTACAGTCAATCAAAAATTGTTTGGTGTAAGAAGTTTTTCAAACACCGTTTCCTGATGTACTCGAGCCGACCAATGACCTGCACTATGACACTTCAAAAGTGAAGAATCACTATAGCACCCTGTTATTTATTTCCTTTTCGTTTTCATTCGAGTTCATAACATTAAGCCGAATGCCAAAGATATTTGTTAAAAAAACTACAATAGTTCTAACATAAGATAGACATATGTATATATTTGCATCTAAATGAATTTTGTTTTACCAACACTTTGATTTCATGAACATTTGCAGTTAATAAATATGTCGATTTTCATAATTCTTAACTGAATCTGAAGCCTACGCTGGGAGCTGTTCAAAGCAAATTTTAAAACAGCTTTCCAGGGTTCAACCTAAGCCACTTGAAAGCATACATATATATTGATCTAATATAATACTTTAAATAATGCTCAAACAAAAATTTACCAACCAGACTGCCAATAACAAAGGCACTGCTTTTTTTTAAACACTTAAAGTAAAATATTCGTAAAATAACCTGGGGGAAAGGTAAAAGGATTTTAATACATACACACATACTCCTATTTGCACTGATAATATCTCAGTTGCATGGTGTGTCCATCCACAAAGGCAGCAGACATAAAAAAACGTAGCGTAGTTCGGCGTCAGCGTATGCTTTTCATCGCCTCCAAGACCTTTAACTAAATAGCACCAACCTTTGTTAGAATCGTAAACATTTTTCCACCTACGCTTTCCTGCTTGAAATCTGCCACGCCATTCACACTAACCGCAATCATTTCCAGCACTAGTTTCGTGCAAAAGGATGCAAAACTCAACCACACACACACACACACACATGCAAACTTATTTAGGTAAGTGATTTTAGTAGAGTAGAGTAGAATAAAATGCAGACAAATTATTTCTCTGCAACGTGTAACTACAGAGAAATGAATGTTCAGCTATAAAGCATTGTAAATATGTGCACCTTTATGTTAGGACATATGGTTAGGTCCAATACATACCAATATACATATCTACATATGTGTGTGTGTGTATGTATGCATGTATATCCTTATTACACACTAAATATCCACCAACATTTCACTCGCACGTGACTACCATATTTTCTGGCATATCGAGAAGAAGTACCTCAAAAATGAGAACGGAAGCAATAGACTCTTCCCTTTCACACTCCTGCCACTTCACTCAGCCCATATGAGAATTGCTGCGTGAGTCTGGCCAGGCAACTAACCGACTGACCTACCTGCTGAAAATACCAAACCATCGCACTGTCACTATTTAGCCTCCCACTCGTGCAACTTCAATTATCCTTCACAAAATTTGGAGCACACAAAAGATATGATATAGTGTAAATTTCTAATGAACTCAAAAATAGTGTGTGTGTGTGTGTGCGTTGAGGGTGCTTGCCTGAATTGAGGTGATTTTAAGGGTGCTATCGTTAAATAAATTATCAATATTTTTCATGCGGCGAGTGAAAGGTGTTGTATGGGGAGGCTGATTGCGTCTAGAGCGGATGGGGGTAGGTAAAAAGTTTGGATTTTTTGATTTTGATACGAATTTATACCAACCTATGTCAAGTGTATTGAAATGTAATTTTCTAGTTTGGCAACCAGTATGCTGAATAAAAGGATTAGCTAATTATTAGACCCCAGTCGGTTTATTTTTATCACTAAGATAATCAACTAAATTATAACTTCTTGCGAAAGAAGAAAAGCTGTAAATAAATTAGTATACTTTTCTGGAATGTAAAATTTATTACAATAGCAATTCAAAAGTAAATTTAATTTAAAGATAAAGACTATCTTATGAAAAACTCTATTGCTCATCTAACAGCCAGTTTATTAGTCATAGATTAACTCGTTCCTTGCATTTGGCCAATATATTTTATTAAAAAAGAAGCCTGATATTCGTTGGCCTGAAAATTTTGAACTATTGTGACCCTACATATATAAAAACCTTGAGGTAAATTAATTTAAAAAAAAGTAAATTTATTTGAAAATTATACTACAGTTTAAAAAATTTGTAGGGGTTTGAACTCCAAAACCTCATTGGGTGTGCCAGTGAATTTTTTAAAATTAAATTTTTAAATATTTTTTTTGTGCGGCACAGCTTAGCGCACTTATCAGGCATAACAGCAATTCGAAAACCAAAAAACAAAAAAAAAACAACAACCATATTTCAGTAACTATAAAAGGTAATTGCTAAATTTTATTCACATGATTGTGAATACGTTGCTAATTATTTTTTTTTTATGTTGGCATGGTCCGCCTTTTTTAGAGTAAATATCTATATTGTCGAAACCATCGACCCAATCACTATCAAATATTTCAGCTTAATAAGCAAAATTTCAAAATTTCTTACAGAACGGAAATTTCAAAACTCAAAAATATTGATATTTTTGTAACAATTAACGGTAATTTGCTGAAATTTTACATATGGGATCGGGTTAGAGAACTAATTTTGAAAAATGGGCGTGGCTCTGCCCATTTCAGAGCAAATAGGAGTATCACCGGAACTAATTTACCAAAATCTACCAAATGTGGAACAAACTAGGTGTAATTTCGAAAATTTTATAAGTCCCATCAAAACCACGCCCACCTTAAATATAATTGAAATATACGAAAATAAAAAAAAATGTAATATTTCGTATCACCTACTTTGGAGCAAAAAATTATATCTCCCGAAATTTCCTACCAAATTCTACCAAATTTACCAAATTTATTTTTAAATCGCAAACAATATAGAACTCGATGTTTTAATGAATAATGACCCACCTTCGCCCAAATTTGATACAAGTAATTTAATTGGAGAGACAAATACACAAAAATTAAGTTTTGGAAAATAAGTGTGGCAACGCCCACCAAGCAGTAAGCTATATTTCCGAAACAGCTTTATCAAACTCTAAAAAATTTAAAGTACACTTGCATTTAAAATTTTTAAGCATAATTTTAGAAATAGACCAATATCATGTAGATATAACGGCAATTTACAAAAAAAATCAAATCCTTCGATTCTTTGGTAAACCATGAACAAATTCGTTTATAATTGGTAAGAAAATTTGCTTTAGGAGATAAATACGTAAAACACAAAATTTTGAGAAATGGGCGCGGTACTCCAACATTTTCTTATTTTAATAATTAAGTAAATAAAAGTCGTCAAAATTTCAAAATTACAGTAATAATAAGTTGGGATTAGTGAATAAATAAATATTGTTTAAGTTTACAAAAAGGAGTTGTATTAGTTTACACGATTTTTAACCGAATTTATTGCATTCAATAAGTACAGCGTATTTGAATAAAAAACAACGGTTTCACCCGAAAATCGAAATTAAAAATAAACAATAAAAGAAGAGTTATTGGCGACAGTTTTTGGCAAAAATATGCAAAAAAACAAAATAAGATCCTAAGACTAAGACTAAGAAGCATGGAGGTGTGCCATACGTTTTTGAGATAGTTCGCGAAAAAAACATTATTTAATGGAATTTTACGTGTAACAAACAAAAAAATATATATTTTTCTTTTAAGCCCCCAGTATTATTGTTAAACTTGGATCGAAAACCGATTTCAACAAAATTTTGGTAACATATTTCTTTGACTCATGGCACGAGCAAAGGCTATATTTTAATCCCTTAGGTGGCTCAAGGGTCGATATCATATATATATATATATATATATATATATGGTCCGCCACTGATCATATCAGAATATTGTTGTGCTAAAGCAATAAAAAGATATTTCTACGAAAAATGGATACGCCGCGAATTATTTAAAAAATCTCTGTTTTTGATCTGATTTTGATGAGATTATAAATTAACACTGGGTTTGCGTTACAAAGTACTCTTACGAATCATGGATACGCTAAACGTACGCTGGAATATAAAGTTCGTATTTATTGGATAATATTAATTATACCAGAAAAGTATGTCGCAGGTGTAATAAGAAATACATTAAATAGTCCGACTTAGGGTTAAAGTTGGCCGTTAACACTAAACCTACCGACATATTATATATACCTATTTCTACCGAAATGGCGGTAAAATTACCGCTTTTGAAATAAACAATTATAGTCTTTTTCAGTTAATTGTAATTAACACAGAATTTAGCATAAACAATAAACACAAAATAATTATCATATAATTATTAAAAAAAAAAAACATTTATTTTTCGGGCCTTAGGGTTACATTTTTAGAAAGAAGGCTCGAAACTGAAAAAGTATATGTTACTTCCGTAATTTACATACATATCCCTATTCAAACTTACATAAATAAAATTTATTCGCTGTCGCACTTTTTACAGATGGATGGTCTCTCCCGTAAATATTTTCCACTAACATTTTTTTACATATACGTATAGGGTCTTGCAATGGGGACGCATAAAAGTAGACCGATAGTGACAGCAAACGACGCCATACTTTTTCCCGCTCTTTTGACATTTCTCTGCAATAAGGTTTGTCATTTCTTCACGGAAAAATATACGATCCAACAACGAGTCGAAATTATTAAAATTTACTACCGAAATTCGGAGTCAATGGCCTCAACTTTAAGAGCGCTACGTCCAATTTATGCTCGTCGTCATTTCTTTTGTAGCGTTCCTATTGAAAACCCCGTTAGAACAAGAGTTTATGGTTTTATTTTTTTTTGCAATTGTAGTGGAATCTGCTGAAGTTTTCGCCATGCTTTCTATCTTTTCTTGTACATGTATATCGCTGTGTTCGGTGGCAAGTTCCTCTGCCAAGTGAAATTAAAATCCTTGCCACGATATCCTTTCTCCAAGCATTTGTAGCAGCTAAATGCAGAATGTTGAAAAACACCTGGACAGGCCATCTATTAGATTTAAATTTTGTGCTGTACTTTCTAGCCTTTTGATCCGCCATATCCACGCCAAATTTGGTTTTATTATATATATGTAGTAATAGTTTCAGGTAGGCAATTAGCTGCTTTTCCAATCTTTTCAATGCAGATAATTTCTTGAACTTTCATTATATAGTCTAGCGGTCAAAACACCGCTCAGGGTAGACAACGGTAGTGTACATATTATTATTAGGAAAAACAAAAAAAAAGAAGAAGTGAAATATGTAATGAAAAATTAAACAGCTATATATTATTGAAAAAGTCGTGCAGTAAGTTCAAGAAAAATAAAAACTTGGATTTTAAAAATTTTGATTATTAGACTCAAAAGAGGTAATTTGACCGCTCTGGTAGGTTTAGTGCTAAATTAGTTGCAGCTATTTTTGGCAGATATCCTATTGAAAATGCTGTCAATAACCATTTGTTTTAAATTCAGCCTTAAAAAATCTTCTGTAAGTGAATATATGGAATAGCGGCAGGCGATGCAGACGAAGCCACCGGCATTAACTAGTTTAATATATTTTTTTGCTAGTATTATAAAAAAAAAATTTAAAAATTGTAAACATATGAATTAACAATCACTCACCTTTTTATAACACAACTCTATTGTATCGATGATCAATATTTTTAAAACAAATTAAACAAAAGCGAGAATATGGTTATTAAACAACAAAAAAAGATTATTAAATATTAACAAATAAAAACTCAATCGAACACAACACAATTTTCCATCTAGCAATATTTTTTAACAATGATTTGTGTAACATAACTTTCAAAACGTATGAGAAATTTTTTGTAATCAAAAATACAATTACTTCCACATACGAGTGCATAGCTATCTAAATATAAGTTGATAAAAATGTGCTAACATGCATGTGCAAATATTTTTTGTCATGTATTAATACATAAATCTTTTCAGAATATAGGCAAGCTCCCAAAAAAAAAAAAGAGAAAAATAAAATTAATAAAAAAAATTTCAGCAGTTCTTTTTATTCACCAGTGAACACATCGGTGCACCTGGCTAGCTACAAAACTAGCCAAAAAATATCTTTTGTAGTTGAGCCTTTTCGTGACAGCGTATTTTTGCTAGTATTTCTTGTAATTGAATTCTTTATTTTTCCTAAAGGCTAAACAATTTTTACATATAATATAATGTGAATAAAATACTAAAAAAAAATTGCAAAAGTAGCAACCTCAATCCCATTGCATCAGAAATTTTAAAATTTATAAAATTTCATTTTATATTTTTTCACTTTTATACATAGTACAGTTATTAATAGTCAATATTTTTTTTTTTGTAATGCGTATTTTAAAGCACGTACGGAATATATGTATGTAAAAAATGAAATGCTAACTTATTTGCTCTTCGCGCATTTTCGCATCACTAATTGAAAAAAAAAAAAATAAATAAAAATAAGGTGAGGAAAAAAAGAACAGGTTATGTTTGTGTGATATATATTTTTGAGCTGTTTGTAAGGCTTAACGCTCTTTATCCGTTCAAAATCAAAGCTTTGTGTGATAGGTCTTAACTCTAGAAAGATCCCCATATTCTGGCATATGAAAAAGATAATCAATCATGCATAAAATTGGCGCATGAAATTTAATCAGCTATATTTTAGTATTATTTTAAAATAAACCAATATGGATAGTATTTTTAGGCACAAGTGAAACAAAATTAACAAAATTTCAAATATGTTTATATTTCGACTGTAATTTATAGAGCTTGAGGCCAGGTTTGTATTAGGGAATAATATGAGAAACGACAATTTTTCAAAGTGTTAGAGGTGATAGCTGCTATTTCGGATATCACTACATCTCCTCATCAGACTTCTTTCTTTCTAGACTTTACCTGGCTTTGAATCATGGTATACGGGGTTGCCATATTTATATGTTTTTTATTTATTTATTCAAAAAAAAAAAGCACCAAAATATTACACAGTGCGTGAAATTGATGCTCAAAAATTGTGACAAAGCTGGTTTTTATAGTATAGTTTCATATAAGTATACTGAGCTCAGATCCACCGGCATTTGGCTAGGTTGGCTCTAGGTTAGGAGAAATCCGCCTTTGAATTTTGCGCGAGTTTGTCGCTTAAGTCTTCAAATATTTACATTCTTTGGTGCTAAATTTTAAGGAATTTCATTATCTCAAAAAAACTTTTCCAGATTTAAAAAAAAAAAATAAACGCACAATCTTGTTTTCAATACAAATTTTAATTTAATTTCTTGTTTATTCCGCATCTTCATCTGGTTCTTGTTGCAAATGTCTCCAAGGAGAGCATCAAGTTTCTTGCCAGTGTACCAGTGTTCGAGTCTTGCCGTCACCTGATGGAAACGTTCCCCATGCTCATTCGATTCGGTTGGTGATTGTTCGGCGAATTTGTCCATATGGCAATGTAAAAAATGAATTTTTAATGACATTCTTACATTGATAATGTGGAAAGCATCAAGCATGTTTTCAAAGTGTGTCCGAAAATTTTCGGAACGATGTATTCCAAGTGCATTTTGAATAATTACTTTGATACAATTCCAAGCCACTTGCTCCAAATCAGACAGACTGACTTCAAATCGTTGAGAATACCTGCAATTGAAACATATTTCACAAAAAAGCCGAAACCCCAAAAAAACGCCAGAATGAAACTTTGTCTAAAATTTTTAGGCGCTTATTCGCGGAGCCAAATATAAGATTTTATACAAACCTTCTTTTATTTTCATTCCGCTCAATCTTGGCAAAATTCGTTGCAATTCATTAAATGCACTGCCTTCAGGATTCAGTGCCTTTATAAAGTTTTTAACGATTCCAAGTTTGATATGGAGCGGTGGCAGCAAAATTTTTTTCATTGGCACAAGAGGTACCTCAATGACGTTTTCATGACGCAATATAAATCCTGCTCTCAGAGGCCAGTCCTTTCTGGTGTATTGATCGCCAGAAAATCGAGTATTCCACAAACACATATAACACGTGTTTTTTGTGTATTCCGTCTGCATCCCTCTAAGAATAGATATCACTTTCAAATCAGCACAAATTTTCCATCGATGGTCTTGGTCTTTAAACAAATCAATGATTTTTTTCAACGATGCGTAACTTTCTTTTGTTTTTGTGCTGAGAGCAATCGGGACACTATTTATTGCGTTTGTGATGTGAGGTAAAACCGCCTTGATCTCTTGGATTATATTCGTTGTGCATCGTTATAAGTAAGCTCTTGATATCAGTGCAATATGCTAATGAATTATCTTCGATGCTTTTGAAAAAAAAAACAGTGAAACGGCGATGACGACCGAGTGCACTACATACATTCACCTCCGGTGCTAAGATATTCAATTTTTTCAAATCTTGAGCCAAGATAACGGACTGTCGCTGTGATAATTTGAGCCGACGAACCATTGCATCCAGACGACTCTGAGAAAGTTCGATATGAGTACACGGTGTAGTTACATTGGTTGGTATATAAACTGATGCAGACGATTCTCCACCGCGACATAGACATAGTTCAGCGAATTAAGATTCAGCGGCTACGCTGGCTAGGTCATGTGGTACGTATGGAAGAAAATGCTCCAGCCCTGAAAGTATTCGACGCGGTACCCGCTGGTGGTAGCAGAGGAAGAGGAAGGCCTCCTCTACGTTGGAAAGACCAGGTGGAGAAGGACTTGACTACACTTGGGATATCTAACTGGCGCCAGGCAGCAAAGCAGAGGAGCGGTTGGCGTGCAATATTGAAATCGGCCAAAATCGCCTAGGCGGTTATAGCGCCAATTAAGACGAAGAAGAAGACGATTCTCCAACAGTATAGACAGATGGTGCAATGTATTCTTCTATTGGATCTAATCGAATTGGGATTGGAATGGAACTCGAATGTGGTAACGGCAACTGAGCAAACACTGTTCCTCTACATTCCAATTTACGTTTTTTGGTTCGGTTTATCCCTGTCACACTATTAACACAATTATAACACTCCTGTGGATTATGTTCTCTAGGGTCTGTCTAAATCATTGGAACGCCAAAAAGCATAGATTCGACTTCACCTTTAATATAGAAAAAATATGAATGAATTAAAATATTTTTAAAATGAATGATAAATTTATTTCATTTACCTTATTTCCATTTATTTAATCTAAACAAACAAGATATATGTACAAATGATTGATGAAACCCAATCAACATCACGCATTACCGTTTGGTTGAAATATTGTGAGTACAATTCGGCAACTTGCGGGGTAATTGGGCGCCTGCTAACCATTATAGTGTACTTTCTACAAACATAACAGTATTTATTAAATGAGCCGCATGAACTCATTTTTGAAAGTTCAATTGAAATTATTTCTCAAATTTATAAGATTGCTGATGCAAAAATCACGTGCTTGAAATCAAAACAGCAATAATAACGGCACTTTTTTGTGTCAAAAATGTAGAAATTAAATTAAAATTTGTATTGAAAACAAGATTGTGCGTTTAATTTTCTTTTTTGAAATGTGGAAAAGTTTTTTTGAGATTATGAAATTCCTTAAAATTTAGCACCAAATAATGTAAATAATTGAAGACCTAAGAGACAAATTCGCGCAAAATTCAAAGGCGGATTTCTCCTAAACTAGAGCCAATCTAGCCAAATGCCGGTGGACCTGAACTCAGTATACTTATATGAAACTACACTATAAAAACCAGCTTTGTCAGTTTTTTAAACAAAACATCTTTAGTTATAAACAAAACTTAGAAATCATATTTTTCAATCACATATCACTTATTTTTGCCAATTTTCAACCATTTTATCTTAAATACTAAGTGAACCAAAAATTTAGCATTGAATATATATAATACAAATAATAATAATAATAATTTGGCGCTTAGTCCATAACTTGATGTTTGACCGAACTTCTTCTACAATTTGTGGTGTGCGTTTTGATGTTCTAAGATTAATAATTAGGGACCTACTCCGAACAACAAATGATTTTCGTAAGAAGCTCTTTCATGGAAAAAATACACTCGGAGGTTTGCCATTTTATTTGTCGAGCAGCGACTGCTATTAGAAAAAACGATTTCTATAATAAATGTTGCTATTTGCCCCGACCAGAATTTGAAACCACCGAACGAAACGCGCACATGCTACCGCCTAAGGCTGCCGCCATTTATAAGTTTCTGTTAAAAGTGCCAATAAATATAAAGACATTTGCGTTACATATATAAAAATCAGAATATCATTGAGTTATTTTTATACTGTTTGCAAACTTTTATAAAAGCAAGACTAAGAAATAATAGATATGTTATTTTAATGGTGCTGAAAACATTCGTGAATTTCTAAAAATGCTACACAGAGGTCACACCGAGCATTTGCATTCATATCGTTGACTGCACAAGAATTAAACCAGAGACAGTAACTTTAACTTTTTGCCGCTCCACAGTGGGAGAAATCGCGAAAAAGCTGGCCAAAAGTCAAAAAATAAAAGTCGTCAAACAGTGATGAAATTAATTAGATATATATCAATAGGAGTGGCCTGTACGTTGTCTGTGAAAAGGACAGAGGTCAATTATGCATATCTTCTTCGCTAAAGCAGTTTAAACTTCGCTACCTCAAGTGGAGCCCGCGCTACGTTCACTTGCCTTTGCCGGTTTGGCATCGAAAATCTATACAAAAAAACAAAAATAAACGTAAATTACATATTGTGTGGTATCAAAAGTGTTCTTGAGGGTACTATGAAGCATTTAATTCATGTAATTTGTTTATCTGTCTGTAATAAACATACTTTAATTCGGAGTGAAACAGCTGTGTGAAATGAACTTGAGTGAAAAATTTTTTCGATTTTTGATGATCGAAAAAGTTATGATCGCCGGAGATCGGGCAATGTACTACTTACAGAAATATAGTGAAAGGTATGTATTTTGATAATCCGCAAGAACCTCAATCACATTTTTCCCCCATTCATTGCAATCTGCAAAAGAAATCATGCAGTTTGACAGCGCTGCGCTTGGCAATGCGCATATGGCAACACAACGTGAAGCACGTCGGGTTGCGTCGCGTCAGGAGTTTCTCTCTCTTGCAGCACAGAGCATCTCCACAGTGACTGTAGAAAACCGGAAGCAACGCTTTCCACTGGTTGCAGGGCCTGGAAAACATTTCCAAAATTTCAAAAATATGAATTTTTCTATATATAATTCTGTATATTTTCCGGAAAATGTCTACGTTGCATGGTACTGCATTTTGACTAAGTGATTTTGTTTTTTCGAATGATACCTGCAAATTCAGTTTTAGCGACTCAAAGAACCCAATGAAACTGATTTTGTTCACATTGAACTAATGTTTCAAAATCCTGTCCTCCCTTTTGGAGCAGCCATTTTGAATTTCTGAAGAATAACATCAAATTCGGTTTAAAATACTCAAAAATACCACATTTAACTGATTTTCTTATAAATTGAACAAGTTTTCCAGAAATATGTCCGCCATTTTGAATCAGCCATTTTGTTTTTCTAGAAAGTACCAGCAAATTCGGTTACAGCGACTCGAAGTACCCCATGAAACTGATTTTTGTTAACTTTGAACAAGTTTTTTGAATTCGGGTCCGCCATTTTGGATCAGCCATTTTGTATTTCTGCAAAATGACATTAAGTTCGGTTTTAGCGACTCAAAAAACCTTAGAAACCCAATTTTCGTCTACATTGAACAAGTTTTTCAGGAATATGTCCGCCATTTTGAATCAGCCATTTTGTTTTTCGTAATAACAACATCGAATTCGGTGTCAGGGACCCCAAAAACATTATATGGCTAATTTTCAGATCTGTAGATCGATGTCTTCTACTTTTGGCCAGCTTTTTCGCGATTTCTCCCACTGTGCGCTCGCTGATCATTGAAGATATCGCGCATGTCATCATATGGGAGACGTATCGAGAAGTAAATCAGGTGACAACTTCATAGAATTCCAATGAAACAAATGGAGTGGAAATTACTCACTTTGAAATAATAAGATAGATACGTCATCGTTTTTGCACGCTGGACTATCAAAAATTCGAAAATTGCATTTCGAAGTACTATTAAAGATCGCGCTGAAATCAAATTGCTGGTTTTTCCTCGATGTTGTTTTCTCCCTAATCAAAATAAATTTCTATGAGAGATAGGCGTCTGATTAGTCTGGTTTTTACAATTTTCGAAATTTTAATAAGTAAATGTTTCTACCAAATTTGATAGCGTTTGGTGGCACATTTTCTGAGATATGGTTATGTGCTCTAAAGTGGGCGGTTCAAAGCCTACTTCCAAAAATTTTTCGTTTCTTGTATTTGCTTATGTAACCTCATTCTGCATTTTAATTTAATAATAGTTACTCAAGTATCGCGTTTTTTTTTATTTTTGATTTTTGAAAATTACCGTTATCTTTCTTAGGGTAATTGTCCGGTTTTTATAATTTTCAAAATTTTGGTTACTGACTAAAAATGCAGTACGCTTACCAAATTTGATAAAGTTTGATCAAGCAGTTTCGAAGATACACTTTTTCTTCTAAAGTGGGCGGTGTCGCGCCTACTTTCCAAAAACAATATTTTTGCAGGAATAGTCCGTTTCTCAACCCAATCCAATGTAACAAACTTGAAGAAATTATCTTCACTGGTTACCAAAATATTGCATTTTTTACTTTCTCAAAATACCGCTATATGGGCGTGGTTGTTATCCGATTTCGCTCATTTGAAATACCAAACTATATTGAGTCGAGGGCTATGTGTATATCGTAGACCTGTAGTTTCGTTGAGATAGCGCTATATATTTTCGAGTTTTCCGTTGCACGGACAAACGGAGGAACGGACGGGCGGACATACATGGCTTAAACAATTTCGCTATTAATTCTAAGAATCACCTGGGTACCAGTGCGCTTGGGTATACAAATATATAAATATATAAAAATGTTGGAAAAAGTCAGAGACAAAAGACCTCTCTTCATGAATTTAAAGGGCAAATAAAAACAAAAAATGTTGCTTCCTTGTTCGTTTGAATCGGATGTACTATTCAAAATTTATGATCAATTCAAGTTTTATAACCAATATCTGAGTATATAGAAGTGATAGCCCAATAAAATTTGTCACAATTACTACATACATATATGCGTACTAGAAAAGCCCGGCGGTCGTTGTCTTGCCTATATTTACATATTTATTAACTTCCCTTTGCATATGTACCCAGAAAACGCTTGTCGGATTCTGTCACATAGGACAGGTGGCAACCCTCTCAAAAATATAGGTATATACCTTGTCCTCGCCGTATAAGTATAATATAAATAAATTTGGCTTTCAAAAAAGGTGGTAAGCCTGTAAACTTTGTCCAAGCTAAACAAATGGCTTGGCACCCATATTTTACTTTTTTTATATACCTTGAGAATAATTTATTTAAATTGAACGTTTCTTCTTTTCAGCGAAATAAATCGTAAACAAATTGGCGTTTCAAAAAGGTGGCATCCCTCTCCAAAATATATGTAGGGACTTTCGTCTCGCCAAGACGAACCAATTGACACCCATATTTTAATATTTCATGCAACTTGGGTATAATTTAATTATATTAGACTTTCCATGCAGATGGCAACCTTCGTAAAAGTTCGATATGAATCTTCTTTCCGAGCCGAACCGCTTCACACACGTATTTTAATAGTTTACTTCAAGTTTAAATATTCAAAACAGGTGGCAACCCTCTCCAAAGTATAAAATATAACTTACAAAATAAAAAACTTTATGAAAGCCGGTCGAGCCGTTTCGGAAGAGCTCGACCACAAACACACGAGACACGAAATTTTTATAAATAAGTTAGTACTTCGAAATTACCACTTAGGCGAAAAAAATCAGGGGTGGTTGACATGACATAGCATGGTAAATGAATATATTAAAAGCTATAAAATGCTGACATTGAGCTCCTCAAATCCCTCATACTTTTGGGTTCTGAGGAAGTTAACCGTATGAGCAAAGACACTCGCCTGTTGAAGCCAATCTCCAATGGCAACACTAAAATTGAAATCGTCATACATATTTTATTTACATACCAAAAACAAAGTTACCATGACTCCGAATGTTGCTTAACAGCAGCTTAGAAGTTCCTCTGCTCTATCGATTTAATAATCTTGCATAACGTGAAGCAAGTTAGCCACAAAAGTCGCAAATTTATTAACTTAATTGTAAATCACAAGTTAAATGAAATTTTTTCTAAAACGATGTTTACGCAAGAAGCCGGAGGAGATGAAACCAGGTGCCATTCTGGACGCCGTCATCTCTCAATCCTCACCAACGGCCAATAAATGTCTACTTTATAAGCTGGCCGACTATAAGCGTGGTGGCGATCTTATCGATGCACTCAATACTGGTGGACTTGTTGCCGTGGAACAATTGATACGTGAACAATTCGGGATTTTCATGTACAACGATGGCAAGGGGCAGGTTATCAATCGCGCCGAATTCTTGCGCTGGAAATATCGCGACCACACTGAGGTTACTATACCGATTGAAGCATCGCTCTCACACCACGATCCACTCGGCAAATGGGAGGATCATAAGGCCTGTTGGCAAATGCAATTTCGTGGTGCACTTGGCGAAAGTCTACTACATGTGCTCATCATTTGCGATTCCAAGGTGCATACGAAGTTGGCGCGCGTACTGATTCGCGTCTTCCCCAATCTTGCACAGGATGTGATGGAGGGTGAAGAGTATTTGGGAGCTAGCGCTTTACATTTGGCGATTGCTTATAGCAACAACGAGTTGGTGGCGGATCTCATTGAGGCGGGTGCAGATATAAATCAACGTGCCATAGGTAGCTTCTTTTTGCCACGCGATCAACAGCGTCGCAATCCGGCTAAATCGACGGATTATGAGGGGCTGGCATATTTGGGTGAATATCCGTTGGCATGGGCAGCGTGTTGCGCCAATGAGAGTGTATACAATTTGTTGGTGGACTGTGGAGCTGATCCGGATGCGCAGGATTCCTTTGGGAATATGATATTGCATATGGTGGTGGTGTGCGATAAGTTGGTAAGTGTGGTGAGAATAAATACTTTGATATAATAATAATAATTATAATAATAATAAACCCAATGGCTTCCCCCTCCCGAACTACCGACATGACGGGAGCAGTGCTTATGACGATTTTTTTTTGTTCCGAGTCGTCGAAGGCAAGGATTTATTAACCCATTTTCGGCCTCTGGTCGATTTTTCGACCACCATCTTTACACTTCCATATCTCGGAAAATAAGTGTTAATTTACTAATTCATTTACAACACTAGCAAATGTAGAATTTAGTAATTGCATAGAGTATAGGTATATAAAAAAAAATTTAAATACCAATTTTCGTAAAAGAATGAGATCATCACTATTTTTAAGTGATTTTTTTTGCAGATAAAAAAATTAAGAAAATAACAAAAAAAAAGTTTTTTTGCTAACTTATTGTAAAGACAAAAGATGCATTTAAGAGAATAAAAAAGTCCTATGTCAATATTGTAATAATTCTAACTTTTTCGTGGACGTAAACTTTAGTGGTCGACAAATCGTCAAGTAGGACAAAACAAAATAAAGCAATATTTTTTTTATTATTAATTATCTTAGATTTTATAATTTACTCCTATTCAGTGAATACATATGCTAGCATATTTATAGTTCCTATAAATTATTACAATTATTAGATGTAGATAATGCCTATTCGTAAAGTGATAAAAATGTGTGAAATTGTGGCCATTTTAAATGAGCGATCTTCAGATGAAGAGGAGGATATTGCTATATTGAGTGCAAAAAAGTCGACATCGCCTACATTCCACCGTTCCTTGCGGGGAGTATGACTGATGAGGAAGATCTGTGTGATGACCATGATGCAATAAACAAAGGTGATCTACGTAGTGACAGCTCATTTCAAAGCTCCCTTAGATTGCGAAGACCGAGAGAGAGGGGAAGAAAAAAAAGGCCCTTTAGGGGAATAAAAAAACTGAGATTTTGATAATTTGTTATTAAAATTGTATATTAATATAATCTATATGCTATATCTTGCGGGATACTTGTAAAACAAATATTTACTAAGTTTGAACACTAAAAATTTTTCTTTATTTAAAGTTGAAATATATGAAGGAGAAAGGGGTTAAAAGGGAAATATATGCACTATTAACGTTTCTGGTTTCAAATTCATGATATACTAAATAAAAACATATAATGCGATTACTTGTGGGGGTTTTATAAACTTTTGTAGTTAATTATTGCAAAACTGTTTTTTATTTCTGAAATGTATTATGTTATTATTATAGGATATTTTGTTATTTATTTTTAATTAACTTATTCAATCGTTTAATTCGAAAATCCATTCTGCTTTTAAAAAATATTTTTTTAACTTCATCTTCGCAATTACAATCTTCGCTTCTTTTTATTAAATGTTCAATAAATTTTGTGTGCGTTTGGATAATTTGTCCGTTAAATTCATTAAAAATGTCTTCCAATTCCTTAATTTTCCCCAAAAACTCATGCGATGGCTTGAAAGTCAAATCATTCGTTCCGCTAGGAGAAAGTTTATAGGGAAATTTTGAAGAGGGTTGTCAACTTTTTTTACCCCAAATTCAATAAAATTATTTCCAAGATTAAAAAATATCAAAATATGAGTGTCTAACTATTAAGACAAATTATATACTCACTTTTTTTTGAGAGTTATATGTGTCAGGAAGTGAAGTGATTTTGCGAAGGGCAAATAATAAATACATAAATATAGGCCGGATAACGTCTGCCGGGTTTTTCTAGTTTCTTTATAAAAACCAGTTTATAAAAATAATATTTCCCATTACACGTCAACTTTGTGAAATTTTTTTTGCAAATTTCAAACAAATTTTAAAATTTGATGACTTATGTTATTTAATTAAATACAACTGTGAGCAGTGAAATAGTAGTGGGTGTTAGAGTTTTACATATCTTTGAGTTATGCGAAATACCAAACAATTTTAACATCCATTTATTGTTTATGTTGCTTGCTATGTTTATTAATAAAAACATTTTGATTGGCAAGATATGTTTATTTACAAAGATGAATTTATGTGTGCAAATTGTAGAGGGCAGTAAAATAGTAGTAAAGTATTAAAAAATTTTATAAAGGACTAGTGAATGATTTTCGCAAGTTTCATCTCTACGATATCTTAGTACTTGGTAGCGTGGCCACGATTTTTGATAACAGCAATACAACGCCTCTTCATAGAATCTACGAAACTCTGGTATCTTTTCAGTGGAATGCTCTGCTTGCCATGCTTGCTGCACTATGGTCCACAACTCGTTGTTGTTTTTGGATTTATCATCCCACACGGCATTTTTGACGTCGGCTCAAAGGTTTTCAATAGCATTGAGGTCAGGGGATTGAGCTGGCTGGAAACCACTCCTTTGCCACCCTACTATAAAATCGCTTTCGACTCGTCCGTCCACAAGATGTTGCGCCATTTCTCAATCGGCCAAGTTAGGTATTCTTTGACGAATTTAAGACGTCGTGCTACATAATTTTTTGTTTTAATAACCATTCGAGGACTACGGGCATATAAATTTTGTTCATGTAGAAGTCTTGTCACTGTATGAACACCGCAGGGCATGTTCAGTTCGCCACGAATCTCCATAGCTGACATTGTAGGTCGAGTCTTAGCGCATCTTACGACTTTTCTTATAAAACTCTCAGAAAGAATCCGCTTTGCGCCCCTTTCTTCGTCTTGCATTTGCATTTTGCACCAGATATGGGGGTTCCAATTGTGAAACAGGCGATGACTCGTAATCGGTTTAAACAAATTCAGCAGTTCTTTCATCTCGCTGATAACGCCAATTTAAATACGGCAGATTCATTTGCCAAGGTTTACCCTATTACTAACGCTCTCAGCGAAAGGTTTATGCAATTTGTAGTCCTTAGCCATATTCGCTTCACAGACGAACAGATGATTCCGCACTTTTGCCGCCTTTCTTGCAAAAAGTTTAGCAGAGCAAAACCATTTCGGTTTGAATTTAAGTTATGATGCTTATGCTCTGAAAGTGGATAATTATTTTCTAGTTCATTGCACTCCCAATCAGAATATCGGCTTAGGCGCACAAACTGTTTTAGACTTGCTTTCAAATCTATCTCACCCTGAGTGTTACACTGATTTCTTTGATTTTTTTTCTCTTCATACCACCTTATGTGGCTTTTGAATGAGCGTCGATTTTTCGCAACTGGAACTATATGTGAAAATAGAATGGGAAAATCTCCCTTGAGGAATTAAAAAAAAGAAAAACGCGGAACATTTGTCCAGCAACTTGATCGTGAGGAATAAATATTGACGGTTCGGGGGAACGATAATTCAATAGCCAATGTTATAACTAATAACTCCACACTCGGTCCAATTATTTCCGCTAAAAGATATTTGGCGTAAGCAAAAAAAAAACAAAATAGAAAACGTTCACTATCCCACTGCCAAAAGTTAGTCAAGAGATAATCCCGGCATGGGTGGCAAATTATAGAATATGTATACGAGGAAGAAATGGTGGTGGCCAATATGGACAAACCCTCCTGGTAACGCGATGGTCAATGCATGAAAGCTCCACTGTATGATAGCAAAAATCGATTTCCGTTTCAAAGTCACAACCGAATTATTGAATTACGGCAATAACGATGAGATACATAGATTTCATATGTCGAATCTTCCTCGGAGCAACGAAAGCGTACACGCCGTCATGAAAAGCTTTGAAAACAAATTTAAAAAAAAATTATGCAAGAAACACACTGCTTTTAGTTGCAAAAAATGCAATATTTATTTACATACTAAATATTTTGATGATTATCATCAAAATTTGTAAACTGACGAATCTATCAATAACATATCAAAAAAATATTTTTAATTGAAATAAAATAAAATAAATTTACTCTTCGTAGTAATTTTTTGTTGTAAAAGAGTATAATTTTTTTTTTGCGTATCGATTTTTCGGCCAGTCCATATTAAAAACAAAAACGGCTGGTCAAAATTTTGCTTTTTTTTTATTTTTCTTGATTATGGTCTTATAAACGCTGCCTTAAAAAAAAATTGAGCGGCCGAAGGTGGGTTAGGCGTCAAGATCTAAAACTGTTTAGCTGCCGACAAAAAACTTCATCAGCCTAAATAAAATGTAAGTACAGTTTTTTATGGTGAAAATTGAGACCGAAATATCAAAAGTGCTGAGAAAACAGTTGAAATCTTGACACACACATCGAAAGAGTTCCGTTAATTCAAAATTGGTTTTACACTGAGGTGTAATGTTTCATGAAATCCAAGAAGGAACGTTCAATTTAACTTCGGCAATAAGAAATTTACTTGTAAGTAGTTTAGTCATAAATATTACGCCTAGCATTTCTCTACGACTAGAAAGAGTAGGTATATTTATTAATTTCAAACGATTAGTATAATGGGGAAAATTCTATCGGCACGTACTCTAGTATCGGTCTTACTAATATTGTAAAAAAGACTTTACTTAGCTCCACATGGTTTCTTGAACTCTTTTAACCAACGCTTTATAAATGCAAATATCTTCACACTTTACAGGATATGTTCGGCTATGCTTTGCGCCATCCGAGAACGCCTGCCAAGAATGGCATTGCTAATCATAGCGGCCTCACACCGCTCACACTCTCTTGTCAATTGGGCCGAGCCGAAGTCTTTCGTGAAATGTTGGAGCTATCAGCGCGTGAATTCTGGCGTTACAGCAACATAACTTGCTCTGGCTATCCACTCAACGCCTTGGATACCTTACTACCCGATGGGCGCACAAGTGAGTTGGCATTATATTTATATTATATTTTTTTGTTACTTTTGTCATTTCAGACTGGAACTCAGCGCTTTTCATTATCTTGAACGGCACCAAAGAGGAACATTTGGATATGTTGGATGGCGGCATTATACAACGTTTACTTGAAGAGAAATGGAAAACTTTTGCTCAGAACCAGTTCTTGAAACGTCTGCTTATTCTAGTCATACATTTGATGTTTCTTTCAATCTCAGTTTACACGCGTCCTGCGCATGTGGCTGACGACGATGAAGATGACGAGGCGCTTACGAATGGCGGCGCTGGGACGAACGCAAAAGGCAATGAGCTCGTGGAAGTAACTGCAGACGAGGAGTATGATGTGCAGACTATTGTGCGATATTGCGCTGAGTTTGGTACGATAGTGGGCGTATTGAGTTATGTTATTTTCCAGCAGGGCGATGAAATTAAAAATCAAGGATTGCCGGCGTTTCTGAAGCAATTGGTGGGTTAGCTGTATTAGAATATGAAAATAAACAATTTATTACTTTGATTTATTTTAATTTTTTGTCTACCCAGACCCACGCTCCAGCCAAGGCTATTTTCTTAGTTTCAAATCTGCTTATACTCGCCTGCATTCCTTGTCGTTTGATGGGTGAAACGGACGCCGAGGAGGCGATACTTATATCTGCTGTGCCTGGCAGCTGGTTTTTGCTAATGTTCTTTGCCGGGTGCGTTAATTTAGTGCTTGACAATTTTTTTGATACTTTTTTTATCTCTCTCTTTCTTATTCCCTTTTAGCGCCATTCGGCTCACAGGTCCTTTCGTCACTATGATCTACTCAATGATCACTGGTGATATGTTTACTTTTGGTATTATTTACTGCATTGTACTGTGTGGCTTTTCACAAGCGTTCTACTTTTTGTACAAGGGACATCCGCAGATTCAATCAACTATGTTCAATACTTTTCCAAGCACTTGGATGGCACTGTTTCAAACTACATTGGGTGATTATAATGTAAGTATGGCTTAAAGAATAAAATCGAACCAAAGTCATGCTTAGTTAACCCGAACCTAAAAAAAAATATGTTTACAAAAATCGCAAATATAGTTGTGACCGAAAATAACCGTTATTTCGATGTTTTTGCATAAAAAAATTATCAACAAGAATTTATTGAAAACAAAACTCGAATATATTTATCTAATCCTTATGCCAAATGCTAAAAAAAAAGTTCTGGCCTTATTTTTATTTAGATGATTTTTTCTTTTAAAGCATTGCATAATCGTAATTTTTTTCGATCAAAAATAATCGTTATTCTACAATTCTTAATTATTCTATCAAAAGCAATTGCTATTCTTGCCGTTTTATTTTTTCGATCAAGTTTGATGGTTACTTTTAAATCTTTATTTCTTCCATGAAATTCGATCGATATTTTGTGATTTTTAATTTTCGTTCGATAATCCGATGATATGCTGTCGATATTTTTTTGCGATCATAAAACATTTTGTTGCCTTCGTCGACAAATTTGTTGGTGTTTATTAGGATCGGAAAATTTTAATCAAAGAATAACGATTATTTTTTATGGAAAAAAGCACAAAACATCTATGAAACATCATCGGTTATTTTTGATCGAAAATATTTTTCATATTAAGAAGCAACAATCAAACTCGGCCGAAAAAATAAAAATACAACACTAACGATACATTTTGATCCAAGAAATAAAAATCATAAAATAACGATCAAATCTTTTTGTTTATAAAAATTATAACCGTTAGGTGCTAGAAATATAGTGAATTTAATGTAAACCTCTTGATACCTTTTTATGAAATTTTCTATGAATTTTGGTAGGTATAAGTATTTTATGCTCGCGAGAGGGCTGCCACCTGTTTAAAATGTCAAATTTAATTAAATCCTACACGAGTTGTATGAATTATTAAAATATTTAAGTATATTGGTGACATACAATTCGTCTCTGCAAGAAGGTTTATGGCAACTACATAAATGCGGGTTGCCACTTGTTTGAAAAGTGGAATTTAACTAAATTATAGACAAGACAAATGAAATCTGAAAATATGTTTGCCAAATTGTTTGATTTTCTGAGAAAAACGCTTATAGCGTATAGAGGGTTGTCAACTGACAAGATAAATGAAATCTGAAAATTTAATTAAATTATACATAATTTATATTAGGTAGTACTATATGGACTTCAAGCCATTCGTCTCGATAGGAGAAAATTTTCGGGTGTATTTTGAAAAGGGTTGCCAACTTTTTTTTTAGTAAGTCAAATTCAATTAATGTTTTTCGAAACCAAAGTTTAATTTAATATCCAATTGGGATGATTTAGAAGCTGTTCGGTCGGTAATAACTTAAAAGCAAACAAAAAGTTTATTTTTTCCCCTATGCGTTTCGGCGCCTTCAGATGGGAGCCTGAATTTTTTTTTTATTGTACATAAAACATAAAAACAAGTGTTAAGAACATAACAATATGTTTGCTTACAACAATTATTGCACTTGCATTTTCAATCACATTGAAAATATTAACAACATCAAAATAAACAAATATATAACAATAAAGCTCCACATATTGAAATTACACACTCATTTTTTGTCCCTCTCTGTTGAACCATCACCCGTTATTGCTGTTCTGTATGCACAGTTTACATATATTGTCTACGTCTTCCTTAAAATTCATCGTATTCCGTATTTGTTGTTGTATTCTCAGCCCTTCTAATGTTAATCTAGTCCTCTCTTTTTTCTCCACGTCTAATATTTTTGTATTTTCGAAATCGGCTGAGTGTCCGCTATTCGTTAAATATTGTGCCAATGCTGTTGTTGTCTTTTTGTTCTTGGCGTCCATTTTATGTTCGCTAATTCGAATTCCGAGTGATCGCTTTGTAGTGCCTATGTATGTATGTCTGTATATTTTGTCTCAATTTTCGCCCAATTTACCATTGCACTTGATTTCATATATGTATGTATCACGTTGTGTTGTTGTTCTTTGCTAATTCTGTCTTTTGTTTTGGTAAACACCGAGTTGAGCTTGCGATTTGTTTTATGTGAGAAGAAAATTTTGTCTGTCTGTATACTTCGACTTATTGCTTGTTGTCCGTTAGTTTTGGTATGGATTTATGTGATGCCTGTGTATTCTTTATTTTCGTTTTCGTTTGTGGTTTCAACATTTCTGTGCGCTAATGCCCTTTTGTTGTTTGCAGTTGATAACAGACTCTCTAATGCAATCCATTTTTGTACAGTATATTTTTAATTTTTTTGGTGTTGACTTTTTTTGAAATCCTGGTCACTTAAATTATGTTACATGTGGCCGAAACTAAAATACATTTTCCGCTTATACTTATGGCAAATACAAATAATAAATAAATAAAGATATAGACAGGACAACGTCTGCCGCGTTTTTCTAGGTTATTTGCAAAAAATAGTTTAAAAAAAATATTTGCCATTCCATAAAAACTTCGTCAATTTTTTTTGCGAAATTCAACCTAAGTTTTAAAATTTGAAGGTTTAGGTTCTATTATTAATTATATTTTTATAAAAAGTTAACAAAAACACAGCTAAAGTAGCGTTTAGCGCAATAAAAATTGAATGCCCAAATAGAGATATTAATTAAAATAAAAAAGGCCTTATTGGTTGGTCTGCATTTGATGATAAATATGTACCTAATATTTTTGATATTTATTTTTATTTGTATTTTTCATAGCACCAGTTTTTTCTTTCCTTTTTATGATAGTCCCTGGTCATTTCGATCATATGTATTTATTTTTTCTTTGGCGGAAAAAACGAAGCATAGAAAACACGAATCAAATTTGGAAAAGGGAAAATTCAAATGGAAATATAGCTGTTCTAACGAAGTCATACCAAAATTATTATATATAGAGATCTGAGAAAGGTTAAAGGGGAATGAAATAAATTCAATCCTCTTTGCAGTTGATTCAAAATTACTGATTTTACAGAGAGAATGCAATAACACCTATAAAATAGAATTCTAAATAGTTTAATTATGGAAAGTTATATTCGATTTACTTTGTTTCGAATTTTTTCCAAGAATCACAGGTGCAGAAATTTAAAAATATATAGCACGTAACGTTAAAAAATGGTTGGAGATAGGGATAGTGAGAAAAACAAACAATTTTCACACGGTTAGCGTGGCTGAGTGGTTGCGTGCCCGCCCAGCAACTCTGCGTACCAAGGTTCAAACAGAGAACGTATATTAGACAGAGAAGCATTAAGTTAGGATGACGGTGTGAATTGTCAAAATGCATCAATAATTCTCGTCCAGCTCACCATTCTAATGGCCGACAGGGGAAATTGTGAGAGTGGCGAGTTAACAGAGCTGAGCGAAGGCAAAATTTGTTTAACAGACTATGATTTCTGATCATTTTAATTGTTTTGGCTCGAAATTTAGATTTTGCCAATATATTAACAAATTGATATAAACGTCTAAATATTTAATTTGACGTGAAATTTGGCTTTACTTAAATATGTGCATGATAAGAGTGAGCCAATTTTGGTTTTATGCATGCATTATATACATATGTATTATAAGCGTAATAATCGTTATCATACTATGTATACATATGTATGTATGCAAATATGTATATGGATAATATGTAGTACATATGTACATATGTATATAAATATCCAAATATACGTATGTATGTATGTATATATATTTACATGTTCATGCACATGTGTGTACGTACATACATATGTACTAAAACATGTCAACAAGTGCACATGCATTGATATGCATTATATCTATCATCATCATATGTATATTTATTTATTGTTATGTAAGTAAATATATGCAGCATATGTTTCATCCCTCCGCCAGCGTGTCTGTTTTCAACCGCAGCGCAACTGCAGTACAGCAACAAAAAATTCATTCATAAACGCACTCGCATATTATTGAAAGCAAATTTCCGTTCATTCATAAATGCGAACATTTCATCTCCCCACAAACACATGCGCCCCTCATCCATCACATTTTTCGCGACGAAGACAAAAATCTAAAAATCATAAATTGAAGATTTTTGTAATTTTGGTCCAAATGCTCACAACTTCAAATGGGAATGTAGGTATTATTTTGGCCCGCTTGTGCCCGTAAAATATTTCATGAAGAAATTCATCTATTATTAATCTATTATGTTTGCTTAGGGGTCGTGCACATATTACGTAACGCGAAAGGGGGGCGGCGGGGGTTTGCGATTTGTGACGAAGTGTGACATGTGATTTCCCTTTGCCTAATATATAACATATATCAATTAACATTGTATTTTATTTTACGATTAATAAAAACAATTTTTCTGAAAGTGTGACATGGTGGGGGGTCTGAAATGATCAAAAAGTTTCGTTACGTAATATGTGCACGACCCCTTATCATTATAAACGTGTTTTACACGAAATCCTGTTATATATGTCATTTAAAGCCCTAATTATTCCAAATCGGCGCAACCAAACGCCTTACCGCTACGCCTACTTGCATACATATGTACATTACACATATGTATGTCAATATGTAGTCTATATTTTGGTCGCATTTGCTTCAGAGCTTTCGTCTTATCACAAATGTAGCACAAGTAGCAGAATAATATATTTAGGAGTCGAAAATCTACTACCTTTTAACATATTTTTCAACAATTGTCTAATTAAACGCAAACATTGCTATAATTAATTGTATTTTGTGAGACCTTTAATTAATTATACTACTTTTGCTTCTTCCTGAACCAACAATCTGGGTCAATGACCTATACAAAAGACTTTCAACCCGAAATTGCAAATAAACCGTACCATTTTTATTCTGAGAGGGTATAAAGTACCAGAATTTTAATTTAGAAATTTTATTCTGTGGCAAATAACTTAACATCTTATGTATGTATCTATATGTAAGTATTTTATTTCATATATTCCTCTATTCGATCTAGTATATCAATATTTGTATTATACTCCACTTTTTTCTTCTACCTATCACAAATACAAATTAATTCAACTAAACCCTGATTAATGATGGCGGCTTTGCGACGCAGCTTTTTCGTGTGAATTGCGGGCAGAAGCAACTATTTCTGTGGAGTTTTGACAAAACAGCTTATTTGGCTTTCGAATTTTTATTTTCAAATCAATAAATTTCTATCATTGACGTACAAATTTAATATTTAAATTAAACTTTTACCACGACAGCCTGTTGAACTATAGCTTTGTTTAACTATTTGTATAAATATTTCATTAGAACATTGTTATTTTTGACATGGTAAAAATTGAAGTCCAACTGGAGATAAGATATTTTGTCAAACTTTGCGCGCAGGCTTAGAGTTCGGTTGAATGTGCGCGCATGTGAACAAACATATGTACATACATAATTATTTCTATTCTATTTACATATCTACACATATGTATGCTTATACGCGCCCTTTTGCATGGAAGTAATTCGATTAAATATGCATTGATAAATAAATGCATGCATGTGCATACATATGATAAACAATAAATGCAATTTCTTTAGTGTTTTTGGAAGATTTTGTTTAACTACTTAATATATTTATTGAAAGTTATATATGGAAAATATTAGTAGAATAAAATAAAACACTAAAATTGAAATTATAGAAGAATACATATTTTTAATATTTTTTTTAAATGTTGGAAATAGAATTGCGAAAATTCCTTATCAAAACAATAGGAAAATTTTCGCCAAAAAACATCTGCAACCACACAATGTAGCTGATAACAGAGAACGTACATTAATTTTCTCTAAAATTGTTGTTTTCGCTCAACCGATGTTAAATTTTGCCCCTTGTAGGTGAAAAATTATTGGGTGGTGAGCTGGACGAAAAATAGACCTTTTCCCAAAAACGCGGAACGTCAACAGGAATGAAGTGGGATGCTACTTCTCTGTAAATATACGTTCTCTGGTTCAAAGCCAGGTAAAGTCTAGAAAGAAAGGAAGTCTGATGAGGAGATGTGGCGATCTCCCAAATAGCAGCTATCAGTTATACCACTGTGAAAAATTATTGTTTTCTCATATTATTCCCTAATACAAACCTGGCCTCAAGCTCTATAAATTACAATGGTTATTTTCAAATGTCAACTAAAAAAAATATTATATAAACTCTAATTAAATTATATTGAAAATGAAACGTTGCCTGTAAATCAAGTACAAAAACCAAGAAGCTAATATTTGTTGCATGCCTTTTTATTTGTATGAAATCTACTAAAAAACTCAATTATAATATTTATTTTCCGAGTATTATTTACTACTCATAAAAAATTTTATTTTTTGAGTTTTACTTTTTTGTGTAGAACTTGAAAGTTATATTTATATGATATATAATTATATATTTTAGTAACATAAATGAACACTTCTTCTATTCCAACTTTCTTCCTTTCTCAGTATCCAGATTTGAATAACACCACATATCCAAATTTATCGAAGACGGTATTTGTGATTTTTATGATTTTTGTTCCCATACTATTGTTAAAACATGTTAATCGCTATGATGGGCAATACCTACGCCCAGGTTATTGAACGTTCCGAGAAGGAGTGGATGAAGCAGGTCAAAATCAATATACTAGTACAATTGAAAATATTTACTATAAAGAATAAACTATTTCAGTGGGCAAAAATTGTAGTAACATTGGAACGCGCCGTGCCACAGGCCGATGCAAAAAATTATCTCGAGGCTTATTCCATACCATTGGGACCCATAGATGACTCCGGCTATGAGGTGCGTGGCGTTATGGTCATCAAAAGCAAATCGAAGACAAGAGCAAAGCAACGCAAGGGCGCCGTATCGAATTGGAAGGTGAGCTATCGCAATTTCAAAGCTTAGGAAATATCATTTAGAACTTTTATGTTTTCCATCAATCACTCTAGCGTGTGGGCCGCGTAACGTTGAGTGCATTAAAAAAACGTGGTATGACCGGTGAACAAATGCGACGCCTAATGTGGGGGCGTGCCTCAATTTCCAGCCCAATTAAGATAACCAAGAAGAAGCTCAAAGATCCTTACAATTTGAATCCACAAACTGATATCACCTCCGCTATGGATATGCTGGCCTTCGCCAATGATCCAGCCTCGAGTGCCGGTATACAACTGCGCTCCTCTCTCAGCGGCAATGGCGACGATGGTCAACTAACTCAACAACAACAACACCAAAAACAACAGCTTCAAAAAGAGCCCCCAGCACCAGATCCCCTACGCGACTTGATCTTTCTCGCTGATCGTCGTCCCGAAATGCATGATCCACAATATTTTGTTGGCTTACAGCAGTTGGCAAATCAGGCATTGGATCTTGTGGAGCAAACAATGGGAATGCATTCGCACATACCCACACCAGCCGAGAATGCATTGCTACTATCAGCAATGACGGCTACAACAACTGTAAGTGGTGTGACAATGCAAACAGCGGCAATAGACGGCACTAACGGTACTGCTACTGGAACAACACCAAATTCTGCTGCGGCCGCGGTAGCAGCCCCCACTGAGGATTTGCTTATTCCACTTAGCACAAATTTGACAACTCTTTTTCAAGACCCCAAGGATGTTGTTGATCCGCAGAAGTTACAAGATTTTCTCAAAATGCTCGCCGATATTGAGACTGAGGAGAGTGATGGTGGTGGTCGTCCAATTTTGGGTAAATTATCACTTTCACGACGTACGAAGAGTGCCCTATCGAAGGCGCAAATCAAAAAGGAAACCATTGGCGGTGGCGCAGATCAGTTGATACCGTCGGTGTGGTCTTATAACTTGCCACAGCCAGATGAGGAGCCGGTGAGTGTGATGTGGTCGAAAGAGTTTGACTTTGTATATATTAAGAATATATTTAAAATTCAATGCAATTTTTTATATCGTGAATATAAGTGGTTTTAGGGGGTGATAAGGAGCGGAACTTTTATTAGTAGTGGTGGTTAATGATCTCGGGATAGACATGACTAAAAAAATGATTTAAAAAAAATTTAAAACAATTAATGATTCGCTAGCGCCCCATAAAAAAATTTAAGTATTTGATTTCACATGAGGGGGCATATTTATAATTCTTATTTAACTAAAAATTCTTTGTGTGGGTGCAATTGAGGTTTTCCAGGATTCATGCGATCATGAGGTAGGGCCAAACGTCGTTTCCATATCATGCGAAATTTTCGAAACTAGCTTATTCCTATGACACCCTGTAGGAAATTCTAAAGTTACATGGACTGTGCACAGGGGAGGGACCAACCATTGGAGGGCTTAACTGTCGTTACGGACGGGTCTAAGATGAAATGTGGGGTCGGAGCAGGGATTTTAAATGAGAGATAGGATCAAAAACTATCCTTCGGCCTGCCGGAACATGCAAGCGTTTTTCAGGCCGACACGCCTGCAATAAAGAATATAATAAGATGTAAAAAATTTTTCAGATAGCCAAGCGGCTATTCAGGGGCTGTCTTTCACCTCGATCAGATCGCAACTAGGCCGACATTTCCGTAATATGGGTTCCGGGGCATAAAGGCATTTACCGTAGCGATACAGTGGATGAACTGGCGAGGAGTGACTGTACAATGAGCGTGCCCTACGCGGTAGACATGGGTGCCTCGCTTAAAGAGTTCAAAAGCAGAATTTCCGAATTTTTCTAATCAAAGGCTAAACAGAGGTGGAACCATACAGGACCGTGTCGGTAGTTTTGTGTGTCCTATGACCAACCTAAAACCAGGGCTCCTCTAGGAATGAGCAAAGAAAATACCCACAGATTTACGACGGTCTGCACATGCCGTTAGGATCGGCTTACCCTACAACAGGTCTGTCGCAGCTACGAGAACCCGAACTCTAGAGAGTCAGTCGAACACCTGCTGTGCGATGGTCCAGCTCTCGCAATTATCAGTTTAAATACATCCGGTAAAACATTCCAGCAGATCATTTCAGAATGCAGCCGCCTCTCCCTGTATGACATAATGAAATTAATTAAAGCCGTCGGATGGCTTTGGATTGCACGAGTTGTGGAGTCAAAATGCCAAATTAGCTAATTGCTTGTCAACAGGGTGATACTCAACTTAAACCAACCAAACAGTTTACTCCTCGATAGTCAGATTTAAAAATTCATATCATTTTATGTTTCGTCGGTTTTTGTAAAATTTCTTGAATAAAATAAAATTTTTTATTTGAAACTATTGAAAGTTTCACAAAATTATCAAGTGAAAAGTGCAAACCAACGTTCAATAAAAGGCAAAAATTTCCTTAAGTTTTAAACTCACTTTTTGTACAAATTAATTCAAGGAATTCAACTTTGAAGCCGCTCTTGCCGAAGAGCACACACTCACGATCGAGCAGGAGGCTGAAGTGGAAACCGAAACTGGCAACGAACGCGAGGATAGCGGAGATTGCCCAACCGCGGAAGAAGTGCACGCCACCATGAAACAATTTCACCTACGGAAACGTCAATACCAGCAGGATGATGCAGCGCGGCGAGCAAAAAGTGCACGCATCAAGCGTAAAAATAGGTCAGTGATAATGAAAACTTTCACGTTAACAAGATTCATTTGATTCTCCTCCCGTTTCAATTTAACACACAGAATTTCACCAGAGCAATCCCATGACGGTGGTGACGCTAACGGCAAATCATCGCACCCACGCGGGGCCTCAGCGCCAGGCCGCAAATATCCTGTGAGTGAGCAGCACGTGTCGCCGCCAGATCCATTGGAACCATGGAGTACACGCGAATTGCAAAATATCAACAAAATTTTAGCGCGCAAGTGAAGGTGGAAAATTAATAACAACAATAATATACATACATACATACATACATACATAGAACTAAAAAGGCTCAGTGGCATACACGAAAATATGAAATTGCTGAAACGGTTAGGTTGTTTTATATTTATGATTTTTGCATTGTACGAGTATTATGCAATTTTTGGTTTGGAAATTTTGCAAACGCCAAAGAATAGCTACAATATTATTTTCGAACGTCATGAAAATTGAATTTTTGGCTGACAGTGAAAAAAAGGAACTATGTTATAGATGTCTGTCTGCTCAAGTATCTATGTATGTATATGTGTTTGTTTGAATGCAAAATTTTCGTATTGGTAGATAACAATAAAAACTCAACAACGTATCGTCGGAACAGTTTATGCTACACTGCATTGTTATTTTGTTGTTTTTTAAGCAAGCTTGGCAAAAATTTACTTATTCACAGATGCAAAGCTACACAAAAAAAAAATATTACACACCCATAAATTTGTATGTATAATATTAATAAATGTACTATGTATGTATATGTAGGATTTTATAGTTGTATATTCATTTTAAATTGTTACGCCAAAAAGTTTTTAATTAAATTTCTTCTCACCCACAAAAAACTTAATTAAATTTCTTCGCTGTCGCAAAGGTGACTACTATAGCTTAGAAATTTAATTCTAAATGTTTGTGTGAATTGGTGAAAATGTTGGGAAAATACTTACGCTGCGATTTTATGTTGATTGCCGCAAATAGACCGCTTTTAAGCTCTTAAATGTAAATATGTCTGCGTGTAGGTAAGCTAAGCAGATTTGTGTGTCGTTGGAAGGTAGCGAAAATAATTTCCATTCAATGTGGACTAATTCGCAGAAAATTAAATAAAGTTTGCTCAGGGATATTGTGGCAACCGCATGAGAATGGTAAATGCTGAAGAATAAATTACGATCAGAAAGCATGGGTTTTTTCGCGAAGATATGACTTAGTTATTCATTTTTGAAAGTTCACTGACTGAAAGTTATTAGTCTTTCAGACACTTTTGCGTGCCTTTTAGTTACAAATTTCAGATTATGTTGACAAAATTTAAACAGAAAAGGGGTTATTTCTACATTCATAAAATTTTTTAAGTAAAACTTCTTTAGTGCATAAGTGTGATACTTTACATCGCGTAACGCAAGTCGTGTCGATATCGCATAATGAAGGTCGCATCGATATCGCGTCACGTGATAACCATATCACGCTTATATGGGGAAAAAAATGTAGAAACATATCATAGTGTTTGTATGTATGTACATGCATTTGAGTATATCTATATATGTATATGTATGTTATATGTATGTCCATCAATACATATGTATATACATACATTCATATATAGCTTGGGACAATTTCGATCTGGATCATCACTACAACTTACAAAAACTATTAATACAACTAGACACACCGTAATGCATGCTTTGTAAATTGATTTTAACTAATATCATTTCTTTTCGCAGCTATTTACTAATCTCACTAGTACCAAAATTTTTTGCCAACAATAACTTTAAATGTTCTATGCTAAACGTCAGTGCAATTTGAGTTAGTGGAAAATATATTGTTTTATAGAATTTGCTATACTCCAAAAGTTAGGATGGTATTTTGGATTGTTTGATTTATTTTTTCCAGTTACGTAGTTTTGCTTAAATTAATTGCTTAGTTTCTTAAAATTCGTTTATTCCGTACTGTCATTTAGTTTATTATAGTAAGCGAAATTATCTTGAGGATTTAAGAAACGATACCCTCTCATTCGTTATTCTTGTTATAACTATACCTTCCGGCAAGCCCTACTATTGCGCTCGTCTCCAAACGAATTGCCCGAAATAAAACAAACATCCTTCATATTCGACATCGGGGAAGTCTTCAATGGCTGCAGATGTGAAAGTTTTCTCAAAATCCACGATTATTTCATCCAGATGTTAATTAATAGTTTCCGTCGTATCTAAGAAAATAAGTTGGTATAAAAATTCCTCATGCGCCTGCTTAGACTTTTAGCTCATAATGTAAAAAATAAGAGGCAAAAACTGATCATCGATTAGTGCTTGGGTTGGAAATAATTTACGGACAATTAGTTGCATAGAAAGTTTTATCCACTAGCGAGCACAGGGAACTGCTCAGGGTCGTCAATGAATGAGATGCATCAAAATTACATTAGTTAAATGCAAAAATATCATATTCCAAATATTTTAATTGTTATGGAATATTTATATTCTGTAAATTAATAGGTTCGCTGGAAGTGCCATTATTTTTACAAATTCCGTTCATTTTCATCTATTGTGCTCGCTTAGCAGGAAGATGCAGACGGCAATCCCCCTAACAGTTTATCACTACTTCTCTAATTATTTTGGAAGGTTGTAATACCTAAAAATTAGCAGATCCCTTGAATTCATCATTGATATTTCTAAGCGCAGTTTGATGAATCCTCGATCATGCTTTGTATGTACTTTTTTTTTAATTTTGTGCTTTTCATTAGTTTTATTTATTATCATACAAATTTTGCAAATGTCGCAGGACCATCGAAATTCTTACTTTTTAGTTTGCGAATGCAAATGGTAATAATAACCATCACGGCATTTTCTTTATTGGACTTTGAAATTATTGTCTCCATTTTGACAAATATTCCAGAGCTTAAAACATAGTTGGGGGCAAGGTTTTTGGGAATTTTGATTTTGAAGATTTTGTCATTGAAGATCATCATTTTGGAAATTTTGTGTTGGCGATTTTTTTTCTAATGGGGATTCTGTGCTTGGGGACTATATTTTCCGGAATTCTGCGGCTCTCCTCATTATTTTTCGATAAAACGGAAATATAGCTGTTAAAACGCCAAAGTGGCTATTCACTGAGTGTGATAATTTAATGAGATGAGCTCTGTGATTTATTGCGATGTGCGGTTTTGTTTTATAATAAATATACGCATCTATTCGCGTTCGCATGTCGAGATACGGGCCATTAGAGATATCCAACAAAATATTTTTAAACTCTTTTTTTTATTTTTTTATTTTATAACTAAAAAAAATTAGAGGACCATCTAAATTATAAAAAGTTTACGCAATTTTAAATAAAATCGAACTTATAGCTAGAAATATTGAGAATGTTTGCCAGTAAAATAAAATTTATGAGTTATGAAGTTTTCAATTGCCCTACTTTTAGTGGGAGAAGTAAATACAAAAATATTTATTAAAAAAAGGGAAACCTATAAAATGATTTTCCAGTACAAGATAAAGGAAAGAGCAATAAAATCTGTTTCTTTCCAGCTGCAGTAAAATATTTTTGCTTGGAACTGTTTTAAATTTCGTTTTTTTTCAGACTGCTTTAAAACTAGTATAATTACAAACTACTTTCAAATCTGACCGTTTAAAATTTTTTTAACATTTGTAAAGTGTATTTTTAATAACTATAAGATTCTAATCTCAATTCAGTATATATTATATAATTAAATAATAACTGCACTATTTCTTCGAACATCGTAAGTGCCGATTTCTGATTCAAATATACTACTTTACTGCCAAAAAATTTTAAAAATTTCAGGTATATGGTACATACCATCCGAGCTCAAACACACATTTTTTTAATATTTTTTTTTTTTTGAGATCACATAAATTTTGTGTTTTTTTTTTGTTTTGCTGCCACTTCATTAACAATTTTGTATTGCTTAGCTGTTTAGTGCGATCAATGCATTTTAACGACATAGTACTTTTTGGGATCAAAATAAAACTTTTATTTAAATTTTGTTTAATATTTTTTTTGCGAAAATAAACTGAAATAAAAATCTTGAAACGAAGGCGAAAATTCTACAAAACAAATACTTTTAAAATCAAAAATTCAAAAAACCCGTTTCATTTAGACCAGCAATAATCTACAAAAGATAATTAATAAAACTAATTACATTTCGATAAAAATGTACATAATATAATCTATTGAAAATATATTCCACCACAGCAAAATAATAATAAAACTCATAGCTAAATACCTATATATTTGGTGTAAGTTAGATCCACATAATTAATTTAGCATATGTATTCAATTACTTCAATTCAATTACTTTATATATATATATTAATTTGAACATAGCTCACGCTGCCTTTAAGTTAGCTCAAAAGTCACAAAAAATTAGTTTCTTCATGAAAGTGACATATTTTTTCCGACAGGGTATGTACAAGTAAATGTACAAATATAACATATTCTACGATTACATTTATATTCTGTTAAGTATTACCACTTAGTTTGAACGCGAGTATACTTTGAGAATTTTTTAAACATAAATGATAGATTTCAAAATTGGGATCAAAATCAAATTGGCAACATGAGGTTACATTTCAATATTTTCTTCCCCCATCTGCAAGCAGAAGAACCGTAGACGAGAAGAATAACATCGATTTTAGCTTACCACACATCCACAAAATTCAACAAAACAAATGACAAATGTCTGCATCACACCAAACGAATAAAACTAACTGACCTTGCCGTTACCGAAAATGACACTAATCCACCATCGCCACTGTGTTGACCAAGTCAACTGGGTCACATCCAGTACGTGACTCTGAATTGTTGGCAGCACAACAAAAGTTTGATATAATACCATATAATGAAATAAAAAAAACCAAAAAAAAAAAAACCTTAAAATAAGAGAAACACTAAACTAAAACACAGAATGACAAATGGACAACGTAAAACCAGTCGTTGTATAAAAAACAACGACAAATTGCACTTGCAATGATTTGTAATAAAGCAAAGCCAAAAGCAAAAAAACCAAAACATAGCAAGAGGGGAAACGAAACTTTGTAAAATCATACAGAACCGTCAATTACATGATGCATGTTGTGTGTAAAAATATCAACAACAAAAGCAAAAGTAACAAGGTTTTTGGTGAAAATTGGGTGAAAGAAGTAAGAGACAACCCCACATTTGGTGACATTTGTAAGTGAGATTATAATAACAAAAGCAAAACCAATCTAATACTGTCCAATTTAAACAACAGAATTATGCAACTTCATGTGTTGAAACCGCAAACTTTTTCATAGTAAGTAATTCCTTCGTTTGTTCATAAAGTTCACTGAGCATTAGAATCATATGATGTGGACGTATGAAAATTGTTCCTAAGCGCAAAAAATTTAGGAAACACATTCAAAAAGTTTTCGAAACTCGCAGTTTATTCAACAAGGTCAAGGGATGGTTCACAAAAGAAAACTTTCAAAGCACATTAGAGAGATTTCAAGAGCACTTCAAGTTACTGAATCTATAATTTGGTCTGCGTGCTAATAAGGGCTTGGTAAAATTAAATTTGGACGCAAACAAATTTTTGGTAAGTTGAACGAGTTTGAGAGGTAAATATGAGAGTAGTAGTAGTATTTAGTAGTTAGCAAGAATTAGTAGTAATAGAATGTGATAGTACTTAGCAGTAGAATTGGAAAAAACAGTAGTAGTAATTAATACTAGCATAAGAAAACATAGTAGTAGAAATTAGTAAAAATAGTTGTAGTTATTAGTAGTAGCGCTATTAAAAATACTAGTAAAGGGTGATTAAATTTTAAGGGCCGATGTTGATTTTGAATAAAACAAAAAATATTTCGGAAATTATTGTAATCTCTTTTTATTATGATAATATGGTGTGGTTCAATTCTGTATAAAATAAAATATCGGCCAAATGTCCGCCGCGACCTCGGCGGCACACCTCCATCCGATGGTCCAAATTTTCGATGACGCTGAGGCATAATTGAGGTTCTATGCCGTTAATGTGCCGAATTATCTCATCCTTTAGCTCTTGAATTGTTGCTGGCTTATCGGCGTGCACCTTTTCTTTCAAATAACCCCAAAGAAAGTAGTCCAACGGTGTCAAATCACATGATCTTGGTGGGCAATCGGCATCGCCACCACGTGAGATAACACAGCCATTGAATTTGTCGCGCAAAAGAGCCATTGTTTCGTTGGCTGTGTGGCAAGTGGAACCATGCTGTTGGAACCACGTATCGTCCACATCCATATGTTTCAATTCGAGCCATAAAAAGTTCGTTATCATCTAACGATAGCGAACACCATTCACAGTAACTGCCTGACCGGTCTCATTTTGGAAAAAATACGGCCCGATCATGCCGCCAGCCCATAAACCGCACCAAACAGACACTCTTTGTGGGTGCATTGGTTTTTCGACAATCACTCTTGGATTATCATTCGCCAAAATGCGGCAATTCTGCTTATTGACGAATCCACACTGAGGTGCAAATGTGCCTCATCACTGAAGATGATTTTCTTCGAAAATTGATCATCCACTGTTGTATCTGAATGTGGAAAATTCCAGATAACTTTTTTGCCACCAAATTGCACTAGCATAATACAATCCATGGATCAAAATGCTATAAGATTGACAAAACTATTTTACAAGAAAGATCTTTTATGTGAGTTAATCCATTCGGAATTAAACTCCGATGTTTTCTTAAAGAAATTTTCTCTTACGGATGCATGTGAATTGCTTGTACGCTCATGGAGTAAAGTTTCAAATCACGTCATAAAGTGTTGTTGGAATAATATCCATTCGCAAATGTGGACTTCGGAGGATGATATCCCATTAGCGCGTCTGCTGGAATTTGATACCGCTGAAAGTGAAAACGCAGGATCGTTTGCTGAAGAAATAAGTCCAATTGCGGCTATATTTAACAATAATGGGAACACTGCCACATTTTCCAGAGATGTTATTAATGATTTGGATTAACGAGACTAACGAAATGTTGTCAAGTAATGAGAACGAAGCAGCGTTGTTGTGTAGTTCAGAATCAGAGGAGGATGGGACTGTGGACAATACACCACACGTTAAAAATGATGAAGCAGTTCAGTGCTTTAATACTTGTATCAAATGGGCTATGGAGCGCAATGTTGAAATAGACAAAGTTGTCCATCTGAAGGATTTGCGTAGTAAAGCTCTGGAAGATTGTATAAAAAAAAAACTCATCAAACGACTATATCCACATTTTTTAAAATTAATTAATTTCAAGAACATAATTTTATGCATTAACTTTTTTTTCTTTTAATTTAATATCTATCCGATTCTATTGATGAATAATGTAATTTTTGTTTATTTTGATTTTTGTTAAAAGAAATGTATGTTTGCTTTGTTATTACTATTATATACATATGTTTGTATATACATATGTATATATATATATATATGTTTTGAATAAAATTATTGGACGAATTTACTTATTTTTGGTTTATCCAATAATCCGGAAAAATCGTTAAACCGGATTGGGGTCTGCAATCATTGATACGGATTAGCGAGCTTACACTGTATTTCAGTAAAAGAGTAATTTAATAAAATTTTATTCAGAGAATTTGATTAGCTGGAAAAAGATGTGAGCTAAAAAAATTTTCAATTTTCAATATATCGCTAAAACTATTTTTATCAGTTTTTATTAATTTATTTTGATATTTGGAAAAAATGGGCTTTGCATGTTAAAAGCATAATAAATTATTTTTGTATATATTTATATAAATACAATTCGTTTAAATTTTCAAAATCATGAAAGTCATATAAGCTCGTTTTATTGCACACATAAAACTTATTTAAATTTGTATATCAATATACCAACTCGATTCATGGCATACAACGAGTGTTGTTTATTTGCAAAATACAAACATGCGCCGTTTATTTAAACTACAGTTTCAGCCGTACTAAGAGTCTGACAGTTTTTGAAACACTTAATGTGCATAGCACGAAATACCTGTGACATTTATTTGTCAAACGCTATAGCAAAATCTCCACCCATACGCACCCGCTCACATCTGTCAGCGACTCACCGTGAATAAAATCGCATTCCCATTTAATTAAAATATTTGACAGCCATCTACATTTGTGTCTATTGTTCTGTTGTTAACTAGATTTCATTACTTACGCGTATACAAAAAAACAGTAAATTCATTTTATTATTGTACATATGTATATGTAGGCATACATATCTACATAGCTATGTATAACATACATATATGTAGCTCCAAGCATTGCAGTAACTTGACAGTTAATTGTAAAAAGCTAAGTTAACCTCACATTTGCTGTTCCTCGCCAGCTGTGCTATCTCTTTCTCACACTGTAAACCATTTAGCAAGCATATAACTATACATATCTACATACATATATTGGTATACTTTAAGGAATTTCTCGGCATTGAAATTTTCAGACATGACATTCTGATTAAATGAAATGAATATTTAAGGAGTGAAGAAAGAGCTGCAGAATGCCGGAGGGTAGGCGATGTTAGATAGGAAGGTCGTATTAAAAGTACGATGGATTAAGGTAAATGTCAGTAAATAACTTTAGCTATACTTAGTACACATATGTAAAATTTCGTTAAATATTTTCATTTAGATAGTAATTTGTATTGCGGCCCCAAGCAATATAAATAGTTAAAAGATATGCTTATAGGAATATATATGTACAAACATAGTATATCTCGTCCATATATTTTGCATTCCAAACTTAGGATTCTTATCAAATCAAATCAAATCATTTATTAACCCTGCTGTTAGGTTAAGACCATTTGGTCCAATTTTTTGTTTTCTTTGTAACTTTGGAACGGTGATATATACTGTCTAAATTTTTCAGCTCAGGTGGTCTTTTTATAAAACAATACTATGTGCGAATATTTAATTCTCTGACTTAAAACTGGACTAAGATAAATTGAAAATTACGAATCTTAGGTTAAGGGACCATTTGGTCCATAGTATATTTTCTTTGATTTTCTTTACATTAATTTTCCAAAAATAAGTATTTATTAGTTTGTTCGATATTTTTTGGCACTACATGATGAGCAAAAAAATGTTTTTCGGTTGGTTTTGCAAATAAACCCACTGCAAATGGAGCATTTTACATCAGACTTAGACTTGCAGCAACTACAAATTCCTCGCTTTCGAGCTCCTGAACTAGGCCACTGGTGCTGGGTTTTACCAGAGTTGAGTAAATAATAAAATAATAATATTTAGCAAGTATTGAACCAAACTAAATATAAAGACTAAGATTAAATTGTTATTTTGTATGACAACTGCAGTATGGACCAAATGGTCCTCTAACCTAAGATTCGTAAGTTTTTTTTAACCTAACAGCATGGCTAAGTAGAAAAATCGTCACATTATAAACTTAAGTATCACATAATTCACAGAATATGGTACATAGACCTTAATTCTACAGCTTTTTTTCTTTTGCTATCACAGATTTACGTTATTTACGTTATTTTATGAAAGGTATTTCAGAGGAAAATACTACTATTTAAAAACCTCTGCTATGAATCTTACAAGCTAATTTGTGTTACCCATTTAATATCAAGGTAAAAAGTATATTATTGGTTATTAATGTAGATTAGAGACTAATATATTGTCAGACATAGCGCAACGAATTCTGAATCTGTCGGTCAATAACTGAATTTGTTCTGATATCAATTTAGTGTTTGAAAGATTATGAAGTCGTATGGTAGAGTAATCCCAGGGAAGACCAAGCATCATTTTAAGAATCTTATTTTGACATACATATTTGTAGTTTAATTAAATGCGATTTGGCAGCGGTGCCCCATGCAGGGCAAGCATATAAAATTGTGGATTTGAAAACTGTTTTGTAGATTACTAATTTGTTTTCTTTGCTCATACTAGCCTTCCTGTTAATCAGTGGGTACAACATTTTAATAGCAATGTTGACTTTCTCTTGTATGTATTTTATATGCTCACAATACGTAATTTTTTTTATCAAAAACTACTCCGAGGTATTTGACAGAGCTGGCCCACTGCAATTCATGATTTTCTAGTTTTAGACTAGAGCTTGGTAAATAACAAGGACTTCTTTTTCTAGTGAAAAAGATGGCTTGGGTCTTACTAGCATTAAGTTTTACCTTCCACCTTGTCATATATTTTGAAATGCTGCACAGTGCGCCCTGTAATTTTGTTACAATGTCATTGCCGAACTCATGCGAATAAAAAATTGCAGTATCGTCGGCATACATAGCATATTGGTAATTCTTAAATATAGGAAAATTGGAACAGTACAGTGTATATAACAAGGGGCCAAGCACTGATCCTTGCGGAACTACAGCCGGAAGTTGGATCATGTCGGAGTATGTAATTTTACAAGGTGCTGTGGAAAGTAAAAATTAATTAATTTATGTATGAGACCATTGTGCCAGACTGAATCAAATGCTTTTTCAACGTCCAGAAGTATTAGACCAGTTGACTTTTTGTTCTCAAAACTTGATTTCACATGATTTGCGATGCGTTTAACCTGATGCGATTAGGATTCTTATACATTATAATATTTTGCTTGATTTGAACCAATATTGGGATTGTTTCTTTGTACGCGAGTTGCAAACGGGCACTAGGTAATATAACGAATTGCATGTAAAGCAACAACACTAACTCGGAAAAGTATGCGAGTTAAACCAACTCGGTTAAACGATGTCCGATCAGAGATGCAGTGTTAGGAAGTGAAAAAACTGCGCTATCGTGAATGAGTCGGAAGAAAATACTGAGGAAATTTCGTTTATATATAACCAGGTAAACCAAAAATTTGCCAGCACAGCTATTTTCCGCAGCACTAAATAAATCGCATGTTCCATGAAAGATGTTAACAGGGTTGCTTTTGTAACTAAAAGAAATTTTATCCGAGCTGAAGCGTTCTTTTGCAAGTCGGTTACATTAAAACGAGCCCATTATTCTTAAGTACGAATATCACTGATACGCCATGGGGTACCTGGTCAAATGGTTTATTTAAGTTTAACTCGTAAAAAGTTTTTGAAGTTTTTCAAAAACACATCCAATACTTTTATTAAACGGTTAGAAGTATTATTAAATATTAATTGCAGCTGTTTTATTTTCACACTGTATCTTGGTGGCTACTTTGGCTCGAAATTTTGCTTTATAACTTTCAAGCAAAAACTATATAACCTTTAAATTTTATGCCATGCCAACAGAGTATCTTTCTCGGTTCCTCAGTAAAGTGAAGCCTAGCTATATTTACCTTAGATAGGAGCTACACCATGAATCGACCAAAAATGCTAAATATGCTTTTCGCACTTGAATTTTAGTGAACCAATTAGCTAGTACGATTCGTGCTTACTCTTTTTATTTGTGTATTTTTGTTTTTTGGCTTAAAAAATTTGCTGTACAGAAGTATAACTCCATATTATAACTCTCAAAATAAGTCTTTGAAGACTTGAAAAAATGTATCCCGCTGATAATTATTATAAGAATACTTTTATCGTTATTCTTCGACTGAAATTTTTCGGATAATAGCTGATCGATATTTTGTGATTTTTTAGTTTTTCGATCAATAATAATCATTATTTTTGTATTTTCCATTTTTCAATCATAATGGACATAAACTGATTTATCGGCGTAGAAGAAGATATTTTGTGATCGAACAAAATATCACAACATATCGATCAAATATGATTACCACTCTTTAAATCCAAGAAAAATTATTATTTTTCAAGGAAAAAGTGACAATTAAAAAAATGTGAATTAATTGTGATCGATGCAATTTAAGTCCAAGAACGACGGATATATTTGATCGAATAAATAAACCTTAAAATAACGTTGTACTTAATTAAAAAATAGATATGAAGAAATTACGATCAAATGACTTTAAAAATTTAAATACAAGAATAACGTTTAATTCGCAACTTTTCTATAATTTTTAAACGTTTATGCTAGTTTAACTGTTACTTGTTTCTAGTATTTGTAGGCCTATTCTGTTGTTTCGCTTAAAAGATTTTCCATTAAAAACTTGCAACACAAGGTAGCGATTCGAAATTTTTTTTTTTCAAAGGAACCAACTCATTCTATTCGAATGAACAATGGTTAATCGAAAACACAATAACATTTTTACGCTACATAAAAGAATAAGTATCGGACTCCTAGCAATTGCGTGACATATTTCATGCTTGAAATAAATATCTTATTTCTAGGAGCTTATTGACTTATTTGAATTTTCGATTCTAGCAAAATAGATACATATGTTCAACTCATGATATTAGGTAATTAAAGTTGCACTAATTTTATTTATTTACGAAGAATACAATAAAATAAAAATATGAATAATTGTTCTCATTATAAGAATATGTGAAAAGAATTTTTCCTTGAAAAAAAAAAGAAATTAAGCGCAGTTTTATGTGCAACGTCCCAAAATTTTTCCACAAAATATTTTATTATTAACTTTTGTTTTCGATATACATACATATACGCTACTTTATTTCATACCTTACCTCTCCACCCGATAAACAGTTATATTTGACTGTCGACTTAGAGGCAAAACTTTAAAATACTCTACCCATTTAAGTTCATTAATTTAATTTAATTTTATTTAGTGATTAAAAGTCATGCCAGTTTTGCAAAAGTGCTGCTGTTTTTGAAATGACAATTCACACCTTTAAACAAATTTACAATTTGGTCAATTCATAAACTCCAACAGCCATTAAATTACCTTGAACTGAGCTGCTCCAAAGAGGAAGGAAGAACAGAATTTTTTTTGTTTAATAATAAACTTATAAAGCATTTATGCACATCTGATATATGCATATAATGTCGAACTAATTTCCATTAAGAGAATGGCAACCTTTCAATTTTACATATTGCTATTTTCAAAAGTGAAAACGAAAGATAATTCTATTTGTACCACAAAAGCGTGGACGAGCTGCAAATTAGCACCATCATCTGATTCAACTCACACCATGCAGATATTTCGTCGGACACTTTCTCCGGCATATAATTGATTTATGGCGGAAAATTCGCATAAAAAGATGTTCAACCATTTTTCACGCCCTTTTGAATTGTGTAATAAATTTTTGTGAAAAATGATTATTAGCAGCGGATGGTGAGCGTGCGCTAATAAAATTAAATATGGCCGCTGTATAAAAAGGTAAATAAAATAAACGTGCACACACATACAAAGATGCATAAAACAATGTTACATATAAATTTTATATATCCACATTTATGTACATGTAGTGAGTATGTATAGAAGAATTCAAAGTCAGTCGTGGTTGTAGTATTGTAGTTGAAGCAAAAATATTAAAATCTAACCTTAAGCTTTGCCCAAACATCAGAAGATATGTATGTTACATATTTGCTTATGTGGCTAAAGTAATTTGGTAATTTATGGTTGAATTTATTTGTCTGCAAACAAATTTAACTATATTCGTAATAAGTGAAGTATTTTCTTTTTTATTGTTTTGTGGTGAGCAAACAGCGTAATGGATTTATTATTACATGTTTGCTTATTTTTTTTTTTTTGCAGAAAAAAATACTAAATAATGAACTTGTTTTGCATGAATCACGTTTTTTTGCAGGATTTCCCGTTAACCGCAACTAAGTAAAAACAAAAATAAAACAAATTGGTCTGAAATATTTGAGTGGAGAAATTAAGCGTATTACTTTAATCAGATTTCATTTTCTGCACAAAGTTACATGAATGTATGCTACAAAAAAAAAAGGAAGCAATTAATTTTTATTATTTTTATTTCATTGCATTGTTATAAAATGTTTGCATTATCATAACTTATCTTTTTTGTTATCTTAAAAAAAATATGTATGCTCATTAGAGCACATTGGACGAGTGACCTTGAAATATATATTAATTTATATAGTAGAGTTAAAAACTACGGTAACAGAACTTTTTTCTCAAATGCCAAACATGATGAACATTCTTACGCTGTTAGTGATGGAAATAAATGGGCCAGCCAAGCAAAACAAAAATGGCCACTATGGAATGCGAACGGGCTCAGCAAGCATGCTTTAGAAGTTAGAACTTTTTTGTCCACCAATGATATAGACATAATGCTAGCTACTCAAACCCATTTGATAGATAAAAGCTACTGGAAAATTCCAAGATACAAAATATTTACGACTAACAATAACTACGACTTGACAATAAAGCACATGGCGGTACAGCTATCATTATCAAAGACGAATTGAAATGTATTGAAAATGAAAACTCGACGCTATATACAATATTCAATCAACTACATATAACAACAAAAATTCGAACTACTTCGACTTCCTACGGACGCTTGGCATGCGATTTATAGCTGGTGGTGACTTTAGCGCAAAAAACACAGCTTCGGCGCTATAAAATAAAATAACAGCTGGTTCGCAAGTACTGGTCCACTTACGTACTGGCCAACTGACCAAGAAAAAATGCCAGATTTGCTTGACTTCTATATTACCCGCCAAATAAAATTTGACCACATGAAAACAGATTCCTGTTTAGATTTATCCACTGAACACTCTCCCGTCACACTCACTTATTTAAGACAACCATCAAGAGTATTAGAAAAACATTTGTCATATAAAACCACAAAACTGACTGGCAATCATTCCGGGAGGTAATAGAATGGGATCTTGTGAGCAATATATGTCTAAAAACTACAGCAGATGTCGACTCTGCCATCGCCTAATCTAATGACAACGTAAAAAAGTCTTCAAGTGCGCGTACTCCATCATCAGGTCAAAAGTGTATTACGCGAACAGTAGACAAATGCATTTTAAATAAAATAAAACAAAAAAGACAAAGCTAAACTGAATGAAATGACGAAAAAAAACAAATAAATAAAATCGATGACTGAACAGGACAATGACGATAAGCTCTACAAATACTTGACCAGCTTGAGTCTCAGTATGTCAACCCAATATGTCCCCTTGGAGAGCTACTAAGAATCTTAACCGTGTCGTACTGCATCAACCACCACCTATTCGGAATCCAGACATAATACAGAAAAAGCTGACGTCCTCGTGCGACACTTTGATAATACCTTTTCAAATCCACTTGACCAGCAGTAAATTACATTACTACATGTACATGAAATACAAAACTGCATAATCTCTAAACAGACTACAAGAAAAATTCTGACTTCTTTAAATATAAAAAATCTCCTTGTTTTGACTTTATTTCTGTAAAAGTCTAAAGGAAGCTACCTGACGTAGCTTACATATATAAATACGTCAGAAACGTTTTCAATGCAATATCACGGTTAAAATATTTCCCTGCGATTTGGAAAGTTGCTCAAATTATCGCTCTGGTGAAACCTGGAAAAAATCCCTCGGAAACAACCTCGTATCGATCCATAAGTTTGCTGCCGGTGCTGTCAAAAGTATATGAAACACTTCTAATCGATCGAGTTGACTCAATCCTGACCCCACAAAATGTAATTCCTATACATCAATTCGGATTCAGAAGAAAACGCTCCACAATAACCATCTTAAAGGCATATGATAGCGTATGACATATGGGCCTACTTTTTAAACTTAAGTAATCTCTACCAATGGATTATTACGATTTGGTAAAAAGCTACATTAGTGATAGGAACTTCTTTGTCACATTCGAAGATGCTGACCATGTATGGTGGCGTTCCACAAGGTAGTGTGCTTGGCCCTCTTCTACTTTCTTCAAACAAACATCTTGCCATAGCTGGGAAGAATTTGCAAATCATATGCAACGACATCCAGAGGTGGTTCAACTCTTAGGGAATTCAAATAAACGCAGACAGTGCAGTGCAATTAATTCACACAAAGCGCAAGATCAACCAACAGCAACTGATTTAAATAGATGGCCACCCAATTAAAACTGGCAATCAAGCAAGATGCAAGATCATATTATAGACCTGAAAAGCCACTCCAACAATGAAGTACAACAAATAGCCCTAGACGAAGAAAAACGTCACAGAAGGCTCAAACGGTTGACAACGTTAGACCTACCATCTAGAGACTTCGACTAATTGATGGGATTGAATCAAGTATAATTAAAAATTCATTATCTTGGAAAAGACAAAATCAGTTAAAGCAGTGGAATTTATAGCTGTCACTTGCGTTTCCCGTTATGAATTCGAAATGGTGTTACGTACGGGTCGCCGACAGCGCACCACCAAGCTCAAGTCCCAGTGCCCTCTTCACGTTGCGCCTGTATCCTCACCACTGCATGCCTGGGAGATCACGGAATAGGCGTGCCTCTGAGCGCAAACTAACTCGCCGGACCGTGGATTCGTGTGATCCCCTTCACATGCCATCCGCAACATACGAAAAAAATTGTACCCCCCTTTTGTTGAAGAGTGACGCCCAACTCCCAACCTGTCGTTTCCTCCTCACACCACCTCATTGTCCGATACCTCACTTCCGAGTTCAGGCCGCTGCTGCCAATGGTGTTATTTGACCGTCGGTCATCTACCATCCCAACCTTGGTCGACTGTGGCCTGCAGCTTGTAGTCGACCCCAAACCGCATCCTCGTTCCCCCTTACGTCAATCTGCTACACCCGCCCATAAACCCCGTCACTGTCCGTCTGTATCGCACCTGAAATTAATCGTCACTTTTAGATTTTCAAATTAACAATTTATTGACAATTAGTAACATTTTTGCTTGCGTACTACGCATTATTATTAAATATCTACTTGTATATTGGCTTCACGAGCGGCCCTGCATTCTATTTCATATGATGTCTCAAGAATATAGACTACTAGTGTGCTTAAATAAAACTTTTACGGATAATAAAAAAACTACTACCGACTCACCGGAAAATCTCTCCTCAATATGGTCAAATAAGGCGTAATTATTAATTAACTGTAGGTAGGGAACTCGACGGAATTGTTCAGGATGTTATAGGGTTTTGATTGATACTAGCAGTTACATCGTCTAGAACACGAAACCTACCACTTCCAAGACCTCTTGCGACAATGGGCGACAGCAATGGAGATCATCACTTCTCCACAGAAGCTAGTTATTCTATCTAGATATGACCAGCACCTGAGCACGCTGTTGCGGGGGTAAAAATAAACGACCTATTAAATTGATATTGATAGTAAGATATAAGGGATTTCAATGTAAGCAATCCACATAAAATGTACAACCAATAGCATTACATATGTATTTCCTAATCTATTGAACCCACAGTTATAACACGATTAAAATTTGATCTCAGTTATGATACGTAAGTCCTCTCACTAGGTGAATGAAACTAAAACCGATTTAAGATATTATGGCCAAATCAAATTGCAATACACAAAACTAAATCTACATTGCATAAAAGCAATCAACATGCTAAATTACTCAGGAACAAGTTTTTTTTTTTAATTTCATCTCATCTCAATAGTTGCAATCAATATTTTCAAATCTCATTTCAATCTTCGTCATTTAACGAAGTACCACCAAGAGCAACTTGGTAAACAAATTTAAATGCTTATCAACTTGCGCATATATTATCTATGTATCTATGTATAAGCATACAAGTATTTGATATTCGAGCTCGGTAACTTTGAACAACTTAGCAGCGGCTTTGACAAATATTTATGTGTGCAAAATGTACATACAACACATATACGAAACAAATATATAAGGATTGAAAACTTTGCACCAACCAGCGCAACCAACTTAACAAATCGTTCAAAACATTAAAAGTTCAAAGTAAAACTGGAAAGTTGTGTTTTCCTGTCATACGCAGATATCGTCGATACAAGCCAGAAGCTGATATCAACTCTTCTAAGAAATTCCAATCAAGCTATGTAAGTTTGTATATAAATAAATGAGTCATCAATAGTTGCGGCGGATATTAAATCAAGATTGTGATTTAAGAATATAGATAGGGCCATTGCGAGAGCATGAATTATTTTTCAATTAGAACATTTAATCTAACTTTGTTCAGAAAATTTTAATGCTTACAAAAAAAAAAAAAGTAATAATACTTATATAACTTATATAAACGCCGTTAGGCAATCACAAATAAAATCAAAATATCAAAATATTCTCCGAAATATTTATGCCCATTTGAAGGAAGCCACGAAGATAGCAAGGACAAGTTCTAAGGCTTTCTCTTTGTTAGCATTGCTTACTAAGGACATGATAACAGTTATGGATGGGAAAGAACCAATGCGCTTACAAAAAATTAATTTCGCTTGGGGAAAAAGAAACATTATCTAGCCGAGCTATTCAGCACACTCGAAGTTTCTACTTATCTTTATAACATTCTGTCTACTAAAATATCAGTTGTAATATTGAAGAATAAAAGGTAAGTTATATAAATAAAAAATATAATAGCTATTACTCGCGCCGAACTGCAAAAAAGGGAAAATAAATAACTCCATCAAAGGTAATAAGGCCTGTTCTATATTTCGTTTCGGTTTGAAAAGTAAATTCGATACATTCCCGAATCCTTTTGGTGGTTGTCTCTTTGATTCCGACTAAGTTCGAATAGATTTCGAATCCTTTTTGAATCATTTTGATATGGAGTCAATAATCAGTTACCACAGCTGTTGCCAATTATTTATGTTTCTTGAAAAATTTAACAATGTTGTTTGGGGTGCTGAGACAAGAGAGCACGTTGTCAAAACAAAACAAAAAAATAATTAACGTGTGGGCCTATAACTAAACCTGAACTCCAAGCAAGTTTGCCTTAGAAACGACATCACATTATAAACCCTTTTTAATTTTCTTGGCTTTGTTTCGAATTAATTAGTGAAGTTTGTTTACAAACAGAATCAGCTAATCTCATTAATACTTTCGTAAGGGTTGGCAACAGTCGCAAATTATGTACAAAAACTGTGATTCAAATAAAATTAGCATCAATTTAATAGCACCAATGTATTTTTATAATGTTTTGCAAATATTTGCTAAGGCTCGAACGTATAATAAATGCCACGAACATGAGCATTTAAGTTCGAATATTATTTGTGATGCATAGCAATAAGGAAAGGTTCAATGAGCATTGCGCATGCGTTCAATTTGGAATCAAGAACAGGTGGCCGGTCGCATGCAGATCGGTTTGCCTATGTTGATCTATGCAGCTTTTATAGAGAAATTTTCTGATACAGTCATATCAAACTAATTGAATTAGAGTAATAAAGATTATAAATCCCCCAAATAATATTACCTTTAAAATATAAAATTTTTGGCTGATAAAGACATACACCCTTAGGTAATTTGCTAATTGAATTTCTATTTCGGCTAGTCAAACGCAAAATTTTGTCGGAATCGCTCCCAAGAACACCAAACCCTTTTTATCCCAAAAAAACTTGATCCGAGTCGCAATGAGGAATCAATTTTAATTGCGTTTTTTTTTGGTTTTTAATTTTTTTATTATCTATGCAAAATCTACCATTACGTTGTACTAAAACTGTATTATAATTATATTTTATATAAATCGACAATATTAATTTTTGACCTCAAGGTCAGTATAAAGAAAGTATTTGGAAAAAAGACAACAACAGTCAAGAGTGGTAGAAATTATAGCTATTTCGGAGGTCACCACATCTCCTCATCACATTCCTTTCATGACTCCATCGGCATGTGAACCCATAACTAAAAAAATATACTTTAATTAATTTAAACCAATTTTTTTTTTAATATTGGAAAAGCGGCAAAATTTCATTAAACTGCATTTAAAACCCTTTTGAGTAAATATTCCTGATTCCACTTACGTTAAAGTAAATTGTATTTAATTTTCAAAGAGTTGGCGACCCTTAACATTTTTTTTTTAATTCAGTTCTATTAAATCTCTATCAGTTCAAAACAATATTGCTTCATTTATTTTATAAATTTAATTAAATTTAAATTTTTTATACAAATCTATTGCTCGGCCAAATCAACATTCTTTAAAAGATGGCAACCCTATTGGAAAATATTTTCGCTATACATAAATATATTGATATTTCAGTAAGCATAGAAATCGTATTAAAATAATATTTTTAAACAGTTGGTAACACTCTTTCGACATATTTGCTTGACCAAGTTTTCTTACGCCTACTTCCCTTGAAGCCAATCAATAATATTTCCTTACATTTAATAAATTAATTTAATTTACTATTTTAAATAGTTGGCAACCCTGTCCAAAAATATTTTGAAAAGAAAACTTTACGAAACCCATTTTTTAGATCAATAATTCAATATATAATTTAATCATGTCATATCATATAATCATATTTCAATATACATATGATTTAACTTATCGTAATGGCAACCCTTATTATTATTTAATGAAACCCCCTTAAAGCTTGTAGAATGACGATCGTAATGTTAGATTTCATTTAAAATATTAATTTATGTGATTTTACCATTAAACAGGTGGCAACTTTCGTTCAAATTTTTTTGGAGATGAAACTTTATTAAAGATCTTCCATATGATATCTATAATTTGCAATATTTTAATTCACCTATTGTTTTAATTGAATTTAGTTTTTTAACAAGGTGGCAACCCATTGTTTCTACTGTAGCCCATACTACAAACTAGTTACATGAGTGCCAAATTTTATACAAATCTATCCAGTCGTCGTATAACAATTTGTGATGTAACTTTTTTAACAGGTGGCAACTCTCTTCGAAATATAACCCTTATGTTTATCCCGGTTTTAAGCTGTTTGTGAAATGGAAAAACTTTTGTTGTCTAATATTTGTAATATTTTTGATTCATTATAAAGTAATAAAAATAATTATAAAACAAAATTAAAGAAAATAATATATATACTATGATTAAATAAATGTGCACCATGCTCAAAAGTTCGATGGGCTATTTGCTGTTAGAATCAGAGGAACTTCGTGGCCATGAAAATTGAAAAGGACTCTCTTTTCTTGTTACTTTTATTTGACAACCATTCGAAAATTAATATTCTCTGAACATCTTTCGTGGATATGAATATAGCGAGTCAAGGCAGTTTTTTTAGAAAACAAAATTTTATCTACCTCACGTCTTCGCATGCATATCAATATAAATTTATCAATATATGTAAGTATACTCGTTGGTATGTATGTATATTTATGTACATATTTTTGTTTGCGCATTGAAAAGTTCGAAAACCATTTGTTAACGTCAACCATCGACAAACGATTGCGGCCAGGGTTGTTGGGTCACAGCAATTTGTCACTGCACTGCAACTATGATTATTTAGTTTGAGGACCACTTGTGGCGTTTCTCAACACAACGTGTAAAGCTTTTAGTCGGTTTTTCAGAAACCATTCCATTCCGAGCGAAGAGGACCGAAGCTAATGCCCAAGTTTGTCTTTGAGTTTTTTCTAGTAGCACTACATATTTACTCTTTTGTCGCAAAATATCCCTCATCTTTGTATTCTTTTCCATTCAGTGGTTTGAACTCTACAACTTGTTTGCATTTTCAACACACTGATTGCATTGCATGCGTAATTCCTTCCAGTTTAGTGTGGAATTGCGCCATACATATGTGTGGTGTGTGTGTGTGAAGTCTGCACAAGTATCAATACATATGTATTTATAAACTGTGTATGTATGTATGTACATAGATGTGTGTACTATATATGTATGTACCCCCGCCCCCCCCAATGCATATTTGTTTCGAACTTGTTTATGAACTCGCATTCTTGAATTTGAATTGACAATCGCTTTTTTGCTATCGATAAACATGTTGAAGGATATAGTAAGAGTGTATTAGCAACAACAACAAAAACATCAACACCATCCAGCTTGCTTGCAAAAACACTTTCAAAGCATACCGCACAGAATGTAGGTAATATGTCTTATTGCTTCATTTTTTTTTTGTTTTTTGTTTATTTTTTTGCAACTCTAAATGCGAAAAGTTGTCCCATTACAGCCGACCAAATTAAAATGCAAATGAGACACAGTTGCCGCATGAAATCTAGAGATATATGTATGTAGAGATGAACATGAAGAAAACAGAAAGTAAAATTTGTTTTCCAACGACTCTCTTTCGTATGCGCAATTGTTTTGACTGCCTTTTGCGAATCAATTTTGTAATGGATTGCTTAACCAACTGTGTTCGCTTTGGCGTAGACAGTGGCGGGAATGGAATCTTCACCGGCGCCACTAATTTAATGGCGAGTTGTTCGATGTTCAAGTGTTTTATTGTGAAAGGTTTTTTCTTTAAATATGCAGATATATGAAGTTAAAAACTGCACTGTTCTGGTGAAATATTTAAACGATCTAGATATAGTCTGGTCTACACTTGTTAACTTTTTTTTCTCATATACCCAGGAAATTGTTATCATAATATCACTAGCTAGCTTGGAAAATGCATTTGTGTCAATTAAATTATGTTTTTCATGATGTCAACGAAAAAATAGAGGAAAATCGTCTCGGCTACCTTGAACACGTAGTTTTGAAAATCGGGTGAGGCTAGGCGGAAGGCCCTTAATCTTCCTAATTCTTAATCTGCTACATTGAGATTGATATGGTTACGGATGGTATTATATGCCGTGTTTTGATAAATACAATGGTTCACCATTTGCATCACTTACTTGTGTTGATGAAATGCTATTCTTATCATAGAATCACTATCGCAAAAAGGAATAAAAGGTTTAACCGAATCTACTGGCCCAGGCGAATTTGGACGATTCCAGCATAGCGCGCCAATCGTTCCTCCTCCCTGCCAACTGGCGCCTAATGAAAACCAAATATTTTTCGCAGAATCTTTCACTCGAATACTGCAGTGGCCATTTCATCCCATGTTGACATCGTCCATACTTCTGCACCATAAAATAGCACGGGCCATAGAGAAAAGAATACAAAAGTTGGTGCAGATTGTGGGACCCCTAACCCTCTTTTGAAAATTTTTACAGAATTTCTACGTAACAAAAGATTTTCTTTACGAAAACCGTGTATGTATGTATATCCATAATTGGGTGTATTATTTCCAGGGATTTTAACAATATTATTGTGAGTTTTTGCTAACATTTATGCCAACGTCTTTCCTCTCAGTCCTTCCCACCGGTAAATCTGGTCTGCCGTCAAAGCTAAGTTACTCTCTCGAATTTCAGATCAATCAGCGTAATCTTCTATTCCAGCATTCTTGAGGACGGGCGTGATCAGAGGCTTATAGAGAGAGCGCGGTGTTGTTTCGTCGAGAAAGGGACATACATGAGAAAGAGAATTTCCGTTGTACTTAAAAGTTAACATTATTGTTGATGGAAATGCTAGTTCTTAGATAGACAAAGTCCTCTACTTTTTCAAAATTTAGCGAAGCCCAGACTGCACTGATTATTAAGTTTATGGAAGCAGTTACTTCGTTTTACCCTCGTTCACCTCCAGACTCATCTTTTCCCCCTCCCAATTTAGCTTGAAAAATCAGAACTAACAGCGCGGCTATAGAGACCGTTTAGTTCGAAATATCCTCTGTTTTTTAATTTTTTCACATGCTCTCGAAAGCGTTTAAAATGGGCAAAAAGATGATGAGTACAACGGTTCTTTTCCAAAATTTGGTGTATCGTGCATTTCAGGTCGCTGGTTGATTCTTCGGGTATAAAGCCGCACTATCAAAGTTCACTCAGTTCTTTGACGGATGGCTTCAGTCTTACGCACAATACCATTGCTAGAACCTCACATGACATATTAAAGAGGCTGATATTGTAGTAGTTTGCATGATTGAGCAGAGCACACTTAAATTGCAGTCGCCTTTTTTATTATACCAGAAAGTTACCCGGGTCTTAAATGGAGCGCCGCTCTTCTTTTTTCACCCACCATATTAGAGCTCCAATACAGTTCGGGCTGCGCTCGATCGCAGCGCGGCCTAATACGCGGCATATTTTCTTTCAGTACCAGTCGCTCTATCGAGGTCGTCAAAATACTTCCTCAGTGATGTTGAATAGTGATTCCAATGTTGTAAGAGTCGCCGCTCCTTTGCTGCTCAGAGGCGTACCTTTGTTCTTGCGATAAATTAATGAAAACACTAAAAACGTGACTTCTGGCTATCACAATATTTTCGATTTGGTTTCACATATTTCGATGTAGTGGTAGCCACGTAGTCACACCCAAATCAATCAATTACCAGAGACTAAATATTGGAAACTAAATATTCCGATAGAGTGATCAATAGATCCCTTCTTTACATACCCTGGCATTGAAGTCGCCAAGCTTCTCGTAGAATCCATCTTTGATCACGTTCTCCTTCGATTCCATCGATACTCAGCGACAAAACCTCTCTGCTACAACAAATCCAAGATGACATTTGCGGTAGAATGTCACAATGACCAAAAGTTTTATTACCTATTCCTGTACATTTTATTTCCGGGATGCCGGTCTTGTTAGCGTCTACTCTCACGACCAGGTCAATTAGCAGCCTTTCCCCATTAAGGGTTCGGACATTCCAGGCGCATGCGCTCAAATCATAGTCCATGGCACGTTGTCTGTATTCGATGATTCGAAAATGTTGAAATTTTTCTTTGATATTCTTTTACCAGATCCTGCACTCAAAAAAAAAATCATTTCCTTAAAACAAGAAATCAATTTCCTCATTTGAGAGTCACTACATTTTACTTCATAATAGGAAAAATTACCTCAATATGAGAACTTTCCTCGTAATTCGGGTTCACGCTGAAAACATTGTTTATTTACTTTGAGGATGTAAACTCACTTAGTATTACTTATAATAATCTTAAAATATTTCGAAATTTTCCAATGCTTTTAAACCACAACAAGTGTTGCGCGGCTCTCATTGGCATACAAGCAAAAAAAAAAAACAAAATTCGTAATTGAAACTTTTTAACATAAAATATATAAGATATTCTGATCCTGATCATATAGTAATATAGTAATTTAGCGCTTCCACCTTAATTTTGATGTTTGGCCGAACTTCGCCTACAATTTGTAGCGTGAGTCTTGTTGTTGTAACAAAAATTGAGGGACCTACAGTTTTATGCCTACTCCGAACGGCAAATGATTTTTGTGAGAGGTTATTTTTCATGGCAGAAATACACCCAGAGGTTTGCCATTGCCTGCCAAAGTCATAAATAAAATAAAAATTCAAATATTTGATTACTTTTTGGAAAAAAATATATTTTTTTGAATGTGTTTTTTTTTTTTCGCAAGACAAATAAAAAAAAGCTGTAAATTTCCTCAATATTAATGAATAAAAAAATTTCCTGACAAGTTTATTTTTCCTAAAAAAAAAACAAAGAAAATCGTACTGCGAATTAACCCAGATATGCCCATTGCAAGCACGTGAAGATTTTTAAAATACTTTGCAGTTATATTTCCTCAAAATTACAATAAAAAGACATTGTTGTTGTGGTTTTATAAAAATTTATTTGAAAAAGTGGATTTTAGAGCCGTCCTATATATAGGACATTGGGCACATAGCATACTGTAAACCGGTTTGAATTTATTTGATGTGATATGAAACAAAACATCTCACGTGTAGTCCCACTTCGCATTTTTGGCACCTAGTTGTAGTTTTCTGATGACAAGCCGCACATCTGCTTTGTTTCTCTTGTGATATTACAAAATGGTCCAATCTGTCTTAGCGCAATTCTTCATTATTATCTCTCGAAGGATGTCCTTTTTGATAAACCCTATTTCTTTTATTTTGGCAGAGTAAAGTTGTAGCAATGCTTCTTCGGAAAGATAGTTGGTCCACTGTGCCACCATAATGCTTATGTATTTGCCAGGAATTTTTTATTTAGATAGTTGAAAAGGGGTCGCACTTTAGAAAATTTATCGGAGGGATTTAAAACATTGTTATCTTGGCAGTGTATGTTGGACAAGATGAACTCAAACTTGTTTCTCGAAATGGCTTCACAAACAATATCATTATTACAATCCTTCGAGCGTTCCCAAAAGAGCCTCCTTCTGGGTAGGGGAACATACCCGCTTATGACGAGTACTCCTATAAAACATTTAATTTCGGCAATATTTACCTGTTGTGGGCTATTTCTGTGGAATGCATATCTGTTAGTCTCAGTTGTTAATAACTCAAAAAGTTTATTATCAAATAAAGAGCAGAAAATCGAAGTAGGAGAATGCTGAGATATGTCCAATTCTTCGTTGGGTTTCTCGAAAAGGACATCAGTGCTGGGCAAGTCCTCTTTCTCATAGTGGTACTTTGTACTTTTCTTAGCCTTTTTCTTACTGGAAATTAGAGTTTTTCTAATTTCACTCATGGGTATATCGTCATCTGAATCCCATTCATCATCAAGACGTATTTTTGAAGACACTTCAACCTCGGCTCTCATTTGCGATGCCGGTAAATTGTTTATATCCATGAAGTCTTCATCTCCAGAATCTTCATCTATCACGTCCCCAGTTGCATTTGTGGGAGGAAATAATGTAATGCTATCGGCGTTTAAGTCCTCATCTTCCAAAAGAGACAACGCTTCATGCAGAGAAAATCCCCTGAAAACATATGAAGTATACTATATGCCCAATGTCCTACATATAGGACACTAACTTGTTCGCTACTATTACAACAACAACGAATGTCAGAAATCAACAACGCATGTTTTATCACTTAGGTTACACCTTTTATAATTGATTACAAACCAAATACTTTGTTTTTAATTATTAGTAAAGAAGTTACTGGCAAACACTAACTAAATAAACAAACCAAACGGTAAATAAAAGCACGTGGCGCGCTGTGCAAGCACAAATTTGGGCGTCCTACATGTAGGTCATTGGGCATATGAATTTTCCTCCCACTGGTTCAAATCGTTTAGTCATTTCAATGGTACCATGTCTTTGGAACGATTTCAACGAAATTTGTTCTTAGAACCAGATAAGTTTCCTAACGCGAAGAAATCATTTGTCAGACTGTGGGCCGTTTTTCGTCTGGACACATTTATATAACGAACCGCTTGCGCCAAAACAGACCTGCGCTCATGCCGCCTATAAAAATTTGCGGAGATAACCGTCATAATAATTTTAGTTTATTTATTCTTCTTATATTAAAAAAAAAATTGGATTAAATCTATTAATTTATTAAAAGCCACGAAAAATTCTGCATTTTAGGGGGCCCTCTTTTTACGTATTTTAATTATTAGTTTACATAATTATTTAAGAAATACACCTTTTCCATTACGCTTGTTTACTTTTCAATTCAGGTAAATTTTGCGAAAGGATTCTGAGGATTCTGATGTTGGTAAGTATGGCTTGAATAATGTTTACCGTGGCACCGTACGCCCTTAAAAGCCTCACTCGGCGATTTAAATTGTCTTTGCTTTAGCCAATTACTAAATGATTAGATTAACGCTCTGTTGTAATACGTCAGATCCTACAAATATTTTCAAAGATTTTGAAAACAAATTTGTATTGTACTTGTTTTCTTCAATAAAAAAACAAGAGGAAAATATCTGCTTCTGATATTTGTTGATGAAAGACCTTCGTTTCCTTCCCCCTCCCTTTATATGAATTTATTAATTTATGCACAAACTTTGCGTACACTTCCCCATTTGGGCAACGGCGATGATAGAAAACAGAAAAATGTCAAGGCTACTAAACGTTACATACTCGTAGAATAGAAATAAAGGAGCAAGCGACATTAACATGACTGTTGAACATTTTAGAAGAAGTCGTACAAGTAAAATGTAGAAACACAAAAGCTTTGACAGTAACGACGAAAGAATAATACAAGAAATCTCATGTAAAACAATCAAAGAAAAAGGATAACTGAAAAATTGAAAAAGGTCATTGTAATTGTCAGAAAATTGCACACAAAGAGCGAAGTAGAAACATTACAATTGCCTGCGGATTGAAGAAACAATAACCCAAAAAAAAAAAAAAAAACAGCAAAAAAAAACAAAAAATATGCTTAGTCTAATAGCTCTTGCCAACATATCCTATCCCATATCCTTGACTCACTGACTGACTGACTATTAACGGCCTTGCTGCCGTTGGCATTGCGTTACAATACTGCGTCACACACACACACAATTGTGAACGTTTGTCGCTATGTCACTTCTTGCGGTTACACCAAAAGCATGTTTCGTTTTTGAATAACTGAGACCTTCTGCATTTGATTGCTGCGGTAGTTTGATAGGGTTATTGTTGTTGTTTTTGTTGTTGGTGTCAACTCGTTGAACAATTTCTGTGGCCGCTAACAACAAAAGTCGAGAACAAATGGTTGGCATTTTGAAAATGTGAAATTTTGAAAATCTATTGTACATAGCTATGTACAGGGTGGGCCAAAAGAAACCAAGGGGTGTAAGAGTTTAATAACTTTTTCGTTTATTAATTTTAATTTATTTTATTTATTTTATTAAAACCCGCAGATCATCGGCAACGTCTAAATTTTGCAGTTAAATTTCAAGAGTGGGCCAGAAATGAAATCAACTTTATTAAAAATTTGATTATGAGTGATGAAGCTCATTTTCATTTGAATGGCTTTGTTAATAAGCAGAACTGTAGGTTCTGGGGTTCTCAAAATCCAAGAGCCATTCATCAACGCCAATTCCACCCCATCAGGTGTACAGTATGGTGTGGGATCACATCTGAAAATGTCATTGGGCCTTACTTCTTCGAGAATGAAGATGGAAGTGATGTAACCGTAAATGGAGAGCGGTATCGGTTTATGATAGAAAATTTTTTACGTCCTGCTCTTGAAAACATACCTGGTATGTGGTTTCAGCAGGACGGAGCCACTGCCCATACTGCCCGAGACACAATGGCACTTTTAAGTCAAATTTTTGGAGGGCGAATAATTTCCAGAAATTCGGATATTATTTGGCCAGAGCGATCGCCAGATTTGACAGCACCCGACTATTTTCTTTGGGGTTATTTGAAGGAGCGAGTGTATGTGAACAAAAAAAAAACAGAAATTCGAACGCCACAGCCACAAGTTTTGAAAGATGTTATGGAAAATGCCCTAAAAAGAGCCCATCAGAGCGAAGCTGAAAACAGTGGTAATTTAAGAGACATCATTTTTCATACTTAGTGTAAAAAAATTTCCCTTTTGTATATTATATAATCTGAAAGAAAAAATAAAAAAAAAATTAATACACGAAAAAGTTATTAAACTCTTACACACCTTGGTTTCTTTTGGCCCACCCTGTATATACATATGTAAATTATCTGTGGCGAAGATGATGGAAAGGCGCAACAGCAGCGGCAGTAGCCGCTAAACTCTAACCCTTTGTGTGATTAATGAAAAGAATATGGAGCAATTTTTGTGCTAATGGCATAATTCATTTGTAGGCATTTTTTCTTACTGCTTACTTGACTCATTAAGTTATTCTTACAATGTTGAATATCTGGAGATATTTTTTGGAAAATAAGCAAATGATATCGGCCTATACAAAGGGTTAATTCGTCAATATTTTATAATTTATTTTAACTCCATATTGAAATTACTTGTTATGCGTTCTATTTTATTTATTAACAACTGGTTCTCTCCACCCTTCGTCAGCCGTAATATGTTGACTGCCGATTTCCGGCACAAACACCTACACAAAATAAACACAATAATATACATATTTTATACAGATGGAAAATTGTATTACAATTTTAGGGATATGAGAAGGAAATAAAAGCAAATATTTTCCAAAAAATTCATTTATTTCACACAAATTTAGTTAGCAGCTACTAAAAAAGTCTAAAATAAAGTAAAAAAATCAAAAAATTAAAAAATATGAAAATATGAAAAATAATTAGAAAAAGTAAAAGCATTTCATAAAAATGCAACTCTGGGGCATATAAATAGCAGCTACTTCTAAAATAAAAATAAAACGAAAAAAAAATTTATTGACTTTAATGAAAAGACTTACTTTAATCAATAAGACTAGCTTCCTAAAACAAAATGCGCACAACTTCTCGCCAATCAAAAACTGAGTAGTTTATAGGACCCATTAAAAGAGGCACCTACTGAGCGTCAGCAAAGTTAACAAGATAAGACAACAAGGCGAGATAAAGTAAAAAAAAAATGCGCTAGCTGTGCCACACAGATCACATGCGCCCAATGAAGGGTTAACCGTAGACACCTAACGTTTGCCCGCCCCCTATGAACCCTAACCCTTTGTCTATTTAAAGAACATTTCATAAACGTTTTATTTTCATGTATTAATATAATTTTTCGTTATGCTTATCGAATATATATGGATATTCCCTATTTAGTAAGACAACTCATTTATCAGGCTCATATGGGCATAACTAAAAGAAAATTTTTTTTCATTAACATATTTAAATTATAAAGCACTAAGTATTTATAAAATATGTAACAAAATATCATCTTTAGATTTACCATATATTATAGTGTTACACTTAGTTAATACACGAGATTTCGTCTGCGTTTCTTACTACTTTTCCATACATTTACAGAATATTCTCTAAGGAGTGCTAATTTCTAATTTCATCATCATTGAATTTAAAATAGAGATTATTGTACTAACTCGCTTCAAGTGCATCCATTTTCTCACAAAAGTATTTTCTATAGCACCGGCAACATGCCTTTCGAATAGCATCAATATTAGTCATATATATGGAATTTCCGAATTCCTGAATTCTAGCGCCACATAGCTAGCACATCCATTTTTCTTAAAAGTATCTCTCGTCGCACTCCCATTATACGTTTTTAATTTCGCCGAATTCGAATCATAAATCCGTTCATCTTTTTTTGACCCAAATTGTAGTAAAGAAAACGACTACATTTTTATATTTGCATATATGGATCGGTATGTGTACCGCAAGCATTTTTATTTTTACTATTTGGTGACTCCACCTGGTGGGATGTTGGCTGAACTTGACTTTCAACTTTATCCTGGAACGGATTTTCAGTTGGATTTTTATCTAAAGTTCTAAAAGTTCTGAATGCATCTATAACACTACCACCTGACAAATTTTCCAATGCACTTTCATCTTATTCGTTTAGCAACAAACGCATTTAACATTCATCAGAAATCAAAACATTCTAGTGGAAAAATTGCAAACACAAACCCTTATGATTCGTTAAAACGGAGAGCACTATCGTAATAACTAGAAAAAGATTTTCCTTACTTGCCCGGCAAGTTTGTCTGCCGAAAGAGTTTAGCGAACGATAAGTTGACAAGCAAGCTTATGATGATCGAGGCGGTCGTCGAAAAGAGACAGCGAATTTTCTGTCATGTACTCGTCGAATGGAATGAAGGTTAGGTTTCTAGGACTAAATAGTTTACTTTATTATCGTTCCTGTCGAATAATTAGATAATAACAATTAACAGTGAACTTCCTGGAACGCTGATGACAGACTTAAGAAAAAAAGCTAGCTACCAGTAGTTGATTACCAAGCCTGCAAGGCCTTCACTATTCAGCCTAATTTAAGTACTCTTATTTTTCATAGCCACTAAAAATATCTATATGACATTTTTGAATCACTAAAATTTATAGAGCTATCGATATTCTAACCGTTAATTGTACTCAAAGATACAACGCATCAAAATTATAAAGAGCTAGGGTTCCACCTTGGCTGCATTACATCAAACTCTCTCAATTCGTAAACGAAATATTAAATGATTTAAAAAATTTATAATTTTACGTATTTCTCGCATTACTAAATTCTCGATTGCTTTGAGTTTTGTAAGCTTCGAGTACTAAGTGTGGTGTTTACTTGGTGTTTTTTTTTTTTTAATTTTCGAAAGTTTTCTTATTGAGCTGAATTGCAAAGTGTGCACTAAACTTGGTAAAGACTGATAAACTTTTAGATTTTTCTTAAACCACCGAACGAAGAAGTAGTAAAAACATTCACCCAAAAGTTTTAAAAACTCCCCGATTTAACGTTCATAAAATATATGAAAAATTTTGCCGCTATGACCAAAACTATGTGAAAAAAAATAAATATCTATACTTTTATTATATCTATTGTTCAAATTTTTTTTAATCTTCTAAATAAATTAAATCTCAATTTTATATAATTTTGTCAGAATTTCTACGTAAAAGAGGTTTGTTTTTGCAAAAACCGTATTTGTAGGTAATCTCGCAATCGTGTGTATTCTTTCTAACAAGTATACAAATATGTTTCCTCTCAGTTCTTTCCGCCGGCAAGTCTGCTGTGATGTCACAACCAAGTTGCTCTCCCGACTTTCAGATCAATCAGCGCAATCTTGTATTTCATCACTCTTGCCTACTGCTGACCGCCAAACGCTGCGTTGCCAATGAGTGCCATCCGCTGAGCTACCAGCACTCGAACCGCCGCTTCTGAGAGCTACCTGTCATGCTTCTAACGAACTTGGCGCTCACCTTCAGTCGTTCCACTGCTAATGAGAGCCACCTGCTTACCAATTTCTCCGACGCTGCTGGCCGCTCACATTCGTCCAGAGGTGCTGACTCCGTTCTTTATAGTTTCAGAGAAAATATTTTTACTATTATTCTAATCAGTTTAGAAATTACAAAAATCAGTGTACATACGTCAGTATATGTGCATTCACATATATGTACATAACTATAGTATTAAGGCTTTGAAGTCCCCCAGAACATTAACTCGTGTACCTCTTTCATCAATATAGATTATTTTTATGAGCATCACACTGATTTAATGGATCAGCAGATAAAGCTTTATTACCAGATGAATTCACATGCATACAAATCTGTATAAATATATTCGTTCATATGTACATACATATACATATGTATACATCCTGCAATCATTTATGTTTACCAATGAATAATACCCATTCACATATATAAATAAATGTCGGTATATTATTTTAGCCACACCATTTACTTCATGGTGTGATATTGAATTGTTTATATTAGAATTTTTATGATACACTTGCGCTGCCATTATAAGTGTCATATTACTTTTTCTCTATTTCGTTATAGAAATATTTAATGCGAAGTATTTTTGCGCTATATTTATTATTTGTTTTTTTTGTTTTGTTTTGGTATGGCTTAGATGAAAATTGCTCGCTCAACATAAAGCTATGATTTGTATGTGTTATGTGTTTCCAAGCCAAATGAAGCAATGGATGACGCCACGATGCAGAGAAAAGAAGGTGACGACAAAAGCACTTCCGTTACTTCGTACCTACTTGCCTCGTTTAAAGGATTGACGTCACAAATTGTTCTTAACCCTTCGGAGGTGTGGTGGGGTATGTCATACCCCAGCACATGTATTTCCTTAAATATATATATGTTTTTGTTTAAGGAATACGTTATCGCTCCCAATAGCTTTCATTAACATTCAAATACAGGAGATCTGCCACGTTTTACATACCCCAGATATTTCTGTTCCATGGGACAGCCTTTCAAAGTGGGCTGGGGTATCATATTCGATCGCCATAACTTTTTATGTAATTAATGCATTACAGTGAATTTTCTTTCCTTTAAATAAATGTTATTTTTACTTTTGAAATGTAAAAACAGTTTTGAAATTGTTTAAATACAAAAAAAATTATGTTTCAGAAAACTGGAACCTCACTTTTTGGAATAATTTATATTTGCCATAAAGGCTATAATATTGAATACGAAGGAAAAATTGTTATGTTTTCAAATTAACACTTTTTAAAAATTAGTTAAAGAATAATAAATCACCACAAAATATTGCTATTATTGGAATTTGGTATTTATTTGAAATTGATAGGCATGGGGTATGTCATACCCCACCACACCACTCAAGGAACTTTTAGTCACCACACCAACGAAGGGTTAAAAAGTTGATTTTTCTGAGTTTTGAGTGATTTCTACAAAAAGTTAAACACAGAATAATAATTGTGAAATGCCGAGCTTTGTATGGTAGCAGTTGCTGTGAAAATAAAACGCCCAAGTGCAGTTATCACCTTCCTTTTCTTCTCGCTATTCGTGTGGTATGAAGAACATCTGTGACGTGTACGCTGCCGGCGTTGTCGTAATTTGGTTTTCTATCGTCCTTGAGATGACGACGTACGAGAAACCGGAGAACTTCCTCTCTTTAAATCACGCCGAACTCTCGCCTGCGCAAATGTAGGAAGAAAGGTTCACTCAGATTTGATGCCGGTAATACAGTAATCAGGCTCATGTTACCTTAAATAAAATAGTTCATAGTAGTTCTTGCAGTTTTTTCTTAAGTTTAAAAAAAGTTTCTTATGGCAACCTTCTCCAAAAGTATTTTTGAAATATAGTTTTCCTAAAACATTTAGTTTGGCGCTAATCTAATTTATTTTAATTTTATTTTAAACAGGTGTCATCCTTATTCTACAATATTTGGCAAATGAAGATTTATTAAGATTTTTTCACCTGATGCTCATTTTACGATATTTGACTTTTGAAATTTAGTTCTTAAGCAGGTGGCAAAATCGGTCTATGGTAATCCATATGACGCACAATACATGCACGAATTCTTATTCAGATATATTAAGTTTTTATTTAACAATCTAAGATTGAACTTATTTATTTATTTGTCTCTTACTTTGTTTACAGTTGGCAACTCTGTGTTAGGTTAGGGTATGGGATATTTGTGTGCAAATTTTGTGCAATTCCGTCCAGCTGTTTGGTCCTGAAAAGGCAACAACATAAACACACATTCACCCACACACTCACACACATACGCACTCACTCACATACGCAATCACATTCCCAATTATAACATTAGTTAGAATTGTACAGGACACGGCAGCATTCATCGTACTTGTGACGCTTTACATTCGTTAGGCGTTCATGAAACTCATCGCTGTCTCAATCTCAACTGTATATCTCATTAGGCAAGCAATATTAATTACTGTACAGCTCCTAATATCTACACAGAATATATCTGAAGACAAATTTTAATGGCTCTTTAATGCCAGTTTTTTGTATCTGAAACATCTCTTGGTTTTCTTCCTCGAATATGCATCTCTTGAGAAACTTCGAAAACAGTATTTTTGCCCTGCCATGAATTGGCGGATGCTTCATCACAAACGCTATTTCAATTGCGTGTTTACTTGTATCAACATTTAGGCTTATTTATTATTGTCAAATATAAACACATAGCTAGGTATAATTTTATTGGTGATGGAGCAGAGTGCGCTAATATTTATTTTTATGATTCATTCCGAATAAGCAGCATTTAGTCTCACGTGCACCACAAGCAGCGAAAAATTCAATTTTATTGCGACAATCTCAATTTTTTAGTGACACTAAGTTCAGTTTCGTGATACAGAGTGATTACGCTTTGTAATTTTATTATTGCCAATGGCAAGCGGCAATGACACGCTGACTGACTCCCGCCAACCGCCAACCATCAACTGTTTGTCTTTCATTTAGCATAGCAAGTGACATATTATAAATAGTAAAAAGAAGAAACAAATACGAAGGAAAGTAAAAACAAAAAAGAGATATGGAACAAAGTTGTAAAGCAAACAAGACATAAACAGCAAAGCTTGTTGTGAAAGGTTAAATTCTTCAACATCAACAGCGCAATAAAAAGAGCAGCAATTTTAATAGAGCAACATTGAAATTGGGTCGTTATAAAAGCTTACATGGACGTGTCTATTTTTGCATAGGGACGCTTTAAAATCCCTTTACATTTACATTCTGTTTAAAGATTTTACCATAGAGACTATTCCATTTCATTTTTTGTTTCGTTTATTGCTGCCATACACCATGAAAGAGATAAATTTTATGCCTTTTGCGTTCGCAATGAAAAATCTAATTAGTCACAAATGCAGTGAGAGCAAAATTAAAAGCAAAACTAGCCAAGAGCATTTTACACACGGCTAGTGGAAATACAACCAACAGCATGTTTTAAGTTGCTTCTGCTACTTCTGGTACAGCAGAATTGCAATGTTGCATAATATCCGCGGTAGCTACAAGTGCGAGTGGTTAATTAGATACTAAGTTACAAGCAGCAGAGATAGACAGACAGACAGACTACTCACTTTTGCCGTCAATTGATATTGAAACTGATTGTGTAAAAGTGAGGTGTCTGAACATTCCAAACTGGCACACTAACCATGACCCTCAGCGGATTGTGGGCTTTGGATGGCTGATAAATAATAATTTACTTAGCTAGCGCCATTATTTACTGAATTTATAAACTTTGCAGGAGGCTGCTTAAATACAAGCGCTGTCCTTCATTGAAGATTTCTCTATGCCTTCAAATTGCGGATGATCACAATCAAAATAATAATAACAGACAATAGTAATTTACATCATATAAAAAATTAAAAAAAAATTACATTGTTGCACTAAAAATAGTAGTAGAAATTATTAAGAATAGTAATAGTACTTAGTGGTAGCATTACTGAAAACAGTAGCAGAAATTAATAGAAATAGTAGTAGTAATTAGTACGAACTAGTAATATTATTTGTAAAAACAGCAGTAGAAATTATTAGAAATAGTAGTAGTGCTTAGCAGTAGCATTACTAAATATGGTAGTAGAATTTAGTAAAAATAGTAGTAGTAATTAGTAGAATCATTACTAAAAATATTAGTAGAAATTAATAAAACTAGAAGTAGGAGTACATGGTAGAAGTAGTAATTAGTAGTAGTAATAGTATTAGTAAAAATAGTAGTAGAAATCGGTAAAAATAATAGTAGTAAATAAAAGTAACAATCGTAAAAATAAATAAAAATAGTAGTTGTCAAAAGTAGTATCATTGCTAAGGACTGTAGTAGAAATTAGTAAAAGCAATAGTAGTAACTAGTACTAGTACTTTCAGTAATTAGTAGTAATAGCAACTGTAGTAGTAGTAGTAGTAGTGGTTGGTAGTATTAGTAGAGATTGAAGGACTAGTAGTAGTAATAGTACTGTCGTATTGATATCAGATGTAGTGGTGAACCATTCCCGAACTACTGAAAAGTTCCGAAATGGTACAGAAATATCTAGTCCCGAGAAGAGTGCCGAATCGCAGCCGAAACGGAAACAGTTTTTGTCATATAAGCGTCATGTGGCATCTTCGTGACGCGATACTAATGCAGCCTGCGTTACGTGATATCGACACGACTTGCGTTACGTGATGCAAAAAATACTCTCGTCGCTTAAGAAATTTGATTTGAAAATTTTAAAACCAAAACTAAAAAAAAAAAACAAATGTCGCTTGAAAAGTGCATAACATTATTCGAAGATATTGCATACAACTCTCTTGCTTTCCACAATTCCACGTCCCATTGCATTTGCTTAAAAATTCGCCTTAACTTTGACACTAACCTAATGAAATTTAGCATAGCGAGCTCAGTAAAATTGTACATGTAATTCATTTTCGGTATTGTATTGACGTCAATTTAAAAACCAAACAGATAATAAGTTTATACAAGTAACATCGCGATTTAAAATATACGCCATTCGATTTGATTCGCACTCAAAATTGAAGGGCTATTGTAAGCATTTATTATAGAGATGGTATGTTTGATGCAACTGCACTTCTTTATTCAGAATATCTTCCTTACAAATCTAAAACATATTCATAGTTTTCTAATTATTTTCCATATTGCTTAAATTTTCATTATGATTATTGAATGAATGTAAATTAAATTAACTTATTTCACCTGAAATTTATTAGATACATTTTTTTTTTTTTAATAAAATACACTAAATAGAAAACATAACAACAAATATACTAGTCAATTTAATGCCAACATATGAAACTTTTCGTTAGATCTCAATATGTTGCTCATACGCCTCGGCAAAGTGGTTATTTTTGGCTTTAAAAGGGGCGTATGAGCAATCTCATTTTATAATGAATTGCTAACAAAAATAAAACTTTTTGTAAAATAATTTAACATTTAAAATATTGCAATTAAAAATTGGTAAGCAGTTTGAAATTTAAAAATGTTTATATTCAAAAAATAATAAGCACCAATGAACTCGCCACGCTCGAATTGAATTTGCCTAATAGAGATATTCCGGTTGTTCAGTTTTACCACTTACACGGTGTAATAGGCTGTGTAAATTCACACAACTAATTCTGTGGTCAATAGTTCTGGATGAAATCATCTAGTGTTACAAATAGGAGAGCTGCATAAATTATTATAAATAACCTTTACAACCTTCTAGTTGAGCAAGCACACTAATTTTAAACAAACTAAAAGTTTGATGTTCATATTTAACATCTTCAATTGAAAAGTTTTTTATTTAGTCATGTAGTAAATAAATAATATTCAAACAATAAATCAAACTAATATTTAGTTGTTTCTTTTGGAATAAACATATTTTTGCCTTCAGCTAAAGTACTTATTGAATAACTGGCTTTTAAATCTATACTTACGGGCATCCAAATGACCAACAAATAACTAAACTTTTCTTTCGAAATGTGGTGGTTGAATGGAAAACACACAAATTGATATGCACACTCATTCATTTATGTATGTACACATTCTATCACTTTAAAATATCTGAGCTAAGCCTAAAGCAACTCATAAAATTTTGTACAAATATAAATCAAGCATGTAAACAAATAATACAACTACAATGGCAATAGCAATACAATAAATAAAAGCAATACAATTAAGTTATGGGAAAGAGCAGTTTAAATTTTAATTAAATTTGCGACCACTTTTGCTGGAAGCAAAATCCAAAAACAATCAGCTATTTAAGCGAATAGGAGTTAGTAGGCTATTAGGCGATATACATATATGACTATTTGGTGTACTTATGCACGTACTTGATTTCATAGAGAATTGCTTAACGAGGACTAATGATTTCCAAACGCAATACAAGAGTTTAACGCATTTAATCTGGTAGAACAGCACCACCACAACTTTCAAAATTTTGTTCCAGTGCTTCAATTACACTGCGGAACAAAATTTTGCGGTCGGAGATTTTTAAGTCGATTTAGGGTAATTTGGGAGCGCTGATTACGAAAGTAATATCAGTTTTGTCGAATTGGCTCTAGTTTTTCAGATAAAGACTTTTAAATATTTCACTAAAAAACCTAATTAAAAATACCAATATGGATTTAAATTATATTTTTATTGCGCGCCTGTATAAAAATAATACAAAAATAAAAATAAAATATATGCTTTTCATTAATTAATTTTAAAAAAATTACAAAAAACTTTTTCTGTAGCACCTCCTATGATGTCGTTGCTCAGGACAATCCCGTATTAAGTTCCAGCAGTAGTCTGCCATCATGTGGTCGTCCCATCGACTTTGGTATCTTTCTTCCATTATTTTTATGTTCTGGTGGAACCGTTCACCTTGTTCCTCACTGTAATCGCCTAGGTTGTTCGGGAATTTGTCCAAATGGCTATGTAAATAATGTAATTTAATGCTCATTTTAGCTCCTGGTTTGCAAAAATTGAGAAGCATATCAGCAACTAGTTTTGTATAGTCTGGTGAATTTTTATGATTTCCCAAAAAATGTTTGACTACATTAACAAAGCTTAGCCAGGCTTCAGATTCAATTTGTGACATATGGTTTAAGAATTCAGTGTCTTTTAGAAGGGTACGAATTTGGGGATCATCGACTCTCCTGCTTTTAATTTTTCCATACTAAGGACTGGAAATTTTTTGCACACATATTCGAAACAGTCACCTGTCTTATAAAGGGCTTTAATGAACTGTTTCATTAGCCCAAGCTTGATGTGAAGTGTTGGGAGAATGATTTTTTCTCGGCTTATCAGTTGGTCATGAACCACATTTGCTGTTCCTACCGCCATATTTTCTCTCATCGGCCAGTCCTTTCTAATCCAATGTTCATTTCTTCCACGATTAAATTAATACAACTGGAACTGGGTCATATAATTTTTTTTTCATTAATTTGTTAAGTTTCGTTTATCTCAAGAACTAGAGCCAGTCCAAAAAAAGTAAAAACACAGTTCGTAAGCCTGCTACTAATGGTAATAAAAACTATTAACAAAATCATGACCGCAGGTATTTTTTAAATTTTTGTTACGCAGGGTTATTTAAAGTTTCAACACATTCATACGTGAAAGAGCCCAGTAAACCGCAGCGTTTTTTGGAATTTTGAATGCACCAATTTTTTTATTTTGATTATAACTGAGCTTTATTACAGCATGCATTTTGTCATGATGAGTAATCAGATTATACTCAACACTTAAGCAATTAAACTTTATCCAAGGAGAACAACAGCATTTTTTTTTAACTTTAACTTTTATAGTTTTAGTATTTTAAAATTTTTCTTTAATTATCTGTTTTCGTGAATTTTGACAGTATATTGCACAAAAAAAAAAAATATCTTTTTGCGCGCTTTTTGCTTCAAATCTAGTAAGCCATTCTTTTTTAAATACCAAAATTTAGCTCACAAAGGAATCACTCGTAAGTTTTAATTAATTTACAAAGAAATATTCTGCTACAATATTTTCCGCTTGCAACACGGTAGCGATATAAATCGGAATATTTAAAGACGTAATTTTACACTTTCATCAAAATAAAACAACTCCATATGTAAGTTAAGTTTTCTTCAATCAAAACATATTAAAAATAATATAAAAAGCCGAGTAAAAAAAATTATTTGACCAACTTGAAACTTTTACAACTTGTACATAGGCGTTCAATAATAATGTACAATATATTGTACAAAAGTAATTAAGTCAATTTATTGTACAAAGGACTTGAACGGTTGCGAAATTCTATTACGGAAATAAACGATTTCGCGGATGTGACAAAGATGTTTTTGGCAACTTAAAAGAAAATGCGGTACACAAAGTTCCAATTGAAATATATAGCCGTGCAAAATTCAATATTATGTAGAAAGCAGCTCTTTTCTCTTTGAAAATATTGAAGTCAACGAAGAAATTGCTAACCCAAATCTATTCTATTACTATAATCGAAAAAGCCATGTCTTATGCTAACTTATATGCTGAACAAAAAACATCACAAGCTTTGGTCAGGCCACTAAAGAAGAAATTAGAATGCAGATTGGACTTCAAATTATTATCGGAGGCATGCAATTATGCCCGATCGTATAATTTTGGGACCCAACGAGGATTGCAGTTACTCCGCTCTGCCTTACATTTCGTTCAAAATTTAAGTTTACCGAATAATTGTTGCGATGAATTTATAAAGGTATGCCCATTAATTAATGAGATGAAAAAGCAGTGCTTTCAAAACACAATAGAATAGAACGTATGCCTCAATGAACAAATAATATCCTTTAAAGGTAAACTCTAATGCAAAGTTTAGAGCAAAGAAAGCCCAGTTCTCTGGGCATAAAAATGTATGTTATTTGTAAGAAATCTGGATTTCCATACGACTTCGATCTTTACCAAGGAAAAACAACTCAGATTGATCATGAAAATCTATGAGCCTTTTGATTTCCAACAGCAATTGTTGTACATTTATGTAAAAGAATAAACCAACCGGGGCGCAACTTATATTTTGGAATATACATATTGGTCTATAACTTAATTCATGCGGGGGTTTTCCAAAATTTGAACGTTTATTTAAGAAAAATATGTACAATGGTATTATTCAAAATATTGCCCATCTGAAGCTATGGCTTTTCCCCATCTTTCTGTTAATTTGTGGATCACATCCCGAAACAACTGCGCCGGCTTGGCCGTCAAAAATGAATCAAGCCAATTTTTGATATCCTGGTCTGATGTGAACCGTTTTCCAGTGAGGACGTTCTGCATCGATCGAAACAAATGGTAGTCAGAAGGGGCAAGGTCTGTCTGGACTATAAGGCGGGTGGGGGTAAAACTTTCCATCCACTGTTTTCCAAATAGTTCTTAACCGGAATAGCAACGTGGGGCCGAGCGTTGTCATGATGGTGGAAAATTATTGCCTCGTGTCTGGTCGCAGATGACGGGCGTTTTTCGGCTACTGCTCTCTTCAAACGGATTAATTGTATTCGGTAGCGTTCTCCATTGATGGTTTCACCCGGTTTTAGCAGCTCATAATACAGCACACCCTTCTGATCCCACCAAATACAGAACATCACACATGATTTTTTATGCACTTGGACAAGAAAAACTATCCTTCGACATTTCTCGGCTTGAGTTCATGTGTAACCCAATTTCCTTGCTTTTGAATATATCTAGCTGCCTTTAAACGGTTTGAAATGGCTGCTTGAGTGACACCCAAAGATTCTGCGAGCTCTTCCTGCGTTTGGCAACAATCTTCATCGAGTAATGCTTCCAGTTCTTCAAAGTTTTTAGGGTGCCCAGGACGTTCATCGTCTTCCAAGCCAAAATCACCACTTTTAAATCGTACAAACCACTTTTGGCATGTTCGCTCAGCTAGAGCATGTTCACCATAAACTTCTTCCAAATTACGATGACTTGCGGCAGCAGTTTTCTTCATATTTGAGTAATGAAGAAGAACTCTCCGGAAAAACACTTTTTCAGGTACAAAGTTCGACATATTTGAGTGAAAAAAAATTATTGTTGTTTACGCTTCAAATGAATGATATATACTGAAAAGACGTACAATGACAGTAGCTTTCCAACGTATGTTCGGAATATATTGGAACGATGGAATACATACAAGTTACGCCATCTCTTAGGAAACCACACGAATTAAGTTATAGACCCAATATATGCGTCATTTTATCATCTTTAGCCAACAAAAATGTATGAATTATTTGAATTATTGTATTTTTTTAACTTCATTTTTCTAACCATTTCGAACTCTGTTGCTTACTCTAACATAAACACATTTAAAAAACAACAGCAATTTGCATGTTAATCCCAAACTCTTTGTGCATATTCGTCAATTTATTGTACAAACTACACAAGGCTATAACTTCTTCTCAGCACTTTTTTTCAAAATTTTTTGGTTTTGAAATTGCTATTGGGATCGAAAGAGGCAAATTTCTTTTTACAAAAAATTGTTCTACCGTGGAATAGACAAATCGAGAAGAAAGGGTTATTTGAAGAAAAAAACCTCTGACTTTTTGTAACGCTGACAACTCTAAAATAGTTAGCGACTATAAGCGGGCGTTAAGCTTGGCAAACGGCTCAATGGAAATCTCTCTCGCCTGGGTGCTTGATCTTAGGTACATATGACGTATGCAACGCGAAGGCTAACGAATCGGTCATAGCTGGAGATTGTCTTGATGTACCCATGGTTGAATCAATAAGCTGCTCGCTAAGGGTAATCAAGCAAAAACTGCACTTAAATTTCTCACGAATGGCAAAACAAGATGGAGCAATCTCACTTGCAAAATTGCGAAGAAAATCTGGCCCACTTATGACAAATCAAAAACGATTGACCTACTGAATAGGTCAAGTAAAATATATTCAGACTGGTGGCGGCTAAAATGGACATCCCCTCCATACAGCGCTCGATATTAGTGCTGCAATCTCGAGAACAGTAGAGATAGAGTTCTTTACTAACTCTGTGAGTGTTCGGCTCTGGCTCTTAGTAGGCAGCAGATACTTGGATTCTTCCAGGCGAGCGACCTTAAAATGTATCTGCATAGCTGCAAAATGAACAATATCAATAGATTCATCCACAGACCCAAATGGTTTGAAAATTAAACAAAAACAGCAGGAAAAGCAGGTTTGAGGAGGATTCGCATATAAAAATGGCGTTGTAAGAGCTAATTAGGTCCTAGGTTTTTTTCCCTAGCCAACGCTACCATAAACCAACCAACTAATAAAGTTGTTCAACATGCTGATTGGAGTCAGTCTGTTACCAATTGACACCCGTAATAATGCACTTGAGAATTAGCGTAACTTTTTTGTGTAAAATGAATACTTACAAAAAATCACTATAACTTATTTCTTTATAAAAATAGAATTCTACTAACCGAAAATAAAATTTGAATAAATAAATGATTTCTTAAATACTCAGATTTAAAAAAACAAAATTTATTTATATTTAATATATAAAGCATTTTAAGCATTTTATTAAAAAACCCGTTTTTCCTGTATGTATTCACACGCTAGAATCTGAAGCTAACCCAAGTAACTTATCGTAAACTTATGTTACATATTCTTGTGGTACATCTTAATTAGAGAACGACCGTACCTCGGCTTTGGTCTTCGGTTCGGCTTCGGGTGAAATTGGCCGAAGTTCGGGTTCGATTAGATTCTGCTATAAAAATCGTGCCACCGGCGTTCTCTATTCTTAACCCATTATATCCCTGCTATATGGCTGGCTATATTTTGCCCTTGCATTAGAGGGTTAAAATGTTTTCCGTTATATTTTACATATAACTGCCGAATACGTCATATATCTAAAATGTTAGCAACCCAAGCAAGGTATCTTATGCAAATTTACCAAAGAATAAATAAAATGGAAGAAAAAAGTACATTGGGCTATCATCAAATAAATAAGTCAGTGAATATTCTCAGCACTTTGCATACCAAGTTTCAAGAGTACCATTTTCAAGAGATAAAATAATCAATAGCTATATACTTCGACTTAATCCGAAGACAGATACAGTAAATCAGTTACAAGGACAATCCAGAGTAGTCGTTGTCAAAAAAAATTATTTACATCGAGATCTATAAATGTTTATAGTAGATTTTGAGATCTACATATTCTATCTGCCTTTTTATCCTACATTTACATTATAAAAATATCGAGCTTAAATAAACGGTTAATAAAATTTTGCAGATAAATCAAATCAATCATTATTATTTTCCACCTATTTCTGATGTGCTTAAAATATTTTTCATATCATAATTTTTGCCGTGGAGGACGTGAGTTCGATTCCCGGAAGAAGTCTAATTAGGAGGTGTGGTGATCTCCGATATAGTTAAAACTTCTACCATTGTTGGTTTTCAATAATTTCCTAATAAAAAAATGACCATCAGCTCATAAAAATTATTATCAGGTTCGTTTCTTTACAACCGACTTTCAAAAAAACACTAGGTAGGCTAACGAATTGCACGTAAAGTAACAACAACAACTCGAAAGAATAGGCGAGATGAACCAACTCAGTAAAATGATATCATAACCTGAGATATAATTTTGGGAAGTGAAAAAACTGCGCTAGTGTGGAACAGCCCAAACAAAATACATGAGAAATTTCAGATCAAATTTTAACACCTAATCCATTTTTATTTATAAAAAGGTAGTATTTATAAATTTATAAAACTAAATAAAAAAAAATTTGCCATCAGAACTATTTTTCGCTCTTCATAAAAAATGCGAACAGGGTGGCTTTGACAACTAAAGAAAATTTTATACGAACTGGGGTGTGTTTGTAAGTCGGCTATAAAGAAACGGGCCTATAATTGATACAATATTTTTCGACTGAAAAACATACAAGCATGCACCGAAATTTGAAAAATTCGAAACCGACTCGATTTGGAAAGTCGTTGTCAAGGCCTTTTACCAAAGTCCTTAAAATTTGTCATTAATTTCAAACGATATAATTAAAAATAGTTGACAGCACCCGTTCGCTTTCAAATCGTTCGGTTTTCAGCACAAAGCCGATAGACTCTTTTAGTATGCTGGTCAATCAACTAAATACAAACAAATCCTAAAATATAATTTTACCCTACGCCTTCACAGATATAAAGAAGCCATTAACTCATTTGACAAATACGTTACACCAAATTGACCATTCAAAAACGCTTTGGTACAAATCTCAAAGCATTCTACTTTATCCTACCAAATCCATTTAAATGATTAATGAATCAATGGAAATGTTTTACTTCAATTTTCGTTTGCCTAAAATAGCCACGTGCCTATGTATTTTCATAAGCCTAATCTTACAAAATACTGAAAAACTAAATTTCCTAAGCTCTCTCTACATGTACATATTGGAAATTTCCATTGAAAACTTTTTGCGACTAGCATTCATTTAAATGTTTCACCTCAATATAATACCTTTGTGAATCTTCATTGGTTGGCTTTGCTTTAGGACACTCTTTATATTTGCATTGAATATAATTTAACTTCATTGCATCTTCTCTTCATGGTTCTTGGTGAAAAATACACTAAAAGTTTTAATAGAAAACTAATTGAATTCTATTATCAAGATTATTTTTATATAGCTATATATGTATGTATATGTGTACATATATGCATAGCAACACCTATTTCTATATAACTACTAATTTATGTTTGGTCATACCCAGCTGGCAGAATGTCCAGATATTTTCTGCTCTCAATCAACTCGGCCAATCCTTTGAGTATAAAGTTGCCTACCAAGGCAAGCCTTACAGATTTTTAGATGAAGTGTCTATGGAATTTTAGCTCTGTCTGATTTTGTGCAGACGTATCTGAGGGCACTGTGCTAATAGATAAACTGAACAATTTGATAATCTATGACTAAAAATTCAATTCGAGCATATTGAATTCTGTGGCGTTAATTATTTTTCACGGTTAGATTATTAAAGAAAATAGTTTCGATTTCAATATTCTCGTCTAGTGCACAGAGTTAAAAAGTTCACTAATAAATAATAATTTTTTTTGGTACACATGTTATCTGTTAACATAATATGAAAACAAGCTTAAAATAAAGAAATCCTTGTCTCGGCGTTTTGGTGCACCACGTCAGAATTTTGAGAAAATGGAATAAGCTTCAAAGGACCGTTGAGGTTCACTTCTAATGAAAAGAAAAAAATTAAAAATGAAATATTAAAAACTTAAAAGTATTACATGGAAATTAAAATAGGTTGTTTTCAGGAAATGTTTTCTATTCCTTTTTACTAACTGGTTTTCGGTGGCACTTCTCTATTTATTTACCTTTTTTCGCTTTCTAATCAGTTGGGAGCTTCCCGTTTTCGGATGTTGGTGTGTGTTATAACTCGGCATTGCCTTATAGGGAGGCATGCTAGTAAAATGGGCTTTCCCGCAAACGATTGCTCTCGCAATTTGTCTTAGTTTAGATTTATATGATTTTTTTTTTTAGCTTTAAGGTCCTTCACACGTGGTACAAAAAAAAATAACTAAAAAATATTATTTTCCCTAATAAAAATACAAGGTTTTTGCGATCAGTTTTGACGTACAATACGTCCTACTCTTCGGTATGAATGCCATTCTCAGATGGTTGTAGTTGTAATTTTAGAAAAAACGCGTTATGAACGAACGTGAAGTACTACGCATGGCCGCTATTTTGAAGAAAATTGTGTTATTTTTTGAGTTGTTTTTTTTAGTCAAAGCTCAAATTATATTCTTTCATTTGTTATATAGGAAGTATTAGTTGATATCTTCTAAAATTCCTTATTTCATTAAAATATATAAAGATAATATATTCTTCATACAAAACCATTTGTATACGCCCCTTAATATTGCAAAAAAAAAGTACATATTTGGGCAGTTCACAAGGTCTCCTATTTGGTGATAACGCTGCTTTATCATCACGATTTCTGGTCTTTAAGCAAAAATTTTGACCACCAATGCAACCCTGCCAATTCTTCTTCACACCAACCGCTGGATGTGTTGTGTTTTACGTGCAGACTGATATGGATTATTTGTATATTTTACCTAATGGTTTGCTAATAATTTTAAATATATAAAAAATGCTCCTAACGCGGGCCTTGCCAAACCATAAGAATCAGTTAATAAACCATTGAAGTAATAGTATAATCGAGTAAGTCAAAAAATAAAGAGCAAAAATTTTGCTATTCAATACGTTGTATAAAAAATCTCCAATTTCCCGCTATAGTAGGTAACGAAATTGTTGGAAATCTATTACTATTTTCTAAAGCGGGTTAAGCGGGTTCCCACGATTTCCACGTACTTCTAAAAATATAACATTGAGCTAATGGCATTAAAACCGGCGCTGCCAGACCCAGTGTTGCTATTTTAGCCTTTTTTCGGCCAGATCTAGCTTTTTTTCCTTTCAGCCGGATAATTTTAATTTAGCCTCTAGCCTTACTAAAACTTTACTTAAACGTATAAATTCGGTACTAATGAAGTTAATGTCATCAAAATACAATGAAACTGAATCAATGGGAAAAATCTACAATCTGCTGTAGAGTTCCGTGCAGAGGTTCGTAAATTTAAAAATTTTTTCGTACTCTTTGTAGTTTTGTTTTAAATTTTTAATTTTACTCTTCAGTAATACAGAAATCGAACGCATTTTCAGAGCTATGATCTTATCAAAACAAAAAAAAAAAAAAGAAATAGAATTAGCGTTAAATATTAAATGCAATTTTTATTATTAGAGATGGCTTAAAGAAGGAAGAAAAGTGTTGTCATGATTTCGCAATTGAAAAATATTTCGTTCCAATGATGAAAAGTTCTATTATTAGTCCAAATTTATCTGGTTTTGAAGTTATATAAATATATGAATTAATTGTTTGTATGAAAAACTACCTCGCACCTTAAAACATACTTATTTTTAAAGCCTACATAGCTTAAATAAATAAGCAAAAGCCGTATAAAATTTATTATAAAATCGTTTTTGAATAAAATTTTTCAATTGCTGATTTGCATGTTTCAAATTTTAATTAAACCTTTATATTTTGTCTATTTAGCCTTTTTCCAAAATTTCTGACAACACTGGTAACGACGCACAAAACCGCAAACCCAAAAGAAAAGGAAAGGAGGAGACAATAAATCATGTGCTCTTTGGGGGGATATATTGTATTTTATTTTATTTTGAGTATGAATGAATGATAGATGGCGCTCGCGTATGTAGGTGTTTAATATTTTAATTTTAATGCGTTCTTCAATATCAGGTGTTCTTCGTTAAGCTTAATGTCTGCTCCGACAAAGCGATAATTTTTTCCAAATTTCCATACCAAAAGACACAATACGCAACTGGGTTACTTTACTATATCATAAATGTGTCTGAAATAATACGTATGTTATTGAGAGCAATAGTAGTGGGGTTGCTTCATGAACTCATTGCTCGCCGCATTTTGTTAAACTTGTAGGAACGAGACGAGAGTCTAACTTTTTCTTAAAAACGTATTGGTTTGTCTTCACCAGAACTATGGCAAAACAAAAAGCGTACAAGATTGGGCGAAAAAGGATTCACTGGTCTTAGCACATTTATTATTATAACTAGACAGAATTAATTATATTATACATATATCCCATAAAAACAGGTACCACTCATTTTCACTAGTACTGAAAAATTTTGGTACTAATGGAAATCGAAAAAACTTTAGATTTCCGAAAATCTCACAACATCATTAAGCAAAATAAAATTAACATAATGTACAAGTGTAAAGGAATATTTAAAAACCCGTCATTATAGCTATCAAATTCTTCTTATCTTGAAGTAATCTCTGCTCTCCCATTCATACATACAAATACTAAAATGTAAATTCTGACTTATCACCTATCGCTATCGTATTTCCATCTTTCTCACTGTAAGGAATAAAGAGCATTTCCCGCCCAAACGGATGACACATATCCTGAACGCGCCAAATTTACCTTTCAAAAACATTCGTTGTCGTCACGTCGAAATCATAGGTACAATTGTGTAGCACGCAAAGAAAATGACAAAATATTATCGAAAAATATTTGTCGAACAGCTAGTACCAAAAGGAAAGGATATCAGTGGACACAGCACGTGGCTGCTTTCATTCAGTTTTTCCAAATCACAAATCAAATCAAATCAACAAATTGATGGAGAATTGAGTGGATGGTAAATTTAGTATGTTTGTAGCTATGTATGGAAGTAGAAGGAAGTGCAGGGAGCAAGTAAAAGAAAAAGAAAGCAACCCACCCAGTTTCTATTTATCTCTTTGCTGTGTGCTACTGGGAGTTTGTAAGCTGCTGCTTTCGCTCAAGAGAGCTCGCTTTGAAATGAACGAGAAATCAAATATGTGTGTAGTGCCAAAAACAGCAGCGCTATGCAAAATGGATGTGTCGCTTAATGGAGTGGAAGACTTATAGAAAAATATCGAACCATAAGACATTCTGTTTATACAATACTGGGGTTATTGAATGGATTTTCTAACCGACTTCAAGAGGTATTTTATTGATTTTTCGCTTTAATCTTGAATTTTCAAATATCACATAAAATTATATCAAGCAAAAACATGAACAATAAAAATTAAATTAAATTCAGTTTTTCGAATTGCAAAATTTGGAATTTTTTTAATGCTCCATTTTCTACTTTGAAAAAAATGTTACCGACTGTGTCATTATGTATACATATATACTTAAGAAAAAATGTATAACTAATATTTCGCACCAGCCTCAATAAGTATAAACTCGTAAAATTTATTCTTAGAGTTTAATGGTTTTTTCTGTCTTAATTTCAAATAGTAAATATTTTTGGTGCATATCGCCATAATAAAGAAATTTGGTTAAACATTTACGGGTTTTGAGTTTTTGATAAACACATTAGCTCGGCTCTAGAGCTATTTTGACTCGACTTATCCACTAACCGGTTAATCGATTATCAAAGTTTTTAAAAAAAAAAATTGTCGACTTCTCATAGTCGACTAACTGTTTCCGTTCGACTTTTTCTACTAAGCAATCAGAAACAACTAGTCAACTAATCATTCGTTTTCGATTTTACGATTAGTTTTTTTCGTTCAACCAGGGGCCCGGACTTTTATAACTTTTAAAATAAAAGTTGTTAGAAAAAAGTCATTTTTATTCTATTTGAATATCAAGCGGTCGCCATATTGCCAAAGTAAACTTTGTTCATTAAGTTGAAGAAAATGCCCAACAGCATCTGTTGAAAAAATTATCAAAAATCAACAAGAAATTTTAGCCCCTTGCGCTTTGTGGTATGAAATATGTTTAATAGGTGGTATTCCTTCTTTCATTTTATACCAAATTTGTCTAATTTGGATGAGCGGTTTGTTTACTATTAGGAAAGGATTTTTATTTCGGACTCAAAAAATATAACTATTATTAACGGGCAAAACAAAAAAAATCAAGATTCTTGTACAGGAGATACTGGGATCAAAGAAACACTGATAACTTTCCCCTACAGTAGTATTTTGCTCCGAACTTTTATTACATCTAAGAAAAAAACTTTATTTTCGGTCTTTGCTTTCACCAACTTATTATTTTTGTTTGGAAGGCTGAATCTTCGTAACATTTGCATATTGCTTATTGACAAAGCTCGTTTTCCACTATAATGAAGTTTTTATGAATTAGTTGTGAGCAGATGTCGCTATTCGAATAATTTTGATTAGTCTGACTACTCGATGGTGAACGGTTAATCGAAAGTGAAGGGTTATTTGAATACTTGACGTCCGATTATCGACTATCAAAAAAGTTGCTAATCGACTAGTTAAAAAGATAGTTAGTCAATTTTAAGTAAGAGCTCTATTACGCTCTGTCAAATAGAAAACTAAATTTTTATTGTGTTTTTTATTTTTAGATTTCTTCTCTATATTTATAAAATATATGTATTTGACATTTTTTGATAACTGACAATATGTTCCTGAAAAAACAAATAATCTGCCACCCCATGTAATTTATCAGTATATGGTATGCGGATTTTTGCTGCTACGTCACTGACCTACATAATTTCTATACCCTACTTTTACATTTCTCACTCATACTCAAACTCGTTATGGGTAAAAGGATACATCAAAGTTTGAACATAAAAGTTTAAAATAATCTACTAAAATGTGCAGTAATTGATTGATCGAATACAAATTTTTAAATCACATAATTTTGAAATGTTTTTTCTGCTATTAAGGTGTACGAATAGAGCAAAATTTTGTTTGGTGAGGGCCAACATTTTTTGCAGATCGCGATTTTTATATAAAATGTATTTTTTCTGGGTCACAACAAAAAAAGTAAATAGTTGTGACGATTTTTCGAAATTCGAAATATTTTGAAAGTTATAGGGATTCACTTTTTCGAAATCGTTTGAGATTTTAGATATTTTCTCGGGATAGGTCTTACACCTCTAAAAATTACGATATTTGCTTGCCATTTTTGTGTTATATTTTGTCATAAAAATGTTTTTAAGATCGTTTTTTTTTTAACCTATTACTTTAGTTTATTATATTAAAAATCATTTGCAAACAAAAAATGTGTGCAATACAATGGCGCGAAAGTAGTTCGCGTGTTTCTCTTGGCGCGCAACTTTTCCGCTTTTAAATTGCAATAACGATTTTTCCAAAAAATTTAGAAAGCTATATCTTAGTGACCTCCAAACTTTTGTCAAGCAATATATTTGATTCATAACCCCGAGACCGAGTAAAAATTACACTCTCGTTAAATGTATTTTCCAACTTAGAAAAAATCAGATAATTACTGCTCTTAATACCATTTAATTTGTTTTTAACGTTTATTAATTAATTATTATCATTTTTATAAGAAAACATTTTGCTCACAGTAAAAATGTTCATAAAAACTATATGAAGGTGTTATTATTATTTTTGGCCTTATATATTTGAAACGACTGTAGTTTTTTCGAGCTCGAGGCCAGGTTTGTATTAGGGAATAATATGAGAACACAACGATTTTTTAAAGTTGTAGAAGTGATAGCTGCTACTTCGGAGATCACCACATCTCCTTATCAAACTTCTTTCTTTCTAGACTTTACCGGGCTCTGAACCATGGTGCACGAAGTTGCTAGGCGAGCACGCAACCACTCAGCCACGCTAACCGTGTGATATGGAGGTGTAATTGCATATTTTGCTACCGGATGGAAAAATGGCGGTGGAGGATAGGAGGATAGGAGGATTGACGCGTAGTTGTACCATCCGTACCTGGTACTATAGTTTACCATTCGTCCTCCTATCTGTCCTTTGGATATGCCTTTACAAGTGGCTATTCCAAGTGTTTACAAAAAAAAATTACACACCAAATGAATTTTGTACAAAATTTTGATAAGAAATACAGACGGAAAGGTACGTACATATCTCAAGCAAATCAGTTTTCACTTGTGATTTTTCGGGATGTAGAAACTTTTGCTGATACATTTACGTACATCAAGGACTTTAGCCTTTTTCTCAAAGTTTCCATAATTGGTAATTATTCTGAATAAAGTTGTAATAGTAGGGATATCTAATACTCCAAAGTAATTTTTTTATACGTTATAAACAATATCGTAACATCCATTATTTGGACTTACGTATGGGTTCCAACTAAGGTGTTGTGCAATAAGATTAAAATTATGAATAATCAACAGTTCCAAAATGCAACACCCTTCCATGCTGCGCCATGTTACGTTCACAATGCTGATCTCTACAGAGAATGAACACCCCTTTACTAGAATTTGTCGTACGTTCGATTGAGCTACGAATCGTAGAATAGCTACATATGCGCAAATCCGACGTAGCTGTCAATTGACGGAAATTTTGTACGAAGAGCAATTAGTGTCAGAGCTGAACGAGTTTTACAAAAATAATAATAAAAAATTGTTATAACCGCAAGAATAACTAAAAAAAAATATGTAACTTAAATTGCTTATCGAAAGAGAGGTGTCTTAAGGCATATTTACAAGTTTTTTTTTTCATTTTGCTCAGGGCTTCCACCTAGACACTTAGAACGCTTTTAAATCCGGGGAAAATTTTGCACAAATCCTTAATGGTTTAAAACTAGGTAATAATATATAAAACAAAAATGCAGCAGCCAGAGAATCCACTATATTTGCATTATTAAAAAAACTTTCTAAAAATGTTCAGTAACCATTTCCTTAAATATCATTCTCCATTTAAGACAATATTTGTTTTTTTAAATCTGGCAAAAAACCTGATTGATTGAACTTTGAATTCCCTGCTTTTGGTTGGCAATGCGATGGAGTGTTATGACTGATTACAGCGTACTGTGTTCATATTTTCCAGAGCAGAGCTACGAATTTGTAACTACGAAAATGTAATCAGTATAATTTGTATCTAATAAAAGCCTAAACAATTGCGCACGCAAGTAGACTGAAGGCGATTATAAGTAGCAAATTTTTTAGCACTTTCTATAGGTTTTTACTTTTCTAATACTGTGCTGAATGCCATTTTTCCACTTACCATTTTTTCGAAATTTTCAAATATTCAGATTATCGAGTTTATTTATCTCCAAGCCCTCAAGTAAATTATCTCTGGACGTAGCGCCGCGCGATATCCCATTAAGTCCAAACCCAATATATCCATTATCTACATATTTTCGGGTACAAATTTTCGGGTATGCCAAAAACTTAAAAGAGATTATTGTCAAAGTTAAAAGAACGAATTTGATTTGCTTTGCTTTATTTGCTTTATTATTTTATTTATTCTCCAAGCCCTCAAGTAAATTATCTCTGGACCTAGCGCCGCGCGATATCCCATTAAGTCCAAAACCAATATATCCATTATCTACATATTTTCGGGTACAAATTTTCGGGTATACCAAAAACTTAAAAGATATTATTGTCAAAGTTAAAAGATCGAATTTGATTTGCCTTGCTTTATTAATCAAACTCTTGTAAGCCTTCTAGCAAGGCGAATTTATAGAAGTGAAGTGAAGTGAAGTAATGGCATAAGAGCAGCTGATTTGATTTTTTTTTATTCACTTTTTTTTTCTTTTGCTTTTGCGTATGAGCTTTCAAAAGCCGTAAAAGCAAAAACAAAATGTATTTAAATTTTGACAACTCTTACGCAGAAACAAAAGCAAAATACATAGGAATTATGTAGTTGTATTTATAACACCGCCTTGTATGGATTCGCCTTGCCTTCTAGCACGGTGTACTGAATACTGAAGGTGACGCCTTTAGAAGTACCGCTACTTTGGTTTTGCCGGGTTTGACAATTCTCAACTTCAACTAGACAAAGCTTTTTTCACAAATTAAGGAAAAGAGACACTTTTTTTTAGTATTTTGCGAATTTATTTATTAAATGTCTGCCTATAAATTCATATTTTACACTTTAGAACAATTAGAACACGTTTTTCTATGAAATATTGGAAGTTGTTCAATTTTCTCTCTCCCGTATTCTTGTTTACTAAAGGCGAAATCTGTCATTTCACTGCGGGAAGGCGCAATCTTGTATTCTATCATTCTTGGCCTTCTAGTACGTAAAACAATTTATTTGAATTTTCAATACAATAATTGAATTCAGCTTTATGCCACTTCAATCACCAACTGCCAGCAGCCAAACATAATTGAAAAAAACATTAGCCCAACAGAATTGACGCAGGTGTACGACACTTTTCTTTGATTATATTGGCATAGAGAGAGAGAGGAGTAGCAAACATGTCGGCGAAAAAACTGGCAGCATGCAGAGATTATCAAAGAATACTCACCAGGAATTTGCGCTATTACAGGCAATTGGAAAATTGAAAATGCACATCAAAGGAATCGAAACGATAATGTCGCCAGTCAAATAAATTATTTTTCGCATAATTGCATACATGAATTTTTAAATTAAATGTCATTGCACACACGAGTACAATAAACGTCACTCCCTTTACATTTGTATGTGTATACTATTTCCGCTTTTATAACAATATCAAAAAAAAAATGTTAACCCTTATGGGTATACCAGTTTCATACACCTTATACCGTACACTATAGGTCTGGCCAGACCCATGTGCAGTTTGCATGGAAAATTATAGAAATTTAAAAGATTTTTGATATTTTATTAATAATTATTGAATAGTTTTTAAAAAAGAAATGCTTACAATACTAAATTTCATTAATTTTGTGCATTCATGCATTTGTGGCACTTATGAAGCTGCTCCGATTGTTGTAAACAAACTGGATCTAAGCAGCTCATACAGATAAATCTGAAAACACTCTCAAAACCAAAACAGCTACACCCGTGACCTTTCTGCTTCCGCACTTTGAAATGAACTGAAATTATTGCGAATCGCTCTGGTATAACTAGCGGTATTTAGTTATTGTTATTGTCCTCACAAAGTTTGACAATTTTTATCGTTCTTTACGAAAGCAGTGGTGCATAAAAAACAACCATTGCAATAAGAACGAAGGTCGAAGCCATATAGGTCTGGCCAGACCTATGGTGTACGGTTAAAGTATAGGTTTTGTAATATTTGAATAAAATTTAAAGCAACAATTATTTTCAAAATATTATTTCACTTGGAAGCACCTAATGCACCCGGTGAGGATATCACGAAATTTTAGATTTTTAAACTTCCTATAGGTCTGGCCAGACCTTGGTATACCCATAAGGATTAAAAGAGTTTTCATGCGAGAGAAATAAGGCAAGTGGAAAAGCAAAATACAAGTCGAATTTATATAAGGTGGTGTCGCTAAATCGCTGATTTTTTTTTTTTTTTGTTTGCCTTATGGCTTAGAATATCAAATAGAACTTTTTTTTTAATTCAACATATTCTCATTGGCTTGCGATGCAAATATGTGGAATAGTTTGTCAGTTCAAGCCGCAAAAGCAAACACAAAATATATGCTAATGTTTGTTTTTGTACTACTTCAATCACCTTATATGAATTCGCCTTAACAAAATGTTAGTACAAAAAATTTATAAGCGGATAAAAAATTCTATAGAAAACGCAACAAATTCAATCCCGTAAATGAATAATAGAATAATATGCTATGAAACTCACTTCGCACTTGAAACTTGAAACTTGAAACTACCTGATATAGAATAGTAAAATGGATATTAAGAGTGTTCGCCCGGAAAATCCAGCTAGAATTAGCAAGCAAAACAATTCAGAAAATAAGGCCGCTTACTTTCTCACAGGGAGAAGATAGCAAAGTTTTGCGCGGACAGGGATTTGTGAACCCTTGGAAGAAAGTTCGCACATTTGCATTTGACTCTATCCCTACAAGAAATTACTGAGCAGTTTAGTTAAAAATTCTAACACACTTATAATTTTTTAATTAGTCTCTAATTCATCCGCATTTCCAAATTAAATTACCATGCCAAAAATATACAGGTAATATTACACGTCATTTTACCTGGAGCTCTATGCCTCTTACTTTCCGTATATTTCTGGTTAAATTCATTAAAGAATGGGGTAATTTGTTCACCGTTTCTTTCCGTATGTTCCTTGGTGTGTGAGTGTTTATTGCCAAAATTTTCACATGTATTATGTTTGTATATGGTAGATTTAAGAATTTTGTATACATAATTCGGTTCTCTAATTTTTTGCTGGATAGTTTTTGCAATTTATTAATGGCGATAACAATAAGTAGTTCGATGATTAGTGCTGGAGAGTTGGTTATAACAACAATGAGCAGTAAATTATAGGCATAAATTATAGGCACAAAAATGTTTAGTTAGTTAAGTTGTTATATAGAGCAGATATGATATTACCGTGGGTAGAAACGCGATAAGATATCAGACCAACAAGGGAAAAGGACTTATGTTTTTACCATGACCTGAATGCAAATGAGCACTTTAAGGGGTTATATGTATATGTTGAAGTCGGTTAAAAAATCGAAAATATTTTTATTCTTTCATCTTCAAGTATAGATTCTTAAGAATGTTATCTCAAATTGTTATAGAGATTTAAGTAGTAGATGCGAAGTTATAGCGTTTTGCATCTTGCTCCCTTACGAAGGCATGGCGCGTCAAGCGTAGCGCACGACACTGACACGACACTTTAAACGCGATTATCTCGAAATCATGTTTTTCCGAAAACGTCGTTGCGGTGACTTGGATTGCCGCAAGAGTTGTCAACCGATTTCAATTTTTTTTTTTTCTTTCAAATTGTTCGCAATTTATTTGCCGTGTTTTTGAATGATTTCATTTTTTCGTTTAAATTTTCACATCAATGTTATGAATTTTTCAATACATTTCATCAGATGAAAAAAGAAGCCTTTTTGAGAAAATCGTCTCTGTTAGCAGAAATTTTTTTTTCTCATTTCAGTGAATCGTTCAAGGACACCACAAGTCCCCATACTAACGAAATTTGTTTGGTTTTACGCTTTCAGTTGAGCTGATGGACTGGAATCGTAGTCACGGCAAGCCTATTTGAAAAAGCGCGTTTTACGTAAAATGTCATAACTTTGACAATTATTAGTATTTTTTATGTTCTTGAGCTGGTTTTACCAATTAGACATTGAACTACACAAGACGTATAAACTACAAAAACTCAAAATTTTCCCCATTTTCTGGCACCTCAACGTTATATGTATATCCCCCTTACGAAGCACTTTTTAATTATGTAGGTGCATATAATGATAATACGAGCACTTATAAGATATTCAGCTGTCTACAGGGATGCTTTTGAATTAATTTATTTATATAATTGGTTTTTTTGTTGTCTGCTTTTTCATCCTGAGATTGTAACACAAATTGAGGGGCCGACTCTTTCATGCCAACTGCGAGCACTATGAAGGCAAAATTCAGATTCGATCCCTGGGCAGTCTGGGTAATTGCCCTCAAATCCCACAGCTACGGCGGCCGGCATCGTTATAGTTCCAAATGATTGATTTAGCATCAAGAGTAATAGACGCCAATTACTCTTGATGTTTCAATGAAATAATTACTCAAAATTCGCATCTAGTTAGTAGTACAAGAAAAATTTATTGATCTGGAAATATCTGGAAGCATACATTGCAAACATGTAGAGCTTGAATTAAACTCTGTTTGTATTTAAGTAACTTATTTATTATTTTTAATAAACGTGGATTTAAGTATGCGCATTCGAAGTTATAAACATTAATTAATTCCAGTGCTACATATATGGTGTTTTTTTTTTAATTTCTCCCTTGATTTTAGGACTTAAGTCCAGGTACTCCAAAAGATTTTCTCATTAACTAAGAAAAGACGTAGCATATAATAGTAATGTTAGGGTTTACGGAACGTTTTGTTTTGCCTATCGGTTAAATTCTACGGTGTATAAGGAATTTCCCCAGAAGAATTTTACAACGCAATCACTAGAAAAATACTCTACTTCACATGCGTCGAAGAAGAACAAAGAGATGATTCGAAAGCCAATAACTTTACTTAAATGGTACAGTACAGATTGTAATCCTATAACAAATCTCTAAGATTGTTTGGCAAAAAATCATTTCAAAAATAAGCATCAATTTAATTTTCTTAATGACTTCAATGTCAATGCGAATTAATTTCAAATTTTACAAACCATTTGTGCAGCTCTATGCCCAACCAAATTTTTGCCTTAGTTGAAGCCAAATACTAAATTCGTTAAATTCGCGTTTAAAGAAGAAATGTCTTTTAAAAGAGTCGTTACTTTTCAAAATTTGATTTGTTTTTTACACAATATTCCCGAAATGAATTTATTTCAGTTTTTTTTCTGAATAATTTCATCGTACAGATATAGTATTTGAACATAATTCTTAGTTTCGAAAAATATAAAAGTTAAACAAAAGTAATTGCCCTAAACATAATACAAGGCGCACACCACGCAGATGTAGAAAAATACGTGATTTTCAGAGTTTTCTGAAATGTTTTGAAAGAAGCACGACATTATTAGAAATTCGCATATTTTCGAAACCCAACTCAACCATATTGGTACACATATTTTGATTAAACATATTAATCATAATCCTCAAAATAATTGGAATTAAAGAAAAGCGACGGAATTTCCAAATTTTTGTACATACGATGGATTTGGTTTTCCCAAGCATAATTTTGAAAATTATAGATATAAACAGAAACCACACAGTTTTTCTATATTAGGGTGCATTTATTTTCAACAATTTATTTATAGTTTTAGAAGGATATCAGTATTTTAAATTTCCACAAATTCTTCCCCAAACATTTATATTTATTTTTCATAGAATTAAATATCTTAGCAAGTGATAATTTTTGGTTTTAACTCACCTTCGCTATTTTTAAAGTACAGATATGGGACGAAAGTTTTTCGATTAGCCTTTATCGCAAATATTTTTGTTTTTAATAATTTTCTAGATACTTTTTCGAAATTCTCTAAAGCTGATTTTAAATTTGGTCGATATGATACAAAACCATTGACTATGAAGCAATTTGTGCCAAGTACTGACCGCATTCTTACTAAGTCAAATCAGATATGTCAAAAGTTTGTTTACCTTGCCTTAACCCGTTGACTGTAACAATGCGATCCGCATTAACTTTCAGTATTGACTTTTAATCAAATTTATCCCGCATTAATTTGTTTTCCCGTTTGCTGGGATTTTGGTTTTTTGTTTCAAAACATAAAACTAAAGTTAATACTAAATTTTAAAAGCATCTTTTGATATTTCTTCGCCTATTGCTAAAATATATTCGCTTAATTTAAACCCCTTGACTAAAATAAAATTTTTTCTAAAGGGAAAATATTCAGTGATCCAAATCGAGGTAGCTTCATTCGAAATTTCTCCATCTAAATTTAATTTGTGCGCTACTAGTTTTTATAAAGAAAATCCTGAAAATGAAGTTCACAAATTAAAAGGTCTTCATACATCCCAATTTTTTTATTCTACATATGTCTCCCGATTTGACTGACATTTTTAATTGACAATTTTTGGAGTTGAACTCGATTTAACTGTTTTTTTTCCAAAATTGAATCACAAGTTTGAAAATTTAAAATCAATATTAAAAAATGCCAAAAGCCAAATGTCAACCCTGTCTATGTTACATATTTTTCATACACTTCGGCGTTCCACTGGATTTTTAGAAATCACATACCCAATGAATTAGGAGTACTTCAAAATCACAACATTGTTGTTGTACCCAACCAAAAAAAATTCTGAATGTGATTGCCCACAGACCTAATAATAATAATAATTTGGGAGTTAAACCATAGCCTGATGTTTGGCCGAACTTCTCCTACAATTTGTGGTGTGCGTCTTGATGTTTTTAAAACCAATTGAGGATCTACACTTTAACGCCGACCCCGAAAGGCAGATGAATTTTTAAGAAAAATTTTTTTCAAAGATATAACTGCTCGATTACCGTCGATTTAACATCGCCGATCGCATCCAGTTTCCCTACTGGGTAGCAATCGAGTAAATGAGCAATTCCATTGTAATCAAATGGGTTGAACTGGGCTGAATGAAGTTAAATTGAATTTGAACCATGCGATATCGAGCTGTTCGAAGCTATAGCAAACAACTGGTTGAAATGGAGTTGAATTAATGTCGGAAAAAGAAGAAAAGCTACACACTCACATAATCCACCTAAATCACCGTCTGCTTGAATGGCACGCTGGGATATATGAAGTGGCGGAAACCCCCATTTCCCGGCAAGCGACAAACAGATAGCAGTTTAAGCCGTGGAAGATCCCTATACATTTGAGTGTAAGCAAAAACATATTTACGTTCGTATAAATGTAAGCAAGAAAACGAAAAGTATGACAAGCCGACGGAAACTAATATTTGTGCGTTGGTGCAGTAAATTGTCTGCTTGCTACCGTAGACTTTCGAGTCGAAGGCATCCGGGAAGTAGGCATGTGCCTACAGATATTTGAACTATAAATGATGCTGCGAACATTTGCTTGTATTCTGCAAACATTTTGTGGCATGCACGCTAACAGTGAAACGACTTCCTGCCACGCATCACATGGCCAAAATGAATGTGGGGTAAAGCAACAAGCAGAAAAGCTGCCAAATGCCGCTCTGAAGAAGGCAAAATGTCAGCTCAACTTGAAAAGATCACCACGCCATTTTGCATCCAATAATAAAATGAAATAACACAAACATGTGAAGTGACGAAAAACGTCTTTTACAGTTTACGAAAACAAAGAAACAAGGACTCACAAGCTCATATGGTTGATAGATTCTGTTTATGACTTATCTCGACATTTGCCGGCAGAATTTCATTCTGAGAACTGCAGTTACTTTATCTGGCTCTATTTGCGTATACGTCAAGTGATCCCCAAAAATTTCACTGAATTTTGGAATCCAGAAACATTTATTTCATTATGAAGTGTATGTTATGCATACATCGTCCCATTAATATTTTGCAAAAATTCGAATTATTGTTAAAGTTATTAACAATCAAAGTTTTGTGTACGATCAAATAAGAAAATTAATATCTCATAAACTAAAATAGATAATGAGATGAAACTTTCAGAGCTTATTGAAAAGTGTTTGCACTAGCTTTCTCATTGAAAACAAACATTAAATTTTTAAAAATAATTGATTTTGCAATAATTTATTTTAAACAATTGCAATTTTCAATGCTTTACTGTTTACAAAAATAAAATACCTAAACCAAGTCAAAAACGCTTTCCTGAAAACTTTACATGATATTAATGTATGGTCAGAAAGTTCTGGTGCCAATATTTCTGCAAGTAAATGCTCCACATTCCATATATGCCGAAAACACAACTGCTCCTTTCCCCACATATCCTTGTCCAACATTCAAATTCCCCATTCTAACACTCTAAAGATATTAGGGATAATATTTGATAAGAATCTCACATACAAAGAACATTGCAAATCGGTTAGATTAAGCTTATTCTCTAGACTAAACATTATAAAATTTTTATCTCCAAACGTTGTCTGTGCCATACGAATTCACATGTAAATGTTACAAAATCTTTGTTGTTATCAAAAATCGATTATGGACTGCCGATATACGGACACTGCGTCAGGACACATATTAAGCTACTCCATGCTCCATACCGAATCGCAGCAAAAAAAAAGTATTCGTGCTTTCCCAGCATCGCCAACAAAAGTAGCACTTACAGAAGCTGGATTGCCCGATATTTCCTCTAGAATTACACGAAACACTATGATGCTAATTCCAAAGTTGTTTCACGCCAGAAACGAGTTATTGCTACTACAAGTGAAGTCCGCCATTGAAGAACCAATCGCAACTAACAAACCTTCCACCATAATGCGTTGTTTAACCCTATCGAAACGGCTCCATATCATAGCAACCCCATCATTGGTTGAAACAGCAATATCACCGACATGCTCTGGGCTCATTACATCACTTATTAAAGATTTACAAAGAAAATCCAAACAATCTACCACCAACAATGAATATCATCAGTTATATAACGCAGTCCTAGAGCCTTTCAAACATGATTGGGAGATAATATATACGGACGGATCTAAATCCGCTACCACCACTACGTTTGCAGTAACAAATAAGTTTGGTGCCACCATTGCTGTCAACTCTTTGCCATCGTACTGCTCGGTATTTACAGCCGAAGCCGCTGCTCTTCTTGAAGCAGTGCTTTATGCCTCCCATAATGAAAAAAAACCGTTATTTGTACCGATAGTAAATCCACCATTGCAGCTGTTTACAACCAATCAAACTGCACGCCAATGATCGTAAAAATTCGCAACATGCGACTTCAGCACACCAATCAAATCAAAATAATGTGGGTGCCTGCCCACATAGGTATACAGGGTAATGAAATGGCGGACAAAAGAGCAAAAGAACTAGGTAGAGAGCCTCTGCATATGGCTGACTATTTTACCGGGGAAGATATACGCACACTTGTAAATAGATGTCTACAAGAAACACTCTCAAGTAAATGGAATAGTTTTAGCCACTACTATAAAGGCCATAACCCCTCTGGTGAGAAACCTACTTACCCTACAATCTCCTCTTATAGGAAAATATCTATATTCGCGCGTCTCAGGATTGGGCACACTCTCGAAACACACATTCACTTCTTGAATGGCGATTGCCGACCAAGCTGCGTGCACTGTGGATCTCCGGATTTCAACGTGACTCACCTCCTCGACCACTGCCCAAATCTACAACAAATTAGATCATCGATATTTGATAACAACAAACCATCGGATTTTCTTGCACAAACAGTGGACCGTCATATAGAACTAATTGCAAAATTTGTTACACTTTCTAAACTGAATATATAATCCTATAAAAAAAAAAACCCTTTACGAAACTTAGTTAGATTTAAGAGAATTTGTAAACACTCTTATTTGCATGTATTATTATTATTCCTTTTTACTTTAATACACTCCCTTAGCTCATATCTAATAATACCTTTATACTTGTATGCAGGGCCGGATTAAGAATGTGGGGGCCCTGGGGCCGGGATACGTGTGGAGCCCCTCTTTTATATCTATCTATAAACAAAATCAAACACATTTTCACTGCCGGCCATATAAAAGATCTCATAGTTGAATTATAAAAAAGAACACCTTTTTATGACTAAAAATACTATTTCGAAGCAATTCACATTCAAACTGTCAACATGAATAAAGATATGATAATCATAGAACCTGACTATATGGAGTTTTCAGCTTGCTCTAGACAAGGGTAGGCCCTATTAATATTTATTATAGAAGTTTGCCGTTAAATTTTGTAGATTGAACAATCCTTATGTTATGTCATGACTGTGTCTGTGCGAAATGGACGATTACGGAGGGCCTGACGTTTTATATACGTTAAATGAAAATTATGGAATTTCCTAGGGCCTACCCGTGCCTAAGGCAAACTGAAAACAATGTATATATATACTCGTCCCTAACGCAGCTGCTTGAACACAACTAATTTTTTATTATTCAAAAGTTTGTTAATGTAAGTAAGATTATAATAGTTATGATTCGATTATTTTTTAATAATCAAACTTGGCTTGTATTTTTATGTCAAGGTTGTAATATTGACACATTTATCTTTCTAGCTGATGTTAATTAATCGAACGGAACAATTCTATATGAACATCAGCAACAAACGGTTACGAGACAATAATATCATTAATGAGATTCATTTTACAGCAATTAATACAGTAAGACAAGTGAGACAAATTTTCTTTTAAGTGTAACCCCGTTATTTCAACTGACTTTTGTTTACTCTCGATTTCCTCGAATGAGTCGATAGTTCAACTGCGTTGCTCACGCTGAGAGGTGGAGGGAAAATTGAACGTTATATGACCTAACCAATATCGCGTTACCTATTTGTAACACGATTTTAACCAAAAATTTCGTTATGTCAAGTTGAAATAAAATAATAAGATAAACTATGTCGAGTAATATAATAAAACTTTATTCAAATCAACTGAGTAACAAAAATGATAATAAAAATGGAATAAAAATGTCAAAGCAACAAAAAATCGTTTGTACTGATGAATAAAATTATTTTGTTCTTTAATTTTGTGAGGGGCCCCGGGCCGCGGACCCGTCGGCCCTGCCCTTAATCCGGCCCTGCTTGTATGTGCATAATGTATATACGTACATATATCACATAATGCATGGAAATTAGATTTTTTACTCAAGCCGAAGGCCCTGGTAGCCAGTGCTTTAGTTAGTAAGTGGAATAATTATTTATAGTTGTTTCTCTTTTAAATAAATACAAAAAAAAAAAATTTTTCACTTGTATAACAAGAAATCGAACATTTTCGCTTGTATAACAAGAAAAAAATATTCAACACAAAAAAAAATTGTGATGGCAAATTTTGTATGGCATACCTCATATACTTCTATAAATATCTATATGTATATGTATGTATGTATATTCGGTTATACAAGTACATACATACTTTATAATGCCGGCATATTTAATTTAAAAAAATGGAAGGGTATTTTTAAAAAATTCATGCATTTTATGAAAAAAAAACTTCAACCAAAAATTCTAAATCTTGAAGCGTTCTTTAACATAGTTTTTGTTATGCTATGAACTATATTTTTTTATAAAATTTACGAAGTAGAATGATCATGAAAAACCTTGCGAATATTGTAAAACAATAAAACATTCGACCGCATTTGCTCGCCACTGTTTACATGAACAATTAATTACTTTACTAAGTATCTGTAAAAATTAATCAAATTTTTTTCAAACTTTTTACAGCCTACCGAGTTATTCGCACAGCCTGTAATGGCACTTATGTAACTACAAACTTTTTCCTTACTACCAAAGAACATCAACAAATTATTTCACGTGTGGCATTCGCAAATTTTTCCACATCAGTCGCACACTCAGCGTGTACATATGTAGATGCATATGTAGATGATGTTATGTAAATAATTTTGATTTTATATAAAATTATATGCAAACACTTTCACAACGCACAACTACCAGTCGCATTGCAGTAGTGCCTGCAGTTTGAATAAAAACCCAATACAATTTAGTAGCGCAAACCAACGAGTCTTGTTCGGGGCCATTGAAACTACACTTGCATTTATTCAAGTGCAACTGATTGCGTCTCGCCTATTTCATGTTTTATTATTTGTTTGCTATATTTGGTATATTTATTTAGTACATGTTTTTGATAGCCATAGTACTTACAATGTTGCAATAGCACATCATTTTGCAATGTCATCGGACGAATGCCTAACACAGCTGTAACTTTGATTGACGGACACATAAAACGCTGTAACAGTACTTTACGTTGCTTGTGCATCACGTGCTTCATATTTTTGTGCATATTTAGTATTTGGATATGTACATATGTATGTACAATATTTATATGGTATGATATATCATCGTGTGTATTGCACAATATTTTCTTTTATAAATATCAAACGTTTTTCATATAGTAACATACGGATGCACGTGCGTGAAAATGTACGAGGAAAAGGTGGTTATACTTTGAGAGTTAAATTTATTTGAATAATAATAATAATATAATAATTTGGCGCTTACACCATAGCTTGCTGTTTCGCCAAAATTCTCCTACAATTTATGGTGTGCGCCTTGATGTTGAAAAACACAGATTAAAGGATCTACAGTTTTATGTCGACTCCAAAGGGTAAATGATTTTGGTGAAGAGTCTTTTTTCACTTTTCTATAATTTTTGATGTTACTTGCCCGGCCAGGATTCACACCCAGAAGAAACTTGTAAACTAAAAAACTAAACGAAAACTATATGCTTAAATCTTTTTGAATTATTAAAACATTATCAATTTCACGAAGGGTAATTTAAAAATAGTGTATCCGCGAACTAGCCGTAAAAGTTTGCCGACTTCATAAAGAGATAGACAGTTTAATGTGGCAGCAGTTAGTGGTAGTAGTTGTTAATAGTATGGAATAGTAGTAATAGTTAAGGTAGTAGTAAAAATAATAGTAGTTAATAGTAAATAGCAGTACAATAGTAGTAACAGTAGTTGTAGTATTTGCAGTAATAAAAATAGTAAAAGTTTTGGAAGTAGTAGTAGTACTGGTTATTAGTGCGTGTGGTAGTTGTTGTGGTGAATACTGCCGAAACGGTCCAAAACTTGTCCTTAGTTAGTACGTACTGATTGCCGTACAGAGTAAAGAGTGTTGTTTTTAGACGTGTGTTTTTCAATATGGCAATACTTTTCTCAGAATTCGTCTTTTTGACAGCTGTTACTTGACACCCTTCGGTTCCAACAAGATGCCGCTACATGCCAAACAGCCAACGAGCCAATAAATTTACTGAAGGCTACTTTTCGACTATTTTTTGTGGATTTATGTGTCTACGCAGTTGAGCCCGAGACGATTGTCCCCTTTGGTAGAGAATATTCAGCGCGTTATTCCTGACATACGGCCTCAATTGCTGCAAAAAGTGGTCGAAAATTGAGCCTCACGGCTGGAATTTATTCCAGCCAGCCGCGGCGGTCACTTGTTCAAAATCATTGCGAAAACACAATGTCAAACCCTTATCTTTATAACAAAGCTAAATTCTTGGTCATAACATTAAATTATATCCGTTTTATTTCTTCTTAGTTTTATTTATTCCTGAAAATCACATGTATAAAGAACACCCTTACATTCGTATTTCTATATAGATACATGTTTGTTTTTTCTCAAACCTCCGAGTGTATTTTTTTTTGTATGAGAAAAAAACATTCCCCGTTCGGAGTCGGCGTAAAACGGTAGGTCCCTCAATTTGTGTTACAACATCAAGGCGCACACCACAAATTGTAGGAGAAGTTCGGCCAAAATCGCTTCAGCGGTTATAGCGCCGATATCGACGTGACATTCATTATGTGATGCAAAAAATTACTCTCATGACGCTAAAAAAGTTTTACTTCAAAAAATTGCGGCTTGTGTATTAATAGTGATATTAATATATCTCCGAAGATTTTATCTTTTTTGGCTACCACCGCTCAAAAGCATCAGATTAAGTCAAAAAAATGGAAAAAATTATAGAGGGAATATCAAACTGCTTAATATCAACTGCTTAACCTGGCGAGTGTCAGGCAGGGTATTTCATACCCCAGACAATAATTAAAAGTTGTTTAAGTTTTTTTTCTTTTATGTGGGACGAGCGCATTTTGTATGAATAATGGTAAACAAGAGGGAGACCAAATCAGAATCATCCTTGCAAAATTGGCACTGATTACGCAGATGAATTCAGCTCAGAATGACTGTATTGAGCATGGTGTAAATTCAGATCCATTGGATGTTTCGTCAAACTCTTCTCTTTTATCTGGTGATGTAGAGCTCAATATTTTACCACAAATTACAATTCCAGATAATTTTTGTGAGAGTTTGTTTCATTAATTAATTTTTAAAGCAGTCTGCATAAATAATAGACGGAACCAACTGAATATCGTGGAGAAAATTTTAGAGATAAATTTATTTAAAAAAAAAAAAAAGTATGAGCAGTATAATATTATAGCACAAAATTTTTAAATACATAGTACATATAATTTTTTGGTTTTTTTTTTATGTGTTAAACTTTTTGATAACTTAATGAGAATTTTTTATTCTGCTTTTGACTTTTATGTTCAGTTTTTTTCAAATTCGCACTTCAAAACATTTAGGTCAACGGAAACTGAATTCATATCTGGCTTTGACCTGCTTTGAACACTGCCAATGGAAAACTAGCTGTAGTTTCATCGTTACCTAGACCTTTTTTTATGCGTAAGAAGATAAAATTCCCACAGACTTCTAAGTAAGCTTTTAAGAATATTCCGGAAAAAAGTGTTAAATTGATATTTTGCCAAACTCTTCACGAGTGGTTTCTTTATCCACTCACACAAGGACGATTGCCTGTTGTACCATCTGCTAATATTGAAAATTCTTAGGATTTATTCAGGTTGTTCAGAATATATCTTATGGTCAACTTGTTCATATTGAAATGTTTATTACATTCCGTGGTAGGCAGATGAGAGGACGTGTTGTTTTAAAAAAGTACTGCGCCCACCACTGATGTTACACCTCTCGCAAACGTAACATAAGTTATCTTTTAAAGCGATTTCATTAACGAAATGTTTTCCAAAAAATTGCCAACAAAACCAGTAATGATGTCAAGGCATATTGAATAAAAAAAAAAACTGTAATAAAAGCCGACAAAACTAAATGTTCTTCTCATAAAGACCTTGTTTCATAGGAACTAGCACTATAAAATAATAAAAACGAAACAACGGCAAGTGGCAAATGAAATTATTTACAACTTATATATCTACACATCTACACATCTACATATATGTGTGAATCACGTGTGTGTGAAAACGTGTGCCCTATTAGTGGTACATAGTTTTATTAGCAGTCGAGTAGTGTTCTTTTTGTTTTTTTTTTTGTTGCATGGAACAAAGAAAGCAGAAAGAATAGAGAAATTTTATGACAACTGACAGCGAAACCCAACAAACAATAAAATGTATTTCTGAACATTTGAGAAATTTAAGATAATAATCTTACATCATTCTGCAAATAAACTGAAAATTTTTGGAGAATTAAAATCTCACATATTTTTATCGATATCCGATATTAGATTATAAGTTGAGATGATGTAGAAGATAATCAGTTTTCACAACATGAAGAAATTTTTTTTGCTAGAGCAGATTTTATAGGAAATATAATTATCATAACTTAGCAATTTTTAAGTAGATATTTTTTTTTCTAATCGGTTTTCCAATTATCCACTCGATTGCTAATAAAAGAGAATGTTTTTGTATTGATTGTGTTCATTATCCAATAGAAAGACAGAGTGCAAATTAATTTGCATTAACAGCCTAAATTTGCATTAAATCATGCATTACTTTCAATATTTTTCAAAAAATTATATTTGTGGATCCAATTTTTGTTTAATGACTGAGTGAAAGATATAAACGTTTTTTTTTTTAGTTTTTCTGTTAAAATTAATTTTTAAAATGCAACTTGTTTGAGATATTTTAGTTGTATAAAGGGAAAGCATAGTTCAGTAGCTTTTCAATAGTAACGCTATAAAAATTTAGCTTCTACAAAAAAGCTCTTGTAAATCTTGCAACGAAGACGCAAAAGAAAAAACAAAAAAAAAGTTTAATCAACTTTAACGAAATTTGCAATTTGTGAGAGAAGTTCGGCCAAACAGAAAAATTTGTGTTGTATGGGCCAAATTATTTTTATATTATTATTAAATGCCAATGCATTAAAAAACAAGAGCTAACATCCGGCGCTAGAATTTTTTTTTGGATTTAAATTTTAATTGATAGAGAGTAATAATTTTTTTTATTCTCAAATAAGTAAGATTTTGTATAGTTCAATAATACAGTTTGTTGTTTATTTAGATATAACGTATTATTTATATAAACATTATCCAAAAAAGAAATATTTGTTTTCAGAATTTTTCAAAATTATTTTTATGTAAAAAGTAGGCTCTTCAGTTGATATAGCTGCTCTTCAGTTATGATCGAAATCTTTGTATTTTTTTTTAACGCAACGTTCTGTTAAGATAGCGGGTGTTTTTTTTTAGACGTATAGAACTTTCGATAAGGATAGCTGCCACTTGACAGCTGGTAAATGACATTTCGTTTTGACATTTCTGTTTAGCCCAGATATGCCTAAAGCCCAGCTAATAAAAACAAGTTGAAAATTCGTGCATAAATCAATATTTTATTGAAAAGGAAAACGTTTTGCGTAAAAAAAAAAAATTAAAATATTTCAGTTTTAGAAAAAAAGTGGTGTACTATGTATAGTACACCAGGCACATACACGTACATAAGTTCAGTTAGTGTGATATGCGACAAAACACTTTGCATGAAGTCCAACGTCGCACTTTCGGCATCTAGTAGTTCTTCTTTCATGACATTCCCCGCATCTTGTCTGTTTAGATTGCAAGATGATCAAATGATCAAGGCGATCGTATCTTATATCGATATTTGCCAGCGCTGATGGCCGTCCTCTAGATGATGAGGGTGGTTTTTTTATTTTGCGTCAATAAAACTGTTGCAATTCGTCTTTTAAACTTTAGTAAATCAAGATTACCACCATCGGTTCGGTGGGTATGCCATGCGTTTTGTATAGCTAAATCAATGCAGTGGGTTATAAGAGGAAAATACCACTTTTTACCTCTGATGGATGTTCTGTAGAGGCCTATGTTCTGGTCCGATCTATCTACGCCACCCATATTCGCGTTATATAAGTTAACTAAATTAGGCTGTTGAATCTGTAGAAATGAATATTTAACTGATGGATGTTTGGAATACATATATGTTTACTTTTTACCTGAATATGTTTACCCTCTTTTCGGGAAAATCTTCTTATGTTACGAATTGGGTTGGCTCCAGAATTATTTGAACACAACGATACTAAATTGTTGTCATTCCATTTTACCACAACAATATTCTGGTCAGCTATTTTAGCGAAGTCAAAAGACCCACGGTGTTGTTTTTTAAGTACTTTGGAGTCAACTAATGGATTATTGGGTACACGATTTCCCCTAATCGTACCTGTCGCATGAAAACCCATGTCTGTAAGCTTTTCCATAAGTGGTATGGTAGTAAAAAAATTATCGAAATATAAATGAATTTGTTCACTACGCCACTTTCTGCGCAACGTTGCGGCATATTCGAGGACAACGGCAGCACACACTCCATAATTACTGTATGTCACACTTATGTTGGTTGACGCTCCTTGATAAGGTTCAAACCAGTTAACATACCCCAGCCTGGTTGCTCCTACCCAAAGTTTATATCCATATCTTATTGGTTTTCCTCGCAAAAACTGCTTACACCCATGCCGTCCAAAATAAGGTACCATAGCTTCATCAACGCAGTGCATTTCCTCGAATCGGTTACACTCCATAAATTTTTTGTTAAGGTGGTCAAATAAGGGCCTAACTTTGGAAAATCGGTCTGCGCTGTCCAGAAGTTCATTATTTTTGATGTGAATGTTTGAAAGTATGAATTCAAATTTATCTCGTATTATACATTCTGAAACAAGTATATTGTGGCTATCGTTTTCTCTCTCCCAAAACATTCTTCTCCTCGGAACGCAAATATATCCACTGAGTACCACCCCCCCTAAAAACGCTTTTATTTCCCGGGTATTTACTCTTTGCGTACGATTTTTTTTAGCAGCATACCCATTAGTTTCTTCCATAATTATATCAATAAGCTCGTAATCAAAAAATCTCTCAAATAGTTCTACTGGACTTTTCACATTAGTTGTTAAATCAATTGGATCTGGTGAAACCAATTCGGAAATTGTAGTTGTTGGGGCTAAGTCTTCTTTTATCCAGTGATACCTTTTTTGTTTTTTTGCGCAAACGCTTTTGCCTGTGGGCTTATCAGGGATCAGTTCAGCTAAAGGTACTTCATCATCGGATGAGAAATCACTGTTGTCGTCGCATGTGTTAAGATTTATTTCTGCAGGAGCTCGTAGTTGTATACCTGGCAAATTATTTATGTCAACCGCATTTTCATCTCCAGAGTCTTCATCGGTTATTTCTTCGTTCTCGGGAGGGAATATTGTTATTCCATTAGCTCTTTCTAAAATATCGTCATCATCTTCTAACATACGTAGGGCCTCGTTAAGCGAAAAGCCTCTGTAATGAAAATTACGTTTGAGCATAAAGTATGATAATTTGCTATCACCGTTAAATTATTATTTAAGAATATATATTTGACGTATTTCTGCTAAAATCAACTGATTATTATAGAAATATTGTGCCAATTGCCAAATAATATATAAGTAAAAAATGGTTGTGCATGTGCCTGGTGTACTATATATAGTACACCTATATAAATGGCGATACAAATTCTACTAAAAGTTAAATAACGTTAAACTTTTGTCAACCTACCAAAAAATAGACATGTTTTCCCATTAAAATTTCACATTTTACCTAATAAAACGAATCGGTGACCAAAAATTTGACTTACCTTACAAATTCCACTTGGGGAAAACTCATTTTTCACTTTTGCACAACTTTGTAGGCACTTCACTACCGCACTCCAAATTTAAACTGTGAAACTATTAAAACCCGAGCTTCGCTGTTGCCGTAGCATTTACAGTTGAAGCAAAGAACGGTAATTTGAATTCATGGGTTGCTGCGACAATTAAATGTACAACTGTACTATGTATAGTACGCTAGACATATGTGGGTTAGTAAGCATTGACAAATCATCATGGAAAGAATGACGCCGCAACAACGTTTACAAATTGTGGAAATTTACTTTAAAAATCAGTGTTCTGTTCGCCAAACTTATAGAGCACTTCATGAATTTTATGGCCCACATAATCGAGCATCAGAGCAGCTCATTCGTCGAACTGTTGATAAATTTCGAACAACATTTACTCTACTCCATGAAAAACCAACAACAAGACAAAGAACTGTACGTACAGAAGAAAATACTGGTGCTGTAAGTGATAGTGTTGGAGAAGATCCGAATTTGTATATTCGCCGCCGTGATCAACAAGTTGGGCTTTAACCATCCACAACATGGAAATTCAAAATTGGACTGATCGCATCTGATTCACCAAAGCTAGTCGGGACGGATAATGCCAGAAATCGTTCTTAAATAATAAATGTCATGAAAATGTCTTTCAAATAAAAGAAATTTGGCACCATACTGCATTTTTTATTTTTTTTATTTCAATTTAAAGTTCTATCTAAAAAAGCACCCTTTGTATGCAAATTCAAATAGAAAGATTTTGAGAAAGTGACTGGTATTCAGATATATTTATTTAACAAAGCTAAGCACTTGAGTAACAGTTTTATTATTATATACCCGTAGTCAAGTGATGATTCCCTTTAAGCTACATGACTCCACTATCTCCAATACTCACTCACTACAAAAATCTAAAAAAAACAAGGTTTTCAAAACAATTGCCGAATTGCCGACTGCCGATAATAATTAAGTGGTAGTTTTGAACAGCTAATAAAATATTTTAAAAACAATCAAGCTACCATTGGAAGTTCATCGTCGGACTGTCAACTTTTCTTCACACACTGCAGTTTATAAAAATAAATTTTCTCTGCACAATTTCCTTTTGCTAAATCTATCATAACTGCCAACCTTATTCCAGAAGCCTTCTTTTATAACAAAAAAAGCATAAGAGCTGAGTGCACAGCTCTCCAATTGCAGCAGTATTGGATATTTCTCAATTTATTCCTAAATTTATCCCAAATATATAGGGTGGTCCATATAGTAGATTTTTTCTAATCCCATATTTCCGCGAAACAAAATGAATCGCTTTTCGCTTTTTTAAAACGTTGGAAAATAATGCAAATTTGTTTCTAAATTCAATGTTATATAGCCCAAACTCTACATTTATTGAGAGCAGATGTTGACCGAAGTGTGGCATCGACTATACAAGTTTGTGCAAAAGTTTCGTGACTTTAGCTGGTGAAAAATATTCAAGGTTTCTAGCTTTGCACTTTGCACACTAACGAGAATGTAGCTGTCGTAGCGACTCAGTTCCGAAACATCGACTCTCCATCGATATCAACAACTCAGTACTTTACACACCAGCTGGATTTTGCAGAAATTCCTTCCAATATTCATTTACAAGGTCAAATTGAAGGCAAACGACTAGCCACTTCGTTACTGTTTTTCTTTGGACCAGCGCGAGAAAGGCAGCTATTTTACTATTTTACGAAAAATCATATCTTCTAAATTATATGTTAAATAGCCGCCGCATTTTGGGATAGGAAAACTCGTACGCATTCATCTAAAACCCAATTCATTCTCAGAGAGTAACAATAGTGCTGCTAGAAACGCCATTTTAGTCAGCGGTGAGCACAACTGGGGTACAATATATGAACTATTGTGGTGAAAAAATGAATACAAAGACATAGAAGGTCTTTGATTTCACAAGGATGCGAAAAAACGAAACTGAAATTGACGATTAAGACTCTAAAGGTAACTGTCGTACAAGTCATTCGTATGACAGAGCCAGAAACCTTTACCAAATCCTTGAAAATCGGGGTAAAAAAAATCCGCTCTTTCCAATCAACTAATATTGTACCGAAAAATTGACTTCTGTTGATTTTTTGTTCTGTCTTAAAAAAAACCGCTATATGCAGGAAGTAAGTGTAAGTGTACTTTGTAGAAGCGAAATGTAAAAGAATAAAACTATTTACGAATGGGCTAGCACTGGTTTGTATAATTAAAGAAATCAAACAATGTCTGAATGAAGAAAATTCACATGCATTCGAAAATATGTAGGTGGACTTATATTTTTCTTACTTACTTAATTGACGCTATAACCGCTGAAGCGATTTTGGCCGAACTTCTTCCAGAAATTTGTGGTGTGCATCTTGATGTTGTAACACAAATTGAGGAACCTTCAGTTTTACGCCAACTCCGAGGGGCGAATGTTTTATTTTGAGAAGTTTTTTTCATAGTAAAAATACACTCGTATTTGGGCCATTGTCTGCCGAGGGGCAGCCGCTATTAAAAAACTTTTTCTAATTTTTGAGTTAATTACACCGGCCAGGATTTGAACCCGGAATCCACCGAATGAAGCGGGCACACGCTACCCACTCGGCTACGTAGGTAGATCATACTGAAAATAAAAGTTTGTTGGGTAATAAACAAACGAGCATGTTTGTAGTTGTTAAATAAGTGCAGTACAAGCTAGACATATTTACTGTTGCACATAGTTAAATACATACATACATGTCATATATTCTAGGGAGAACACGAACAAAAATTTTGTTGTCCTCGGTCAACATTACATTTTTATTGGCAATCAAATGGCAAGAAATCCACACCAAAAAAAAATCAAGAATCATATGCTAGGCTTTCACTCTACGCTAAATTATAAACATATATCTGAGTAGGAATATATGTGATACATATGTATGTATGTATGTTTAACAACGGTCTATAGCTTGTGGATCAATATTGTGTTTTAGTTGCGTTGAAATTTAATTTTTTGTTATATATTTTTAGACTCGGAGAATACTACAATCTGTATAACAAGAATGTAACAATGGCCTATAACAATCGGTATTACAACCGTGTTTCCATAACGTCTGATTAACCCTTTATATACTAGCCGGCTCCAATGGACCGAAATGAGATTTTACTGTGTTGCCATATCCATTTCTCCTGCTTTTGGCTTACCAATCTCCTTGACTTTGTTTATTCTCTAGTATTTTATTATTTTCTGAACTATACAAATTTTCTAGCGGAAAATACCGTCCGTACATTAGCTTTATAACGTCTAGCTGTGCCCATACTCTCTATCTTATTAAATAATTTTGACCCAGAAATACAGAGTAGGAAACTGTGTTTGTCCAGATCATCCAATGGCAGATAAAAAACAAAAGCGATGTTTTTCAAGTTAAGTTTTATCAAATAATAAAAGTCAAAAAGTTGTATCAGATTGCATGAGCGGTTGGGTAATTTTGATCTATGAACGCAGGGTAAGAGCTAATCAAATCCAATTGAACACAATGAGTTTCGAAAGTTTATTAGACTTGTAATGCTGAAAAAGTTCTACAAGTCTATAAACGAGGAGATGTCTCAATAGTGGAGTAGAAAAGATGGACGAAAAATTGTTAATGAGGAGTCCTGCTAGCTTTCAAATTACATTGAGATTTATCCAATTTGATAATGAAATTGCTAGAAAGGAAGTAAGATCGGTTGTCACAAATAAGTTTAGACTACAACAAAATAAAAGTTGGAATATTTGATATACATAACTCACAAATGGTTTTAAGAGATGTTGTGATTAATTCATACCCAGTTTGGAATTCACTGGCAACTTCTACACATTTCGTTGAAATTGTAAGCGGTAAGAAATTGAGCGGGATTTTCTTGTAGCGTTGGTTGTGTAATTTTTACAGACCTTTCGTCAACCACTTAACCGAAACGAGGATAATCTCCATTCCTACCAATCAGGTTTGGTGGAAATATCGCTAGATTACTAGGAAATGCGTCACATTTCTGGATTTTTCAAAATAAAAAAATATTTACCGAACTTATATTGCCACCCCTATACTAAGGGTCCTCGATAAATTTTAAAATTTTTATTAACAAGTATTTTTTAATATACGAATTAGCACCTGTATGCCATCTAGCATTTTATAGGCCTAAAAGTTCCACAAACTCGGAAGTTTTGCTTAATGTAATCAGTACTAAATTTGGGAGGGTTCAGTTAGATAATTTCTGAGATATACCAACTTTCTCCCCGCCGATTTTCCAAAACATTAAATTGTGTATTTAGGTCAGGGACCTTAACAGTTATAATTTTTATTGAAAAAGTCATGATTTATTCGTTATTTTGTGACTAATTTTTTCGATCAAAAATAACCGTAATTCTTTGATATCTATATTTTCGACCATATTTAATCGATATTTTTTTTCCGATAAAAAATAACCGATATCCTCGCATATTTATTTCGATTGTTATTTTGTAATTTTTATTGGTTCGATCAAGTTTGATCTCTATAATTTATTTATTTTTTTTCGATCAAAAATAATCCTTATACCTAGCTTTTTATTTTTTCAATCATATTTGATCGGTATTTTTGGATTTTTATTTTTTCAATCAAAAATTACCGTTATTCGTGGGTATGCATTTTTTTTTATCAAAAATCGATATTTTTTTTGATAAAAATAGTAGTTATATTCGCATATTTATTTTTTGATAAATTTTTATCGTCATTTTTAACTACTCTTAATTCGAACGAGTTTTTTTCTATAAAAAATAATAATTTTTTCGACTAATCGATATTTTTTTTTACTTTTTTTTCGGTAAATAAAAATAATCCTTATTCTCAGCTTTTTATCTTTCGAATCATATTTGATCGATATTTTTGGATTTCTATTTTTTCGATTAAGTGTAATCGTTATTCTCGTATTTAAAACTTTTCAATTATATTTTGTGAAATATTTTTTGATCATAAACCATATATGTAACTGTCAGCGCCACAAATTTCTTTGCATTTATTATAATCGAAAAAATGTTAATGAAAGGGTAGCTATTTTTTTTATCGATAAAGTAAAAATAACGAAATATGGATCAAACATGATCGGAAAATTTTAAGATCAACAATAGAGATAATTTTTGATCGAAAGCATACAAATATAAAAAATAACAATCAAAATCGATCGATAAAATAAAAAGCCAAAAAAAAAAAACGATTATTTTTTATCGAAAAAAAAAAGATTACATTATAAAACAAAAACTCTTCTAAATCAAAGTAAGTCCAGATTTGAATGGCACATAGCATAGAGATTAATTCGAATATTCGAGTTTTGAATGAATTTTTGCAAATGATTTTTTGACACTCAAAAATCAAAATAACGATGATTTTCGGTAACTGCTTGCGATTGAACAGATGTCATCTCTCGAAAAAAATTCATGCATTGAATTTGACTTACATAAACTTACTTTTTTTATGTTATGCTATTTTACTGTGTGAAAAATTTGCAAACAAAAAGTTAAATAATTTAAAGTTTTTAAATGATCTTTCAATCGAGTTCAGGTTACCAATTGTTGCAGGTAAAATGCATTCTTAGAAAGCCAATATACAAAACATATACAAGTTTAAAAAATTTTTATAAAAATATAATATAAGTATGTATATGTTAATTTAAAGAATTTCTAGGGCTCTCTTTTAAAAAAAAAAACGTCTTAAACAAAAAATAATATTGTCACCTTTTCCCTGCAGCCATAGATGAGTGCTGCTGCACAAACACAATGAAACTTATTCTATATTTTTTTAAAGAACAACAAATACTTACAACAACGTAGGCAAACAAAAAAAAAACAAAAAAAAAAGATTTTACACAACAATCGACGCGACAAAACAACTAACTGTCTTTCACCCACTTTAGCTTGCACTTCTATGCCTTGCTGGCAAGTCACCTAAATTCCACCGTTGTATAAATGCGCAAAAAAAAAAAAAACAAAACAAACAAAAATGGGGCAGTGCGTATGAGTGACACGCACACTAACGTTATGTGCACATTAATGCAATGTTTGATACAGGCATTCGCATCCACCTAGAAAGTCTATTTCATGCACACTTTTACAACTATTCATTCTCACACGCATACACATATACATGCACATCTAAATAAGTACACATACAACATTTATGCCACTGTAGCTGACTGTAGCACCGAAGCAAAACACAACACACAATTTATTGTAATACAAACAAAAATGAATGCAACAAAATTCTACATGTAAATATGTATGTATGTGTATTAGTATGCACTTTGTGTATGTGTGTGAATTTTGTTGCGGGAAATGCCGTTGACGTATTGACATGTGAAATTTAGGCCGCCAATTCGGATGATGTGAAGTGACGCGAAGCTGTTAACATGGCTTTGGCTGCTTGACTTGATGTGAAGTGTTGTATATGCTGACGATTTCTTGCACAGTTCTATATACTATATATACATATGTATGTATGTGTGTATGTATGTGTTTGGGAGTATGCAACATGTGCTAGATGTATTTTCGCTTTCACTGCATCTGTGGGGTGGCATTTGTGGACATGCTGTTGTTTCTTTTAATGAAGAGCGACGTAACGTAAGTTGAGATATGTTATAATCAGTATGTTATGGATAACTATTTTTTGTTGCAGGATCAGGGATATTTATGTATACGACGGAGAGCAGTTCAAAACAGTACGGGTTCGTCTAAGTGCGCGGACCAAATTTAAATATTTTTCGCCGAGTCCATAAAAATATTTTAAATGGAACAAAATATAGAGCTTTCTAAGGCATATTTTTTTGTGTTCGTAAGTCGGTTACAAATAAACGGGCCTATAATTGATAAAATATGTATTTTCCGATTGGAAAGTCTTTGTCAAGGTTTTTTACCAAAGTACAATTTGTCAGCGGAGCGAATTATATAACATGATAGATGATGATCCAGGCGAATTTATAGAGGGTGATAGCATAAGAGCAGCTAATTTGATTTTCTTTTATTCACCTACATGTATTTTGTTTTTGCTTTTGCGTATGAGCTTTCAAAAGCCGTAAAAGCAAAAACAAAATATATTTAAATTTTGACAACTCTAACGCAGAAACAAAAACAAAATACATAGGAATTTTGTAGTTGTATTTATAACACCACCTTTTATGGATTCGCCTTGATGACTATTTTATAGTTTTCATATGATATATTTACAAATTTCAAAAGATATAATTAAAAATGTTTGACAGCACTCGTTCGCTTTCAAATCGTTCGGTTTTCAGCACAAAGCCAATAGACTCTATTAGTATGCTGGTCAATCAACTAAATACAAACAAATCCTAAAATATAATTTTACCCTACGCCTTCACAGATATAAAGAAGCCATTAACTCATTTGACAAATACGTTACACCAAATTGACCATTCAAAAACGGATTGATACAAATCTCAAAGCATTCTACTTTATCCTACCAAATCCATTTAAATGATTAATGAATCAATGGAAATGTTTTACTTCAATTTTCGTTTGCCTAAAATAGCCACGTGCATATGTATTTTCGTCAGCTTAATCTTACAAAATACTGAAAAACTAAATTTCCTAAGCTCTCTCTACATGTACATATTGGAAATTTCCATTGAAAACTTTTTACGACTAGCATTCATTTAAATGTTTCACCTCAATATAATACCTTTGTGAATCTTCATTGGTTGGCTTTGCTTTAGGACACTCTTTATATTTGCATTGAATATAATTTAACTTAATTTCATTTTCTCTTCATGGTTCTTGGTAAAAAATACACTGAAAGTTTTAATAGAAAACTATTTGAATTCTATTATCGAGATTATTTATATATAGCTATATATGTATGTATATGTGTACATATATGCAAAGCAACACCTATTTCTATATAACTACTAATTTATGTTTGGCCATACCCAGCTGACAGAATGCCCAGATATTTTCTGTTCCCAATCAACTCGGCCAATCCTTTGAGTATAAAATTGCTTACTAAGGCAAGCCTTACAGATTTCTAGGTGAAGTGTCTATGGAATTTTAGCTCTGTCTGATTTTGTGCAGACGTATCTGAGGGCACGCACTGTGCTAGTAGATAAACTGAACAATTGGATAATCTATTACTAAAAATTCAATTCGAGTATATTGAATTCAGCGGTGTTCATAAGTTTTAACGGTTAGATTATTAAAGAGAAAAGTTTCGATTCCACTATTCTCATCTATGTATATCAATAACACAGGCACACAAAGCAAAGTTCTGTTAGGGAATGGTGAAGTAACAAGAAAAAATATACACTCATTTAAAAGAAAATGTATAGCCTTCGTGAGTAAAGAGTTATAGACAGCTAAAAAAAATGTTGAATGGAAGCATTACTATTGTAAATGCAAGTAACCGTGTTATTACAAAATAAATGTAATCAATCTATCGATCAACCTTAAGGTAAGTTTCTCGTTGTGCTAAGAACGAGTCTGAGATACATATAAATTTACTCATCACGCTTAGAGTTTGCTCCAGCACCCCCTTACCTCTCCACAACGGGTGGTAAAATTTCTACATTGCATAAAAAATCAAAATAAATATTGTTTTCGACGTTTTTTGGTATACTGAAAACAAATCTGTGCTCAAAATTTAGCTTCTCCTCTTAAATTTTACCCCAACATATACCATATTTTAGATTTGATTTTTTCTGTAATCTAGAATTTTTACGCTGGGGAGCGTGGGGGTAATAAGTAAATTTAAACTTCGGAATCAATTTTAGCACACCGAAAAATTTACCTTAAGGTATTTCACCTTTCAAAAACAGAACTTTTTTTCGTTTTTTTCGTCATCCTCCACCTGGGTTTTCCAGCGTAGAAAAGGCTTTACTGTTCCTCTGCTACCGTGATTACCGCGTCAAATACTTTCAGGACGCCATACAATGGCACGGGCATGATGAGAGATTTGCAGAGCGTGGTATTCATTGGTCGAGAGAGGGTTTCACTGTTCCTTTACCCACTTAGCACAAAGTAGCACTTGTTGGCAAGAGAGGTTCTACGTTAGATTTTCAGGCTGACATTATTGTTAGTGTTAATTCAGGTTCTAAGTTAAACAAATTCCTTTACTTTGTCCAAATTGTAATTGTCAACAGTGACAAGACGCCAATGCCCTGACTGTTTTACTTGATGATAGGAAGTACATCGTTTTGCCCTCGCTCAGCGCCAGACCCACCCGCTTCGCTTCTTTATCCAGCTTGAAAAAGGCAGAACTATAGGCGCGATTGTTGAGGCCAATGATATCGGATGACACACCTATGTATATTTAGTGTGCACTCAAATGCAATCATAGCCGCTAATAGATTACAACAACATTTAAAAGTAGAATGAATAGATAAACATTTGGATAAACATTTGGCGAATGGATAAACATTTGGAGAATTAGAGTCAATGAGCCTGAGAGTATACAGGTAACAATTACACTAAACAAAAAACTTTTGTCCTTCGGTGCCAATCAACGACAGAATTATTCCAAAGAAAGGTTTTGTTACAAACATGGCGGTTACATTGGATAGCAGACTCTCCTGGAAAAAAATAAAAAATAAATTGAAAAGGATTCAAAAAAATATTAGAATTTTTTGTTAAATAAAAATTAAAATTTTAAAGCAGCTCGATGACGACGATTACTTGTGAGATGGTCCAATCCTATGTCACTACTTGAAACAAAAAAAAATTACTTTTTGAAACGGGAATTTTAGAAACTTTTTTTTTCTATTGGAAAAAAAAATTCTTTAAAACGGGAATTTTTAAAACTCGTTTTTTTCTATTTAAAAAGTACTCTTTGAAACAACAATTTTTAAAACTCGTTATTTTTTCTATTGAAAAAAAATAGTATTACGATTGTTTTTGAAGCTCGTTTTGTTTCAATTTTGAAACTCATTTTTGTCATTGAAAAAAATACCCTTTGGAACGGAAATTTTGGAAACTCGTTTTTTCTATTGAACAAAAAAAAGAATATTCATTGAAACGGGAATTTAAGAAACTCTTTTTTTCTATTAAAAAAAAAAGTTCTTTGAAATGGAAATTTTTGAAACTCCTTTTTCAAAAATTACTATTTGAAACAACAATTTTTTAAACTCTTTTTTTTTAATTGATAAAAATGCTGTCTGAAACTTGTTTTTTCTTGTCAATTTTGAAACTCATTTTTGTTATTGAAAAAAGTACTCTTTGCAACGGGAATTTTTGAAACACGTTGTTTTCTATCGCACTCATAATCTTCTGTTAAGTTCGAAATTGAGTAAATCCACCTCTCACATTGAAGTCGACTTTATTTTTACGCTAATTTACTCTGTTTTGAACTTTAAACCCCTTTATTATGTCACTGTGCATTTTCAAGGGGAATGAATAGATATTTCCTTTTTTTATTCAGGCTACTATTCCGAATTGTTTTGGACTACCATGAACTGTTACATACGCTACCTTAGTTAAGGCAGAAGAATGGGATTAAAATTATTTTAATCTTTTTCAATATTCAACAAAAGAACTGTAAAAAAAAATTACTTTGCCCTATATAAGCTGGTAGTACAATACAATTGAGATGTTAAAACTCTGAAAGCAAAGAAACCCGCAAAGCTAAAATTAGAATTTCTTAGTTGTACGGATTGAGCTAATAAACAAGAACAACCCTTTCCAATGATAGAAGGGGCGTTTGTCGCTTTTTGTTAGTTATAGATTTTATATAGTGCAATTGATTATATGAGGATTTTTAAAGCGACCTGCTCAAAATTGCATTGAAAAAATTACTGAAAAACTTGTCAGTTCTTAAAAATATTTAGTACCTATCTTAATGGTAACTATTACTATTAACCTCTTGTAGTACATTAATTATTGGAAACAGAAATAAAGTAAAATATATTTAAAATTTGTTTGAATAAAGAAACAGATTTTTTTTCTGATACTCATGCATCGCTGGAACTCAACAAAAGTAAATAAGTGTATAATATTTACATACATCCATCATACAAATGCAATCTGCCTGTCAATCATTACGTTACCAATCATTACGCTACCATAACTGGCCACTAAAATACTTAAACTTATTGCCTCCTTATGAGAGTGCGGAGAAAGATTACGTAGCGCAATTAATTTAATCGCTCTTCATATTCCACGAAAAACTGGGCTTAAGTGTGAAGGAAGAACAATCTGTAAACGGTTGTAAAATAAAACCACATGTCGGAATGTAATTTCCGAATAAGCATTCGAAGTTCGTAATCTTGCAAATATATTCATAAGATAAAAGTTGAGATATGAAAAGAAAGTGGTAGATAATAAATGACAGAGAGGAGAGAATAAAGTGATTGCTGGTTGGCTTGGCTACATGGATACCACACACATACACAAATAGTCATATCAATATGCAGATAAGAAGTCGTGATTTAATAACTTGCCAGAACTTAACCCTTATGGGTATACCAAGGCCTGAACAGACCCATACAAGCTTTAACTGGATTTTTTTATGCACCTATATTATTAGGCTAAATATATGATGTGAGCTTGGTTCCTATTGCAATAAATAGCATTGTATTTGGCATAATTTTCGTACAGAATGAAGAATTTGGCCAACTTTGTGGTACTAACCACCACTATTTTAATACCTGTTTAGGCTTCCAGCATAAATAGTACTTATTTCAAGTACCACTCCAATGCGCACTTTTCAGTGAAATATTCTCAATCGTAAAGAGATGAAAAACTAAAGCAAAATTAGATTTATGCAGTTTACCCTCAAAACAAATTACGACTTAATTTCACTTCAACGGCTTAAACTCGGCCACTTCATTTTCTGGGTAGGGGCGAATATTCACCGCCACCACTTCATCGAAAGGCCACCTTTTTTGTATCATTTACAATCAAAACTTACCCATTTCACACGATGGCATGGCGCTGAGTCATCCGGGAAGATTAGTCGATCCGTATAAGAATAATGGTCTTCAATTGCGGGTACTAAAAAATTGTTGACCACTATCGCATATTTTTGTGCATTCATTATTTCATCAACAAGGTGTAGATACCCCATAACATGATATGAAGAGCAGCCCCAAATTTACTTGACTTTGAAGAAACTTAACTTTCTTTACTACACAATTATCCTGCAACCTCTCACCACCTGAACGGCGCACGTAAATCAAATTTTCTGAGCTTAGCAAATTAAATTTGCTTTCGTCAGATCACATAATCTGTTGCCAATCATTTCGATCCCAATTTTGGTACTTTTTAGCCCAAGAAATTCGTACAGCCTTCATTTTTTGTATTAATAGTGGCAGGGCGTCTTCCATATAAACTCACATCTCTACGCCGTCGGCGTATGGTTTCGACACTTAAGTCCACTTGGTGAAAATTTTGCCCTTTTCCGTCCTTATAGAAAGTGCACTTTTAAAGCGGTCGCTTAAACTTATCCGCCGCAGTATGTTGTCTGTTCTCTCAGTTGACTTTCGAGGACGACCTGATCTCTTTTTTCGCTCCAAAGCATCACTATTCTCTTTTTTTTTTTTTGTAAAAGGCGAACAATAGTTGAATGGCTACAACCAATTCTAGCTGCTATTTGCCGAGAAGATAACTTTTCGTCATCTAATGCCAATATGCGATTTTTTGATCATGCGCTAATTTCTTCCGATTATTTGGCATTTTGCACAATTTTTCAAAAACACAACCAAAATACTACTATAACTGAACAGTGTGCAGTCCAATTTCATAAAAAATAATTTATTTCTCAGTTCTTACTAGATCGAGTAGAAATTTTTTCAAATTTACAATTATATAGCTGAAGATAGTCTACCAAAGTGGTGGTGCATTTTTATTGACCGCAAGTATACATACAAAAATTCATAAAATCGCTCTAGCCGTTTCGAAGATGTTCGACCACAAGCACCAGGACACGAGATTTTTATAAATAAGTAACAAGATTAATATTTGTTGGGCAATACTATTTATGCCCAATAAAAATTACTTTTACACTTTGTCCTACCGGCGCACACGAGTTTTATCAGACAAACAACCACGCCCTTCCTCTTTATAACTATAAACGGTAATTAGCAAAAGTTCAATCGCACAAGGAAAGAAAACAATAATAACATTTAGGAAATGAGCGCAAGCCACTCTAAATTAAATTTTCGTCACGATAAATTCTTTTTCATTTTCGTCACTTACTATTCTTTGTCATCATTCCTCCTACTGACAAAATAATTCAGATCAACTATTTAATGTTACGCTCTCCCAATTAATTATGCCGACATTTATAATATTAATACTAAAAATATCCCTGTATTCAGAAAACGCTCATGGCTGCAAAATCGATTTTTTAATGACTAATTAATCTTTGCCGGCCGCCGTAGCCAAAAATGTTTAAATCTTGGGATAAGAGACATAAACAAATTATTAAATAATACTTCGTTTTGGAAGCAAAGACTGAGATGAAGGTTAATTGAAAAGAAACGTGTAATTTAAAATTTGCGTTTTAATGTCCACGTCTTATTAAATATATCTAGCTATATCGAAATTACTTTTTTTTCAATTATATAAAACTTAGTATGAAATCGTCTACTTCTCAATTTCATTCGCATCTCGCGTCCATGTGATAGATAATAAAAGTTGGTTTATAATCGAACGGATTTCCGCCATCCCTTGTCAAGTGTGGTTTGGAGATAAACCGGTTTTAGCGTTGTGCCATCTCGCCAGAGTAATTTTTCGTTCTGAATGAAAATTCGTTGCATAAATGAATGAATGCGCATCTTAGATTTGAAGAAGCTTTGCATATGCAAATAATTTATATAACGCTTTGTCGGTATTCTTACTGAAATAGGCAGAAGAGGTTTTGTCGTCGATTGACGTTCCCGGAGAGGATCGTTTATTTCTAAGAAAGCACAGATAGGTTAAATTTCATCCCAACATCAATCGCTGAGACAATAAAACTCAGCAAGTTTATATGAGTGGAAAAATTAAATTTTTTTTATATAATAAGACCACTATGGCTATATATCTCTATTTAAAAAATGTGATATTTCACTTTAGTAAACGATTGAATTTGCAGCTGCAAAAGTCTGAGCGGGTGTCCTGTCGGTGGTTTATGCGAGCTATATAAGTAGGGGCTATATCCCTAGACTATGGAGTAACATGAGGGTTACGTTTATTCCCACGGCGGGCAAGAGCTTCCATGTATCCCCAAAGGACTTTATGCCAATCAGCCTCTCTTCTTTTCTGTTGAAGACCCTAGAGAGGCTGATTGATCCTCATATAAGGGATGGGATTCCTCGTGGGCAGTTGTCGCGTGCTCAGCATGCTTACTCGAAGGAAGGTCTGTGGGAACAGCCCTGCACTCGGTCGTTAGCGTCATTGAAGAGTATCTTGAGCACAAGGACTTTGCAGTTGGTGCCTTTCTGGATGTTGAAGGTGCCTTTAATAACGTACAGCCACAGGCAATAGTCAGATCACTAGTGGAGCTTGAGGTTGAACCGAATCTTATTAGGCTCGTCAATCACCTGCTCTGTGACAGAACTGTAGTGGCAGAGTGGGGCAGCGCCTCTATTCAACTTAGGGTGAGTAGAGGCACTCCTCAAGGAGGGGTTCTCTCACCACTCCTTTGGGTCGCTGCGATCAATGGCTTTCTGCACGGTTGTTGCCCATGCCGACGATGTGTCTCTCATTGTCAAGGGTAAGTTATTGAGCACCCTTTTTGACATCGCCTTAGGTATCATAGGTGACTTGCGTGACTTCATTCGGGGTATGCAACGTTTCTCCGGTTAATCATTCTTGGTTTTCCAATTTTAGTTACCGTTCATTTAACAGATGGTACAACAATGGACTCTTCTACGTCTTAGTGAGTTTCTATTGCGGGAACTACCACATTATACTACAGATGATAACATTGAGTTTTTAGTTATTTTTATATAAACCCATTGCCGCCCCATTTTTTTATTTTTTGCAAATCTTATGATTGCAGAAATTTAAAGTTTAAACAGGTCTTAGAGACATGATGTCATTGTTTTGCAGAAATATTTTTGAAAACATTTTTTTACCAAAATCTCTGGTTTTGTAGATATTTGTAAACTGGTTCATTTTATTTAAATCCTATTATATTTCGGAAATATTTTGGCAGAAATCTCAAAGCACAATCAATTCTATTATTCCGGTGGAAACCCCGCAAGTTTTTTTGGTGACCCGCCCTAATATACATTTGTACAGATATTTTTTTTAAGTTGGACCCACGATTAAATCATAAAAGGTTCTGTAAATAGTGACAGCTGAGTTCTGATGCTTCGTAATCTAGAGTTTCATTTTGAAAGTCTACCTTGGTATCTTAAAATAATATGGAACAATTATCTACATTGTACATTGTACTAACATTTATTAATTATTAAATTTGATAAAAAGATGTTTACAAAGTTCCGGCTTCGAAGCTCATACTTTACATAAATATAAAAAATTTAAAATTTATTTTATTATTATGTTCGCATAAAAATTTCCGTATAGTACTTATTTTCCCCATATTTAATAAAATACAATAAAATAAATAGTTTTAAAGTAAAATCTCATATCAGAAAAATCAATCAAAACATGGGAGAGAAACGAAAACGCGACAGATTCGTAGTAGGAAAAAACGAGAGAGGGGTAGCAAAGCGGACAGAGTGTGGCAATGATTATTCTCTACATCACTCCGAACCTGAGAATTAACGATATAATAAAATTCATACATAGAGCATTATTAGCATATACTCCCTCTGGTGCAGCAGAATAAGAAGAAGATTTGCACACTATGCCACTGATTTTAGGCGGTGATTTTAATGTCAATTTTGCTTTGGAAGAAGATTAACCACTTGTACAATTTTAAGAAAGTAAATTTAATTTAAAAAATGAATAATAATCCCAAAGACTCAACAACCAGATCAGGCACGATAATAGATGCAATTTTCTCAAGATATTTAAATAATTTACAATCACGAGTTTTCATTCCACAAACCAATTGTATCTTTTCTTGAACAGGAAAGTATGGAAGTGAATGAATAGATTTTTTTATAAATGGAGGCGAAAACATCAATTATCTTTTTTCATTAACCTAACACCCTTAAACATTCCAGAATAATGAATAGTGGCTTCAGTTATCGGGGAAAAATTTCTATCTCATAAAACTTGCTGGCTAGGATGAGTATTTTCATTTCAAGTGTCCATCGAGAGCCATGAAGTTTCACTTCTATCGCCTAGTTTTCTAGGCTGACAATTTGTTTCAACATTCATGTCTATCCGGGAGGTTCCATTCCACTGTTTTTTTAAGCAAAAGCTTAGCGCTCGATGTAGTCTATTGGTTTTATATAAATAACCTACATTTCTACTACTATTTGTATAAATTTACTAGAGCCATACAAACAATTTTCGTATAAAAACTATTCAGATGAAAGCGAGAAAGCTGCTTATTAACAAAACCTTTTACTATTGAACCATGAGCTGAGCCCAAGTTTGTTTTCTAATAAATTGTTTTTTTTTTTTTTTGGTGTGCAAAAATACATAACATTTAATGCGTTGTACTTCTTGAGCCGTAACAAAGTACGTCGGGTATTTGCTAGTTGATTATAAAATATGTTTACACTCTACAAAAGCCAAAACCGCTCTCATTAGAACTCTACAATTTTCGGTAAATAGATAATGTTAATATATACATAGTTATTATACTTAAGCGCATACGTTCTAGGACATATAAACTGAAATTATTTTAGGACCATTAAACTTAACAAACACGAAGCAAGCACATGGCCCGTTTGTCGCAAAATCAGTAATAAAATGAAGAAAGAGCTTCTTAAGTTGTGGCTAGACAAATAAGTATCAAAAGTCAATGCACTTATATATAGTATGTGTATATGTATATATGTATATATATATATATTGATATATACACAAACATGTATATGGAGTATGTATATATATCCAGACATAAAATGGCCCACAAAGCATAAGGATTAAGATCATAATAATACTCAAAATATATTTGTTGGTGCAGGTTATTTAATTTGAGTACGATTTTCAGGCAAGATTCATATATATAATATAGAGTGTGTTCGAGTATATATAAATGTATGTAAGTATGTGTGTACTTATAATGTTAAATGGTGTGTTTGGGAAAACAGAGTATATAGTTGATGACAATAAATTAGAGAATGTAATAAATCAAAAAAGTATTCATTGGTATGGCAAAGTGAGAAATCCTCAGGAGTGAATTTAGTTGATATGTGTATGGATTCGTATTTGTCATTATACACATTAGGGCGTACAAAGAATTTTATATGACTTCCTTCAAATACTTTGACTCAGTATTTGGTTAATCGTGATATGAGATATATTAAAAACCAGCTATACCAAGCTTGCGCCGCTACGCTTTAATTTTTTTTATCAAGCTCATTTTAAGTGTTACCCCTCAAGCTGCATAGGAGGCATAAACGGATTGACCATTCTTATCCAATTGACTGATGACGTTAGTTTTAGAAAATCAGTAACAAATCATAAACATCATGATGCGGTTGAAAAAATAAAAGTTTATTCAAAAGAAATTGATTCTAAACAATTTCTATATAGTCTTGTTTTTGCATTAAATATTTAAATAAAATATTTCCTACATTTTAATAAAAGATTCCCTATGATATGTTTGGGGTTATCGGCTAGCCATCAGTATAAAGTCTAATGAAAATTCGTTGAGTAGTTTTGGAAATTACGCCGTTCAAACAGGCAAACAGAGATACAAACATTCTTAAAGTGTCCACTCTACAGTTTTATTATAGTACTAATTATTATAGTACTAATTATTATAGTACTAATTATTATAGTACTAAACTTGCTTTTACCGATTCAAAAATATATTCGATATTTTATTTCTACCGGTGTGCTTAACGATTTTTTAGTCAATTTTATAGCAAACTCTTTGTTTAGAGAATTTCTGTCAACCCTTTTGGCATGCTTCCCATACAATTTCTTTTTTTTTGATTTTCTCCCTCTGAGAGGGCAGAAAGGTTTTCAACTCCTGAAATTTTTATTACAATCTTCTTTAAAAATTATTAATTTTGCTTAAGCAGTCATACTGATGAGGATCCTAAATAAATTCGGCTCCACACATTCCACGGATTCCACGAACTCCGGAAGCATCAGCTTACCGTTAAAATACAAACGTCTGCAGTTTATTTGGAAAATATCCCCTTAATCACTATAAATAAGAATAAAGAGAAAATTTTGAAATTTGCAGATAATCCATCCATATCGCCCGGGCAACCCTAAGTACAAAAAGCGAAAATCTTTATATTTATGCGTAAAACAGAAAATCCCTGAACGTATTGAAATAGAAATTTAAGTTATATTTCTATTGTTAACAAGTTATTGCCTAGAACCGGTAATTCTTTCGGGAGATTTCAAAGTTATCTCTTGAGTATCAGAATCTGATGAAAAATAAATGTTCATTGCAGATGATTGATTCAGTTTTTTCTGGAAATATTGATAAAATATAACTCAAGAGTGTCATATCTTTATTAAGTTTTTGAAATCCGATCATACATTTTATAGATGCCGGTAATGTAATTTCTACATATTACGTTTTGATTAGCTGTAAAAACAAGGAATATTGAAGGTAATAACAAAATTAAGCACAACAATTGAATCTGTATATCAGATTTAGGTTTTAATTATTTTTTAAGGGTATATTAACGTAATTTGGAGCTAACATAGTATATCTAAATGTTTGGTCACACTTATCCAAAAACTTGTGGTGTGTGTCTTGATATTTTGTCTCATGTTGAGAGACCTACGCTATTACGCCGATGCCAAAAAGCAAGTGATTTATGTAGGAAGCGTTTTCATGGCAAAAATTGAAGAGTACACGTGCCCATGATTTTGAAAGTTATTGTTTTATTTTATAAAAGTAATTTTTTTATAACCTTAACTCATTTATAGGACATTCGGTTAAATTTAGAAAGGGTGTAAGGCAACTCAAGCTTTAAAACAAATATTTGCGTATGTAATTCAGACAAAATTTTATATTCATAATAAACTTCCATTAATCTTGACTAATAAAATTATAAACTAAAATGTCGTATACTATTAAAGGAATTTTTAATTCGTTCAAATGCAAATCATTAAATATCCCAACACAAGAAATATAGGAAAAACGTATCAAAAAGGAACATATATGACTTACGCCGGTATTCTGTAAGCAGTCTCTAGTCACTAATTGAAACTTTTTGGTGGTGATATTGATTTTGAGATTATTCGGTATTCAGTAAGCCATCTCAAGCTTTTAGTAGCAAAATAAAGTCACTACCAGTCATCATCATAAGTCACTGCCAGCTGGTTCTGTGTAGGTCACAAAACAAAGAAATTGAGGAAAGTAGTGAAAAAACGCGAAAATTCTCTACTGCTTTTCACCACATTCTTTGGTGAAATTTTTTGAGACTGTTACCTACTGAAGACTGAAATCGTCTCCAATCTACAAAAAAATGTCTCTAATTGAAAGTCTCAAATTTAGTGACTTGAGATGAGAGTAAGTTACATAATACCGGCATTTTACCGGCCACTTTTATAACTGTGTACGCACATATATGTGTGTAATTTATTATTTTACTCCGAATACTTTTTTCCTTTGTCTATATGGCTCACATATTTGCTTACTTAGGACTGAACATATGAGAAAACGAACAACAGGGTTAATAAAGAAGTTTTCTCTGATAGACTGATAGTAAAAATGTCACTCCTTGTCACTTCTGTCATCTTTCTGTCATTAGCCAAATCTGGAGCGTTTTTTGAAGAACCGCAGTATTTTCATAGAAATCTTAAAGTAAATCACACGTGAAAATCTTCGCTAGTTTTATTAGTACGAAGCGTGGGCAAGCTTAATATAAATGTATTTATAAATTTGTCTTCAAGATATTTACGGTATAAGTACTATATAAATATATGCGTGTAAATATATATCGGAATTTATTTCGTGTCTCGCTTCACTCACACAAGTGACATAAGAAATAATAACTTTTAATTAAATTAAATTAAGCTAAAAAATCTGTTTTTTGTTGTCCTGGTTTCTATCTAGAATATTCATTTCAAGTTTTCTTGTGACCAAAGACTTTTTCTCTTTCATTGTTTGATTTGATTTTTTTTTAATAATTCTTAATATAAAAAGGATGGTAGATGAGCTTGTGTATTTTCTTACAAATATATTTAGAAATATTTAAACGGCTTATCATGTTATATTTCCGGTTTTCTTTTGTTGCTTTTCTCTTCACATTTCCTTATTATTTTTACCCAGATTGTCTAACAACCCAACCCAACAATACGGGTATTCCTGACGACGGTAACTCGTTAGTATAATTATAACTAGTAGGCTACCATTTTGGATTGTTTACTTTTTGTTTATGTTTTTCTTTCTTTTTCCGTTTATTTTTCCTATTCCCCTACCCTTATACCCTTTCATGATTCCCTGGCTTTAAGCACAATGGGCAACAGGGTATGAGTGGTTGATACCCCTATTTCGGATATCCGGCCTACCTCAATTCCATTGCATTCCATTCTAAGAGAAATAACTCAAATTATCAAATCTGAACATTTTAGAAAATAACCCGAACTCAATGCCACTTAGTCATAGTAAACAAAAAAATCGGATTTAAGGTTAGTTGGGGCTTACTTCGATAGATAGCTTACTACAAATTATGAGGGTTATTCGGAAACAAAATTAAGTTGGTATGTAATAAAAGTGACTTTTTAATATTTTTAATATTGATATTGATCCAACTAACTTAAAATACCCATTTAATTTTAACTATGAATAGTCTCCTATGCCATAGAGCTGCTACCAACAATAAAGCCGACTACACGTATAGCTACGCGCCAATCACTTTTTGCAGGCAACTTCCCTTTAACCAATTAAGCAATTATAAAATAATAATAAAATAATAAATAAATATTTAAGAAACAAGTTTTTTTATTCAAATGATAGAAACAATGTGATCCGAATTAAAATTTAAATACAACCCTGCGATAGGATAATGCTGAGCCAGAAAAGTGAAACAAATTTAACGCAAATGTATACAACGGTGCCTGTACTCAGAAAGTTTTTTAAAAATAACGAAATATACATAATTGGGTGATTCACAAGGTGTCATAAATCATAAAGGCATAAAAAGTTATTTTCTTGCATTGCATTGAAATAAGTAATTAAAACTAAGAAATTTTGTATTTTTTTTACATTTTATGACTTTACGACTTATAATGGAGCATTATGACACTTTGTGAATTACCTAAATATATTCGAAATAATAAAGGTTATGAAAATAACTAAAAGCTTTCAGTTTGACACTTTTTATACGAGAATTAGCGAGTGAAGCGAATTCGCCTCTATTAACTTTGGCAACGAAGGCTAGCAGGGCTGCTTTTATATCTAAACATTTTTCGAAGTGGCCGTGCTACAAACAAATCGGTAATTGGAAATATTTCTGCTGAATACTTGATATAAATTATTATATGTACAAGTTCTTACGTGAAAAAATATGCATTATATTATAACTTTTTGAACAATTTATTATGTTATTTTTTTTTGTTCAAAAGAGCAACCATATTTGACGAGAACGGTTTCATGCGTTTAATTTCATCCCCTGAATGGCTCAACCCCAAAAAAAGGTTTTCACCTAAGGTTTTCTACTGGTTATACTGTACATGGCGCACCATGGGTACAGAAAGTGTTTCAAACGTGATGTTGGGAATCCTTCAACAGCAACACTAGGTCTATTTATTATATGACAACTGGTACCCCTGAAGAGGTAACTCGCTGGCTTGATTTCTGTGCACAAGTTTTTAAATACAACAACAATTTTATTTTTAAATAAAATAAAATTGTGTCGCTACTTTTTACCCGAGATTTCATGCACAAATAAGTGATGATAGAATTTCGATATGTATGAAAATGTAAACCTACATTTAATAGACAAAAATAGGAACTTGCTGGCTTATGACTTCCATTGCTGTCATTTTGTGGAGCATTGGAAATAATTTTCGCTACTGGGAAGTGAATGAATAAATATATATAAATATATGTGTACTAAATATATACATGCGTCTTACTTAAGGATGTTAAATATAAAGACATATTTAATATGCTCCACCTCAATTCCTTATTGACAACTGTCCTTCTGGGGCAACATTAATTTTTGGCATCCAAATTTTTCCTATTGCTTACTTCTATTATCTGTGATTTGGCAGCTTATTGTCACTTTGTTGTAGAGCTTATAGATAAAAACCAATTTTGTGTTTGTATTCTATGCTAAGGAATTTCTACACAATTTGCACAAATAGACATGAGTAGCAGTTGGTAAACGATGACAGCCGAGACTGCGACCGATCAGTCGCCACATTCTATGGAAGATATAAAATCATTCATAAAATTTCTATCACATGTCAGAATATAGCATACATACTTATTTACATCTAGAGACCAGTATGAGTTCATTTAAATTTCCGTCGGAAGTGCATGCTAAATATTCTCTTAGTTAAAATTGAGTGGCATGTGTTTTCTTTTTTGCTATATATTATCGGAAATTATGTAAATAAATATCATATACGCGATATACAGAAGATTCGAATATGTATTTGTGAATTATTTCAAAATCAACGTCAAGTGTTTATGAGGTAAATTTTATTATGAAATATACCATACCCATGAAATAATTTTCTAGGGCACCACAATTTATATTCACAATTATTTCTGGAAAAAATATACAATTTATAATTTATATCGCAAATTATATAAAAAGCAAAGATAAATTTCACACAATGAGTTCATTTTGCAAAAAAAAACAACCAAATACTTCAAAAGCAACAAAATTAATGGAATTTTGATACTTTTGCACAAACAAGTTAGGATTTGGGCTCTACAACATCCACAAATGTTAGAAACTGGATTTTCTGCAGAAATAAATAAAAATCTCAAAAGTTTTTAAAATTCCAAATCGGTAGAAATGTTATGTTTCAAGAAATTAAATTTCTGTGTTTGTTAAGAAGTTAATTGAAATAAAATATTTAGATTACTTATATCCCTTTAAACTAAATATTGAATTTATTAAAGATATATTTGTATGCCACTTTTCAATCAAGCAATGTCTGGGGCTCGAATCTCGGTTGAGGTAAGTAACATAAAAAAGACGTGTGCACCTAAGGTCGCGAGCCGGAAGTAAAACTTCCTTGTAGTAGTAGAAATTAAAAAAAGTAGTCGTAGTAATTAGTAGTAGTATTTGTAAAAATAGTGGTAGAAATTAGTAAGAAATATTGGTAGAAATGAGTAAAAATAGTGGTATGAAATAGTAGAAATAGTAGTAGAAATTAGAGAAAATAGTGGTTGATAGTTTTTTCTAATAGCGGTCGCCCCTCGGCAGGCAATGGTTAACCTCCGAGTGTTGTTCTGCCATGAAAAAACTTCTCACAAAAATCATTTGCCGTTCGGAGTCGGCATAAAACTGTAGGTCAATTTGTGTTACAACATCAAGACGCTCACCAAAAATTGTAGGAGAAGTTCGGCCAAAATCGCTTAAGCGGTTATTGCGCCAATTAAGTAAGTAAGTGGTAGAAATTAGTAAAAATAGTAATAGAAATTATTAGTACCATTAGTAATTACAGTGGTAGAAGTTAGTAAGAAATAGTGGAAGAAATTAGTAAAAATAGTGGTAGAATTGAGTAAAAATAGTGGTATAATTAAGTAAAAATAATGGTCGAATTTAGTAAAAATAGTGGTAGAAAATAATAGTAGCATTAGTAAAAACGGTGGTAAAAATTCGTGAGAAAAAGTGGTTGAGATTAGTAAAAATAGTGGGAGAATTAAGTAAAACTAATGGTAGAATTAAGTAAAAATAATGCTAGAATTTAGTAAAAATAGTGATAGAAATTAGTAGTACGATCATTAAAAATAGTTGTAGAAATTTGTAAAAATATTGGGAAAATTAAATAAAAATAGCGGTAAAATTAAGTAAAAATAAAGGTAGAAATTAATAGTACCATTAGTAAAAGTAGTGGTAGAAATAGTAGAAATAGTGGTAGAAATTAATAAAATAGTGGTAGAATTTGCAAAAAGTGCTAGAAATTAGTAGTAGCATTAATGAAAATAGTGGCAAAAATTAACAGAGAGAGGTTTGCTTCAATAAAGAAAAGTTTTTTTTTTAATAGCGGTTGCCCCTTGGCAGGAATTGACAAACCTCCGAGCAAATTTCTGTCAAGAAAAAATTTTTCTGTAGCTGCCTCAATTCGTGGTACATAATCAAAACGCACACCAAAAGTAGATTTCGTCTTCAAAGGCATTCAAATTTTCCGATTAGTTCGCATAATCAAGCCTCTTAAAGTAGTCCTAGAGAATATAATCTAGAGGCGCTAAATCGCACAATATTAGTGATCAATCGAAAACAGTGTAACTTTGCAAAAGGCACTAAATGGCTATTAATCTCGTTTACAGGAGGAGCAGAGAATTTTTTTTCTGCTTGAATGAGATATTTAATATGAAAATTTTTAACTGATAGCTTCAAGATTTTTTAATTTGATGTCCATCGTTGTTGAATTTAACTTTTCATAAAATTATGACATTTCAAAAATTTGAAGTTATCTGATTTAATAAAAGTGATATTTTTTTTCCTTGTAAACTAAATCAAAATTTATTAAAAATGAATATAGTTTTATTATTTTATGTAAAACTCGAAGGCCTTGGTAGACAGTGTGCTCTAGTCTGTAAGAATAATTATTTATCGAAGCAGAACTTCTTTAGCGTCATGAAAGTGATTTTACCATCACGCATCACAAAGTCGTGTCACAAATTGGCGTCACGTAACCGGGAAACAACGTTTTTATGAGATAAACCAAAACCACAAAAACAAAACAAAGATAAAGACGAAAACAACACCAACAATAAAACCGCTAAATTTTGTCCTTCATAGAAATTTTGATGTTTTTTCACACTACCTCCTTGCGGCGTGCTCACATAATTAAGGCATTTTGAAGAAAATTCTAAAACTGCAACTAACGTGACATCATTTCCTTAAAAAAAAAGCCATAACACATTCATTTAAGTGTTCTAAAGAAGTTTATTAAAGAAAAATAGGCAAACACTGAAATTTTGTGTTTTTTCCCGAGGCAGAGTCTGAAATTACATCCAGTATTATAATAAATACAAAACTTTTGATAATTTACCGCGCAAAAAGTCAAAGAAAACTACATAAAACGACGATCGACAAATAGTACGGATGAGTAAGGCGTATCCATTTAGGGCATCTATTCACTCAAACAAAGCACTGCCATATTATGAAAATATCTGATAAAAAATTTCGTCGACGATTGCAGGAAAATTCTTTTAAAAGATTGCATGACCAATTGGGTGGAAAAGGAACATCAACGGGAGGTTAGCGTTTGCGAAATAGCATCAGCAAAAATATCCAAAATTTTGGAGCCTAGCCTTATGGTGCACGGTTTTTGGCAATGATGGTAGACGCAATGTCAGGTGTGCACCATTGCAAGAACCGAATCTCAGATATAAAAAAAAAATATAAACGGTTAAACATGACGAATCATCCGTAATGATTTGGGGGTGTTTCACTGCATTCGGAGTAGATCCAATTGTGCAAGTTGTAGGAAAGATGAAGGGCTGTAGGTACAAAGATATCTTTGCGGTGCATTTAAATGATAATTACGCTGATATCTTACTACTAGCTTTGAGCAGGACCCCAAGCACTGTTCTAGGATCGCTAAAAACTAATTTTAACCCACAGCATCAAATGCCCCGGCCGAACTTAAGCTCGATAGAGAATCAAGGGTTCAGTTTTAGCGCGAAAACCTATGAATTAGGCCTCTTTATGGGAAATTATAAAAGAAGAATGGGGAAAAATGTATCCGGCTTAATGTAGCGCACTTTTGGGAAGCGTTGCAGAGAAGTAATTTTTCAAAAAGTCTTTCCAACTAAGTACCAGTCGAACTAAGGTACATTTTTTCTTTAAACTATTCTTTTTTTCTCGCAGGAGGCTTAATTGTATGAGCACCAAAACCCCTAATGAAGGATAAAGTAAATAAAGCTTTGACATTATAATTTCAATTAAAAAAGTTGGAATTTAAATGTACTTTCTTTAATTTTATTTTGCAACTTTAATCCTGATTTCTCAATAAAAGTTAACTAATCAGAATTTGCATTCCGTGCCAACCGTGTGCTTTAATTGTGGGAGCACAAGTACATACATACATATGTATTGTAAATGCATCCATATTTAAAGGGTATCTTTTTTTTTGGACGAGTGGTTTTCAATGAGGCAATACTTTTTCTAGAGTTGGTATTTTCGTCAACTGTTACCTGATTTATACTTAGTTTGTTTTACCATTTCATAATGAACAGACTTACTCCGGTACAACGTTCGGTGAATAGGCCCAAAACGAGATGGCCACCGATCCCGATTTTTACAAGAAAATTTTGTTCAGCGATGAAGTTCACTTTTGAGTTCACTTTGAATTGCAGTGTTTTGATGTGGACGACCTTTGGGTCCAACACGACGCCGCTACATGCCACAAAGCCAGCGAAACATTAAACATTAAACTATTGAAGGAAACTTTTGGTGAGCGCATTATCTCGCGTCGTGGTTCTGTGGCGTGGCCTACAAGATCGTGCGATTTAACACCGCTGGACTATTAGACCTCTCGGCTGGAATTTATTCGAGAGCCAGCCGCGGCGGTCACTTGCCCAAAATCATTTTTAACACATAATGGCGAACCCTTGTCTTTATACTGAAGCTAAATTCTTGGCCATAACATTAAATTACATGCATTTTATATATTCTTGAAAACCACATGTTTAAAAACAACACCCTTTACATAAGACGAATGGGACGCTTTAGAGATTAAAAAAAATAAACGGCATTTTTTTTTGCTCAAAATCATAAACGGTTATAGTTTTAAAGCCAATATGAAATCATATTCCACTCTGTGTGACTTCTTCAACAGTATCGCTGAAAATCAAAAAATAATTTTTGTATTAAGTTTCTGCTAAAAAGGCATATTGCCCGAAAATCGTCATTAAAGGCCTATGGCATTGCTACATCTATTAACAGCAACTCCAACCAAAGCGTAGAAAAGCCCAACAACAAGTCAGAATTGTATTATGTTACCGAATGCAGTTGCATTTACAAATTCGCAGGATAATATCAACATGTCAACGATTGGTACTAAGTATTTGTCGTTGATAGGCATTTGTGGTTGGGTGCAAAATTTGCTGCAGGTCGAGCTTAATTTGCTTAACAAGCAATCCGCTGTCATTACTAGCCATAACAAACTCTGCTATGTATATGTATTTGTATGTATATGATTTTCTATTTACTAGTAAATGTGCATATATGTATGTATCTTGTAAAACGATATGTATTCGACGTTATTCGTCCGCTTGTCGACATTTAACTTTGGACCACTACTGTTTGTTGCTTATATCTCGCCAGCTATGTGAGCTAAGTGAGCGTGAACTTATGTGTACGGAAATGCGTACGTGAATTTGTATTTGTTGCTCCAACATCTGGCTGCCAACTTTACCATGCGGATTTAATAACAATTTTCACAAAATACTCACCAAATCTGTGTTTAACCGATGGCTTTAGTTTCATTCACTGCTCGATGTTTCGGATCACGAGCCCCTTAAGCGCTAGCGTATGTCGAGTAATTTTGTATAGTATATAAGTATGTATGCACATATTTACATATAAACATATGAACATAGAACCCATATGCTTTGACGCATCCAAATATCCCCCCAGTTTGTGTCACAGCACGGCTTCGTCGCACGCAATTAAATTTGGGAGACAATTATTTTCGGACGATTGCCGTCACCCTCACTAGTGCAATTATTGTAATTTTGTTACCACATAGATGTACATACATATAAGTACATTAGGATGGGCCACCAATAGAATGCGTTTGTTAGAATGTCCCTGTGGTTGACGGTTAGCTTCGTAATAATTTAATATTTATAAAAATTACCTAAAGACTCGCCCAAAAACATAATAATGCTTTTGGTTTTCATTAGGTCAAATTTTTGACAACGGAATAGCAGAATAACTTCGGGTATTATGTTATAATTTTAAAAGAGTAGGTCACGACCGAGCACCGATTTTGAAGGCCGAACCGAACCGAACATTTTCAAGGTTTAAAACAAGGTGAACCCATAGAAGGTGATATCAAGATAAACAAGGCGAATCCGTTCTATATGTTGTTTGTGTAATTTTGCGTGTGCAATGTCAAAAACTGAATTCGCCGAGTTTGTTCATGTATTTTGTTTGTTTAAGCAAAACAACCCAGCAAATTCGGAGAGAAGAGCAAGCATTCAGCTCATGGGATGCTATCACATTGTATGAATTTGCCTTGGTCTAAAACAATGAATTACCATCAAATTGATTTAAATTACATCACACAAACACACACACATCAGTTCGTCACACAAACAGCAGCACAAGAATGGCTCAGCGCAAGAAACTTAAACTTAGCAGCCCAGAAGACGGAAGCCGTACTTATCAGCAGTCGCAAGAAAGTAGAAAAGGTGGTGCTTAAAGTTGGCGATATCGCCATAAAATCCAAACCACATGTGAAGTACCTAGGGGTATTGATGGATCACCGACTTAACTTCCGGGACCACTTGGAGTATGCTAGCAAAAAAGTTGCGATTGCAACGGTTGCCCTGTCCAGAATAATGGCAAACATCGGCGGACCAAGGCAGCAGGCCAGACAACTTCTTGCTGGGGTAGTGAAGTCTATCCTCCTCTACGGCGCGGCAGTCTGGCGTGACGCATTTAAGTTTATCTCATGCACACGAAGTGCAAACTCCACATACCGCTTGTGTGCTCTCAGAGTGTGTTCTGCGTTCAGAACGGTATCGGAAGACGCGGCGCACATCATAGCTTGAACCTGGAAGTCCAGCAGATATGCGAAGCGCGAAACATTACGCGCAACCAACGTCAAAGCGACCACAACGTACAACGAAAAACGCTAGAGCATCGCAGCATAGCCCAGTGGTAGGCACGTTGGGACACGAGAAAAAAAGGACGGTGGACGTACCAGCTTATTCCCAAAGTAGAAGCATGGCTACGTAGAAAGCATGAAGAAGTAGACTTCTACCTGACGCAAATGCTTAGTGCGCACGGTTGCTTTAATGCAATAGGATTCTCCATATTGTGAGCATTGCGAACCAGAAGTAATCGAAGATGTGAAACATGTGTTTTTCATATGCCACCGCTTCAGAAACATAAAGAATAGAGTGGAAGCAAGACTCAGCTGTGTCATTACGCCAGAAGGCCTAGTGGCACTGATGCTGAAGAGCACCGAGGCGTGGAACGATGTGCAGCGTATGGCTGCCGAAGTGATGCAACAGCTAAGAAGTAGCGAACAGGCAAAGCGCAGACTTCAGAGGCAGGATAGACTTTAAGCATCCTGCTCGGTGAGTAATTCAGAGGGTGGGCCAGAAAATACCAACAGTGGGTGGTGCCAAGCGGGTGCAGCTTTTGACGAACTGTACCAGGACAGAAACAGACGATAGAGCTTAGTGCTCAAAACCGCCTCCCGACGAAATACCTGACGGTAGCACCGGGGGGCTACATATATAAACGGTACTGGGCACACAAGCAGTGTTAGTTTGGGTTAAAGTCCTACTCTACGGAGGTCAGGCTTTCGATGCGTTCTCCTTGTACACAAAAAAAAAAAAAAAAAAACACAAACAGAGATAAATAGCGCCGTTTATAAGAGTAAAGATAACAGAGAATAAAGATAGCCTATTTACATTTCTACCTTGCAACCGATATCGTATATCAGTGTAAAGCTATCCTAAGGCATTGAATAATTGTCTACTAAATAGATACACTCAGTGGAGGGCAGATAGATCTTTTAAATCAATTTTTTCAACATAAAATATGGCCTTCCAAAGTATTCAAAAATTTTGCAACTTCATGGCAGCAAATGTCTTGGTCTTTACGGCGCAGTTAGAGATAAATAAATACAATTATGATTGAAATCGATAAATAGTATAGAATTTTTCATTTCCATATGGTGAGCTTTAAACTGCGCGGTTGTGTGAGCACAGAAATAAATAAAAAAAAAACCGAAGGGAAAAAAACATCTAATATGGTACTCTTGTGGCAGCTCAATTCGGTATAGCATACCATATTGCCTGCCATTGGTTAAATGGGACAAGTTTTAAGTTTATAGTTGAATCTTACAACAAACACGCCCAAAAAAAAGGTGAACGAAGGTAAAGACCCATTGCAGCTATAAAAATCGAGGAATGCTACTGGTCTCGCAAACCAAGAAATCGAGAGCGAGCTCTTTATCCTTGTTATCTTTGGCTTAGAAATGCAGGGAGTTTGGTGGAAACTTTCACTTATAAGTAATATTCAAGTGCTTGGCTTTAAGTGCAAATTGAAAAATGAGTGCTTGTCATCGTGAGTCATATTATTTATGTTTCGGGCTAGCAAGAGGAGTCTGATTTTGAATAATCGAATGCGGAAAATATCATGGAAATATATTTTAAAGTGATATCGAAATAGTGAAGGCAATTGTGGATAGAAAAGCTGCAGAATATGACAGGTTTTCACTCAACTTTTTGAGTAAAAAGAAGTGGGTTTTATCGCTACTCCACACCCAGATTTAATGCATAGAAGCGTAAGTATTTTTCTAGTTGTAGCGCTCCAGAGACCGTCGTTGCGTTTACGACATCACCGCACAATATCGAAAAGAAACGGCAGCCATTATTTGTGAGCTCGAAAGGGAATCCTGTCATCATCAAAGTACAGTAAATTTTGAATAAATTCATAAACTTATTGCCTAAATATATAATATTAAAATCGTTCAAAAAGAGTTGATTACATACTTTTGGTTAACAAACATTTGTTAATATAAACTAACTTTTTTAATTCCATAGTAATTAAGCAATCTCAAAATTTTATTAAAAATACTGCCCCTATTTCTCTTGAAAAAATGTTTCTTCAAATTGCGCCAGTAATGGCATAATATTGTTAGCCTCTTTATTTTATTATAGTTCAAAATTGTAAGCCTCTTAAATAACACCCCTTGCAGGCTTTTTTGGACCATCTGAATTTCAAGGGCCGCTGTTGATTTTGAATAAAACACAAACTATTTTGGAAATTATTGTAATTTCTTTTTATTATGATAACATGGTGTGGTTCAATTATGTATGGAACAAAATATCGGCCAAATGTCCACCGCGACCTCGGCGACACACCTCCATCCGATAGTCCAAATTTTCGATGACACTGAGGCATAATTGAGGTACAATGCCGTTAATGTGCCGAATTATCTCATCCTTTAGCTCTGGAATTGTTGCTGGTTTATCGACGTACATCTTTTCTTTCAAATAACCCCAAAGAAAGTAGTCCAACGGTGTCAAATCATATGATCTTGGTGGCCAATTGGCATCGCCACCACGTGAGATAACACGGCCATTGAATTTGTCGCGCAAATGAGCCATTGTTTCGTTGGCTGTGTGGCAAGTGGCACCATCCTGTTGGAACCACATATCGTCCACATCCATATGTTCCAATTCGGGCCATAAAATGTTCGTTATCATCTCACGATAGCGAACACCATTCACAGTAACTGCCTGACTGGCCTCATTTTAGAAAAATTACGGCCCGATGATGCCGCCTGCCCGTAAACTGCACCAAACGGTCACTCTTTGTGGGTGCATTGGTTTTTCGACAATCACTCTTGGATTACCATTCGCCCAAATGCTGCAATTCTGCTTATTGACGAATCCACTGAGGTGAAAATGTGCCTCATCACTGAAGATGATTTTCTTCGAAAATACACGATATGCATTTTGATATGAACGCCCATTTTCATAATAAGCCTGAATAACTTTAGCACGTTGCTCGATTGTGTATCTTTCCATGTTCAAATTGAGTTAGTCTGAAATTGAAAAATGTGAAATGAAATGCAGAAAAAAACTTGACGTTTAGGTGTGGTTCACATTCAACATCGGCCCTTAAAATTTAACCACCCTATAATAAGTTCTTTTTGATATGCAAGATTTGGGTTCATTTCATTTTAGTAGATAAAATAAATTGCGATTTCCGTAAGGAAGAAAATGAATAACAATCCGAATAGGAATCTTTCTCTCTCTGTTAACTTTTGAATTTCATCTGTTGTATTTATAAACTTATGACTTACCTTTCTTCATGAATTTTTATCTCGTTAAAAAAAATGTATCATTGATTTTTGAACTAAAGGACAGTTTTTTATTTGGAAAGTTTTTTAAAACAACTACAGTCAAATATATAAAGTGATAAAAGTGCCAATTCGTAGATCACGAAATCTCACCAACAGGCTTCTTTCTTGGCTTGACCAAAAATTAATACCCGCTCCTGCAACTAAAGCAAGAACGAAAAAACTATTTTTGATCTAAATAAAAAATAAGGCCAAAAAAGAGAAATATACAATATATACAAATTCCAAGTAGCAATTTTGAGTTACTTTTTGTTTACCCCAAAGGAATTATCAAGCTATTTTTACTTAGTTTCTAATTTTTTATTGAAATTTTGTTGTTATAATAAACAATGTTTTATTTTTTGACGTAGTATCTCCAATTCACTTTCAAAAAATTTAAAACCAATTGATGGAATGTTATTTTACTTACACATGATTTTTTGAAATCCAACAATGTATATATATTTGTTTCCGAGATTATGTGCTGAGAGTTTTTCCATTTTCAAGGTAATGAATAATCTATTTATTTAAATTTTTGTCGAGTATCGAAAATCTACACAATTTTGAAATTTTGAACACCCTTAATGTATATTTATGTAAATGTGAATAACCTTTTCTATCTCATCGTTTCCATTTAATCTTTATGTTGAACATTTGTTGCCCGTTAAAACGCGCTAATACTTTGGTAGAAACGAGATATTTGTTTTGCTCTTCTGCTATTAGCTGGAAAAATGCGTCGGCTGGTATATTTGGTAGTTTTATGATTATCAAATAATCTGCTACGAATGCTCCGCGTTGGCTATGTTTTTTAAAGAGGCGTGAAAGTTCACAGCATTCGGAAATACTTGCGGCGAATGACAACTCCCAGCTATCAGTGAATATTTATTTTTGAGCGTGTAAAATCTAATTTTTATAGGCAGAGGGATTGTCATTTAAATTCTACGTTACCAATGCAAAAAATACTGAACTAGAGGAAGCTAAATATTTTCGTAATAAATATGAGAGAGCTACTAAGTAGCCAAAATATTTATTTAAGGATATTACTTTAATATTTTAAGTTATAGTGAGATACAATGTAGAGATAAAAAAATCGCGAAAGGCTTCAAATTAACAAAAATTTACTTTTCGACCAATGGGAGGAAGAGAGAAATGAGATCTTTAGAGGCAGAAGTAGTTTACTAAAAAAAAAACGGTATTAAAAATGGCTGAAAAATCGAAAGAGAGGGAGCTTCAGTGGGGCCACTCCGACATATTCGATTTAAGGGCTCACTGAAGTCAGCAGCGTCTGTTCACCAGGAGGTGCGGCTGCAAGCGGGCGTCTGACTTGGAGCAAGCGGCACGCTATATAAATGTGTCTTCAAAAACAAAACAACCCTCCAGTATTTGGTTGTGCGCTGGGCTTGGGACCCGCCAAGTAAAAAGCTATACCCAGTGAAAAATTTCAATTTGCCTCGGATGAGATCTCCGTTTTTTGATGACGACCACAAGCAATGTTTTAAGCACTACGATTTAAGGGCATGCACCTGGAATGTCCGAACCCTTAATGGGGAAGGTGCCGCTGCCCGGCTGGCTGATGCCCTCGTAAGAGTAAGGGCTGACATCACCGCCATCCAAGAAATGAAATGGACGCAGCTGCCATGTAAAGGAGCGCAAGTTCGGTGTTGGATTTGTGGTGGGAGAGAGGCTTCGTCGCCAAGTACTGTCGTTCACTCCAGTGGACGAGCGTCTCGCCACGATTCGCATCAAAGCGAGATTTTTCAACATCTCGCTGATTTGTGCCCACGCACCGACAGAAGAGAAGGACGATGTGATCAAGGATCACTTCTACGAGCGCTTAGAACGCACTTACGAGCGCTGCCCCCGTCACGATATCAAAATCGTGCTTGGTGACTTCAATGCTAGGGTGGGAAAGGAAGGGATCTTTGGTCACACTATCGGAAAATTCAGTCTCCACGACGAAACCTCCGCCAACGGACTGAGACTGATCGACTTCGCCGGGGCCCGAAACATGGTGGTCTGTAGCACCAGGTTTCAGAATAAAAAAATACACTTGGCTACGTGGCTGTCTCCAGATCGAAAAACGCGAAACCAAATCGATCATATTGCGATAGACGGAAGGCATGCTTCCAGTATATTAGACGTACGCGACGGAGACGTATCGTCCGCAGAAAGAAGAGAGAGGCCGAAATACGTGAGTGTGAAGAGCTTGAGATGCTAGCCGACATGAAAAGCGCCCGAAAATTTTACCAAAACTTACGGAAGGTTTTAAGACCGGGGCGAATTCCTGTAAGAACAAGAACGGCGATCTGGTGACTGATGTCCAAAGCGCACTTAGATTGTGGAGGGAACACTTCTCCACTCTGCTAAATGGTGACAGCGAAAGCGTCGCCGGAGAAGATGAAGATCCCGAACCCCAAATCGCTGATGACGGCATTAACATCCCGTCACCCGACCTCGATGAAGTTCGAATAGCAATTATGCGGCTACGGAACAACAAAGCCGCTGGAGCTGATGGGTTACCAGCTGAGCTATTCAAGCATGGTGGCGAGGAGCTGGTAAGGTGCATGCACAAACTTATTTGCAGAATATGGTCGGACGAATGCATGCCCGCCGATTGGAATATAAGTGTACTCTGCCCAATCCACAAGAAGGGTGATCCTGCAATATGCGCCAACTACCGCGGGATCAGCCTTCTTAACATTTCGTATAAGGTTCTATCGAGTGTATTGTGTGAAAGACTAAAGCCAACCGTCAACGAACTGATTGGACCTTATCAGTGTGGCTTTAGACCTGGTAAATCTACCATCGACCAGACATTCACGATACGCCAAATATTGGAAAAGACCCGTGAGAAGAGGATCGACACACACCATCTATTTGCGATGTCTGACTTTGGTATCCCTGCAAAACTAATACGGCTATGTAAAATGACACTGAGCAACACCACCAGCTCAGTCAGAGTTGGGAAGGACCTCTCCGAGCCGTTTGATACCAAACGAGGTTTCAGACAGGATGACTCCCTATCGTGTGACTTCTTTAACATTATGCTAGAAAAGATAATTCGAGCTGCAGAATTAAACCGGTCAGGTACCATCTTTTATAAGAGTGTGCAACTGCTGGCGTATGCCGATGACATCGATATCATTGGCCTCAACAACCGCGCCGTTAGTTCTGCCTTTTCAAAGCTGGACAAGGAAGCGAAGCGAATGGGTCTGGAGGTGAACGAGGACAAAACGAAGTACCTCCTGTCATCAAATAAACAGTCAGCGCATTCGCGCCTTGGCTCCCGCATCACTGTTGACAGTTACAATTTTGACAAAGTAGAGGACTTTGTTTATCTTGGAACCAGCATCAACACCAACAATAATGTCAGCCTTGAAATCCAACGAAGAATCTCTCTTGCCAACAAGTGCTACTTTGGGCTGAGTAGGCAAATGAACAGTAAAGCCCTCTCTTGACGAACGAAAACCACGCTCTATAAGTCCCTCATCATGCCCGTGCTAATGTATGGCGCAGAAGCATGGACCCTATCAACATCGGATGAGATGGCGCTTGGAGTGTTCCAGAGAAAGATTCTCCGAAAGATGTTTGGTCCTTTACGTCTTTGCGATGGCGAATACCGCAGACGATGGAACGATGAGTTGTATGAGCTGTACCGCGACATAGACATAGTTCAGCGAATTAAGATTCAGGGGCTACGCTGGCTAGGTCATGTGGTACGTATGGAAAAAAATGCTCCAGCCCTGAAAGTATTCGACGCGGTACCCGCTGGTGGTAGCAGAGGAAGAGGAAGGCCTCCTCTACGTTGGAAAGACCAGGTGGAGAAGGACTTGACTACACTTGGGATATCTAACTGGCGCCAGGCAGCAAAGCAGAGGAGCGGCTGGCGTGCAATATTGAAATCGGCCAAAATCGCCTAGGCGGTTATAGCGCCAATTAAGAAGAAGAAGAAGAAAAATCGCGAAAGGTTGAAGAAGGTGCGAAGCCTTCGGCGGCGCGTCATCGCATTACCAATGGCACGGCTACAACAACTTAAATTCAAAAATAGTTTTGGAGAGGGTTTCTAGCTGTTTAAAAAATTAATCACAATCATAATAAGTTAAATTAAATATATTTAATATTACATATATGCTTCATTTCCAGCATACTTTTAAAGAAGGTTGCCACCCGTTTATATACAAATTAGGTTAAATAAAAAAATAAACGACATTCTACTATATGAGCGCTAAACTACATATTCTAAAAATGCGTAATTTCAAAAATTATTTTGTCTAAAAAATTTCTACAAATTATAATATGTTAACTCAAACTCTTTTGAAAGAAAATTGGCATCTGCTTAAAGGGCAACTTAGTGAAATTTACGGATATTTTACAACACGAAGGTCAAACTAAAAAAAAATTGTGAACACTAAATTTCAAAAATCTTTTTGGTGAAATTTAAAAAAATCAATCAAAACTTGTATAAGTTAAATCAAATATTGATAAACAGCTCTAATACGAAGTAGATTTAAAGCAGCTTTTATTTGTTATTTTGTTATTTTTCGAAAATAGAGAGATTTGCCACCTACTTCAAAAAGTAACTAAAATGAGTTTATTAAGTTAAAGGAAATATACGGCATAGGATTCAAAGGAAGTAGGCTTCAGAAAATTTAATCATACAAATGAAACTTCTAAATGTGACCGTCGTTTGATTATGTTGTGCATTTCTAACCATAAATTAAATTTCACCAAACCCGTATCGCACGGCATACTGCGCTGTTGCTAATGAGGAAAAAATGTCAGCAACTAACCGCGATCGGAAATTATGAAGTAGGAGTGGATTTTGGTTTAGATATTAAAACAACTAAAAAACCTAAACTAGAAATCAATCAACAGTTACTACCTTTTGGTGTATTTATTTATGTCCTCTTCCGTTACATTCGAATCCATTACGTTAAGTCGAATGTCATGTGAGCGAAGCGGCGGGTAAAATCTAGTAACTGATATTAGGCAGTTCTGAACAGTCGGCGGTTTAGGATTGGTCTGCTTGTTCGTAAACATTAATATTGACTTGCCCGAGAGTTCAAATAAGTTTTATTCCTGGATTGTGCTTAATTAATAAATTTTTTATATTGTCGGTGTAATGCTGGCTGTTTGTTCAACTATAATTGCATCTAGGGATTCGAGCGCGTCTGTACAGATATTTTTATTTTTTATGCTTCCACATTTGGTTGCTTCATGGATAGCCAATATTTCTAGCCCCAAAATTGTTAATATACTTAGTTTGGTAAATTTGCTACTTGAGAGTTCTGTGTTCTTTGACGCTGCTATAATTTGTAATAGCATTTTTGTTTAAAGCTGTCTATGTATAAGTAAATAAATTTGAGGTTATATATGTAGGTCATCTTTCATTTTGAGTAAGTTTTTTATACACTTTTCTTTTGTTGTGTTATTTTCTTTACCGCCGCCTGGAGATTTTGGTAGAGTTTCGAAGCTGCCAACTGCGAAATAGGGGCTTGTTTAATTTTTTGCATTATTTGTATTTCGAAGTCGGTATTCGTCGATGCCTTTTTGATTTAAGGATTTAGAGTGCAGTAATGGGAGAGGGCGATGATCAAATCTAGATTTGTAATTTATTAGCTACAAATTTTTATATTTTATCATCTTCAACTTTTTGCAACAGTATGTCGGTCGACAATTATTGTCAAGCACAAACGACTACAAATGTTAAGTACAATTTAGGTTTATACATAAATAAATTAGTATTTCATAATAGGCCAACAAAGTGTAATATTAACTAAAGTATCATAAAATTATATTGCAAAATACCTGGACTAATGTGTTCCATAATAAAAATGTTGCAGTGTTTAAGCTTTTTGAATCAAAAGCACTTAACCCTGCTGTTAGGTTAAGATCATTTGGTCCAATTTTTTTTTTGTTTTCTTTGTAACTTTGGAACGGTGGTCTTTTTATAAAACAATATTATGTGCGAAAATTTAATTCTCTGACTTAAAACTGGACTAAGATAAATTGAAAATTACGAATCTTAGGTTAAGGGACCATTTGGTCCATAGTATATTTTCTTTGATTTTCTTTACATTCATTTTCCAAAAATAAGTATTTATTAGTTTGTTCGATATTTTTTGGCCCTACATGATGAGCAAAAAAATGTTTTTCGGTTGGTTTTGCAAATAAACGCACTGCAAATGGAGCATTTTACATCAGACTTAGACTTGCAGCAACTACAAATTCCTCGCTTTCGAGCTCCTGAACTAGAAGCATTTTTAGAGCAGGCCACTGGTGCTGGGTTTTACCAGAGTTGAGTAAATAATAAAATAATAATATTTAGCAAGTATTGAACCAAACTAAATATAAAGACTAAGATTAAATTGTTATTTTGTATGACAACTGCAGTATGGACCAAATGGTCCTCTAACCTAAGATTCGTAAGTTTTTTTTTAACCTAACAGCAGGGTTAAATTAATAAGTGTTTTCTCTAAATTTTGTAAACCAAATTTGAGTTTCTAGCTTAAATAAGTTTTTTACTGGTTGGGATACTTAGATTTGGGAAATAAGTTAAATTTTAGAAAACAAAAAAGTGTGACTTTATGCCAAAATTATGAAAATATTGCCCATAACGCAGTGAATGATTAACAAACTGCAAAAGTGAATCATATGTTTTTGTAGTAATTCTAATTACTGATTAATGATTTCAATTGCATAATCTTGATCGCCTTATTGTTATATTTAAATTGACTAATCCTGATCACTGAGCAGATTAACTTTTCGCTAAAACTATTTTGAACTAATCAACAACTAAACATTTCCAGCATAACAAAGCACTAAGTGTTAAATTCTGTAAACTTTGTTAGTAAATTTACTCGCATACTTGCAGCATTCCCGCCCGCTCAATACATAAATGTCCTTCGCATCTATTAACAATTTACCACGCTGTTAGCGCCATCCAATGTTTCATAGCGGTTTATTACTTGTCAGTACGTGGCTTTCAACGATAAACTCGTCGACTTGTCTTGCCTTGCCTTGTCTTGCTTCTGCATGGCCTTGCTTCTGTCCTAAGGCGAAGTGCACAAACCCACTCGAAACCTCCCACAGTATAACTTACGAGTAGTTGTAGTTGTGTTGATGTTGTTGTTCTTCATCTATTAACATCTTACTACTGGTTCGTCAGACGCCTCTCATATTATTTAACCGTTAGTGTTCTATATAGCCCACATACCTTTTCCAAAAGCTATTAGTAATACGACGATTTTATGACCATGTGTTTCAACATTTTAATCAAATTGCCTGTCAAATAGATGTCATTCAGTTCTATGTAAAATATATGTATGTAGATGTTTGTGTGAGTAGGACGTTTGTTTTTCACATAATGTGAAATTGGATGAAATACTGTTACTTTCCGTGTGAAAGCGAAAGTAAACGTGACCACAATTTTAATACCACAGTCGATAGCAGCCACTTTACGTATGTATGTGCATACTGAAGATGGGCAATATTAGCCGCATTTGCTTTTCGTACGCCATTATTGAACTTGAGGATTGATATTAACCGTAGATCGAGCTTTGTATCAAAAATGATACACTATGTAATTTTTATTCAGTTTAACTATATACTTGCATAAAGTACACCATGTTCATAGATTCAGAATATTTGATCATTTTCTATTTTTAGCGTGCATATGTTTTGTTTAAACAAATATTATAAATATGTTTGCATAGAGAGCATAAGTTTAATTTCATTTCTTAATTAATTATAAAAATCCTTTGAAGAGATAAAAATATTTTGGTTTGAATTATATCCGATTCTGGTGTAACTGGTGTTTTTTTTTAGACTGATAGAACTTTCGATAGGGATAGCTGTCACTGGACAGCTGGTAAATGACATTTCGTTTTGACATTTCTGTTCAGTAAGCATTAACAAATCAACGTGCAAAGAATGACGCCGCAACAACGTTGACAAATTGTGGAAATTTGTTTTAAAAATCAGTGTTCTATTCGCCAAACTTATAGAGCACTTCATGAATTTTATGGTCCACATAATCGAGCATCAGAGCAGCTTATTCGCCGAACTGTTGATAAATTTCGAACAACATTTACTCTACTCGATAAAAAACCAACAACAAGACAAAGAACTGTACGTACAGAAGAAAATATTGGTGCTAAAAGTGATAGTGTTGGAGTAGATACGAATTTCTCTATTCGCCGCCGTGATCAACAAGTTGGACTTTGTCCATTCGCAACATGGAAATTTTGCAGTGGCTCAAAATTGGACTGATCGTATCCGATCCGCCACACATATGCTAGAAATCGTTTTTAAATATTAAATGTCATGAACATATCTTTCAAATAAAAAAAAGATGGCATCATATTTCACTTTGTTTTAATTCAATTTAAAGTTCTACCAGTCTGAAAAAACACCCTTTACATATATCAAAAATAGACAAAGATTGCGGTTATTCATTTCAGTTTAAGCAACATAGACCTACAGTTAACTCTTACAAGCTCATAACTGTTCCAGAGCTTTAAAAATTTTTTTTTTTATTTGCATCTACATATTTGTCTATTTATTTTAATCTAATTTAACATAGAAACAGTACCTAAGACAAAAGTTGTGTATGCCTCCGTATTTTTTGAGACCGGTATATATATGCCCCTATATACGTTAATAGCTACATTTTGTATTGTATCGCAAAAAAAATACTACAATGCTTTGAAAGCAATATAAAGAAATTGAAATTGTTTTGTTGTGTTTTACAACAGGTTCAGGAAAATTTACATTCATCATATCACTACCATAAAAAATTCGCCAATAAAACGCACAGCTTTGCTATCCACAAATTTTATGAAATATATTCAATTTCTGCTGCATGATTGGAATAGTTTTGGATTTTTTTTTCTATTTCAGCTTACTAGCTTTTATCCGCGGTTTCGCTCGCGTGGAAAGGGAAATAAATAATTTCACCAAAGATAATACATTTCAATTCATTTGTACCTTAGGTTTTGATTCTTTTGCTATCTAATACAACTTCTACTTCATAATTTCCGATTACGGTTAGTTGTCTTATTTTCATTATTATTTTCATTATTAAAATTTTCTTGAAACTGCCTCCTTTGAATCCCATGCCGTATGCTTCCTTTAACTTAATAATCTAATTAAATTTACTTTTTGAAGTATGTATATAGCAACTCTCACCAAGGTATTTTAAAAATAATGCTTTCTCAAAACTTCTTCGTATAAGGCCCATTTTTCAATATTTGATTTAACTTATTATAATTTGAATTGATTTTTTAAACCTCCTCCAAAAAGTTTTTTGTAAAATGTCATTTATTTATCTAAATTAACTAAATTTGAATATAACTAGGTGGCAATCTTCTTTTAAAATAAAGCGTTATTAGGCCCCTTTATTTGATACCCATATTGCAATATTTTATTTCATTCCTTGCTTTATTTTAATGTAATGTTTTAACCGTGTGGCAACTCCCTCCTAAAAAATCGATTTTATTATAACCTATGTAACGGACTATATATGTGCTGCCAAATTTTAATCAAATCTATGTGGTCGATATATAGCAATAAGTGATGTAACTTATTTATTTAACTGGCTATACCTTTTTTAAAAAAAATTTTCTACAATTCCGTCCAGCCGTTTGGTCTCGCACAAACATTCACATTTATAATATAAGTAGAATTCGACAGTGTGTACAGAAGTTAAGTGAGCAAAAAAAAAAGTTCACCACCCTTGCTCTGCAAATTTTTATTTTGTTAGTATCACAATAGTACGGGGCTTCTATTGAGATTGACTTGCTAACTGTAACAGTAACAATGTCAACATACATATGTAAGTATTTAGTATATAAATAGTGCGTCTAGTCGTTGCAAGAATTGTGGGCTGCGAATTTCCAACTCCTTTTCTAGGCGCTCGGGGCAACCCTAGTGCCCAATTGATATTCAGGGACAGTATAAAAATCTCACATTCATAGGAAATTATTTGATACCGAAGTAATATAGTAGAATTCGTGAGGGCATGGGCATTCATATACTCATATTCCACATATGCATGTATGCATGTACATATGTATATAGCTAATTCAGTACCCAAATATCGTTGTTTGAATTTGCTATTTTTCTAATATTCTCGCACATATGCCGCCGTCTATTTATTGACGATGTTCTAATATTGCTCATGCCATCGAAATAATTGGGCAGCATACAAGAAAGTGGAGCAAATTGCCTTTATCAATAAAAAAACAACACCATAAAGCCATTGTAGATATAGTAGTAGGGGCGTACTTGGAAAAATAAATGGAGAGCATTACACTATTTTTGTAACTTTATAACAGTTTTAATTGGAGCCTTCTCAGAACTGGACAGCAGTGAAACGATTGAGAACTCTGGAAGGGATAAGACATAGAAGCAGCGACTAACCGCCCGCCCCTCAACGAAGATATGATTGGGGGCAATCCTAGTTTTACAGAAGAGTAGGCGCGGCTTCAAATACATTCCATTCCTACCGCCTAGGTAGCGCGGCTTCGGACCGCCTGAGAGAGAACAGGTGATAATGCAACTACCTACGGACTACATCTGATGTAGAGCTTAATTCTCTTGACAGTAGGAGATTTAGTTCGGCTTCAAATCCCCCACTGACTGTTTTTGGGTGTCTGACTTTCGATGGTTTCTCCTCGGAAAACGAAACAACAAACTGTGTGTGTGTAATAAGGATGAGCAAGCCTTAACGCAAACTATAAGTAGAACAGAAAAGCTTATAGATTTCCAAAACAACAATGCCAACCACGCTGTTAAGCACAGAGTGGCGAAAAGTCACACTTAATAGCGGTGTGGTTGGAGATAGGGATAGTGAGAAAAACAAGCAATCAAGCAATCAGGGATGACCGAAAATTGTTTCATCAGATTGAGTCTTGTCACAGCTAGTATATATACATCCAGTGTACCATGTTTGGCTTTAGTTCTCTTTATTTGTCCATAACCGTCTTACATGCCTTTAGTGTGGAAATATGGGTTGCTTCTAATCGATTTTCCCTGCGAGAATAACTCCGAGGTACTTGACGGCGATTGAGAGGCTTCGCCTGCGTAGTTTGTTATGTTTTCATATTTTTGAGAAACTTTCAATTGGTTACCTATTAAAAACAGCTGTTACAAAAATAAAGGTGTTGCTAATCCCACCTCCAACATATCTTTCAAATGTCAACAAAACCAGAACGGATTTCCTGTCTAACATAACTCTAGCGCCACCTAGTGGATTAACGTTTTGTCTACGCCCGTATCATAGATCTGAGAAACATAATGTTCAATTTTGGTTAAGATCCGTTTATCGGGTTTTCAGCCAAGTTTGAAAGACATAAGAGATAAGCTACACAGTTTCCAAAACATCTTTCCGATATCGGTCTTCAGTCATGATTCAATAATACAAGGCTGAATAATTATTGACGTTTGTGTTTTCGACTGCCTTGTCAGGAAGAGACAAAGCGGGTAACACCACTCAATTTGATCCCATTACAGCATTCACTAGGCGAGATTTGGTCATGGCCTGTCTGCGTGCGCTTTGGAGCCAACGATTGTGTCGTGTACCTTTGGGCCTCGTTCGTGAGTTCATAAAGATATCTTACCAAGTACCAGGGAGGTGGCTTCGGAAAAATATTCACTTATACTCTAATACATCCTGTGTGTTAGGACATATTGGAATGCATACATTTACTTGAGGTAATGGTAGGTATAACCCCCCTTTTGTTGCTTAGTAGGATTCCCTTTTAAAATGTTATACACGTCTATCGCCTATGCGCTCTGGTATTTTATCTTTGCTAAGGTCTATATTTGGGGAAGTAGATCACAGCAAAAAGGTATCTTAGCGGTAATTTCTACAAATCATGAAAAAAGCTAAGACAAGCTAAGACAGCGAGCGGGGGCGATACAACTGCCTAGTTATCCAACCTTCTATTATTGAATCATAGGTATACACTAAATAATCAAGGATAACCCCCACTCATATTGGCATGCAGATTTTATCATAAAACTAGAATGTAACCTTCGAGAACTGTTTTCCATTTTTTTTAAGGTTATTATTAATAATTTAATCAAATAAACCTAAAACACCTCATTTAGTTTTTTAATGTCGGCATTTCAGCATAGTAATATTCTTTCGCACACCACCCACACTGCAAAGCAATTTAAGACCCGTAATTTTCATCACCACTTTTAGTTGACATTAAAATGACTCCTCGAATTGCTTAGGTTTTTCAAATGAATGAGCAGCTAAAGCTACAAGAACCTCGATAGATGTTATCACCATTCGGTCATCAAGGCAAACATCATTACCTTTGCTGCAGTCGGCAGTTAGTTTTATTGACGGTTGGCTGACCCACCGACTATGCAACACAATTACAGCAATTAAAGGCATAACTACCCAAAGTGCACACAACATACAACAAACGTACGTACGTACATATTTCATATATTTATCTGGCAACATTCGTTTAGCCGGGCGATTGCACAGCCATTTGCTCTCGACTGCAACCAATTCAAGTGGAACGATTTAATAATTTTCTAAAGGAGTTTGATATAATAAAGCGAAGTAATTGCAGCACACCATTAACGCCTCCGCGACGGCGACGATGGTCTAGCAAAAAATAGAAACAAATTAAAGCAGTATGATGACTTTTGAAAAACTGTGTGGCGGAATTTGAAATTAAGCTGAGTTTGCAACAAGAAAGCTTTAGTTGAGAATGATGAATATTTGAATGTGTGTGTGTGTGTGTGTGTTTATATTTTATTTGCATGAACCATGAACGAACTTAAAGAGGTCTCCCAGTAGAGCGTACAAACAAATAAGTTATTCGACTGTAAAGTAGGTTTTTTGAAAACTAAGTAATATCTGACAAAAAAGGGGTACTAATCAAATTTTAGAAATACGACATTTATTGCGGGCACGAATTGAAAAGAATTTATTAATAAAATAGCCGAAAAATATAGCTTGTAAAATCAAAGACCGTAAAGGTTATATTTGTATCACAAAAATCATGATATAATCGTTATTACTGGATTTTTATTTTTACGAAAAAATTTAATCGTTATTATCAATTTTTATCATTTGTAATTCATTTTTAATTTTTCGATCGAAAATTCTAGTTATTCTTGAATTTTTATTTTATGACTGTTATTCCCCAATTTAAAATTTTCCGATCATATTTGATCGACATTTTTTTAATTTGTATGTTTACGATCAAAATAATGGATATTTTCGAATTTAAAATTTTACGATCATATATGATCGATATTTTTTATTTGTATATTTACGATCAAAATAATCGTTATTATCGAATTTAAAGTTTTGCTATAATATTTGATCTATATTTTTTGATTTTTATGGTTACGATCGAAATAATCGTATTATTGAATTTAAAAATTTTCGATCATATTTGATCGGTCCCTTTTTTATTTGTATGTTTACGATCACAATAATCGTTATTATTGGACTTAAAATTTTTTAATCATATTTGATCGTAAAACACCATTTTGTGATCGCAGATAAATTTGTTTTCATCGAAAAATTGTAAATATGAGAATAACGATTATTTTTAGTCGAAAAAATAAAAAGCATAAAATATTGATAATCAAAATATATCGAATATCATAAAATAAGATCGAAAAATGTTAAAGTAGTATATCGAAAAAAAGCTGAAAGATAACGATCCAACTCATCCAACTCATCCAAAAAAAAAAAATTAAAAAATGACGATGAAACTTGATAGAAATAGTAAAAATCACAAAATGGTGATTGTACAATGATTTAAAATAAAAAGCTATAAGCTAGTTCAAAAATTAGGCCTCAGATCGTTTTTCTAAAGCACTACAGCAAATACACGATTTTGGGATGCATCTTCGGGTTCATTAAAAAATCTTTCAAATGGCAATTACAATTTTATTATTAACAAACGAGTTTGAGTCAGTCAAACCTTAAATCAGAAATTAACCCTTATTTTCGAATTTGAGAAAAATCACGTGATTTAGATGTACATTGACTTCTATGACAGGCAAGCGCTAAACACCCGTGACCTTTTCTATTGCGAAGATTCCTCTATGCGGAAGTATATGGCAGTTTTTTCCAACTTACAACTATAGTAGAGCTTATAAGCTATAAAGGCTTAATCTAAAGCTGCTTTCAAGGACAATTTTTAGAAGTAAGATACTAAATCTGTCCCATATTTTAAAAAAAACTAACAAAAGACGAAAACGCAAAAGGATAGATGGTCATCTTAGTTACAGAGGAAATAAGTAAATCTTCAAGTTTTCTGGGCATGCGATATGACGTCGGCGATTATTATGCTTCACAGAAACGAAAAATTACACTAGTTTACATAAGAAAAGTACTTAATAAAAAAATTGTTTCGTAGATTCATTTTTGAAACCCTTAACACGAAAATGAGTTTCACTTATTTTTACATTTCATTTACTTTACTTTTTGAGTTTCTGTCGTCTAAATGCAAAAGATAAGGATATTTTCTAGCTTTTTCGAAAATTGTTAATATTTATTTACTAATTTTAGTGCACAACTTTTATGAGGTTGAAACACAAATTTATTACAAAAATGCATAGCGTAAACGCGCTTATATTGGACACAAAATGTGAAAGCTATTAAAAGTTAGATAAAAGCAGCCAATTCAAATTTGTGTTACATTCACTTTTTCAGTTTAAAATCTGCCAAAAAATTGACATTTTATATGCAATATGGTCCATTCATTCTGAAAATGGCACCCACGTATTTTTTCATAATTATACTGGCTACAATACAATAGTATCATTTTCCTCTGGTTCAGAAATTATTGCAAAAAATAGCGCGAAAAATTAAGTTAGTCTTTCGATAGCCTTTTTTTGACTTAACACTGACTGCAACAGTAAGAAAATCTATATGAATGTAAACGCTTGGGATATTAAAATTTACATAATTTTATGCTAAACTCAGATCAGATTTCGGAATTGCGATTCGTAAAACACTGTTGGAAAATATTGCGAAAAAGTCAGCCTATGTTAGGTCGAATCTATGCAAAAACTGTAACTCAAAATCTAAACGTTATGGAAAGATTTGGTTGTCAATTTTAGAATCAGCGGATCAAAATATATTACACCATATGAACATTATGGCTGTCGCATCGGGAAATGAAAAGTTTTTGGCAGATTTTAAACTGAAAAAGAGGGTGGAGCTAAAATTTAAATTGCCCGCCTTTATTTAATTTCCGGACTCTAACGAAGTTATATGGCGCTGCAAAGTCGGCAATATCCAGAACAGTAAAAATAAGAGAGTGGCTATTTTAAAAGCAGCCGTAAACCAAAAATTCGTGAAGAGAAGATCACTTAAAAAAGGCGAATATCGCAAAGGCGTGGTATAATTGATTTGTACGTCAACACCAAAAATTTGTACAACTTTTTTAAAAAATATTAGTTGCAGATTAAAAAGTATTTGAGGAGTGTGAGGAGAAAATCTTACCAATAAATTATATTTGCATAACAAAATTATACCACATTTGTTGCTGTAGAAAAGAAGATATTTCAGAGTTCCTCAAAAATCTTACTTTAAAAGATGCTGCGTGCTTTTTGAAACTTGCTTGGGTTAAAATTCATTAAAGCATTATAGAAAAAAGTTGGAAAATGGTTTTGGAAAGTACTATTTCCATAGAATCCAATAGCAATAGTGGCGATGAAGACATGCCATTCTCTTCTTTCTTCTTTTCATGAGACACAAGCTCCGTTTCAATTTATTTTTGCAGATGTAAATTAACAGGTAAAATAAGAATTGGGTTTACTACATGCCTACCGATTTTTTGTTTATTTAGTTTTGATACATAACCTACACCGACAACTGCATAAAAAAATGAAATTTGGCTTATGTGATTAAAGTAATTTGCAATAAAGATGAAAGTATCAGGCTCCATTTCTAAGGGGAGCACTCCATAAGCCCGATTTTTAAAATCCGAGACAAGACATAATTCAGACAATTTTAAAAATCCAGACAAGTAACAAATTAGACAAACCATAATACAGACATAACGAAATCCCGATCAGACAATATACAGATAATACATATCCAACCAAGGCAAAATCTCGACAACTGTAAATCCCGACAAGACACCACGCCACAAATACTTCCTTAACTTCCTGCTTCTCCAATTTACTGAAAAAAAACGACAGAGCATCGGACTTTATTAACCCATTCTAAATTCATATACTACCAAAGAAAGATTTAAGAAAAATACGGAATATGGGGAATGTTTTTATATTAGGCACACATATCATTTTAGAACAACTAGTTTATTTCCGATTATTTTTTCCCTACGTTAATTTTTTTCATTTTAGTTTCCACTGGCACTTGTTGTTATTTGTTTATTGATAAGATTTTGCATTAAATAATAAATATTTGTATTCGTATGACCTCATTGCGCAACCAGGGCTACTATGGCGGCGACGAGTTGCTTTTCGTTCAAGAAAGATTAAACAAAAGCTATTCAGTCAAATCAGAATCGAGGTTCTTTGACGGCATTTCCTGTGTGGATTGTGTCTTGTCGGGATTATGTTTGGTTCGGCATTTGGTCGTGCCCGGATTATGTCGGGTCGGGACTTGTCGTGTCTGGATTATGTATAACAGGATTTTGTATTTCGAGAATTTGTGTATCGGGAATCCGTTACACACTCATTCCCGAACAGTCTAGTTTAGCTGGCCTATGTTTTTTTTACAATATCTAACAAGTCTTGCCACACAGTTCAAAAACTATTAGAGCAAAGTATTTCAATGCAAACCAATTAGAAATTAACGACAACAAGGCATGGTAGAGAAAGAGAGAGAGTTCGCTTCAAAAGCAGATGGCAGAGCGCGTAATCGGGAACTCAGCAGAACAACTTTCGATTGCGCAAAATCTTTAACATTTAGTGTGTCAACTATAAAGCTATAATTTATGTTCCTTCAATCCCCATTTCGAGGCTACCCAACGTCTACACCCACATCATGCAGACGATGAGTTTATTACGCAAATAAATAAGCGCGAATTTTACAACGTCACAAATTTCAAGCCGCTTTATTAAACAGTAAACCTCGGTAGCTAAAGTCGTAATTTAATATACTTAATACTTTTCGCTGCATATCTAAGTGCATACGCATCTGAATTATACGCATTTAATGAGCAATATGATGTGTAATAAAATTTAATTGAGACACACCCGTTTGCTGACAAATGGCTGACATTTAAATGTGGAATACACGCAACCATATACATACATATGTACATATTTGGATAGTAGATATATTTAAATAGAAATACACGCAATAATCAACTAAAGAACCATTAAAAATTTGCATATGCAGCTGATTTATGTGATAAAAAGATAAGAATTATATTGATACCGCCTATTTGTCGGCTCGCATCGCAATGTCACATCATCCTCCAAGTACGCTAATGTTTGGTTTTATGGAGTGCATAGTTAGCAAAATTTAAATAGTAAAACTGTCATCAACAGAAGCCAGATTAAATAATTATCTAAATTTACTGCACCACAAGATGCATTAGATCACCTTGTGGTTATGGTTGAAAGTCACTTAAATTTAAGCTTGTAAATTGTTAGCACAGAAAAGCCAACGGCAATAACAATTTCTATGTGTAGATATAATTTTTGCTCATCAGCAGTAGCGCAAAGACATCAAGTTTTATGAGAAGCACCAACCACCAGGTGAATTAAGAAAATGCTGAGCGAATATCTAATCGTAGGCAACACCTTGATTAATAAAATAAATAAGCAATTAGTGGAAGAAAATAAGAAAAAAACACGGCCCTATCTAATTATTACATACATAGGTTTTTAATGATCTCATCATTTATTTTATGCTTTCAAACTCAGAAAATTTGTAGAGAGCACAGACTATGTGTGTAGTCTATAAATCAGTTAATTTTCCAAAATATGGATAGTAACATACTTGGCCACCTAAGTATTTGTCAGATTTAGGGTAAATAACCGGTAAATAGCCATTAACCTTCATCCGGTCTTTGGGTCAACTTGACCTAAATTTCAATTTTCATTACTTATAATTCGGTCAAAATTTGTTGCAATTGATCCGGAGTTCTGGCTCAAGGAGCAAATTGTATATGAGTTTTTCAATTTGTTTTTAATAATCGCCGAAATCTTTGTCCCAAACACTCTAATAAAAGTACTTAATTCGTAGTGGATCATATTTTCCAAGGGTATTTTTTAGTCTGCGTTTAATGCGTTCATAAACCGTTAGCATTCTCTTCAGAAGAGGTCTCTGTTTGATTACTTTTTATAATGGATTTACTAACTTCCTTTTCGTCCAATATCCAACTGATGATTCAGATCCATTTGATACTGACGATTATGAATGAAGATTATTAGGCCAAATGAAAATGAAGTTGACTTTAGTGATGATTCGGAGATTGAATATTTGTCTCAAGGCTTGAGAGTAGAAAATGTTTCGCTACAGCGTGCTATATGCTTAAGACAAAACAATTGAAAGATCCGATACATGTTGATTGTTTTTTTTTTCAATTGGTTTTGTTTTCACATATAAGAGCCGCAAACACAAATTACTGACCCCTTGTCATTTTATTGTTCAAAAAGTTATTCGAAAATGTGTTGGGTATGATGAATTTATAAGAGGTACGTCTGTATAGGGATGAATGGAATAAAGAGCTGCAATGGTGAGTCCATCAAAGACTTGTGGTATGATAAATATGGCCCACCCATTTTTTCATCTTGGTCGGTGTGACTTTATGAATTTAGTTTAAACGTTTCGTTCGAAATTTCACTCCATTTCAGGTCTTCAGAGAATTTAAACATTTGCCGACGGGTTAACGAATACTGAATTTTTTTAATAAAATGTTTGGCAAAACTGGTAAAAAATTTCGATTATAACTAGTGAAACCCAATTGAATTTTAAACAATATACTTGTGCTTTTAATAAAACTTTGGTTTAGTTAACTTAATAGGCATTTAAATTTACGAAGCTTTGATTATAAATAAAGATGACTGAAATCGTGTGAAAAGTAAGAATTATAATTTTAAAAAAATACATTTATAAAATAAGGTTTTAAAAAATTTTCTATTTATTTTGAACACTCACTAGTTGTGCTACCGTAATTATAAATTTAGAATTTATCATTTTTGTTAACAATTATTTTTAAGTCCAAGATGATTTCTTTCAGAAAAAGTTGGAAAAACGCAACAGTAGTCAAAGCAAATTCACAAAGTCTTCAGATTTCTTTCTAGTCCTTGCCAGAAATTGATCCCAAGTCCATATCTAATATATATAATACATATAATTTATTGAATGAAATTTTATCAGATTGAACTACGGCAAAACTACGCGAACTGGACGAAACTACTAAGTTACACTACTATTAAATACAACCCTTACGAGTTGACGAATCGACCAGAAATCATCGATTCGGGTTTCTTTTGAAAAAAACAAACAATCTACTCAGAAAATTTGTACGGAACACAGCGCTTGTAGGTTCATATAAGAAAAACCTGCACGAGACTTAAAACCCGTAGACGTAATTTTAATATTAAATATAACTAATTTGTTAAAATCAAATTGTGTTTTATTGGCGCGAATCGGGTACCACATTTACAATACACACCAAGTGGGATGGCGAAAAATAATCACTTCTATTATTTATTGAATTGAAATTATTTTGTTTAAGCAAAGTATATTTTACATAAAATTATTTTATTCAGAATCCACAATATAAAGAGTATGAAATTGGTTTTAAATCAAATTAGTATAGGGTCTTGCAATAAGGACGCACAAAAGTAGACCGATAGTGGCAGCAAACGACGCCATATTTTTTCCCGCTCCTTTGACATTTCTCTTCAGTAAGGTTTGCCATTTCATCATGCAAAGATATACGATCCAACAGCTAGTCGAAATTATTAAAATTTACTACCGAAATTCGGAGTCAATGGCCTCAACTTTAAGAGCGCTACGTCCGATTTATGGTAGTCGTCATTTCTGGCTGAATGGCTTCGTCAATAAGCAAAATATGCGTTATTGGGCAGGCAGCAATCCACACGTACTCCATGAGTCAACATTACATCCCGAAAAAATTACGGTTGGTGCGGTTTATGGACCGGTGGCGTCATTGGGCGGTACTTCTTCCGTGATGATCAAGACCGGCACGTTACTGTGAATGGGAATCGCTACCGCTCAATGATAACCGAATATTTTTACCCCGAATTGCGGTTCCAACAGGACGGCGCCACAAGCCACACGGCGAATGTCACAATCGATTTATTGAAAACCAAGTTTGGTTACCGTTTTATCTCACGAAATGGCCCAGTCAATTGGCCGCCGCGGTCGTACGATTTGACGCCGTTAGACTATTTCCTGTGGGGCTACGTGAAGTCTATGGTCTATGCCAAAAAGCCAGCGACGATTGATGAACTTCGTACGAATATCGAATGTGAAATTGCAGCAGTATCGACCGATTTATGCTTGAAAACCGTCGAAAATTGGGTTCAGCGTCTGGACTTCTGCAAGCGTGCCCGTGGCACTCATGCAAAAGAGATCGAGTTCCATACATAATGGCATCGAAGGTACTTTCACAGGAATAAAGAATTTTATTCATATCCCAAACCGCTTTTGTTTTATTTAAAAAACTTTTGTAGCGTTCCTATTGAAAAAACCCTGTACATAAGCTTTAGAGAATTCTTCTTGAGCATTTTCAAATTTGTCCCGCCGTATCTACCTGTTTGTAGAAAAAATACATATATATTTTCATAGAAAGCAACTTGTTTAGTTTTACACATCAGTACATAAATTGGAATTATTGAAATTTTTTCATCCATCTGATTCTGTATGCTTTTTGGTTTAACGCCCATCGTAATAATAATTAGCTTTATCCTTTTAGTAAACAACTTCCTGGTTATGTTGTGACCCCATTTCCAAGTGACTTCCCGCTTTTTCACTATTTTTGGCTATTTGTTTTTGTAATAACTTAATAGTTTGCTACTCAGTGGCCTAGCGGAAGCTTAAGGTGCGAGGAGTGACAAAAGCTAAAGGAAATGACTGTGGTCAGAAACAGGAAGCATTATGCTTCTCTAATCGACGAAACTTTGTTATATGCTATAAAAATGTGATTTATTAATACTAGTAAGTTAACTTAATGAGCAATAGCTTTAAAAAGACATTGAAGAGAATTTTCGTAAAGGTAATAGAATATAAAAAAAGTACTACAAACGCTTGGTCTGCTAGTTGCTTAGATTGTTAGTCTTCTACTAAACAATAAAAGCTATTATTCCAAAATATTCGACACAATAAAAAAAAAAACTAAACATGCTGGGCGCATACAGGGCGTATACGTAATAAAAATAAATCTCCAAATCATTCATCTTACACTCAAAAACACGCGCTTCCTCTGATTTAAGAAGGAAGGGCTTATAAATGGGGAAAAAACAAGCGTTTAAGAAAAAGTGAAAAGTAAAGTCGCGCCTGTAGTCGTAAAACGCTACAACTTTGTTGCTAATTTCAATTGCGTGACTTTGCAAGTTTTTCTGTTTTTCTGTTTTCCCAGCGTGCCTTAAATGATGGGCTAATGTTTTTATGAGGCATGAAAAATTTTACGCAATACATTAGATATTGTGATGCTTACTTAGCATTTATGAGTGTGATTTATGTTAAAAGCAATCTGGTGGTTGTCAAAGCATTGAGAGAAAAAGCATAGCGATAGGGTAAAAATAAGAAATATGTTTGATTTATTGCGCGTATAACCTTAAGACCTTTATTTTCCAAATAAATACGCGCTTGTTTTTGCATGTATGTATTTATAAATATTACCCGCTTGCCGTGGTTTTCCTAAGACATTTCTCATATGCATGAAAACATAAATCACACGCAGTTGTTTGGCATTTTCAAAAGACATTATCAACACATCTTGTGCCACTCATCCGCGTACATATGTAAATCCATTAACTGATGTAAGAAAAGGAAAAAAAAAAACAAATTTTTTTATGACCACCGTCATTGACACTGACGAATCGATGGCACGCCACAGCGTGACTTGCCACAGTTTGACTGATTCCATGCTGAGCCGGCGTGACAAATTTGATTTCAAAAACGCATGCGATAAGCAAATAGGCAGTAAGTCATTTGGTAAGTAACATGAGTAAATTTTTTACTACATATGTACAAATATGTGCGCATAAATATTACACAAGTCATTAAAAATTGCACTGTTATTAATTTACAATGCAATTTTTGCATTACATAAATAATAACTGCATCTACATACGATGAATACCAAACTGCAATCTGTTATTATACCCGCGCCCACCAGTGTCCGGGGTAGAATATCCTCGTTTACATAACGGTAACTTATAATATATAAAAAATTCGAGTACTAAATACTACTAGAAATAAATGAAAATAATAGTAGTAATCAGTAAAATCATTAGTAAAAATAGTAGTAGTATTTAGTAGTAGCATAAATGAAAACATTTATGAAATTAATAAAAATAGTAGTAATATTAGTAAAAATAGTAGGTGAAAATAGTAAATATAGAAACAGTAGTTAAAATAGAATGGAAATTTATAAAATAGTATTAAATATAAGTATTAGAACTAGATAAAATAGTAGTAGAACTTAGTCAAAATTGTAGTAGTAATTAGTATTAGCAATTAAAATAGTAATACAATTTATTAGTGGCATTAATGGGAATGGTAGCAAAAACTAAAAGTAACATAAATAAAAATAGTAGTAGAAATTAGTAAGTAGTATTAGTAGAAATAGTAGTAAAACTAGTAGCAGTAATTAGTAGTAGTATTAGTGAAAAAAGTAGCAGAAATTAAGCAATAGTCTTAATTAAAATACTAGTCGAAATTTAAAAAAAGTAGTAGTTATTAGGAGTAGAACTAGTTAAAATAGAAGTAAAAGTTAGTAAAAGTTGTTGTAGTAATTGGTAGAAGAAATTAATGTAGTAGTATTATTAGTGGAATTAATGAAAATGGTAATAGTAGTTTGTTATAGCATCAGTAAAATAGTAGAAGTAACAATAGTAGTTGTAGTGATAGTAGTAGTAGTAGTCATTGTAGTATTAGTAGAAGTTGTAGTTGTAGTAATAGCTTAAGTAATTAGTAGATGTAGTAGTATTAATAGTTAGTAGTAGTAATGATTAGTAGTAGTGGTAGCTTGCAGTAGTAGTAGAATATGTAGGAGTAGTGTTGATCCAGTCCCGAACTACTCAAATGTCTTGAAATCGTTACGCGATATTGATGCGACCTTCGTTACGCGATCCAAAAAAATAACTTTCATGCTGATAAGGAAGTTCTACTTCAATAATGCAGTAATTGAATCAGGGAGGGATGCGCACAGAAATAAAAACTTTAAAAGAAGCGTAATATACTGTTCACTACTTTTTCAAACTCTATTTGGTCTTACATTTCACCTAAGTACCCACCTATTTTGCCACCGAGCATCGCAAATCTTTTAGGGGTTATGGTTTGAGGAAACATCTGGACTCTTAGTTGGTGAGGCGCTTTTGCCAATTTGGTTTATGTCTTCTGTCATCGCAGGGACCCAAGAGATTCGGTAGACGATGGGGCAAGGAATGAAGAAGATCTGACTAAGTGACGTCTACTACAGCTGCGATGCAAGTTAGCGCCAATTCGGGATCGGATCTTTGGTGGAAGTGAGACTATGACACCCATTACTATGGTTTGCCCCAGTAATCGAACATCTCGCCATTATCCGCCTTAAGGCGATATTTTATAATATTGCAAATTGCAGCCTATTCGAAAAGCTAACATCGACTAGGATCAAAATATTCTCTTAGTCAAGTTTCGTCCTTTCCTCAGTGTAGCAAAAAGGCTGCGTTCATTGACACAAGAAAAGCTGCATTTGATTTGGTATTGCCAATTAGCGTTAGTTAGCAGCGAAACCGTCAGTCGTCCTACTAAACTCCGCCGAAATCTCTCAGGTAGCTACAGCGTCGATTAATTAATCAAGCATCTTACCATTCGCTGAAGCTCTGGTAGCCTTTAAACAGTAAGAACTTTTTAATTTTTTTTACATAACTCATGACATATTTTTGGCTTATTGATAGCCCAATATCAAATTTGCGATGCTCTGTCCGTGCGACTAAACATAAGAATGCATTTGTCTAACGGAAGTAAATTTGGGAAATATTCATGTAGATCTAGTCGTTGCTAATTCTAATTAAAGTAAATAAAAATTTGAACTCGATCAGGGAAAAGGTTTGTGACAATAAAATTCAGGAAGTGAAAGGAAAAACGCTCGTACTACCTACTCAGAAATCATTCCCAGAAAAGTAAAATGTAGGAAGAACCCCAATTATTTTTGTATATCCAATACTTTTCTATAATAAACTTAACCTTGCTAGGGCTCACATTATAATGTATTACAAAACGGCAAAAAAAGGCACGAACTTAACAAGTGATCTAGTATACAGAGGTCGTAGATCTGTTTTTAAAAATTTCAAACACCCCTTAATTCTCAACTTATTCATAGAAATCCAATGTGGTATGACGTCGTCTACAAAACAAACTTTTCTCTTTAAATTTTAAGCTGTTTTAGGCTTTGATATATCTTTGAAAAGAAAAATGTTGGCACTTTTTAAATCATTAATGACTTTTGTGAAAATAGTTTGAATCTGTAAAAAAAATTGCAATCAATCTGAAATTTACACAATTTTTTTTTTTAATTTTCAATGATGGTAGCTTCTTTTTCTGCAATTTTGCAAGAAAGAGTTTACACTGAAGACTTTTTATGCCAAGCACTTTTTATTCTGAGAAAAACATAGTAACATTGTTCGGAGCTAACTGAAGGGTTCTGAAGTTATGATATTTATTTCAAAGAGGAGGTATAAAAAAATTGCAACTGCAATGAAAATTCTGGGTTTCATAGACAAATTAAAAAAAAAAAAACGAAGCACAGATATACACACATACGTATGTACAGACTTATACTGACTCTACATGGCTTTCTTTTTTGCAAATCTCTTTGCCCCGTATATATGTATGTATATACGATCTCGGGTTTTCTTATGATAGCCAACAGCTATCTTTTGACAGAAGTAAAATTCCTCGAATTTTTGCAAAAGTTGGCGAAGTAAAACCATCGCGCTTGAAAAGGCTAATCACTGCTCACCACATTTTCCTGATTTCGATTGTTTGAAATTTGTAAATCACTTAGTACACACATATTTGGATGCATACCAAACACTTTTCAGACACGAGTGATTAAAATACATCCTAAGCGCATTAACAATAGACTTATTGCTATTTAATTCAAACGATATTGCTTATTCACGTAATAAATCGCAGAAAAAGCAAAACTTAATTTACCCAATAAATGAAAATTTAATGTTGCAAATATTTACGATAAAATCAATGAAATTAAACTGAAATTATTTTCGATGCCCCACACACTGGAAGTAACTTTTGGAAAACATCATAACATCTAAAACTCTATACCAAATTTTAAGAATGATTCTTTTCTTCACTCACAATATAACTTTATTAGCAGAAAATGTTTTAAATGTAAATAGTTTCTTGTTAGATTTTAGAAAAAAGAGCTACTAAAGTGGAAATCTAAAAAAATGGTGTAAATTTCTGATTTATTGCAAATTTTTTCACAGATTAAAACTATTTTTGCGAAAGTCATTATTGGCCTAAAAAGTACCAACATTTTTCCCTCGAAAGATATGTCAAAACATAAAAAAGCTAAAAAATTAAAAGAAAAAGTTTGTTTTGTAGGCGAAGAAAAGCCAAATTGGTTTGATATGAATACGTTGAGAATTTGAGGGTATTTGGAAATTTTCAAACTCATTTTTGTGCACGATTTGACCAGATCTACAATCTCTACTAGGTAACTTGTAAAGTGTATTTTCACTGTAGCACAGTGTTATTTACCCTAACCTAACACAAGACTGGCCTCCGAGTCAGACGAGTTTTCATTTCTCACATACATTGAGGGGCCACCTTAATAGCACAGCAATGACCGAGCGCAACCGCATTGGCTTTTACAGAAATTCTCTAAGCCCCATTATTATTATTTTATTTTATCTCATCTAATTCTATTCAACTAGAAATGTTAATCCTTTTATTTGTACACATACTTATATTGAATATCTACTCGCATATGCTGGCTAGTTTTACTTTGCAATAAGCATCTCATTTGCCACCCTTTTTACTCCTCAGCACTCGCTTGCTAATCTGCCGACGTTATTGCAGACGTTTTGTTGAAATTCCTGCTCCCATATCTACGGCAGCAAATACTTTTCTCTGCTTTTTATACACAAGATAGGATATGCATTTATTGCAACATGAAAATTTCGCTCAAAGTGCACTCACTGTAAGTTTTTATTATACCCAGCTTTGTCTAGTGTCCTAATAATATAGGATTAAAGTTGGAATGTTGTCATTAGTCTATCATTTTCTGTGTGAAATAGTTTACTTATTTATGTAAATAAAAAAACTAAGATACTTTTCATACTACTCTCTATTCGAGGATGGGTAGAAATTAGTGAAATATTATTGTAAAAAAAAAACGCTTTGATACAGATTAAGCGCGAGATAGAACGAATGACCATACTCGGTGGTAAAATCTCTTTGCTATCATAAATACAAGACATCTGCATGGCAGCTAAAATGGAGGGTGAAAGTGGGGATGAGGATTTTAGATTATTTACCTTTATCTTCCTATCTTAACATGCAGCGACACTTTTTCCATTAACTGTCCAGATCAGAGTACTTTGCTGATGGTTTTTACTTAATTTTTTAAACAGTACAAAACAAAACGGCGGAGTTTATATTATCTCTTCTACACTAAGCTAGGTTAGTAGTTGTGAGCGAACCATTTCACGCATCAAAAAGTACTCGCTATAATAATTGTATGAATTTGGTTTGATGCAATTTATTTATTAACAAAAACACCTAGGCGTAAATTAAAACAAAAATGTTCATTTTTCATGTTTTACGAATTCCTATAAAATTTTACGAAAGCTATTTATTAAGATTTACGTGATTTGAAAATGGTTCCAAAACTGGCGCTTTTTATAAATTAGAAATAGTACAATATAGAGTAAATATAAGATGAGTGTTGTAAAAAAATTTCGAACAAATATTTTTATAAACTACTTTTATTTATAAAAAATCCCAAAAACGCAGGTAATTTCAAAACGGACCAGCTCACTTAAAGAGTGATATTATAGGGAAATATTTTGTTTGTTGTCTTAAAATTAGAAACCATAACGGTTGTAATTTTTATTAAAAAAATATCATTATGTAATCGATATTTCAGAATTTTTATTTTTTCGGTCAAAAATAATAGCCATTATTGGATTTTTTGAGTTTTCCGTTCAAAAATAATTGTTATTCTTATTTTTGTATTTACAATTTTTCGATCATAAAAAAGGTCGACAAATTTGTATTATGTTTTATAATCAAAAAAATAAGATCAAACTTCATCGAAAAAATTAGAAATTAAAAAATAACAGTTATGCTGTGACTTAAAGCAAAAAATCTTTTAAATAAAAATTAAGACAGATTTCCATAGCATATAGCATATGGATTAGGTGAATATATTCGAGTTCTTTTTTTTTAATGAATTCTTCCAGAAAAATTCCAATGCTTTTTTCAACCGTAAAAAATCAAAACAATATATTGAGTTGTATAGTTCCGATGGAAAAGCAGTACGGATTTTTTTTGTATAGAGAGTAATGCATCCTACTGTACGGTTTATTCGAAAAATTAAAAAAATGTGTGCTGTTCTTTGGTTTTTTGCGAATATTTATTTAAAAAATAATGATTATTAAAATTGGTGCAGTACTTTGAGACCACAATCGATACAAGTATTCTCCATGTAATATATTTTTTACAATAAGTATTTTTAGAAATCATTCTTAGAACACACACCTATAACTTTTACTGTTTTAACTGCTGGGATGTTTCAAAATTTTTACCACGCCCCTTTTCCGTAATCTGGGTTTTTACGCATTTCGCTCTTTCATTAGATTATGTGTACCGAATTTGAGCGAATTTAATAAAATATGAAGTAAGATTTAATAACATCGAATATTTTAATTTTTTGTAAAAAAAAAGGAAAACCAAAAGAAAGTCTATAGTTTTCAAAATTGTGCTGGCTGGGGTGTTGTGTTTTAATAGAGTTAAATAAAGTAGTTTCGGAGATAAACCTAATTTCTCCTAATTAAGTGGTGCTTCGCCTATTTTCAAAGTTTTTTAACCCACGTGTGACAAAGTAAGTAGTTACGAAGATATGCCATTTTCTGCCCTTTTTTAATCCACTTCTGTTTCTACATAAATTTTGCAAAATTTCCGTAAATTACCTTTTATAGATACCGAAATATCCTGCTTTTAAAATTAGCGTTATCTCTGAGATGGACGTGATTTTTATACGACATTTATAATATTCGAAATTTCCTTTACTGACTCGAAATGCAAGTGTCTGCTAGATTTGCTGGAATATGATTAAGTACTTTCTTAGATAAGTCACGTATATTCCCAAAAAACTTTAATTTCCTGTATTTCTTTATGCAACCCCATCTGTTACAATAAATTTTGAGCAAGTTATCTATGAAAGTTACTCAAGATTTTTAATTTTTGTAACTTACCGTTACATGTGAGGTGAGTGCCATTTTGGTCTGATTTCTATAATTTTTAAAATTGAATCTATTAAGCTAAAATGTAAAGTGTACACCAGTGTGTAGTAAAGTTTAGTAAGAAAGTTGCGGAGATATAATTCCAAGAGGCGGGGCCACGACCATTTTTCGAAAAAAAAATTACCCACGCGTTTTCTCCAACTCAGTTTATTTTTAATATATATATAAATAATCCTCTTAGTTGCTGAAATATCGCATTATTTTTCTTTTCAGAAAACCGCATTACGTGGGCGGGGTTATCATTCGATTTTTGAGATATTTAATACCAAGCTACCTTCGATATAGGGCAGTCAATATAAGTATGAATTTTCGTGGAGATATATTTACTCGAGTTATCGGAGTCACGGGTGGACGGACGGAGAGGCAGGCATGTTTTAATAGATTTCTCTTTTCTTTCTGAATATTTTTATATGAGATAGACGACACTCTATTGATTTATGCCATTACAAGCAATCGTTTGATGAACAAAGTTATAACACCCTGGGCACTACTGCGCTCGGTCCAAAAAATAATACATGAAACAAAAAACATGACCAGATTTTCCGTTTAAGTGAGCCAAAAAATTTTAAGTCATCATTTCAATACTCCCCTTGCATATCTGAAATAGTCGCGATCTCGCGGTTCTGAGAACAAGTAACCTGGGCTCTGATGGTTCTCGTGAACAGATTTTGCTGTAGGGAAACTTTTGCTATTCAATTGTCATTCAACATTTTAATCAACTCACTTCAACTTATCACAAAGGTCATCACTTCATCGCAAGCAATTTACAATTTTAGCTCATTTTGCTAGAGTGTAACAACAACAATACAAAAAAAAAATAATAATAACATACCAACAGTCGCCGGCAATTTGCATAGCCCACGCGAAAATGCGTTTACGCCTAACCAGCGCGTCGCTCGACCTACCCCGTAGGCAAAATATTTAATAGCCGTTACTCATACGCCCACGCGACTGTCATACATATATGTAGCTAAAAGTATGTAGGATAAATATTTATATATGTAACAATTTGCAAATTCAAACGAGCCTCTGGCCTCTCAATTGCGCGTTCATTTTGAACTTTGCATTTTCTATCTTATTTATTTGACTTTGCCTCGTCACTTCTGCTCATTTGTGTCAATTGACAATTTTCGCAATAAATTTTCGTTGCACTAAAATTTTAGTATAGCATAAAATTGTACATAAAAAGCAGGTAAGAGCGACGGGGGAATAACTGGCATTTCGGGGCATAACTACTAATGGGTGGATGTGGAAATGTCAAAAGGTCATGAAATGACATAATTAAGGTGCTTGGAGGGGCAATGCGAATGGATGGATGATTATGAAAATTTCAGAGGGTCAAGATCACAACTCAAGAGGGCTACAACATAAAGTGAGTAGTGAATGAGTTGAATGTTGTGGAACAGTTGGTTGACAGTTGCAGATAAAAATTACGATAACTGCGAACTCATTACCATTACCATTACTACACACACACCCACACACACACACTTGCAGCATACCCATCAAATAGTACACCCTTATCTGTAGTATAGTTGTTGCAAATCACTTGCGTCCACTAGAGAACTGTTGCGTGCAAGCGGAGCTCATTAAATTTAACACCAAGTGTCAGAAGTGTCCACTCAAACTCTTCAGCTGTCACAATGTGCTGTAAGGTTTTTTTTTTGATTTTTTTGATTTTACTCTGATATAATTGGCAATTCCTTGTGATGTATTTTATTACACTTTTTCGTTGTTGTATTCAGTTATACTTACTGTTTTTTATACCCAAGCGCACTGTGATGTTCTGGGTATTATAATTTTGTTTACTTAATGGTTAAAGAATTGGGTATAGACATATACATATGTACCAAAATTCTTAGATTTAGTGGTAAATTTAATTAAGCCATGCCTGTCCATCCGTCCGTCCATCCAAATTTTACTCGGATAACTCGAATAAATATTGAGCTATCTCCACGAAACTTCGTGTACACATTGCCCTGGATCTAAAGTACTTTTATATTGGAAATGACCTAAATCGGATAGTAACCACGCCCACTTAACGGCGTTTGGTGAAAATTAAAAAAAAATGCGATATTTCGGTAAACAGTAAAGGTATTTTGCTGGCCTTTTATAATTGGTTTGGGGTAAGGAATACGGGAGTATTTTTTTTTTTTTTTTTTTTTTTGATAATGAGTGTGACCCCGCCCACTTTATACAAAAAAACTTTATAAAAATTGGTACGCAGATAGCATTTCCAGTCGGTAAACAAAACTTTGAAAATTTTTAAAATCGAACATATGATATAACTGTAATTTTCAAAAATTATTTAATTAAAGTTAACAACAAAGATAGCTCCCACAAATTTAATACAACGGATGGGGGGCACTAACAAATACACACAATCAAAAAAATGGAAATGGGAGTGGCACCGCCCACTTTAGGGCAATTTAGTAAATCTCCGAAACTATTTTCCACAAGTGCACCAAATTTATTACACACATCACAGTTGAAGCAAATAAGCAAAATTTAAAAAATTGTAAAAATCTGACCAAAACTACGCACACCTCTCATATAGCGGTGAATTTGAAAAATCAAAAATTGCGGTATTTTAGTAACTATTATAGAGAATTTGCTCAAATTTTATATTTAGAATGTGAGAATTAAATTTTAGTAATCGTCGTGACACCACCCGCTTTAAATTTTGTGCACAGAATTTTCAAAAACACTTCTCATATAACGTTAAAATACAAATCCCGAAAAAATTCGATATTTACTAACTGTACAAGATATTCTACTCAAATTTGATTGACAAGATTGGGCTTGAGAATGAAGTACTTGGATTCAAATAGAGCACTTTACATTTCCAGTCAGAAAGCAAAACCAGTTTAAAACCACGCTCACCTTTCATATTACGGTAAATTTTCAACAAACAACAAACTTTATGGTATTTACCTAAATAATAAAGAATTTAAATAAAGAATTTAATTAGGAAGAGAAATAATTAAAACATCAAAATTTCGGAAAATGAGCCGTGCAAATCGTCTGTCATATAAACTGCATGCCTTAAATGAAAAGAAACTTTAAAAATCAGCCTTATTATGTTAAAATTAAATGAGCTACAAAACTGTATACCCAAATTCGAACTAATAATTTCAACACTATTTTAAAGAAAAAATTGTATCTCTTAAAAAGTTTTGGCTAATAGCCGCTTGGCGGAAATATATTTTAAGGTGCCGTGTTTCTGATGGAAAAAAACAACACATGAAATAATTACACTTTTCGGGAAATTAAATTTAAAAAAAAATCGCGTTTTCACTTCTACAAAAAAATTGTTGGATATGAGTTGGCAATTTCTTACCTTTGCATTTAAATCTTCACCAAATTACGAACACTTTCCAAGTCAAATTATTAAAATCGTTTTTAGAGAAGCTATGTGCATATAAAAAAAAATATTTCAAAGACGGAAAAATATGATTTTCACAGCGAAACTTAAATCACCGAAAAATATCGGAAAAATATTTGCAACCAAATTATAAAATACGTGTTTGATCATTTTGGCCAAGAAACAACATATTCGATTTTCGTGGAAAAGAGAGACACAACCCGAATGGAAAGGCTCTCTATGTATATGTAGTTAGATCTGTAGTGCGATTCTCTAACTTTAAACGATTCGACAATCGCAATTTTTGTCGACAATATTTGTCGTTTGCGCTAACGATTGCGATGCGATTTACTAACTTATTTTTATCGACACTTCACAGCGGTCTCGTTCAAAGTGGTAAAGAGTGGCACCTCTGTCAAACTAAATGTCAAAATAAGCGTAAAGCACAGAGAGGAATAGAGAAAAAACAAACGAACGCCTGCTGCCAAATATAAATTTTAGCGTTTTTATTATATTTCCCTAGGCGAAATAAGATACTAGTTTATTTCAAACTACAAATATTTTTAAGAGTTTTTATATATTGAAATATTGCAATGTTGCAAGGAATATCCAGAATGTCCTGCAAATATGCCATGGTTTTCATTTTCGAAATTCGCTTAATTATGAATCGTGTTGTGCTCCGGGGTATTTATATTTAATATTTTTTTAATTAGGATCATTTATCTATATATTAATAAACTATTTTTCTGGTTTTGTACTAGAACCTTTGATAATAGTTTGCTTTTACCATTTACCCATTAATTGAGTGGTAGATATGGTGATTGACATAAGCCTCTTCATGATTCTTTGGCTCTAAAATTGATATATGAGCACAATCGACGACCCCAATAGTGCCTCCCACAAAAGGTGACGACGCTGAAGCAAAAACTTCTTTAGCAGCTTGACGCTCCACTTGGAAGTCGTAGGAAATCTGTCAGTATGAGAAATTAGGTCTTCAGCCAAGTCTAAGTCTAGAATTTACCGATACAGCTTCTGAAATTCTGTTGCATTGCAATGAATGGGATTTTTCATCTCCCGGAGTAAACGTCGGTTTACTGTTGTAGTGCTTACTTCTTCATCACCTCATGATAAATCATATACCACATAGTCAAACGACATTGTTGAATGTTCCATTTTTAATTTCAAGAAACCAAATCACCGAATTTTAAATTTATCTTTTATTTAAGTTGAAATTACGAATTTTTCCTTTCTTGATTAAGTTAATGACATCAAATTTGTTGTCGTTTAGTTTTCGATAATCGACAGCTGATTCGGCGATAGCGAAAATCGTTTAAAAAAATGGCTGGTGAGTAGCAACATTGTAACAATTTTCGTTAAAATGAGTTAACCATGCGAATATCGTTAAAATACGTTAGTGAATCGCACTACTGGATCAAATTGTTGTAGAGTTATAAGGAATTAGACTTTTTTATTGTATAAAGCGAAGCATCGCCCATTATTTCGAAACAATACACAGTTTGTTCGAAAATATATAAATAAATATATTCCCAAATATTATTCATCTGCACCGAATAGTTGTGGATATGAGACGAATTCAAATTTGTGCACATCCTTGTTGGGCCTGAGGATCACATGCAACTATTGTAAAAATTTCATAAGGATTGGTGAACTTTTTTGGTTGCATACAAGTCAGGTTTATTTAAAAAAAAAAAAACTTGCGCTGGGTATTTAAAGTTCGGTTACACCCGAAATTCGATTCTTTCTTAGTTGGTTTTTTTTTTAAATTTTTTTTTTAGCATAAGATTCTTATGCCACTCACCACTCCATATCTCTTTTGTTAGTTTTTTTTTTTTTTGGTTTTTCTGACACCAATTCACTTTTATTGTCCTCAACAAGCTGTCATCTTGCAGCGCATAACATTTTGTTGCACATCTCTCAATTAAACCGCCATAGCTGTCTTTTAGAATTGGCAAATTTCCAGTGTGTTGGTTAGAAGTGGAAATAAACGCATTTTTCGCACTTTTCAGGACAATTATCAACATAATGTTGCAGTCTGTGAAGTTTTAGAAAATTTCGAGCAGTGCGCAGAAATTTAAGGTTATGAAATGGGCAAACCAAATTTTTGGATAGAGTTATTAGATGTAGCGGGTTAAATATGCTCGTCAAAAGTGTACAAAAAAAAAAATATTTCATGAAAAGTCACAGAAAATCCTTCTATTGAATGTAATTTCTATAATAGCAATTCCGTTTGCATTTTAAGTAACACCAATTTGCTTTTTGTGCGAGTTTCGGCACAGATAATTCATATGGAGTTAAGTTTTTAGAACATTTATATTTTTATAAAGTTTAAGAGACCACCGCCTGGGACAAAGCTTTCTTCTAAATTCTTCCTAAATTCTAAATTTCATGTTTTTGTGTCATAGCTAAAAAAATTTATAAATAAAAACATTAGAAGCAATCAACAAATTTTTAAACTGAAATTTTAAATGCATATTTCTTTAGAGCATTAAATTTTAAATCCATTTTATTTGTCAAGTGAAGAGCTCTGTGAGTTGTCCTAAACAGCGTGGTCAAAGTGCTATGTTTGAAATGAAGAGTTACAATACTACATAACTTCTAAAATGGCTTCAATAAATACCAACGCACACACGGTCATCAAAAAAATAATAAAAACAACCAAAATGCAAGCGAGTTTTTTGTATTATACTACTAAAATTTAATTGGTTTCAAAACGGCATAAGCGAAAAGTTGCTGAAAAGTCGATTTGAAAAGTTTGAAATTTGAGCACGAATTTAATGAAAAGTTTCAAACTTTCCCTTAAAAGGTACCATAAAGCAAGAACTATCCCTGTATTTATATATAGTGCCGGAAAATAAAATCCGGACACGGCATTTTTAAAAGTTTTGCCTATTTTTATTATTTGTATTAATTTCTACTACTAATTACTACCACTCTTTTTACTAATTTCTTTTACTACGTACTTACTAATGCTACGACTAATTATTACTACTAATTTTATTACTAGCTACTTCTGCTGTTACAAATGCTTCTTCTTATTGCTACTACTATTTTTACTAATTTCTATTACTATTTTAGTGCTACTACTAAAAATTACTAACTACTATTACTACTACTACTTCCCAACTATTACTACAAACGACTACAGTCACTACTACTACTATGTTTCGCTTCAGGCTTCTTTGCTCCCGCATTCTATAGCTATTTACGGGTATACGTCACTAATAGTTGCTCTCAGCGCAGAAGGTACAATCTTCTTTTCTCTCACTATTGGTATAAAAGTGCAAGTTTCATGTAGCTAAAAATACTTGTTAATTTTTGATAATTTGTTTATTTTCCTCTAGAAAATTAAACACGTTAATATTGAAACAAAAATGACATTTTGACAAAATATACCTCTGTTTTAAGAGAAATACCAACTGTAGTACATAGTAAGAGCAAATAAGAGCAATAGGCAAACAGGTTAACGTTCGTCTGACTTATGTACAAAAAGTGGGTTACCAACTTTCAGCTAAAAACCTTAGTTTAGCTAGGGGCAACATGCTCGATTTGAGGGTCATATTATACAATTTAATTTGAACACAACAGTGTAGCAACTTTGAATAACTGCGACCAGCACATACGTGTAATAAATATTTTGAAATATATTACTTACCTTACCTTAAGTGAACCTATGTATATTTCCAACTAGTTTTAACTAAAACTTTTTGATTTTGCTAGCAGCAAACAACAACATCGTGAGTGTTGATTGCTTCATTACTAGAAACTCGCCCCTCAAAGTTCAAATAAAGTCCGCAAAGATGTCAGCTGCATGCAAAATTAAATATTTGGTTACAAAGTAAAAGAGCTCTGTCAAATTTGCGTCCTACGGCAATTTATAGTAGTAAGTAGTTAATGAATAGATTACATGCCACATTTAGAATACGAAGGTATTTCACTAAATCTACTGCTGATTATTATCAAGTGCGAAGTGTTGAGAGAGCAGGGAGGCGAAACGTGCTGAGTCATAACACCTGCTACCGCCAAAGTATTAACCGTAAGCCAAAAGCGAACAACGGGATGTGGTTCATTTCAAACCTGCCACCGCATCGGCTAAGTGGAATATGATGAGTTATTTACATTGTTTTTGTCTAATGACTGCCAAAGTTTCTGGCAGCGCGGCACGTGGCATGTGACGCAAGTGGAATAACTCGAAAAGGCCCACCATTTTGCCTATGGCGCTTTAATAAAGATTGTAATTAAAGGATTCATTTCACCGTAAATGACAAGCATACATATATGTATGTAACATTTAATCCACGTTACGGTTACAGTACGTACGAAAACTGCAATTATAGATGGAATAAGAAATATGTATTTGCCACTTTAGAGCACAGCTAATTATTAACAACTCTAAAGTTAAGTATAAAATGATTAGAGACAAAAATGATACGCTAATAATTTCCAAATGCGTGACTGACAAAAGACAGCTGGCTCTAATAATGTAATAGCCTACAGGCGGAATAATGTCACCGCAAACAACGGCGCCAATTAGAGATGCTAATGTAATCTCATTTTTGTCAAACGTTGCTAAACTTTTTTTTTCACTTTCATCCAATTTTGTCATAAACGTCACATTGCCAAAGTAGCTGAAATTTTAAAGTTAAGCGCACAAATTTATCTGGCTAAAGTGAAATTCGTAGATTTCACTCTCTCCCTCTCTTAACGCTTTCTAATTTTTCTACCATGAATTTGACGACAAAGGTTTTTAGATTGTTATTGATAGTTGTTGTAGCTAAATTCAAGAGTTTGTTAATTTCGTTCGCTTGTAAGCTAATTCTTCATTGGCTTATGTGCCAAGAAAAATTTAACAAAAAGGAAAATAAATAATTTATCGAATGCATATATAAATTTTGCGGCATATTTATTTATATCAATAATAATAATTATTTTTAGCTCAAGGCCATTTATTTATTAGGAAATTATTAAAAAACCAACAATGGTTGAAGTTATATTTGATTATTGTTGTTTTTTTGCTAAATTTCGTACTAAATAAATGACATTGAGCTCATGAAAATTAATATTGTTAATTTATACAGTGTTACAAATTTTATTTTATTTATATTAATCTACATAAGTCTACTTCTGCTTCATAATCGCCATGTTGCTGTAATTTTTTCGTATTTGGCAAGTCAGCGGCCCGTCAATTAATTGTTTGAAATGCATAAGGTAATCAAACGATTCCACAACTTAGAAATTGCGGTAACTAGTTGGTATTTCGGAAAGTTGAAACTCAATCTGATATACGGAATACTAAACAATTTTTCTGATCTTTCTGATGCTGTTATAAAAATGAGTCCAGTGTAAAAATTAAATTCCAAGACATGTCTCTGGCATAGTGGTTAACATAACTATAGGACAGAAGATTTTTTAACAAGTTTCTACCATATTTTTTGTACTAAATAATTTGCTCAAAATGTCCATTGAGTTTTCAAACTTTTTTCGGCTGAACATTTTTTCCATATAAATTTAAAAAAAAATCATCAATATTTAATCAAAGTGGTAAGCTTAACATGTGCCAAATTTTATCGAAGCTATTGGGGTAACAAACATATTCACATTCACGACCGAACATCGATTTGTAGGGCGGAACCGAACCGACCTTAACTTTGGCCAACTCTATATACTCTAAAACAGTAAATAGCTCACATAACATTAATACGGTTACACGCAGAAAGTACTTTGTTAAAAAACTATATTTTCACAATATTTTAGCCGCTGAACACGAAAATGAGTTTCAGTTATTTTGGCAAAGACACATTTTCGAGTTATAGGCAAAACCCCTCTTTTCGAGGCCCCTTTGCAGTTATTGCCACAAAACCCTTGTTCAGAAATGGGCAAAATATTGTAAAAATTACTTATGCATATATATATATATATACATACATATTATACGCTAAAAATAGGGAATCAAAATTAACAACTCTCGAAAAAACTCCAAAATGTTCTTATGTTTCATATTTAAACGTCTTTAATTAAAACTTAGTCTCATTCTATATAAAATTTCAAACTCTGTAAAGCATTGCCAAAAAATCAGCAAACTAAAAAAGATGTCGACAAAATTTGAGATATTTTAGAAAAATGTTGCCTACAAAATTGTGTAGCTCATTCAATTCTAGTATAACAATGCTTTAAATTCGATTTGATTTTTGATACATTTTTTTATAACCTGCGGACATTTTATTACATATGTACAACGAATATTCAAAACTTTTTTTATGGGAAAAACTTTGCAACACCGTCAATGAAAGAATTATAAAAAAAATTGTCGAGAATTTTTAGGATTTTCAAACTTGCACTTTTTTTTAATTTAAATGCTCTTGCTCATTTTGAAATCATTCCTTTTTTGAAATTCGAGTTAAAAGGATTAAAATTATGATGACATTACTTTTTAAAGGCTGATTTTTTTTTAACTTTTGAAAAAAAAAATAGTTAAATCTGTGAAATCTGCTTTTGGTTAAAGAATAAATCAAAGCCAGAGCTGAAACTGGTATTCACTTATAGTAGAGGTCTTGTTTCAAATCAACTATTCAGCTGTTCAACTAGTCAATTAGCAAATTTTTTGATGTTTCAAAATCGAATAGCAATTGTTCGACTAACGGTTCACTTTCGACCAAGAGCTCACCATCGAGTAGTCGGAAATTCAAGTACTGACAATTACTCACAATAAATTCATAAAAACCTCATTATAGTGGCAAATGAGTTTTGTCAATAAGCGCAAATATTCCAACACAGATAAAAAATAAATAGTGATTGAAAGAAAAAGAAAACTATTTGTCGAAAAATCAAAAATAAACGATTAGCCGACCTGTTGCTTATGGTTTATCGAAAAAGTCCAAAGTAAATGGTTAGTCGATTATTTGAAGTCGACTATTTTTTTGAAACAACTTTTCGTAATCGATTAAGCGATTAGCCGATTAGTCGATTAACAAGAGCTGCAATATATAGCAGTAGAATTTATTACATTTAAAAAGCGATTTCATTTTATTTTATGGCAAACTAAGTACATACATGGGCATAGCTAAACCGAGTAAACTCGTCGTTTTGATCATTTTGGTAAATTTGCTTACGGTTATACCATTTCCTCTTATTCTATTTAGAAACATCGGACCAAACTTTTAATACCATTTCATTTTTATGAATCTTATGAAAGCACGTTTTCCTCCAGTGTTATCGATTAATCTTAATCCAATTCTAATTTTGTCAATGACCATTAGCCATCGTGTTTTGTTAGCATTTTAAACAATTATATATGTATTCCATTTTAATTTGACTTAACTAATCATTTTTAAAAGCCTTTTAGGAGTATTTGGAGGGAATATTTCCAAATCTGTCATTATAAAACCGCAAGCCGCATACCGCACACCGCAAACCCACACTACCTATTATTAATTCGCATTAATACTGATATTGATTTTTCGCATTTATTGGTAGTGAATTAAACTCTCAATAGCATAATAGGTATATAACATAAAGAGAGAAACTATTTATTTTAAACTAAATCAATGTGATTTTACTTAATTCCTGTTGTTTATTGTCGAATTTGCTAAACTTAATTGGAAGGATGTATTTTACACTAATAACCAATTAAATATCTAGCACAATTTATATCTAAATAACTAAATACACAAAACCAACAAATTATGCCGGGAAATAAATAGAATTTAAGCACCATAGGTTTATATACATAAATATATTTACATATATATATATATCTTATTTATTAGCCAATTTATGTCACTATTTCCGAAGCTGTACACAACACATCAAAATTGTAAAATATCTATCACAACGAAATATATACTGCTTCGCTAATTACTGACAATAAAATATAGAACATATTTATTTACTTTGCTTACATACAAAAGTTTGTATGGATTTATATTACACACCATGCGTACCAAATTACTCTCGATCGTCGGAATTGAGGATGCCAATCTACTGCTGTGGTTGACTAGACATCGACGCATTGACGCATTGACGTATTCATTATGTCAGTCAGTCAGTAGGTAGGTAGGCATCTACACTTGCGGTCAATAAAAACGCACCACCAAATATTTTTGGAATAAGATCACATGAGCAATTTTTTTTTTAAAGTTAGAATATTAGGGTAATTTTTATGTAAATTAGTTATCCACAAATTTTTTATAAGGAATAGCCAAATAATTAAAAAAATTAACAAAAATGTACATTCGATGATGTTCATGATTGATTGAAAGAAAAAAATGTGAAGTTAACTTAAAGCGACTAAATCATTTTCACCACTAACGGTAGACATATAGACTTCACAGGAGTCGTTCCGCCTTTATCCTCAATAACTGCCTTAATTCTTGAAGGCATGGAACTCACTAGGACCTCAATTGATTTCCTTATAACGGGGCCTTAACAAACCAGTTCTAAAATCTTTATCAATTGACTTTTATTTAAAAAAAAAATTATGTGCAATACCTGCTCAAAAGGGTTTCAATCTGGCGGGTTTCCAGACCAATCCAAGCGTTGAATCCCTAGATCGTTAAATGTATTGGCCGACTACAAATAAAAATTCGAGCTGATTAGGATCATATACACCAATATTGTATAGATGTTTTATACAAAAATTGTTTCCAATCAAAACTTACCCATTTTGCACGATGGCATGGCGCTGAGTCAACCTGGAAGATTAGGCGATCCATATAAGAATAATGATATTCAATTGCGGGTACATAAAAATTGTTAACCACTGTTGCATATTTTTGTGCATTCATTATTTCATCAACAAGGTGTAGTGGCCCCAAAACGTGGTATGAAAGGCAGCCCCAAATTTATTTGACTTTGGGGAAACTTAACTTTCTTTACTACACAATTATCCTGTAACCTCTCACCACCTGAACGGCGCACGTAAAGCAAATTTTGTGAGCTTAGCAAATTAAATTTGCTTTCGTCAGATCACATTATCTGTTGCCAATCATTTTGATCCCAATTTTGGTACTTTTTAGCCCAAGAAATTCGAGCAGCCTTCATTTTTTGTGTTAATAGTGGCAGGAGGTCTTCCATATAAACCCACATCTCTAAGCCGTCGGCGTATGATTTCGACACTTAAATCCACTTGGTGAAAATTTTGCATCTCCGCCCTTACAGAAAGTGCACTTTTAAATCGGTCACTTAAACTTATCCGCCGCAGTATTTTGTCTGTTCTCTCAGTTGACTTTCGAGGACGACCTGATCTCTTTTTACGCTCCAAAACATCACTATTCTCTGTTTTTTTTTTGTAAAAGACGAACAATAGTTGAATGGTTACAACCAATTCTAGCTGCCATTTGCCGATAAGATAACTTTTCTTCATCTAATGTCAATATGCGAATTTTTTGATCACGCGCTAATTTCTTCCGATTATTTGACTGAACAGTGTGCAACCCAATTTCATAAAAAATAATTTATTTCTCAGAGCTTACTAGATCTAGTAGAAATTTTTTCAAATGTACAGTTATATAACTGAAGATAGTCTACACCAAAGTGGTGGTGCGTTTTTATTGACCGCAAGTGTATGTATGTTGGTTCAAAAATTCAATGACGACTGCAGTAAATGCTGTAAACAATAAAATCAAACTGAAAACAAGTCAATGTACATATATGTTGCGGATTTGCATATGCAATGAAATTAATGTCAGAATTCTGTGAAAAATATGCTTACTCTCCTATATTTATTTGTCTACCGGAAATTAACCAAAAAAGCATCCGGTGGGTCATCAAAAAATCCATCGAAATATGTTCTAGCAAAAAATTTTGAATAGCTTGATATTTCAAACATAACTATTGAATACATACATATGTGCCTAATAACTCCACATGCATTAGGTTAGATAAAGTTGGCATTGGCAATTTTTGCACTTCTTTACTTTATGTACGCCTGTCAAATATGTGGACTAGAAACCAATACATATTTTTTGCAAGTCATCTATTAAATTTTGTAAAACATGCTTATTTATTTTGATTAAAAAAAATCGTTAAATAATATACATACAAATTTTAAGTTTTAATACATTTAATACATATGTGGATTTTATTAGGCAATCCGCTAGAAGTCCTTCGTTAAAGAAGTGTGTTCCGCGAATTTTTTGAATAAAAAGAAAAGTCCTCTGAAAAAGATTGTGGCAAATTCAAAGACTAAAATTAACAATATGTAGATTTCATTGCAAATTTGCTTGCACAGCCACAGCTCAAAGTTGAAAACATATATTTTTAATCAAGGCGAATTCAAATAAGGTGTAGTTACTATTGCAAGCGGCTTGATTTTTCTTTAAACATAATGCAAAGCGAATTCATGTCAGGTGGTGTTATAAGTACAAAAACAAAAATTTACACTAACAAAATCTACGCACAATGACAGTATGATTTACAACAAACACATCATTTTGACTTAACGTTCACAAAGCGACATCAATCATCAGCTTGATCACCTTTTATGAATTCGCCTTGACAAAATGTACGTAACTTTTAACAACTCTTAAGCAAAAGGAAAAACAAAATGCATGTGAATTTTGTAGCTATACTTATAACACCACCTTATATGAAATCGACTTGTTTTTAACCTAGCAATCAAGGCGAATTCAAACAAGGTGATTAGCAAGATACACAAGGCGAATCCGCTGTGTATTTTGTTAGTGTAATTTTGCGAGTGAAATTTCAAAACACGAATGCACCCAGTTGGCTCATGTATTTTGCTTGTGTGAACAAAAAAAACCGAGCTATTTTTGGAAAGAATAGCAAGCATTCAGCTCCTTGGGATGGTATCACCTTATATGAATTCACCTTGCTAGCAATTATTGTTAAATTGTTAAATTGCCAAGTTCTTGATATTCTATCATAAATAAAGAAAAAATGAATGCGTCGGCCAAACTTTTTAAATACACAAAAAAAAATTAAAGACAATCACTTTTTTCGACACCGATGATTCTTTAACAGAGCACCGATGATTTCTTTAACAGAGCTTTGCCAAAGCGCAGCGATCCCTTCCATGAACTTAGAGACGAAGCATACGAAACATTTTGTTGTTGCACAAGAACCTGCGAAAATTATTTTGATTTTGAATTTGAAAAAAAAAAAAAAAAATCATCAAATTGAATGGAAATCTCAAAGAAATTTACAAAACCTGTAAAATGTAACTCTGACTTGTTTATATCTTTGTTTGTATATTTAACTCTCGATTTTCCGCAAGTGGGCCTTTGACATGGCTTGTTTCGCAAATGTTCGTGTAATAGAAAAAGACTCAGAAATAATAAAGTATGGCATGCGAAATAAAACTGAACCTAAGAATATATTTTACTATAAAGTGCAGTATATAGAGAAGAGATGTTAGCAAACGATGAATCTCAATATTTATACAAGCATAAATAATTTTGAAAGTATTTTTTAAGGCTGTATAAATCAGTGACGGAAATTATTTTGGGTACGTTTTCTAAATCATGCGGTTTTTCAATGTTCTTACCATTATAAATTGATAAAACTTTTATAATAGAGGCATTTTTAAAGATCTGCAACATGTTTCGAAGGCAGCCAAAGTCTAAATTTTTTTTTTGGTAATTTCTTATTTTGCTCCATGTTGTACAGGAATATAGGATGTGCCAAACACTTCCTCCGGTATCAGAGTCTTGCATAACTTTAGAGAGCAACAATATATTGTAAAGAATAGTGTTTTTTTTTTTTGTTTATTTAGTTCAATCCATCACAATTTACGTGAACTGCTTTTTAAAAACAACATCGATTAACTTACCACCTCTGTTGGTATGGCAGCTAATTCGGTCCGAATATTGGTCTTGAGCACGGCAATGGTCTTCGGCTTTCTGACGTAAACTTTACCCTTAACCCCACGTCTCCATTTGTGTTCAACCATCTCATGAGAACTGTCAATTTGATATCATGCAAACATTTATCGCAGAGAAAATTTTTTACGTGGGCATTTCATCGCATAAGACTTCATTTCAAAGAAGTTATCGAACCTGCTGTCTTTTGCAAAAAATTAAAAAATCGAACTAGAAAAACTTTGAAAAAAATAGGTCGATTTCTCTTTGCAATGATGTTCTACCGAAAAGCTGGTAAAGTTACAGTTCATTGTATGTAATAGATCTCATCCGATTAGTTCAAGTTTATATTGCAATATATCTTATGAGATGGTTCGCACGAGATCAGCGTTCGCATGTCGGAATATGGAGTTAAATAACCACACAAACATTGTATGTCCGGGTTGGGAGTTAAATCGAGAGATCTAGGTGGCCAGTCAATATCGCCATTTTTCCCTATCACACGTCTAGGGAATTTTTTTTTTGTAAAATCCGCATTGCTTGGGTTGCTGTAAGGCATGGCGCCCCGTATTTTTAAAACTCGGAATCTGACAGACCTCTTTCATGCACTTTCGGATGCACAAAATGTGCCAACATCTATCCACCGATATCGTTTACCAACGACTATTTCGCTTTCCTTGAAAACAAAAAATGCCCAATGATGGTTCCCCAATGCACCGCCATAGAGGTTGAAATTCGCCTCGTCTATCATTAAAACTTGCATCCAAAAGTCCGGCATGGTTTACAAGATTTGACCGAATATTTTCGCGCGTTCTTTCAGGCGTGAACCGGTCTATCATTAAAATTGTACTGGTTTGAAAATTCCAAAACGTGTCTAAGAAAATAAATCACCTGGCGAATGGCGAAGTTAGTCAATGTTAACTCACTGGAGGAACAGATTGTTTTACTTTTAAAGTGAATCCCTAATCTAAAGTCGGCTGTGTTTCAAAGATCGGCAAATAGTGGAAAATCGCATATTCTCGATTATAGTAGTTTACAAGCTATACATCTTTGATATCTAGAAATATGTGTATATATATTAAAAATAATAATGTCATTAAAATAGTTGTTCTAAGTGTTGTCATTTTTTTTGGTTTTGTTGTAAAGGGCATTTGAATATGAGATGTTTTTTGTAAATATTTGGAGCTTAGAATTTTGTTTATCCTGATAAAAAGAACAAGCTCGGTTTTCCCGGATTTACAATTAGCCAATTGACAATTGTTAACCGTAGGTAGATATCCTTGCAGTGCAATGACAGTTCTGCCGATGAGCAGATGGTAGATGAGCCTTATGAGGTCGATTACGACACCCACCTTGTTTAGAGTCTCTTCTGTAGCCCGGGTCTATAAAGGCCCCCCGGACTACCTTACCAATTGGCAGTCAGCCACTCGAACGCTTTCAAGACAAACGAAGAGAGACTGAGTGGCCTGAAGTCCCTAGGTGTAGTGTGGGAGCCTTCGGTTATGTGGTGACTTCGTGACACCATATCAACGTAATCTTCGTTACACGATATCGACACGATTTACGTTACGCGATGTAAAAATCACTCTTATGTCGCTGAAGAAGTTTGGAGTGTTCGGTAGTTTAACGTCAACACTTAGATATATTTAGAGAATATACAAAGCACTATAAACAGAGGAAAAGAGTAATAAGAAAATATGTTGCAGCACTTATATGAAGTCGTGGAGTAATCGAACACCCCTACTATCATTTGAAGGTTAAATTATTAATAATTAATAATTTTAATTTTCCATCACCGATACGCAGTTGTTTGTCATTTCCCCGGCTAGCTATTGACTTTTCTTCATTCATTGATTGTTCATTCATTTATTTTATTATTGCGGTCTTTTTGCCCGTACAACTACAATGACTAACAAAGCCAGCAATGAATTTTTGACAATTCTGTCAACGAATATTATTCAGCCATATTAAATTTCATTGATTTGTTGGCAATGCCACCAATCACCGACTACAAATACACATCCACCATCTGCGAATATCGCATATTGCACCACCACCGCAGAGTAATTATGTGGTGGACGGCATGAGTTTTCATACAAGATTACAACGATAGGCACTTTGTTGCGTTGCTTCTATGTTCGATTGTCGTTGGTTTCTTTTAACTGAATGGTTGATGTCTGTTTGCGCTGCTTGATTCCGCTTCGGTTGATGGATGGATGAATGGTTGGATGGATGAATGGATGGATGGGTCGGTTGGTTGGTTGGTTGGTAAGTTTGTTTGATTTCGCATTCGTGTTTCGATGTTGTTCCATTGGCCTGAATATTTCAATTAGTTGCAATTAGTATTGTTGCTGTGGCGATTGTGGGCAACATGGCGATTGCACTCAATTGGCCATTAAAGTGGTGAGCGACAACAAACTAAAATACATGTACATATCCATCCGTCGGTTATATAAAATACTCAACATATGTATGTATGTATGTATGTATTGCACAATTAAATAGTACTACCTACTCCAACAAGTGCTGTCCATTGTTATTGCTTTTAAGCTCTGCTGATGATTCTCAATTTTATTGTTGTTCGATTTAATGTTGCTGTTCGCTTTATTGTTGTACCATTCCCATTTTCATACCTACATACATACATACATAAAATATATAAATACGTGTGCAGGTATGAGTAGATATATTCATATGGCTGTGTGCATATTATTACAGTTGTTTGCGTTTTAATTGCCCTTACTGGAACTGCATTGCTGGTCTTTGTTGCTGCTCCATGCATTTCACTTTTATTTTATTTTATTTTATTTTACTATTTTTTTTTTTATTTGTTTTTGGCATTGTTGCGGAAGCTGGCAATTGATGCTGCTACATATTTACTGTTACTCGCTGCAATAATTTTTATAGCGGTTTTACCCAGCTGCTGTTGCTTTTGCCAGAGCTTCTTAAAAAAAAAAAGTGACGAGGTGCGTTTTTGATGGCAGTGTTCTTGTTGTTCTTTTTTATACTTTGGTTTTTGGAGTTTAACTACCAACTACCGCTACCGATGGCAACCCATTCGAACGCCGGCTTTATTCACCAACACAACATTGTTTTGTATTTTTTTTTCTTTTACTTTTTTGTTTGTGTCGTTTTGTTCCGCTTCCGGTTTTGCAATTTCTGTTGCTTTCATTCTCAGCCGCCACCGACAACAAGTAATTGCTTCAATTGTTGTGGCACAGAAAATCCGTTGTTTTACGAGTTTTACTTTGCTTTTCTGTAAATTAAGTTCTCTACAATCACAAACACACACACATAGATGCCTGTTTCGACTAAACTGCAGTCGAACATATTTACTAACTTTAAATTAGTAAAATAGTGGTGTGGTCCCGAGAACAACTAAACAATCAGATGTTTATTTCATTTAGTGGGGGATGTGCAAATGGTACTCCCGCGTATTGAACGGTTGTTCGTTTCTGTCGACTGGGATGTGTCATCTCTTGTCAAATTTGATTTGAAGGCCAACTGGTAGTGGGCTTTGTAGTTAAATTTTTCGTTGTAAATTCCTTCATGTAAAAGTTGTATTCGAAACAGCTATATGTATGTATATGCTAGAAAACCTAAGAATATTTATTTATTAATTCCCTTTTTATGTGTATCCCAAAACATGCATTCCAATTCCTGACACATAAAACAGGTGGCAACCCTCTTAAAAAAAAAAGGATGCCCTTTGTCCTTGCCGCGACGAAACTCATATTTTAATAATTCAGATACTTGTGTATAATTTATTTAAATTTAACTTTTAGAAAGTGTGGCAACGCTCTTCAAAATATACCTCAGCGAGAAGGGCTTTACATCAATAATTTATTAATTTATATAATTTAAGTAAAATTTAATGAAATTCGACTTTTTAAGCAGGTGGCAACCTTCTTTAAAATAAAGCTAGCTTCTCCTTAATGAATCGAACAACTTGACACACATATTTTAATATTTATTTAGATTTTAATATTTAGCTTGTGTGTAATTAAATTAAATTCAACTTTTCAAACAGGTGGCAACCCTCTCCAAAATATAGGTAAGAACTTTTTCCTCGCCAGGGCGAACCGTTTGACACGCATGCTTTAATATTTCATAAAACTCGAGTGTAATTTAAGTGAAACTGACTTTTTTAAGCAGGTGGCAACCCTCTTCAAAATTGAGGTGGCTATAAATCTTCTGCTCAGCGAAACGAACCGTTTGATATTTGTATTTTAATATATTGTATTGTATTTAATAAAACTTTTAAATCAGTTGGCATCTCTCTCCAAAATATACGTATTAGACTAATCGTTTTATACCTATATTGTAATGTTTCATATAACTTATGTATAATGTAAATAAATTCGACTTCCCAAACAGGTGGTAAAGCTCACAAAAGTTAGATATGAATCTTCTTTCCGACACGAAATACTTGGCACCCATATTTTAATATTATAAGTATATTACATGTGTTCATTTTAATTAAGTTTAACTTTTCAAACAGGTGGCAACCCTCACCCAAGTATAAAATATACTTTACGACCTCTTCTGTTATCAATCATATATGAACACATACATACATAATTTCACAAAAATCGTTTTGGAGGTTTCGGAGTTCGGTCACAACCACCGTGACGTGAGATTTTTTTATATAAAATATACCAAAATTTTTAGAATGAAAAGCAAACTCGACTATGTCAGCTCTGTCTAACGAATATCTTGGTACACAGTTCGCCATAGACCCAACTTAAGTTGGTATTGAAAATGAGCGAAATAGAACAATAGTCACGTCTGCGAAATGGTATTTTCCGAAAATCAGAAAATGCGATAAGTATTTCTATAACTATAAAATAAAAATTTGTTCAATTTGTATAGGCATTTAATTGCACAAAGAAATATGCGGATTCAAAATAATTTAGGAAATGGGTGCGGCATCGCTCACTTTGCAACTACTTAATCCAACCGTACCAAATTTGCATTTCTACTCAATACTTAAGTCATAATTATGAGAACTGCAGAAATCTGACAAAAACTTCGGCCACTTCTACTTAAATAGTAATTTACAAAAATCCAGAAATTCGACACTTTAGTAGCTATACTTAAGAGATAATTTGCTAAAATTTTATATGCCAACTGGGGTTGGAGAAAGGAACACGTGGGTTAAAACAATTTTCAAAAATGGGAAACTTTTTTATAAACTCTACAAAAATGTATGATATTAATATAATTGATATATTTTAAGCAGTGACTTATATCGCATTTGAGCAGAAATAACTAAAATAAAGAAATGTCAAGGAATATGCAGCTACTATGCAGCCAATTAAAAAAATTTTATCAAAAATATGGTTTAAGACTTGTGGAGACGTAGATGGGAAAATTGTTCTACTCCTTTTTCAGTTTTAGTTCAGCAGCTTTGAAATTAATATTCAGAATTTCGATTTAAAATGCTAAAGATTGCAATTAAATTTCAGAAAGAGCTTCCAATTAAAGTTCTGAATGCTACAATTCAAATTCAGAATTTCCATTTTAAATTTAGAAAACTCCAATTTAAATTCAGAAACTTTAATTTAATTTAAAATTCTGAATTAGAATTGCAACTTTCTAAATTTGAAATGAAAATTCTGAACTTGAATTGTATCTTTCTGAATTTGAATTGCAATTTTCTGAACTAAAACTGGAAAAGGTATAGAAGCAAGTTTTCATTATATTTGTTCGTACATTTTTATGCGTGTTACCTGATTGACTTAGAAAAACTTGTTGGAAAAAAATCCCTAATATTTTCAAATAAAAAATGCCATCAATCTTATTTTCTCCCATCTACAAGTTTTTCACGTTGTGCAATTTTATATAATGGGTTTTTCAATAGGGACGCTACAACAGTAGACCGACAGTGACAGCCAACGACGCCATATTTTTCCCGCTCTTTGACATTTCTCTTTAGTAAGGTTTGCCATTTCATCATGGAAAGATATACGATCCAACAACTAGTCGAAATTATTAAAATTTTCTACGGAAATTCGGAGTCAATGGCCTCAACTTTAAGAGCGCTACGTCCAATTTATGGTAGTCGTCATTTCTGGCTGAATGGCTTCGTCAATAAGCAAAATATGCCTTATTGGATAGGCAGCAATCCACACATACTCAATGAGTCAACATTGCATTCCGAAAAAATTAAGGTTTGGTGCGGCTTATGGGCCGGCGGCGTCATTGGGACGTACTTCTTCCGTGATGATCAAGACCGGCACGTTACTGTGAATGGGAATCGCTACCGCTCAATGATAACCGAATATTTTTACCCCGAATTGCGGTTCCAACAGGACGGCGCCACAAGCCACACAGCGAATGTCACAATCGATTTATTGAAAACCAAGTTTGGTGAACGTGTTATCTCACGAAATGGCCAAGTCAATTGGCCGCCTCGGTCGGGCGATTTGACGCCGTTAGACTATTTCCTGTGGGGCTACGTTAAGTCTATGGGCTATGCCCACAAGCGAGCGACGATTGATGAACTTCGTACGAATATCGAACGTGAAATTGCAGCAGTATAGGCCGATTTATGCCTGAAAACCGTCGAAAATTGGGTTAAGCGTCTGGATATTCTGCAAGCGTGCCCGTGGTGCTCATGCAAAAGAGATCGAGTTCCATACATAATGGCATCGAATGTACTTTCACAGGAAAAACGAACTCAATTCATATCCCAAACCGTTTTTGTTTTATTTAAAAAAAACTTTTGTAGCGTTCCTATTGAAAACCCCTGTGTATCCTTTGGTATGAAAATTAATCTCTTATCTTTTTACACAAAGCTAAGTGACGTAGAAAAGTTTACATTAGGAGGCTATACTTGATTTTTGATTTAGCTTTTGCGTATGGCCTTCTAACATTTTTTGTTTGTTTTTAGTTACCTTTATATATTACAATACGTCGACTTAACCCTTAAAAGTGCGACCCCTTTTATGAAGCCAAAGGTAAGTTTAAAAAAATAAAAAGTTTTAGAATTCGACACTCTTCCGAGAACTTATTTATAAACTAAACTATAAATAATAAAGGGTCAGCACATACGATATTTTCAAATCGCTCGCATTACGATAAAATATGATTATTTTTAGTACTCGAAATAATAACAATAATACATAAAAATATTACGTCTATACTTCTCCTTTCGATCACTGTTCTCGCAATAGATGCAGACGCTCAAAATCTCGTCTATATCTAAGAAGGTGCAAATAAAAATCGTCTACGCTTTGAAAGCATTTCTTCTTTATTCATATCATATATTTACTACTTAATTTTCCAAATGCTAGAATCATCCAAACATTTTTTTACTACTTAATGAATTTCACGCGGCCCTTTTACGATTATTGGTCAGCCTAATAGCAGCGAGCACTTTGCGCTTTTGCCACAAAATAAAATTACAGTCGATCAGCAAGTCAAAAGCAAAAGAAAAAATAAAAATAAAACGAAAACGAAAACGAAAACGTGCAACATTTGCTTAAGTGCATGAAATGATCCTATTGCATTGAATGATTCTTGATTAGAGAATAGAAAAAGCATAAAGGAATTACTTATTGGACATGTACGTGGGCGCAGCTAGTTGGTCAACTTTTGACAAAGCCAAAATGGAAAATGTTGTCATATAAACTTGGTAAGGTATACACATACAGATGTACATTTAATAAATATATATGTATAAGTTAATATACGCAGTAGTAGGATATTTGTACGAATATAGCAGATATGTGAATAATAAACGGCAGTCGCCACCCATTAAGAAATGCGAGCTGTTCGCCACACGTCATCATTCAGGAGAATACCTTACCGTGTCGTATGCCCCCCTAATTGGACATTCGATTTATTTTTTAACACCAGAAATCATTGGGAAGAACTTCTTATTTTCGCTAGTTGCAAAAAGCCTGAGGGCAGGGGGCGGTTTAGTTCGATGATTAGTAAAACAACGAAGATAGATATAGCTAACAAAATATTTTATAAAAAAAAAATAAAATAAATCCAAAAAATTTATATAATATAAAATATATAGATTTACAGGCTCTTCTCGTCCTTTAATAAAATTTTTATTTTTATTTTTTTATATCGGGTGTTTTTTTTACAGGTTTGTTTTTCGAATAGAGATAAAAATGGCATTTTGTGGTCAAATCTGGCAACTCTAATGTCATTTATGTTCAGTTTGGTTTGCCATTTCATCATGATTAGGTTGACAAAAGAACAACGCTTGCAACTCGTGCAAATTTATTTCGAAAATAATGGTTCAGTTCGCGAAGTTTACCGCGAGCTCCGTCAATTTTATGGTCGACATAATCGTCCATCAGAGCAATTAATTCGGTTAACCATGGATCGTTTTCGCACTACGTTTACTCTATGTGAAAATACGCATCCGCAGAGACGTCGAACAGTGCGCACCGAAGAAACAATTGCCGCTGTAGAGCAAAGTGTTGAAGAGGACCCGAATGAATCGATTCGCCACCGTGCACAGCAATTGGAGCTTTGTCCATCAACTTTATGGAAGATTTTGCGCAAAGATCTTGGCTTGCGACCTTACAAGATCCAGCTTGTGCAAGAATTAAAGCCGCGAGACCATGCAATGCGTCGTGATTTTGGTGTATGGGCCGAAAATGAGATTGATCTCGATGCTGATTTTCATCGCAAAATTTTGTTCAGTGATGAGGCTCATTTTTGGTTGAATGGCTACGTCAACAAGCAAAATTGCCGCATTTGGGGTGAAGAGAATCCACATGAGACCCTTGAAACGCCATTACATCCACAAAAACTGACTGTTTGGTGTGCTCTATGGGCTGGTGGAGTCATTAGGCCATACTTCTTCCGCAATAATGCTGGAGAGGCAGTTACCGTTAATGGAGACCGGTATAGAGCCATGATAACCGACTATTTTGTTCCCGAATTGGATGGCATGAATGTGGATGAGTTGTGGTTCCAACAAGACGGCGCTACATGCCACACAGCGCACGTCACAATCGATTTATTGAAGGAAACATTCGATGAGCGCATAATTTCGCGGAATGGACCTGTAAATTGGCCACCAAGATCGTGTGATTTGACACCATTGGATTATTTTCTTTGGGGATATGTGAAGTCGCTCGTCTACGCCAACAAACCAGAAACGTTAGGGGAATTGGAAGCCAACATTCGTGGCGTTATTGCCGACATACGGCCCCATATGCTCGAAAAAGTGGTTGAAAATTGGACCTGTAGAATTGGCTTTATTCGAGCCAGCCGCGGCGGCCACATGCCCGAAATCATATTTAAACATTAATGGCATAAAATTATCCTTCCAATAAAGCCAAATTGATGGACCTTAAAACGATTTTCTTGTGTTTTATTTCAATTCGAAGTTCTATGCCCCTAAAAAAAACACCCGATATAAGTTCAAAAAAAAATTATAAAAAAATAAAAGAATAGCAAACAATATAACAATAAAATAATTTATAATAAATTTTTATTTGATTACTAATTCTACGCACACACTGATATTCAACTATTATAAATTTTTAATAATTTATTTTAAAGTTTATCCCTTAAAATATTCAATTTAAATAAATAAATAAAAATCTAAAAATTTGTAAATTAAATATAGTATTTCTAAACAAAAACTTCATACCTTTATAAACGAATATCATTTCATTTCTAATAATTTATTTAAAATAGTTTTGACACAGTAACTTTTATAAATTATTAACTCTTATAAAATCGAAATAATTAAATATTTATTAATTATTTAATAAATCTTGATACACAAGGGACATTAAATAAAATTTTATTTTTAAATAAAAATGTTTCAAAATATTTCAATATCGTTTCGCAAATTGTTCAGATTGACATGAGAAATTGGTCGGTCGTGTATGGGATAACTCAAGTAAGTAGTGAGATATCGGATAACGAAGCTTGATCCTCAGATTGCTACTGACAAAATTTTTTAAAAATTGTCGAAATCTGATAACAAATACGCTTACATAACTGGATTTAAACAAAAATCGATATTTCAGTAGCTAGAGTTAGAGAAATGAATCAAGCTAAAATGTATTTAGAAATGGGCGTGGCATTCTTGGCGCTTATCTCGGTAAGCGTACTTCCAAAAATTATAAAAAACCCGCACCCACCGCTTACATAACGGTAACTCACAACAATTATTTTAAAATAGATATTTCAGTATTTACAGCAGCCAATTGGTTCAAATTTAGCAACGGGATTGGAATATGAGAGTTAATAAAATTTTGTGAAATGGGCGTGGCATCACTTAAGACCAAATAGCTATGTATATCTTAGACACTTCTTCACCAATCTATGCGAAATTTGGTTAACACTTTACATTCCAACTCAGTTAGCATAATTTCAAAAATTATGGAATACAAACAATAGCCACACCTAATTCTCATATAACGGCAGTTTACACAAATCAAAAAAACTCCTTATTTCAGTAACTATAAAATGTAATTTACTTCAAATTGATATAGAGAATTTAGGCTGTAAGAAACAAACCACATTATCAAATAAAAACTTTCAAGAAGATTGCTTAGCTAAATTTTATATTATAGCCCAGGATTTCAGGTACGAATATTTATAAATATAATAAACTGTAAGTTACATATTCCTAAAACTTGTCATAGCGTTTTTATTTTTTTTTTGTTGCTGGCATGAATAATATTTTATAGATTCTTAAATTTTGATAAAATTTTTGCAAAGATAAAACTTTAGTTTTTTTTATTGTTTATACTATTGAATGAATTGTTTTTGTATAAAAAATAAATTATTAAAATGAACAATGGATCTCATCAGCAGTCGCGGTGCGGTACGGTCTCATAATAGTAATAATACGTTGTGAAATTGGTCCAGCAATATTTTTGTAAAATATTCATGGCATTATACAAAATTTCTGAAAATTCAAAAAAATTGTATGGAATATTGAAATATTTTAGTCAGAATTGTTAAAAAATTTTCGATTTGCAGTTTTGTAGCTGCACCTTTGCTGAAATTTAATGAACTAAATAATTAGCGTACTCAAAAATTTTAGAAAAAAAAATTAAAATTTAATTGCCAATTTTTATCAAATTTAATAAACTTTCGTAAAATGTTTACAAAGCTTAATTTTAGATTTTTGTATTTTATGTTATTGAATTACGTAAGAGTTTATGGAAAATAATGAAAAAAACACTCATGCACCTAAAAGGCCGAAACTGCCAGACTTATTTGACGGCATCATAAAAAGAGAGAGTTAAATATGAGAGTAGTAGAGGCAGTAGATAGTAGTAGTAAGAAAGGGTTACTAGTACTTAATAGTAGCATAAGTAAAAATAGTAGTAAAAAAAATATTAAAAATAGTAAAGTTACTAATTGGTAGCGTTATTAAAAAAATAGCAAAAATTAGAAATAATAAAAATAGTAATATAAAGTATTAGTAATTAGTAAAAAAAAAGTTAGTTGTTTTAGAAATTAGTAAAAAATAGCAAAAATTAGAAATAATAAAAATAGTAATATAAAGTATTAGTAATTAGTAAAAAAAAAAGTTTGTTGTTTTAGAAATTAGTAAAAAATAGTGGTAGTAAAACAATAGTAGTAATTAATACTAATTAGTAAAATAGTAGTAGAAATGCTAAAAATTAGTAGTAGTTACTAGTAGAATTAGTAAAAGTAGTAGTACAAACTAGTGAAAATGGTAGTAGTAATAAATGGCAGCATTAGCAAAAATAGTAATAGAAATTAGTAAAAATGATAATGGTAAGGAGTATTAAGTCATAGTAAAAAACAGTATAAGTAAATAAAAAAAAGTGCAGTGATTAGTAGCAACATTAGTAAAAGTAGTAGTAGAAACAAGTAAAAAGGGTAGAAGTAATTATTATTAGCATAAATAAAAATTGTGTAAAAATAGTAGTAACCAAAAGTAGTAGCATGTACTTATATAAAAAATAATTACTGGTAGTTAGTATATTCACGAATAAAAATAGTATAAAAATAGTAGTTGTAAGCAATAGTAATATTTAAAAAAAATAGAAATAAGTAAAAAATAGTGCAGGAATTATTAGTAGCATTAGTAAAAATAGCAGTAGAAATTAGTAAATATGGTAATAGAAATTAAGAAATTACTAAAAATATTAATTAGTCGAAATAGCAGTAATAGAACTAGTAGAAATAGTAGGCGTAGTAGTATTTGTTGTTGTTGTGGTGCACCAGCCCCGAACTACTTCCTTGGTCCTTGATACGTCGCTACCTCAGAATGTGTTCTTGCGATATCGGCGCTACCTTCGTTACACGATGGAAAAATCACTATCATGCCGTTAAAGAAGTTTTACTTCAAAAATGAAACGAAAAACATAAATTTTGCTATGGCATTTCTTGAAAGGCAAAACGAATTTTCTCTTTTAAAACTTCTCCAAAGTTGCCACAATAAGTCATGGAGAATGTTTCCACCTCATTCCCAAATGGAAACATTTACTTTTTCCTAGCGGTCACTAAGCTGCCACTCATACATACATACATGGGCGCATATTTAGTACACACACACATACATATGCGGCCACACAACGGTAAATATATTGTTAACAGCGAACTGATAACCAATAATAGATAATGGCATTTTGGTGTAACATTTGATTACTTTTTGCTGTGCTGCAATTGAGGTGGCACTTTGTACGAACGAATAGATACCAAGTGAGCGTAAATGTACGAAAATAAATATATGACAAAAAACAAAAAAACAATGTGCCAAAGTAAACTGCATGCGACGACGGGGGATTAGCGGGGTAGAAATTGATATGTTTGATGGAAAATGGTAAGGGCGGTTAATATTTGACTTTCACAATTTTCCCTCAACCCGCATTCTTTTGTTTTTTTTTTGTTCTTTCCACCCAATACAAAGACGATCTGTACCCAAAAGCACGCGGCTATTCTAACTGATAGTAGAATCTAAAAGCGGAGTAATTGAGGTAACTGGGGGAAGTACGTGCTCCACTATTATCTATCTAAACGCACGTATGTATGTATGTACAGTACTAACCAAAATAAGCCATTAGTGTTTGGTGTACGTGCAGTCGAAAGTGAAAAATCGAACATATCGACGTCGCACCGACACACACACATACACACACCTACATCCGCTGTGATGCGCTATTTCTGTATTGCTGTCGCTTAGTAAATTTACTTTACGCTCACAGCTGCTTTGCGGTTTCAGTATCCGACAAGTATCAGCATTAACATCAGCAGCGGTGTCAGTACGAGGTCCAGGGTCAGCAATTGCTGCTACAGCTACTGCCACTGCTACTGATTTTGCTGTGTTAAGCCCACTTCAATATCGGAGTAATCCAATATATTACTTGCTACATACAAACACCACGCACACACTCGCCCATGCACACAGCGTCGATCTCCCACATTCGCATATGAATTAAATGGACAAGCCGGCGTGCAACCTCGCGCGCTGTGTTGCACGTGCCGCATAGCAATCATTCGCCCAGCTGCCTCCCCTCCCTCGGCAACCTACTACATATGTATATACATAGTTAGCTTATATAGCTTATTGCCTGGGAAGCTGTGTGTGTTTACTTATATTTATTGTCAAATGCAGGGTGGTGCGGATGACGGCGAGCTCTCTCCTCTTGTGTGCTTGTGGCATACAAATTTTCTATTGTTACAGCGAATGCATCAAGCAACAGCAGCAGAGGCAAAAACATAAAAATGATATAAAACCAAATACTTCATACTGTGAAGGGGGCCGGGGTAGGGTGTATGTGTGCGTGAGTGCATTCCCAAATATTGCATGTATGATGTTGGTTGGCAAAGCCATAACTCTACTCTCCTGCAACCCCATAATGTTTGTATGCGCGTTTGTTGCATGCGTGTGAGTGTGTGTGTGTGTGTATGTAGTTGTATGCGTTTGTGAATAAGCGTTGCGTGTCATCGTAGGTGCTGAAAATATATTGTTTTGATTATTATCTCATCGTCATCAAATTCAGCAGAGCCATCCCACCAGATGCATGTGGGTTTACACCCCCTCGTGTACATATTGAAAACATTCCCACACACCCGCATAAATTTTCAAATTTTCCTGTTATTCAACGTTGTGCAATAAATTGCAATTGGCCCGTTTCCCTTGCTTTTGTTTTATCCTACTCGACTGTTCCGCTCTGCTTTTCTTGAATATCTTCGTCTCCCATCTAACCCTCACCCTTAACGCGAGCGCATTTTATTGTTCGAAAACTAATTAATGGCGCGCGACTCTATTTGGTTGGTATCTAATATATGAAGATATTCTTAGTTAATATTTCTTTTTATTGCAATTAAAAGGGAATTTTATGTTTGAGCATTTAACGCTGCTAATTGATTGTGTAAAAATGCATAGTGCCAAAGGGGGGTTGGCCAGTAGTGTACTGTTTTCGGTACAAATTCACAGCATATACAGTTTAAAGTACTCAGTAGTATTCTGAGTTATCCCTGTCGGAAAGAATAAATCAGTTGCATGAAAAAACCAGCATAAACTTCCAAGCGAGTAAGTTTATTATGGTATCTTTATGCCTGAAATCGATTCCACCTCGGAAAAGATGGTAAAATTCGAACATAGAAATTACAACTCTGTGTTACTTTTAAAAGGTATAAAATTATAATTTAAATATTTGAAACTACTAAGAAAAATTCTTCATAGACTTCGAAGCGAATGCGCTTATTAAGGGTTATATGCTCGAAAACAATTCCACTTCGAAAGGGTTGTAAAAATTCGAATACAGAAATTACAACTCTGAGTTTGCTTTATAAAGTTTAAAATTTAATCTCAGTTTCGCTCAAAAAAAAAAAATTGCCCGTAACTTCGAAGTGAATACGCTTATTATGAGTTGCTCCCGAAGTTAATTCCACTTCGAAAAAGATGTTGAAAAAGCTGTTAAATTCGAACATAGAAATTACAACTCTGAGTTTGCTTTATAAAGTTTAAAATTTATAAAAAATTGTAATTTAAAGATCGGTACAAATTCAGAGAATATACTTATACAGTTTCAAGTACTAAGAAGAATGCTAAATTATCCCTGTTGGAAAAAATAAGTCAGTTGGATGAAAAAACATCATAAACTTCGAAGCGAATACGCTTATTATGGGTTATATGCCTGGAATCGATTCCACTTCGAAAGAGCTAGAAAATACAACCCTGAGTTTAGTTTATAAAATTTAAAACGAGTATATGAGCATAATTGCTAATTGAAATCTCCATCAGGCCGTAGAGTAAAATTTCCCTCGGGTTCTTAGGCGTAACCTAACAAAGTGATGTAAATATTAACATATATACGTTTATGATTTTGCATCTTCCTCTAACACATTGCTACGGTACATCTCCTGTCCTTATCTTCTCTATGAACATTTTCCTCTGCCTGGACGTGAATATAAATCAGGGATGATCAAACAGTCCCGCTGAAAAAATAAATCCAGCCTGATGTAAATAAAATCAAACCTGTTGAGAAAATCCGTCATAAATGTAAAATAGAATTTTTCATAAATACATACATACATACATATATACAAATATGTGAATTTATTACATAACAGCATTATTCAAAATATTATTTATTTAAATTAAAGAAAATAAATAATATATCTAACACTTGACAATTAATAATATCAAATTAAATCCAAAAAAAAATAATACTTAGGTAGAAATATCCTTGGCTATCTTAAAATCTGCGAAAATGCGATCACTGAATACGATTTTCTATGAACGTATACGCTTTAACGCATGCCACGTTCAAATTAAGGTAATTTCGCAGTTTATTTAAATTTCCTGCTGTATTTTTCTTTGTTTTTTTTTTTTACCATCCGACGGTAACTCAGCTCGACAGCCTTCAGAACACCTTTTTCGTATTCATAGCTGTGGTGAAGTGGGAAAACTTCTAAATACTTTAATAAGCCAATGTTAAAAGTGGAAGATATCAATTTCTACCATCTATTTGAAAGTTTACCTCTTAAAGTTCTGTTCAATATATTGAGCTTTTTTAGAGTATGTTTCTCCCATCGTCCTTCCCAGTTAAACGCCACCATTAGTTTTCCATTAATTTGTCGAACAACATAGGACACTACCTACGATTTGAAACACCACATTTCCACCACACATTCAGCATTCGGAGAAGATTGCTCAATCTCTGAATTTTTTTGTATGTTGCCCTCAAATAATCTTTTTTCGCTACTAAGATAGTTTTTCAAATGCCACTTATTCATTTTTTTTAATTATTTCGTACTTAAAAGAAATGCTTATGGATTTTATTTATTTGCGAAAAATGGGGAGATACATGGAAGGAAAATAAGAGAGAGCATAATAACATGTTGTATAAACATAAACCGGTTCGACTGCTTACTCCTTCGATATGTATGGCTGTCAGAAAAAAAGAAGAATAAGAACCTTTGCCAGTTTGTTAGTGGTGACAAAAATTGTGTTAATGTGTTGGTGTTTTCATCAGGCCTCTTTTGAAGGGTATACAGTTAAAATTACTACGAAGGATTCTAACTCATTCCTGTAGGAAAAGAAATCGCCCGTAACTTCAAAGCGAATGCACTTACAACGGGCCATGCGCTGAAAATCAATTCCACTTCGAAAGAGCTGGTAAAATGCGAAAATAGAAACTACATTTCTGAGGTTGGTTTATAAAATTAAAAATGTAGAACAAATTATAATTTAAAAATTTTGGTACCTGTTGCTTAAATCAATCCCAAAACATGAACTCAATTGAAATGCGACTTTTGTGTGAGGAAGTAGATAATGCAGATTATCGGTTAACTCGGATACATTTGAGAGGCAGTTCAAGACAGAAATCGTTATCAAAATGGTATTGCTAAAGATTTTGAAGTTGGTCTCGCGCATTTTAAGTAATTCCAATGTCAGCTGCTTCCAAAATTCTGCCATATTCTCTCTATTCTTTCTGCAAAATCCCAGGTTTTACTGCTAAAATAAAAATAAATTCAGTTGGATTTTATTGTAATTTTTTAAATAAAACAATAATTTACATACTGCATTTGTTTCATTCGCCTCTCAAATTTATTTAACAAAACATTCAGTAATCAAATTATGATTACCAATAATCGAAAAGTACATGTGTTCGAAAGGAAAAAAAATCTCGGTTCAAATTTATATTGAGGGAAAAGTAAAAATTTTCACATTTCGTCCGAAAATAAAACTCCTTTAAACTAATTTAATTTAAACTGATTTAATAGAAATGCAGCGTGAGCCAGTTTTTTTTTTATATTCTCTCGTTTTCAGTGCTAATTTGCAATTAATGCATTTTAAAATTGTTAAACCTAAATTACAAGTGAAGTAGTTGAAAACATATGCAAAATAAGATAATTAGCTGCCTCCTATAATATCGGCGTATTAAATAAATACGTTTGTTGCATTAATATTAAAATCATTTCCCACAGGGATATTATAACTAATTTTTGTTTTTTCAGAATGAGTACTTAATTTACATAAGTAAATTAAAAATAACAAAAACTGTTGGCTCATACATCAAATGCAAATTTTGTTATGGTTTTGAAAATTTTCTATTATGCAAATTGGTATTGTGCATACATGCAAAAAGTTTGAAATTTTAGTGAAATTTTAGTACATTGTTTTTCTACGAAGTATAACTTATTCCACAAATAATGTCCTTTTTTGCGCACCAGACGCCACTATTCAATTTTCATGCATAATCTAGCTACAAGTTTTCGAGATATTTGCTACTTGCAAGGATTACTGTTCTTTTCTGACCGATCGAAATTTTGTCATAAGCTATAAAATGTATTGTGTGTTATGACTTCCGCAAAAATATTTCGAAAAATATTAAGATGAGCTGGATCTATTTGAAAATATCTTCAAATTTGGATATTTTTATAAATAGAAATGTTTATAAAATAAAAAGGTTTGCATATACCTAGATATGTATATATTAAATGTATAAATCGATCAAGTTTTGGCTGAGTCATTCAAGTTTTTCTAAAACCAATCAAAAAAGAGCGAAGGCAATATCCGAATTTCATTACTATGATTCTGCCGAAGAAATTTTTAAACATTAATATGCGGAACCTGTTTTCTGGTCTGAATTGATTTTTTTTTTTAACAAACTGTTGTTATTCACTAGAAACCCAAAATTGAAAAAAAATTTCAAATCAGTCCAGCTCAGCTGAAATGAAATATTTTAGTTGGTATCTTACAATATTTAAAATATGATGAAAAAGTAGTAGCAATTTTTTTTTTGTATAGTGAGTGATATCCTCTAGGACATCGTTCTTCAAAAAAATATGAAAACTAACTATGCTATTCGCTCGTTTTTCATAAACGTTTAATTTAAAAAACGTTTATTAAAAGCGATGCAGTACTTTGAGAGCTAAATCGTTATAAACATTCCGTTTTTTTTTTTTTAATAGTATGCCTATATTTATTTATTAATTGCCCTTTGCCTTTGTAACCAGAATACGTACATATGTACCTTGTCCTTGCAGATACGAACAGGTTGACACGCGAATTTTATTTCTTCATAACCTCGGATAATTTTCATAACTTTGGGTATAATTTAATCAAATTTTAATTTTGAAAAACGTGGTAGCCCCCTTCAATACATACCTATATAGTGTCTCCTAGCGAAACGAAAAACTCATATTTTACTACTTCATGTAACTCATGCATACTTTATTTATATATTTTAATTTTGAAAAACGTGGTAGCCCCCTTCAATACATACCTATATAGTGTCTCCTAGCGAAACGAAAAACTCATATTTTACTACTTCATGTAACTCATGCATACTTTATTTAAATTCGACTTTTCGAACAGGTGGTAACGCAAATAAAATTACGTAGGAGCCATTTTGCCGAGACAACCCATTTGCCATCCATATTTTAGTAACTTATATAACTTGCGTATAAGTTAATTTAATTCGACTTTTCAACTAGATGACAACCCTCTCCAAGATTTATGTATTTGTGAACCTTCTCTTCGCCAGGGCGAACCTTTTGACACACATACAGTGCACTCGCGAAAACATGAACTAATTTTTGCCAAGGGTGTTTACCTTTTCCAGTTTGTTCACGTTTACGATTGCCAAAATTAAAAAAAAAAAATTATAAACACGCGTATTAATAGCACTTTTGCACACTGCCTAATCTCAATAGATATTTAAACAACGGATTATGTAGGATTGTAATTCATTTTTGTGTATTTTTATCAATTTTTGTAATGCTAAAACAAAACAAAAAAACCACATTTAATTCAAACAATTTTATAGGAAAAAATCCGATATTTTCTTTTGACGAGTTTTAAGTGCCATCATCTTTAGAACAGCATTTTCTCGAAGATTTCTTAACACTCGCATTTTACTATGGCAAACCATTTCATTTTCGGCCCAAAATAAAACCGTGTTAAGAGTTTGCTTCGAACTTATTCGAGTTTCTGTCTGATCTATATAACAGTCACTGTCTGATTCATCCGCATATTCAAAATTTTCACATTCTGTACAATTTTCTTCAGAATTTTCATTCCACTCTGTCACAAGGGATGCCGTAACGTCCATCTGAAGTAAAAGTATAAAAAAAATCTTTCGAATATACAGGGTGGGTCAAAAGAAATCAAGGGGTGTAAAAGTTTAATGACTTTTTCGTTTATTAATTTTTTTTTATTTTTTCTTTCTGATTATATAGACAACACTTGGAGAATTTATAATGGAGAGGTTCACAACTGAACAGAGAACCAGAACAATAGAATTTTTTTATTTAAACCAGAGATCAATTATTTTAACGCAAAGAGCATATCGTCGACATTTTAACGTCAGAATTTCGCCCTCTGAAGCAATGATTCGTTGCTTAGTTGATCGTCATCACCAACATGGCAGCGTAACAGATTTGCTTCGAACCGGTAGACCACGTTTAAGTCGCACTGCGGAAAATATTGAACGAGTTTAGCAAAGTGTTAACGAAGCACCAGAAACATCTGCCAGAAGGCGTTCTGCTCAGCTAGGAATGCCTCGTACGTCACTACGGCGCATTTTAAAAAAAGATTTACAGTTATACCCATATAAGGTGCAAATGGTGCAAGAACTAAAACCCGCAGATCACCGGCAACGTCTAAATTTTGCAGTTAAATTTCAAGAGTTGGCCAGAAATGAAATCAACTTTATTAAAAATTTCATTATGAGTGATGAAGCTCATTTTCATTTGAATGGCTTTGTTAATAAGCAGAACTGTAGGTTCTGGGGTTCTCAAAATCCAAGAGCCATTCATCAACGCCAATTGCACCCCATCAGGTGTACAGTATGGTGTGGGATCACATCGGAAAATTTCATTGGGCCTTACTTCTTCGAGAATGAAGCTGTAACCGTAATGGAGAGCGGTATCGGTTTATGATAGACAATTTTTTACGTCCTGCTCTTGAAAACAGACCTGGTATATGCCACTGCCCATACTGCCCGAGACACAATGGCACTTTTAAGTCAAATTTTTGGAGGGCGAATAATTTCCAGAAATTCGGAAATTATTTGGCCAGCGCGATCGCCAGATTTGACAGCACCCGATTATTTTCTTTGGGGTTATTTGAAGGAGCGAGTGTATGTGAACAAGCCAGAGACAATCCTTGAACTCAAGGCAAACATTGTTGCAGAAATTCGAACGCTACAGCCACAAGTTTTGAAAGATGTTATGGAAAATGCTCTAAAAAGAGCCCATCAGTGGGAAGCTGAAAACGGTGGTAATTTAAGAGACATCATTTTTCATACTTAGTGTAAAAAAATTTCCCTTTTGTATATTATATAATCTGAAGAAAAAATTTAAAAAAAAATTAATAAACGAAAAAGTTATTAAACTCTTACACCCCTTGGTTTCTTTTGGCCCACCCTGTAAATTTTTTTTGGTAAAAAAACCTGTGGTTTTAGCTCACTGAGAAGTTCAACTGCACTTTCTTCCAGCTCGGTTATTTCTATTCGCCAATTTTCTCTTAAAACGCTTAATGGAACGTGGTCATCGAGATCATCTTGATCCGAAACTAAATTTATTATATTCTTCCAGCAGCTAACGAGCGTTTCCTTTTTAATTTCACTCCATGCAGTGTCCAAAAGGTTAATTGCATCTCTTATGTTGATTTTTTTTGATAGATTCCAGCATATCGGCTTTTTTGGAAACTATTGATATTAAAAGGCTATTTCTGTAGTAAAGTTTAATTATTTTGAAAACGTTTTGGTCCATCGGCTGTATTAAAGCTGTAACGTTAGGCGGCAAAAACATAACACATATGTTTCCATCCTGTGATACTAATTGATTTTCTGGGGGGTGGGATGGGGCATTGTCTACCAATAAAAGGGCTTTTAATGGTAGATCTTCTTCTTTCAAAAAGTCTGTGACCAAAAAGAAAATATCTTAGCAGTGTAGTTTCATTTAAAATCATGTAAACTGTTCTAAGTACGTTACTATATTTTGCAAATGTGATTGTCCAAAAGACTAGAAAAAAATATTTCTAAAAATGTATCACGACATTGATTTTATAAAGAAACTACTACTGCCTACATATTTTCCCGAAATTAAGGTGTTTAACACAAAAAATACACCGAATTGTAATTCGATAGTTTTGTTACCTTTGCATTAATACCTTAAATCAACTGATCAGGCTTCGTTTAGAAAATGTGTTGAAATATTTAAAAAAAAAAATCCAATAAGGTACTACCACTATTAATTTATTTAATATCATTGGCTTGGAAGATGTTTTTTTTAAATATTTTTAGTTGTTTTAGTTTATAACACATTTCTTAGGACAGATTACTTTTTTTGAATTTGTTCAACTGTGTTTGTCATTTATAAAAAGACTTACCTCAGCGACAAATATGTGTTGAAACTAATCATAAAAAATGGCGGATGTCATCCAAGCAGATTTTGAATTTTTATTACCTACAGCGCATGCATAGTTCTTGAAACAGCGGGGACTTTTTGCTTTCCCATTAACTAATAGTTTAAGTTTATGCGATCCAGTTGCATTTGAACACCACAAAAATGTCAATCGTTGTTTTTCGATTTTAGCTCCGGGAACAGTTTTTTCTCTTGAAGAAACATACGTTTTATCTGGGAACTGTTTCCAGTACAGTCCGGATTCGTCAGCGTTCTATAACTGATCCGTTGATAATCCGACTTCATCAATTTTTGCACTTAATTTTTGTTTAAATGGGTCTGTCAACTGCGGTTGGGCAGACAGTTTTTCTCCCGAAATTTTGAGAAGGCGAACACCAAACCTTTTCTTAAAGTTCTGTAACCAACCATCGCTAGCATTAAATCCACGTCCATTTTCTGTAATTTTTTCGTTGATTTCCATTGCTTTTGATTTAAGCATTAGACCACTTATTGGTATTTTTTTATTTCGCTTGTTAACAACCCATTTGTATAGTGCCTTTTTCATCTTAGGAAACTCTGATGCTCGTAAGGTTTTACATTTTCCAGGACCACAATATGTATAAACCATAAATTTCTTTATTTGTATTTGTATTTTTTCTTCTTAAAAGACTGTGGATAGCGCAGCCGGAGTTGGACTGGTCATGGTTATTTTCTTAAAGTTATTCGTTTAGTGAGGATTACTTAATATCAAAGCCTGATTAATTTACTACTTAATTACGGAGCTTCTAAATATAAATATAAACAGCTGATTAAAGATCTGAAAGCATTCCTGACAATGGAAATATTAAAGAAGGCTCTTTTCGAAGACCGAAACAGTACCCTGTGTTTGAGAGCTGTCGCTAAATAATCGACTAATCGGTTATGCGCTTTCCTAAATTTGTTTAAAAAAAATCGTTTTCACTTTCGACATTTCGATTAACCGCCCATAAAAAACCAGTCAACTAACTGTTCGTTTTCGATTGTCGACTAGTACTTTTCTTTTAATAAATATTATTTTTATTATTAACTAGCTATGCCAAGGGTGCGCTGCTACGCTTTTCAAATAAAATTGGCAACAAAAAAAAAAACATCGGCAAAGTTGATGCCGTTGAAAAAATAGGTTTTATTCATGCGTTCGATGTAGAAAAATCCACAACACCATCGGCAACAGAAATTATCATAAATCAACCCGAATTTTTGGTCACTGGAAACTTACACTTTATTCTAGAAAAATTGAATGCGCTATAAAATTGCGTATTCGAAAAGCTTTGGAAATTTCTGAGTAAAAAGTTGTAAAGTTTAAGTGAAATTGTATTAAATCTGTTCAATTTTTGTAAATTTTACACGAAGTTTTATACTTTGATTTATGTACATATGTATGTATATGGTTTATGGTTAAAATAAATTAGTAAAATTAAGTGGCGCGAATGCTATGCGGAAGTAATCAGAGATGCTAAATTTAATATTAGATATTATTATTAGTACATACATATGTATGTATACTATGTATATCAGATAAATTTATAAATTACATTAATGTTGTTTGTAGCTTAAAAAATTTAAATAGAGTTATGAAAACTTCGTGCAGTTTTCCCCAACTTTTTTTTTTTAATTTTCTTCAATAACAACAAAACGGTCATAAGCTGTAACTAATATAAGCGTTTTGTTTCTAAATTGCTTATATTTACTATTGTGAGTTGGCTTAAAAGGGTCACTTAGCAATATTTAAAAAAAAATCAGAACCGACCGACGATTGCTGCGCATACCACACACTGTTTTCCTTATCTCAATTATCGCTATAGTACGCATATTTTTTTCTGTGAATTTTTTTTCTCACAGCGATGGCTTTAAGTAGTTCACATAAATATAAATAATAATGACAATAAAAAAAATTCTCCAAATTACTTAAATAATTGTTCGACGAAATTTTATCCCGTTTACCTGCACAGGCAACACTCTCACTCTGCCCACACACACACACACCACATTCGCCGCGTTCTTGTGGCATACTTTTAGGCAAACTCCCACACACATCTACACACATACATACACATCGAACGAGGCGAAACAGCTGTTCACTGAAAGTGTGACCAACAAACCCTCTTCGCCGCCAACGGCTAGCAGCCAACTTCATTACAGAGAACTGTTACTAAAGAGAAACACAAATGAATTTCGAATAGCTGAATCTCACGAATGCGAGAGAGACAATTTCCGTCAACATCAACACCAACATACCGAGAGCATTGCCAGCTGTAATAAATTTTGCCTTTTACTAACGCTTTACTAAAATCAAAATAAAATAACACCGCCATGTGCCTCTTACATAGCAGCTGCCTCTGCCGCCACTGTGACGATTGTTCTGTTTATTGTCTGCTGCCTTCGTCGTTCGCTTGGTTCGGCACGACTGCGGTGTTGTTTCTGCTGCTGCGCCAGCTGCCTGAGACGTTTCAGTTGTTTCATAAACGCCGGTCGAAGCTGTTGTTTAAATACGGGAATGTCGAAAATCGATGTTGAAATTTTTATTTATTAGTGCGCGCTACCAACAATAACAGCAACAACAACACAAGAAAGTGAAGTGCATACGAATTTCCAGTAAAGAAATTATTAACAAAACAAAAAATAAAAATAAAAAGGAGTGTGAAGTGAATTCGTTATTTCTCTACTCGAGTAATCGAGTGAAAAATATGAAATTTTAACGCTAGAAATAACAAGTAAAACAAAAGTATTATATTAAAAAAAAAAAAAAATTATTAGCGTCTTTGTTTATATCAACGCGCAGCTACATTGAATTAATTTCTTTGTGATTTTTTTTTTGTTTTTGCTTTTGTGAATGGTGAATACCACAAAGTAAAACGAAAACGTAGCAATCAAGTAGCAAACGAAATTAAAGTGAAGCAATTGTCAAAAAAAAAAAAAAGCAGCGATGCAAAAGAAAAAGAGGCAGTAAAGTAATTGAAGTGAAGTGAAAGAAAGTAACTCGAGACTACCTAGTGTTTGTGTGTAGGTAGGTAGGTAGCGAACGTGAATAAAAGCAAAGCAAAAAAGCAAACGCAAAGCAGCGCAAATGCAAAGTTCGAGTATATTTGTATGATTGATTACAGTGATGCGCTTTGCAATTGTTACAAAATAATTTAAAGTGGAGTATTTAGTTAATAAAGTGAAAATAGAACGAAAAGAAAATTATTCTCCATACAACACAACACGAAATTCAAAGTGTGTAAAATGAATACAATAAAAAAAAACGAACGATATATTTGTGGATATAGCGGAAACAAGTAATCGAAATAAAAGTGTGAGATAAATTGCAAATAATTAAGAATTTACTTAAAAAAAAAGAAACAAGTGAACTGAAATTAATTGCATTCTACATGCATACATACATAAATACATACAGAAATGCAAGTTGGAAACGCGTGTGTGGCTGCAATTTAAAACGTGTTTATTGAATATTCAAATATAAAAGGTACCTATTAAATTTACTATTTTCTCGATAGCTGCTTATACGGTTTGTATACCACATATTCGTACATACATATGTATGTACATTCTTATGTGTGTTTGTATATTGATATCCAAAGCACTGGAAATGAGCCCTTACCAAAGCAAATAGAGCGCGTAAACTTTTCTCGCGTTTATAACAATATGCACTGATTGCAAAAAGTATTAACCGCACATTGGTATGGAAAAGTTTTAAAATATTATTTTTTTTTTTTTGCTTTTTATACCTTTCATGAGAATGAAATGGTATATTAAGTTTGGTCCGATGTTTGTAAGTGCCAGAAGGAGAAGAGATAGACCCATCAAAAAGTATACCTAAATGATCAGGACGATGAGCTGAGTCGATTTAGCCATGTCCGTCTGTCTGTCCGTCTGTCCGTCTGTTTGAACGCAAACTAGTCCCTCCATTTTAGAGCTATTTTGATGAAATTTGGTGAGCAGGTGTCGTTGTACAAATGATTAAACATTTGTCGGAATCGGCCAGATCGGGTGACTATAACATATAATACAACCGATTATTCAGATATTGAATTTTGCGCCATAACTCCTCCATTTAAGCAGCTAAAGGCTTGAAATTTTGCAGAAATATCAGCCATTATTAGCTACGTATCAGTATTGAAAATCATGAAGATCGGAGAAATATAACATATAGCTCCCATACAACCGATTGTTCAGATATTGCATTTTGCACCATAACTCCTCCATTTAAACAGCTAAAGGCTTGAAATTTTGCACAAACATCAACCATTATTAGCTATATATTAGTATTCATCAAGATCGGAGTTCACAGTGTAAATCGGCAAGATAAATTCAGGACAAATATTTATTGCGAAAAGTAATAAGCTCAGCGCAATATCACAGCGTTAAACGTTTGGGAACTATTTACGGATCTGATAACTGTTTTCAAAGACCGACATACATATGTAGGTCTTACATATTAATACTTAATTATTTGTATTTTTTAAATGTTGAGTATCAAGCGTCGATACGATATTAAAAATATTCAAAAACCATTCCCTTCTTAAAACATAGTTCTTTTTAATTACATAAGGAAAAGCATTAAATAATTTATAACAATGCCTTTACTAGAATTATTTTTATTGATTTGAAGGAAATTTTCGCTTTTAACTATAGGTAATACGAAATTGTAATACAATAACACGTTTTTTACTATTCTTCCATTCATGAAAGGTATGAAGCCTTCGAAGACAGCGCTATTTTTACTTGTTATTTTATTTTTTATTCTTTATAAAAAATGTAATTCCTTCCCTAACAAAAATTATACAGTTTTTATGCTTGTACAAAATTAAAAATAAAAACATAATAATAAACATAGTTAAAAAAATCTACAGTGCTAAAAAAGTGTAAAAGAAAATGCGCAACACCATTAGAAAAAAAAAATGAGTCACTTGAAACTTGCACTTTGTTATGCCAAAATTGTATCAGCTGCAAAACTGCAAACACCAAAATTTTCTAGAACTTCGTATTAAAAATTTCAAAATTTTAATGAATACGTTTTTATATTTTTCTAAATTTGGTAACAAGTTTGAAGCATTCATTTATGTGTATGGTGTTGTTTGGAAATTAATTATATTTTAATTAATAAATTTAAAAAAGAAACAAAATAATATGTCAAAACTTGTCAACGTGTCTCAGCTTAGTGTACATACTCGTATGAAGTTTTATTTATGTTACTTTTTTCATAAATATTATTTTATCTATTTACAAAAGGTCAAACAATTGGCACATATGTACATTTTTAATATTATTCCTAATGTTTTTCATGCTTATTTATTATCGTAAATTTTGTATACAATTTTAGTGTATAATATAATAAAATGCATAAACATCAAAATTTAAAATTTTGTACAAAACCTATTTAAATTCAACACATTTTCAAATTGTTAATTATAATTTCTGGAAAACGTACGGCTTTAATTTAATTATGAAGTGGTTAAAAATTGCGACTTATTAAAAAAAAAAAAGTTTGTTTCACTTTTTTCTTACGCACTTTTTTGATATATAAAGGATAGATTTTATTTAAAATTCTGTTAATTTTTAATAGTTTTTTATGCTGATAGTGTCTCTACACTTAAAAAAAAATTCAGCAATAAAAAAAATAAACAAAACAAAATTATTCAACACCATTTGGTTTTTATTTATTTAATATCTCGACATAATATATCTATGTTATATCCGAGGTTAGTGTCTAGTCAGCAAGTAAAGTCCCATAAATATTCATTCAGCTGTTTCGAAAATGCGTGAATTCAAACATACGAACGAAAAAACAAAAATACCACAATTTAAAAAATGATCAAAATCTGTTCTAGGTATTACATTCTCTAAATATCCTTAAATTATTCTTTCAAGGAAATTTGCAATGTACACACAAAACTTTTCTATAGTAAGTAAGTAATATTTTTTTTTTAATTACACCAGCGTTGGTCGACGGTTTACTGTACTTTCAACCCCTTCTACTTAAGGTGTATATTTACTTTTTAAATATATTTCCTATTTGCATCCTATAATCCGATGTTTGGTCGAACTTCTCCTTCAATGTATGGTGTGACCGGCCTATGGTTTTACGCCGACTCCGAACGGCAAATGATTTTCATAAAAAGTTTTTTAATGGCAAAAATACACTCGGAAGTTTTCCATTGCCTGCCGAGGGTCCACCACTATTAGAAAAAAATCCTTTATATAATTTTTCGATGTTACTTGCCCTGGTAAAAATTTGAACTCGGCACACAACGAATGAAGCGCGCCTACGCAATCTGAAAATTATAGCAAATACATGAAATATGAACAGCAATAACTTTTTTTTTTGTTTGAAACGTTGCATTATTCTTTTGTCTATAAAAAATAATATCGCTTAAGAGAGAACCCAGACTTTTGTGTACTTCTATCGAACAAAAAGGGCTTCACCTTTTCGCATGAACTTCGTGGTTTTTCAAAAAATCTCGTGCTCAATTTTGGCTTTAAATTCATCGATTCTGGGTAAACGTAATCCCAATGAAAGGAATATGAAGCTATTAAATTACAAGGTCTTGGTGGATAATTCCAATCACCATGTTTTTCAAATAACAAAATCACCTATTTTTGCTTCCAATCGATTACCATCACAATGCGCCATTTTGTTAAAATTATAAATCCCCCTTGATAAAAATAAAATTTGAAGTAGCATTTTCCTGTATAGTTTTTTATTGAAAGTTCCACCTTGACCATTTACTTTGAAAAATAATTGAACTGCATGACACACACAGAAACTTAATCTACTACTTCTAGTTGTAATGGCTGCTGCAGAATTTTATGTGGTTAGCGTTCACTCAAAATTTCAATTCTACTGATTGACATAATCGTTTAACAATGTCGTACATAAATTCTTCTTATTTCTTATTTATTTTTTCCGAAACTATTTCTAATCGTTGTTCAAGCTCCCTTATACCTTTTCATAATTAACCCTGCTGTTAGGTTAAAAAAAACTTACGAATCTTAGGTTAGAGGACCATTTGGTCCATACTGCAGTTTTCATACAAAATAACAATTTATTCTTAGTTTTTATATTTAGTTTGGTTCAATACTTGCTAAATATTATTATTTTATTATTTACTCAACTCTGGTAAAACCCAGCACCAGTGGCCTGCTCTAAAAATGCTTCTAGTTCAGGAGCTCGAAAGCGAGGAATTTGTAGTTGCTGCAAGTCTAAGTCTGATGTAAAATGCTCCATTTGCAGTGCGTTTATTTGCAAAACCAACCGAAAAACATTTTTTTGCTCATCATGTAGTGCCAAAAAATATCGAACAAACTAATAAATACTTATTTTTGGAAAATTAATTTAAAGAAAATCAAAGAAAATATACTATGGACCAAATGGTCCCTTAACCTAAGATTCGTAATTTTCAATTTATCTTAGTCCAGTTTTAAGTCAGAGAATTAAATTTTCGCACATAATATTGTTTTATAAAAACACCACCTGAGCTGAAAAATTTAGACAGTATATATCACCGTTCCAAAGTTACAAAGAAAACAAAAAAAAAATTGGACCAAATGGTCTTAACCTAACAGCAGGGTTAATTAGCACCACCTACTGAGCACAAATAGCATAAGAAGTTTCAAAAAAAATTTCGCAGTGTTGCCATTATAACCATTTAAAATTGTATCTCCCCTTTTACAAATTAATACCAATAGCATTTAAAAAATTAAATAAAAATTTACAATTTGCAATTGAAGCAATAATTAAAATATAATTGAATTTAATATTTAGTGAGTGAATGCATTTTGAGAACATACGCGTCTGGGACTCACTTAAACATCATGTCACTCCTGACCTCTTCACCGCATCCCTACCACCCCGTACCGTAGCCCAAACATCTACCACCACATCGTGTATGGTGACCAACGTTGAACTAACTCGCCTAACCGGTTTCAAAATATGTACTCGTATTTGCAACCACAGTCAGTCAGAGGCAAATATAGCAAATACAACAAATGTGCATACAACAGCTTGGCAAAATGTCAATTAGTCCAGTCAGAAAAGCAAAGCAATAACCAGTAATCAACCTCAGTGCAGCTTCATAGGAATTGTTGCAAAGGCATAGCAGATTTTGTAGCTGCTCCAAAGTGGCCATTGGATATACCAACCAGCCAATCTACATACAGGCTACAGTCCTATGTAAATATGCATGTATAATAAAATTTGTATGTATAATACTCAAACATATATTCGCATATATGTATGTATGTATATATGTACGTACAAATATCTGCTGACTTTTGAAAAGCCAACTTAAGTATTTCACTTGAGCATTGTTGCTTTCTTATCGTTAAATCTTAGTCACTCTATGAAAATTTTTCTATCTTCACACAGTAACTTTTGCAAATATTATCTCTGTTTAGAGTAAATAATTATTTATACTTATATATTACATTCGATCAACTCCATTTTAAGAAACGTTATTTTATCATTGCATCGAAAATTAACTGATATTATTATTTTCTTTTTTTTTTGATCGTGGTATTAAAACTTTTCTTACATACATATATAAAAACATACATTTATTTATGTATGTACTTTGACCAAAAAGCCATAAATAGAAAATTAGGTTAGGTGAGGTCGAAGTGGATGCCAGATCGTTCACCGACAACTTTAAGTGCGTAAATGTGTTCGTTATGATTTTAGTTGGATCCCGTGTCTTCAACCTAACGAGGTTGAAATGTGAGCCCACAAATATCCTTCTCCATCACCTTCTCAGTGTGGAACACTCACTCAGCATATGTTTTCGAATTTCCGACTCCTTCTTGTCTATACAACTTCTATGGACATCGTCGTAGTTGAGGGAGCTTACTGATTTAATGGTTAAACAAGAGTGGAGATTACGCCATCGCATCCATTCTGCGGTACCTCTTATTTAACTCCCCTCAGTTTAGATGTTGAGCTTCTAAATAGTAGGTACCGATGATTGACGACCACACAACTTATTAGCGTCACCCCAGCTAGCTCCGCTCTACCCATTCTGTGGTCTAGCAATTCGTCCATAAGTGCCATCAGCCGCGAGTCGATATCCAAGCGCCTGCCTGTGCTGTCGTACTGGGCGTTGTAGTAACGTTGCTGAAAGTTCTCTCTCAATGTCTAGGAAAAATTTATTTCATAACCATTTAATCTCCAATTGTTGCGCTGTTTTTGCGTTCCATTCCGTGTTCGTTTATTTTCTCAACTGTTCTTCAAGTGCATTAATTCTAAGCATTTATTTTAATTTATTATCATTTACACTTTAATTTATTATTGCATTATTTCAGTTTTTGTTTACCTACTGCCGTGCTTTGTTAAGCAGGCTATTTAATTTATACCAGACGTTTTTGTTGACATTTTTTTTATCAAGCTGTTATGGTTGACACAGCTACTCTTATGATAAACGCAAAACAAGAAAAAAGAAAAAACAAAACGGCATAAGCGAAATAAATGAAAGTAATAATATGCGTATAAAGTAAAACAAGTTTTTTATGCTGATTTAAAAGCGTGGTCATAAATTTAAGTTTCCTTGCATAGCAAAAATATGCAAATCCCTCAAACTTATGAATCATATTATGTTGAGGCGAAAATGAAAACAAACATACAACATATGTATGTAAAGAAATTAAAAATATCAACCGAAGTACCTGCACAGAGAAAACAACGCGAATTCTAAGCTTAAGCCTACGCGTTTACCTTTGTTCCCAGCAAAATCCAACTGCTGCTGTGCTTCCTCCAAGTCTCCTCCATCAACAACAACCAACGCTTGGGTGAGTTATTGGCAAACACGAGTAACCAGTTTTTAAGCGTCATCAACCAGCTCTCAATGCTAGCTCACAAAGGCGGCAATACAGAGATTTAAACGACGTTTATTGAAAAAAAACAAAAACCAAAAAACAAAAAAAAAAAAGAAAGCAGCAACTCAAATATTTCGAACAACCAGACATTTACGAGTGCAATGAGCCAAAACCGCAACAACCACGACTTTTACGTTTTTAAAACTTCAAATCAGCAATAAATTGCTTGCAATAAAGCACATCAAGCATTCAGCCAAAATCTCTGCAAAGCCAACAACGAAGCGTCCCCAAAACTCGTTTTTGGACACAGTATTCTCTCCATAAAGCCAGTTCTTCACTTCACTTGTGCTTGTTTACTTTACTACTTGTTGTTGTTTTTTTTTTTTTTGTTTTGTTTTGTGGCGGTTACTGGCTTCATATGCTTGTTTTCATCTGTGTCTTTTTTTTTATTGTAGTTAGTTATTCATGTTTTTGTTGTTATTGTCACAGATTTTTCTTCTATTTTATTTTGCTTACTCTCGGGCTTTGTTGATTTATGTGTTTCTTCAGCATTTCTTTCTTCTTTTCGATTACTCATTGTCGTTCTTTCAGCAGTAGTTTTTATTTAACAAAGAGCGAGGATACAGTACATTTGGAAGGCACATAACTTCACTCTGTTACAGAGCTTCCCAAACTGTGCGATGCGCTTCACGCTCTTGCACGTCAGACGATACTCCTCGTTTTGTGTTTGCTATGGAGTGAAACTGCAGTAATTACGGCGGGAATATATAAGAATGATAGAATACAAGATTGAGCTGATTGATCTGAAATTCGGAGAGTAACTTAGAGAGAGGAAAGATGTTGGCATAAATGTTAGAAAGAATACACAATAAAATTGTTAAATTTTCGAAAGAGAATTAGCGGTAACAATTTGCGCCACCTTCGGTATTTTTTTCACCATATACCCAAGGATGATAGAATACAAGTTTGCGCCTTCTGCGGACCGCTGGTCCTTTCTTTGTCGATTTGACAGCATTCACCCGTTCGCTGACGAAATAAAAACAACTTCTTTTGAGTTTAGAATTTTTTTCTTGTTTTCTTGTTGTCTAGCTTTTATTACGTCACTATCAATTGCTCTCTGCACTAAATGTCAAAGGGGATGAAAACACACAAAAAGGAAAAGAAAAAAAAACAAATGGATGCGTGCGGCTGAGTATAAATTTGAGCGCGTTTTAATTACATTTAATTAAAGAGAAATAAAATACTACTTTATTTCAAATTACAAATATCTACAGTTATTTTTTATACTGCAATTCTTCATTATAGCGGAATTTCGGATTACCGTTTTGTAGAGGAGTTATCAACCACGACTCCAATAAATATTCGGAATCACTCGCAAATAGTTTTGGAGAAGTTTTAAATTAATTTTTTTTTGATTTTGTAATTTGCAGTGAATTAAATTAACCAAACCCAATCAAAAACATCTCATGGTTTTCACCCCATTACCCTTTGCACAGCAGAGCAGGTCCACATTTATGAATCGTGTTGTGCTCTAAATTATTTAGCTTTTCTATTTATTGTTTTTTTTTATTTTGATCATTAACCTATAAATTAAAATTAGACTGTGTTTGAGTTTTTTATCTGAATCTTACTTATATATAAACCTTTGTGAATTTAATAATACATACAAGATTGCATGAGCTGTCTACATTCCAGAGCAGACGTGATACTTCATACTTATGTCAAACATTCGGAAGTTTTTCAAATTTATCTTTTTTCAATTGCATGCAAATAAAATCACGATTTCTTCTTTTATCGATAAAGCTAACAGTTTCATATTTGTTATCCTTTAGTTTTCGATAACAAAGTGTGATACTCAAAAATACCTGGGAAGTGATGTTATTTTTCTCGTAGGTCTTATCGAGTAGAACGAGAATCCAATTTTGGAATTTGTCAATCACCCCCAAAATCTCGACTTATCGTTAAAAAACCCGATTTTTCGTGCTTTTGCGCACTTCTTAGCCCATATCTTAGCTAATTAACAACCGATTTTCATTCTAAGAACGGTTTAAGAAAGAAGAATTTCAGACCTTTTGAACAATATATAAACGTCTTAATAAAGCTGAAGAAATTTACTTGTTTTTGCACAACAAACTTAAATTTTGCTACCCTTTTTCTTCTTTTTTTGACTTTGGCGATAGTTTCACACACTATTTTATAAAAACACAAAGTGAGTTTTGATTAGATTCAAAGAGTACGTTTAATGCCGAGTTCAGCGAATGTTTTTTTTTTTAAATCGGCCAAAAAGTGACTGAGTTATTTTACTTTTTATAAGAACGAAATTTTTGCAAAAATTTGCTTCTGTTGTTCCCAAGGAAATTATCACTTAATTTTTGAGTTTTTACTCAATTTTGAAGTCTTTATAAATTTCCGTTATACTGAAGTGTACGTGTTGTTTATCTTTTGTTGTGTTTGCTGTTAAATTGGATAAAAATCGGGGTAAAGTAAAACAAAAATGTGCGACAGGCGTAATAAGTTTTGCTAGATTTGTGGCTTATTTACGGATACAAGTCATCGGCGTGATTTTAAAAATAATATTGGTGTTGTAAAAATATATAACAAGATTTTCGAAAGGTTTTATGGTGCGAGTCGCTGGTACGAGCCAGAATTTATTTGTGAATATTGCTGTACAACATTAAAACAATTTAAAGTTCAACAATCAATTACTTGGCCCTTTGCTGTGCCTAGCACGAAAAATCGGTTTTTTTAGGTTAAGTCGAGATTTTGGGGGTGATTGACAAATTCCAAAATTGGATTCTCGTTCTACTCGATAAGACCTACAAGCAAAATAACATCACTTCCCAGGTATTTCGACTTCATGCTTTTTTGTAGCACTGTGTAATCAACTAGGTAACGACCACAGCTGTTCGGGCAATAGCGAATATCGTTAAAAAAAAAAGCTGCTGAATGGCAAAATCATTAAAATATTCGTTAATATAAGTTAACCATGCGAATATCGTTAAAACAAATTAATAAATCACACTACAGATTGTGAAATAAGAGCTACTACATTGTTTCACTTTAAGATTTACTTTTACTATATGTGTAAATTTTCGAAAACTAAAAAGAAAACATTTTTGACCAGCAACGAACTCAAGCGACTATTTATGCGCCCTGGAAAAGTATAAAGCGTGCAAAAAACATCGTTTGTTGAAAATGTTTGGGAATCCATCCATCCATATACTCAATATTTTTTTGGCCATCTCTGCTTTGGACAACCTTCGTCGTTCTTGCATTAACACGCTTTTTCTGTTTACGCTGCTGATGGCATTGCTGGGTCCTGCTTCTCCTTGGTTTTTCCCAGCGTCGCTGTCTTTGCTGTTCATTGTTCGTATGTATGGATGGAGAATTTCTAAGTGTTGTCATTTAATATATTACTCACATACAAACATAAATACGTCTGTACATATTTACATGCATAAGTAGTTGGTCTCTCTGGATTGCTTTGGCTGGATGGCGGACGGCGGCTGGCTCTCCTCTGCTTGTTTGCTTAACTTACCTACTTATTTATTTTTGTGCATACATATGTACATACATACGTGCATTACCAGGCTGCAGTGGCCATGGCAAAAGCAACAACAATAGCCACTCATCATCTGTCGTTATTTATATGGTGGTTGGATGTGGCTGCTCCCGCGCGTTCTTTCCACTTTACATTGTTTGCTGGATTTTATTTTTTTCTTCTTATGGCATTCTCTCGTCTTTTTTTTTATAATTCTTTTATTGTTAATGGTTTCTCCTTTATTTTTATTCTTCTTTGTACCAATATTTCTTGGTTCACTTCTTTTACTATCAACACACACACACACACTCTCACGTTTGATTGCATCTTCTTGCACTGCTTTTTGGATCCATAAACTGATTCTGACTCAATAGTTAATGGATCGGTTTATGGTTGGTGGTTGCTGTACCCATTAAACAGCTACAGCTACAGCTTCTTCTTCTTCTTCTTTGCCTTACTACTTACTGTTGCATTTTCAAACAGATACTCCTTCAATTTCCATAACGTTTGCCAACTTCAAATATCTACATACATACATATGTACGTAGAGTTATATTGCCTTCCACTTAAATCCATACATTTGATTTTATGTGCCTCTCATTACTCGCCGCTGCGTTCGCGTTATGCTGTTTCCTTTATGGTTTGTTGAATCTTTTGAATATTTTGTGGCCTTTTTCCTTTTGAAGATGCTTTCAGGAATTGTATGCCCAAATTTGTCTTGCTTTTCAACCACAGCTCAACATCGCTGGCGGTTTTTTTTCCTATAGCATAAATTCACCTGCAATTCCATTACATACATCTTCACGCTATTTAAATCGAAATCTCTTTTTTTGTGTAGAAGCAAAACAGCGATAAGCCATAAATTAAAAATAAACTAAAACAAATCCATTCCAACAGGTGTTAATTAAACTATGTGTCTTTCTCTCTCTCTCTTTTTTTTTGCAGAAATTTTGAACAACTTTAGTGAATGATTTTAAAATCGTATCGCTGAAACGAAAAAATAAAAAAATGCAATACAATCTGAGAAAAAAAATCATCAAAAAGTGCTTACCAAAAGAGTTGTTTGTGTTAAATAAATAAAAATAAAAATAAAACCAATGTGAAATCATCAGAAACTGTCGATTGATTACATTTCTGCGGATTTAGCAAATTTGTAATTTGTGGGAAAATAAATCCTTCTATTGAGTGGTTCGTTTGTGTTAAGTTGTGCGGAAAAGAGTTTGGTTCAACCGGTTTTCGTTGGTTGGAGGTGAGTTGAAGCTGAAATTTGTTTATTAAATATTTCTTTAAGTTAAAAAAAAAAAGCTTAGGTTATATATTTAATTTCTGAGATCACTCACAAAATTTTGCTTTAGTTATAAATGAAATAGTACCCTTTTACCAAACTGGCTTTTAGACTTTTGAGAAGGTATTAAAAATTAATCGACCCAATGTTAGGAATAGGAACTGAATTTCCACTCATTATAAGTTGCCCCCGAAATAAATTCAACTTCGAAACCGGTCGTGAAATTCGAAAATGGAAATTTCAACTCTGTGATTTGTTTACAAAGTTTGAAATTGAGAAAACCCGAAAGCAATAATTTAAACATTTAGGACCAACTTTAAAGTTGGTCTCGCTTTGGTTTAGCTCCAATGTCAGCCGCTTCCAAAACTTTGCCCCATTCTCTCTATTCTCCCTCACAAAACCGCTGGAAATGTCCGGGTTTGCCAGCTTTTTACTTTAAAGGATGTCACTCTGGTTTTTTTTATCGTTTTTTATAAACAAAACCACTACTTACGTTTTGAATGTAATTGTTTGTCTCTCGAATTTAAGTGAAAAAATCCTGCGATACATTTTTCGCCTGAAATTAGTGTTGCCGATAGGCGAAAAATATGTTCGAAAAATTTTCGAGCAATATTTATAATGAGGAAAAAGTGAAACATTTCGGGCGAAAGTGAAACTCAGGAAGATACTTATTCTTCTTTTTTTGTATTGTAACTTTTGCAATTGAAATCGAAAAAGGTGCAGCTGGAATCAAGTCTCGTGCGGAGGGTTAAAGCTATTTTAAATCTGCATGATGTGCGTAGAAATCGAAACCTTTTAAGTATCGCGCTGTGGGAAATTCTATTCAAATTTGATGATGCATAATTAAAATAAAAAAATAATTAGTTGTGATTAAATAAAATTTGTTTTCTAATATGTTGAATAAAGAAATATTAAAAGGCTACAAAAAGTTAGTTCCTCTTTTCAATACAAATTGCTTGGCAACGATGGTGTTGTTCCAAAAATTGAGAGATTATAAAAAACAATTGGATTCTAATTAGAAGCGCTATCGTGGCAGAAAAGCCCTCGAAGTTTTGCGCCTGCATAGAACTCTGATTCTATTGTTATGCATTAGACAAAAATTTTAAAATCTGCGTTTCGTAACAAATGAAATGCAAACGATTAACTGTTTTTAAATTTTTTCTAACAAAATATATGAAATCTCAATATGGGTAGAAATTTAACCATGAGGTCGGAAAAACCATATCGATTTTAAGGTCAACGAATGGCTAAAAAATGCAGAATGTTGGCTATTAGAGGAAAATCAAAATGATTCCCGATAGATTTTTGGCTTTTTATTACCCATGCCTATATGGTCGAAATACTGTGCAAAGTGTAGTGATGTTTATAAGCTACTATATAATTTTAGATTATATAATTTTACAGCACTTTACGACATGTTGTGAATACCCGATTAACACACCCTAATAATAACCCTGCATGCGCGGATTTTCTTCTAGACAAAAAAATTTCTGAATTTGTTATATGGAGGAAAATGCCGAACAATGCCAGCAAAAAAATTATCTTGCAAATTGCTATATTGAAATTGAATTGGCCACAAAACTGCGTACCCGAAAAATGTCAAAATTTTTTTTTTTATTTGAAGCCAATTTTTTATTTTTTTTTAATATAAAATTTGAAGAAGTTTTTTTTAATTGGTTAAATTATGAAAATTTCACACAAAATTTGAAACTTTTATTTAGATGGTTGCTGTAATAGAACGCGCTATATTTTCATACAAACTGATTAAACAAAAATTAATAAACATAAGTGGCAATCTGTGTTATTTGGATTTTTTCTTGCATATTATATATCCGTTACTGTACATAGCTAAGTGCAATTACAGAAAATGATAAAGTTATGGTTTCTACGCCCATTACCAATAAATATTTACTTTTAACATTTGTATTGCTACAAATGTCAATTATCTGTTATTGACACATTTAATAAAAAAAAAAAAATCGTTATCTACTGATAAAACAAACAGCATAAAATATAAAGTTTATAAAAATAGTACCAATATAGAATTTCATTTGAATGCAATATACCCGTAAGACGTTATATGCACATTAGGGGTGTCCTTATTTTCAAACATCGGTTTTCTATATTCCCGGCCGGAAATCGGTTCCTTTATGTATTTAGATAAAACGGTAAAAGTTTGGGGTCAATGCGATAACATTTAGTGGACCCGGAAGCCAGCTGAAAAATTCAATAGGTCAGTATGGGCAAATATCAATGTTCATACATTCGCCTTATATTAGACGCAGTTTTTATAGTATATTTAACAAAACATATATGTATACAAGAATAATTTTTCCATTTTTGTATACTTATTCGGTAATAACATTTAAAATAATTGTGATAATTTTGCGTATTTAAAAAAAAAGGCATGCAACACAAGCTTGATATTTTGCAAATTTACCGAAATTTGTTTCTACATTTTGAGCGCGCTGTTTGTAGGCAAACAAATTTCCTGAGAAAAAGTGAACTGTGTGGCGACAATAAGTCGTTCAGAAAATAAAATAGTAACTGCTCATAACGGGACATTTCTGCTGTGAAATATTTCCAAAGGCATGCAAGAGGTTCTTGTGCATATTGTGATTTTAATAAGTAAATATAATTGTAAGCGTTCACAAGCAAGAAATAATAATTATTTTGAAGAATAATTATTTGGTTTAATAAATACCTTAAAATTGTTTGAATTTCGGTGGGCGGTTGTGTTTAAAGTGTAAAAAGTGAAGTATATAAAATAAACTAATATGTCTAGTTTAGCAACACGAATGTCAGTTGCCAATTTAAGAAAAGTTAGTTTGATTGGATACACAATGCATCAAATTACAGGTGCAAAACTTCCATCTAATCGGCAGGTTTTAGAAGTTTTGTTTTACAATATGAGATTTGTAGATCTTTCAGCAAAGGAAAGCGCAAAACTTGCTATCAAAGCAGCACAAATATTTTGGCAACAAGCACGAATACCGATAAGAAAAGAAGATAAATGTGTTGAGAAGTTATTGAATCTGTACGAAAGTTGGAAAAAAATCCTGAAAACAGTTCCAGAAAAGAGATCCAATTCACAGGAAGAAGTCGTTGATATGTTTGTTGGAAGTTTGGATGATTTATTTGACATGGCCACCGCTAATGCGCTTGAAAAAATGAAGTTAGTAGAAGATAAGAAATTTCTTGAAATGCAACGTCAAAAAGGACGGCCAGGTTGCATGATGGGTGTTGATAAGGTTTTGTACGATCGTGAAGTGCGTGCACAAGAAAGACAGGAGAAAGCAGCATTACGAAAAAGGCGGTATGAAGAACAAAATTCTGAATGTTCTAATATAATCGAGGAAAGCAATGAAAATGATATAGTACTTGTGGAAGCTGGAAATGAAAATGTAGTAATTCCGTTGGAAAAAATTGTTTGCAAACTGAGTGTAAAAAGCGACGAGGCACTAAAAGTATCATAACACCACGATTGTTAGCAGCATTAGACGATGCCAAAGTGTCAGATGGGATGGCCGTACATATTTTAGTAGCCGCTGCTGAAGCATTGGGTCATTGTGTGGAAGAGCTTGTTATTAATCGATCAACAATTCATCGTATGCGTCAACAAAATCGGTCTGCAGAATTCAAAGACATTTCTACTGAATTTAAAGAAAAGGTGAGTTCCCTATAGTTGACAATGCACTTTCATTAATGTTAATTTATTCAAACACTTAACAAGGCCAATGCAAATGGAGCACTAGTTGTTCATTTTGATGGGAAGTTCATGACAGATATAAAAGGTCGTAGTAAAGTGGAAAGAATTGCTGTTTTAATTAGCTACGATGGAACATCGAAATTTCTTGGAGCACCAAAGATACAGTCGTCGACTGGTGCAAATATTGCTGAAACTGTTTATCAGAGATTAGTCGATTGGAACATTGTTGAACTTGTTAAAGGCATATCTTATGATACAACTGCTGTCAATACTGGTGTTAAAAATGGAGCCGCAGTCCTTTTGGAAAAAAACTGCAACGCAATCTCATGCACCTACCATGCCGTCATCATATGTACGAAATTATTTTGCGCAACGTTTTTGAATCAAAGATGATGTCAAACTCAGCTCCAGAAATACTCTTGTTTGAACGATTTGTGAAGGCCTGGCCAAACCTTAAGAAAACCTTGTTTAAAACTAGTGTTGATGATAAATTTGTGGCATCAAAAATAAGCCAAGTGGAACGGGACGCTCTTGTAAGCTTCTTGCAGGACGCTCTAAATTATACAGATACAGATTCAACAATTTCAGAAGCTATTATTAAAAAAATGTCTAACCACTTATGGTACATCGCCGAAGAAACAGTAGCGTTATCATTTTTTGACTTATCAGTTACCCACGCAGAAAAACGTAAAATGATAAAACAATTAAAAAGCAAGGAACCAGTTGTTCATTTAAACTTACGAACTTGGCGATTTTGTTTCAGAAAAGACAAATTTTTTTTTTCAATAATTTTGGGTTATCTTCAGCCTTTTTGGGCGTGGATCCATCCCAATGGGAAAATAATTCAGATTTCGAAAATAATTGGACTTTTTGCCGCAACTTACAAGTTGTTAATGATCCCGCTGAAAGAGGAATACAATTTTTGCAAGACTACATTAAAATTTTAACGAATGATGAAGAGGAAAAGCAGTTGGTACTCCAAATTGTTGAATCGTATCGCAAAAAATACAAATCATACAAAAAAATTGATTTAATGTAAAATATAAATTTAAATATGTAATATGTATGAAAAAAAATAAAAATGTACAATATTTGCCCATACTGACCTATTAAATTTTTCAGGTGGCTTCCGGGCCCACTAAATGTTATCGTATTGACCCCAAATTTTAACTGTTTACTTTAAATACATAAAGGAACCAAATTCTGGCCGGGAAACTGTAATATAAACATTTTGAAATTTCCCCTTACAAATAAGGACACCCCTAATGCACATAGTACATATGTCTGAATATATAATATTTACTTATAATTCTTCGGAAAGTGTTTCATGTACTTAGTGAGTATTTCAAAGCTTCAAGCAAAGAGATTGCGGCACTTTTTTTATCGGGTTCACAAATTTAAACAAATTTGTTATAAACGGTTTTTTTTTTGATTCACTGTAGTCCGAAACTTTGTGAAATATTCGAAAATGCAATCAGTAAATCGGAGTTGCTATAAAGGAATACATTCAAAGTATGTACAGTGACTCAAACGATTGACCACTTGGGTATTTTTTTTTTGCAGTATTCGAAATATTTTTCATAATGAATTCTAAGTGAAATATTTTTAAAAATATATGTAAAGTTTGTTGAAAAATAAGTAGTCAAAACTTATGATTCCGTGATTGTGCTTTCATTATTTTGTGCACTGTACGTAAAAATATAAGTAGCCATTAAAATCTACTTAAAGCTCTTTTATTAAGGTTATGCGTTGTTGTAATGCTCGTACTAATTATCAGTGCTGTAAACAAAAAAGAACTGTGTATTTTATTTGTAAGCCTTAGGGGCCACTTGGAACTTAGTTATCGATTTCTATTGTAAATAAAATGAAGTTGCTTAAGTGCAGAAGGTGAGTTAACTGTAGCTATGAATACAGTCCACACAGCTCCCCACCTCATATACTTATTTGACAATATTTATAACAAACTTACACTATGTATTTCTCAATAAAAAATTCACTCGAATAAAGTCACGCATGTACCCCGTAATGTTTTTTTTTTATTATTTGATAAATTTATCACTAACTCAACACGCAACTATCAAGGCAATCCCCTTGGAGCGCAATTTGCTGTGGTTCGAATAAAATAATTTAATATTTGTTCGCATTTATCTTATTTAACTTGCACTCGAATAATATTGTGGTTCTGTTCCCGCGTTACCTGCACAATTTGTACTCGTTTGCCGGTTTATTCGTTCTGGTGTAATTTCTTCTGCTGTTATGTTATCAGTTTCACCTTAAACAACCGCTCTGTTTTGCCTTCAGTTACCCGTAGAAACTAATGAAAGCCGTGAAAACCGGCGTAGTGTCTTATCACGCCCGCTAGCGCGAGTATCTAAACGATAAACCTATGTACATATGTACACATATAGATACGGACTAACATACACACAGATACATTCTTTGCAAGTGAATTTAGAACACACAAGCAGCGTAGGAGAAATGCTAGAGAAAAACAAAGAAACAAAGCAAGAAAAAACTGCAAAAACGAACAGCTACATTCATACGTCCCCATATATCACACAACGAACAAACATAAACATTTCTCTAGCACTTGTCACATTTTATTTTTCATTTTCGAAAAAAAACATTTGCTGGCGTTATCAACCACTTGCTCAATTCTTTGGTGCCCGCATTCTATGAATCCACTGTCATCAATTTTAAGTGTTTGCTTTTTTTTTTTTTGATTGTTTAGTTCAATTTTTTTTATTGATTTTTTGTTGACGTTGCATTTTTTTCTCGCTTGCCGCTATATTCGATTCGATTTTGTGCTATCAGCACCGACCGATAGCAATTGTGGTGGTGAGGAAAAAGTAATGTTTGTTGGAGCGGGTAACGGTAAATTTAGCTAGCACTTTGCAGTGCAAAATAAAAGTACATTTAGCGAAGTATCTAGGCTCGAAATTTAAACTAAAAGCTAATGGGAATATAAATGTGGGTAGGTAGGCGGTTAATGGTTTGGTTGGTTAGTTTTGTGTTTCATGCCAAAACTTTTGCTTTTGTTTTTTCTTATTGTTTTATAGTGCTATCTCTACAGTGACGCGCAGGTGAACAAAACTTTATTTTACAAAATCAACGCCAATATTTTTAACTATAAATATCATCGGCGATAGTGCAAATCCGTGCAATCGACCAGTTCCTTACGAAAGGGAAATGTTGGATTACAGATTCTTTTTAAACTTTGTAGTTTTGTAGCACTTGGAGTGCTAGATAACTTAAAACTTTTTTATCTCACAAATAAAAAAGACTCCTCTTTCAAAATTTCACTTATTCTAAAATAAAGTTAAAATTTTACGAAAATATTTTTTTTTTGGGAAAGTCCATGGTGTTTCTAGCATAAATACTGAACAATAAACTGATAGTGTGAAGGTAGATTATTTAAAAAAAAATAGATATGTATATACATATGTATATATATCTATTATTAAAAAAACATTTTTTTTAAATAATTTTTAATTTTTGTGTTGAGTTTTTCTTGTAGGATTAATATTTTCTGAGATAAAAATTCTTAAAAAAAAGTATTTCTTTCATTTTTTAAATTTTTAATCGCAAATTTCTTGCAAAAAAAAAATGTTTGCGCATATGTAATTGGTTAGCACAGTTACTTAGCATCCCAGGTATTACAAAACTACAAAAAAATTTTTTAAATTTAATTCTTAATAAAATCTGTGATCCAGCCATTATTTCCTTTTCCTATGGAGCTGCTCAATTACCACGTATCTATCAAAGTAAATGGCATAATTCGAAAGCTTTCGGTTATTAATTGCAATCAGTCGTAAAAAATTAAACGGGTATTTCAAATAAAATCGAAAAAATGATAAATCTTTAAACAAGTTATAAAAAACTGACTTCTTTATTTATTGCTTGTTAAATTATGGAAACTTCCGCTACGAATTTGGAGACTTAAATTTGTAAACCAATTTAAAACCAAATATTTAATATATATTGTATATATACATATAATGAATTATATCATTTAATTTTGTTACATAAATCTCCCGATAATCTTATTAACATTTTGTAAGATTTGTAAGAATTAATTATTAAAGAAAAAGTTTAAGAATAACAGTTTTGAAAAATTTCGCCGCAAGTCATTCTTTTTTACAAAAAAATATTTCTCAGCTCATTATGTTTCGAGTTGCTAAAAATTTCCATTGATTTTTGAAATATAACGCATCCAAGAAATAATATTTACGGGTCTATACTGCGTGTTACCGAAAATCTTGTTACTGGTAAATTTTATTATCGAAAGTTTTAAACACTTCCATTATTAGTTTTTTATTCCATGTCGACGCTAAATATGTGTGAAACATGTGTTTCTAACTCTAAAAAGAAAATAAACATATGTACCTATATTATGTCGCTATTACCACGTTTTTACTACCCAACAAGGTGGTAACAAAATTCACTGGCAATAAGTTTGGAAAGAATACACAAAAGTTGTGAAAGTTGCCAGAGCATTTTGCTACCGGTAACGGCAGTTTTGTTAATTTTGATTTATACTCTATTGAGTGAGGTAAAGGTAAATTGTTGATGGTGTCTTTCCATTACTTTGAATATTTTTCGGTTAGCTGTTGGATTAATCGAAAGGAAGTAATGTGTTTTCAATTAATCATAAAATCACTATCAACTACTCAGTTTATTTGAGGCCCAATGTTGAGCAAGTCAGCTTAGCCAATCCTAATCTAGCACTCATTTTAAGTCACACTTCCAAAATGTCATTTTATCTGATGGTTGAGTACAAAAAGCAGATATTGCTAAGTCACTGTACTACCAAAAAATTGTGCGCGCGGTATTTTTTTTTTTTTATTTATTGGCAATACACTTCATTATACATTACGTTAATTTTTATAAAAATTTATATAAAATAAAGAATGTAAATTCAGGTTTTAAATTTTTTACAAATTTTATTGTTTAAGAATTCAGCAAATTTGCATGAAATTTTAACTCTTTAATCAATGTTAATATGGATGTTTCAAGAATTTAAAAATTTCAAGATTTAAAAACATTGAAAAAAATGATGCGAAATTTTCAGCCTCTAAAGTTTTCCAAAAATTCAAACTAAAAACTTGGAATGTTATATGAAAATTTGTAATATTTTACTATTATAAGTTTAAAACAAAGTTCGAAATTAAGATTTATAAGCCATTTGATATATTACAAACATATGTACGTATGTACATATATATTTTTGAAGCACATTATCATAGCAGCGAATTAATTTTTAAAAAAACATGCAAATGGAAGATATGATTTCCCACGGCATTAAAAACAAAATGTGCATGCTGTCAAATTTATTGACTTTCAAGGCAATCGGTTATGCCGGACTTCTCCAAATAATAAGCTCAATTATAAACTTTAATTACCCTCACTTATTGCACCAAGTCTATGATTTCAAAAAGGCTAAACTAACTTACGAGATTTAAATAATAATAAGTCAAAATATTGCTCAAAATAATTTACATTTTAAGCAGTAGTATTATAGCAAATCACACTACTAAATATATGCTATGTCCATTCAGCAACAGTCTCGGCGAAGGTAAAAAAAAACAAAATAAACAGGTTTCGCGTGCGGTTCAGGTGACAAAAAAGTTTAGTAATGAAATAAATAAACCCATAAGACCGATCGCTATAGTTAGCCTGCTATTACTCAACTAACTAATAAGTTTACTTATAGCTCACAATGACTAATTGCTCTTTCGCCTTTGCCAGTCAAATAACGTAGCATTGTGGAACAGCCAATTTAACGCATCAACCAAACAAAACGAAACGCAATTATTAATCTACGGCAGTTAACCGCCAAGTGATTTTTTTTACCTCATGACAATTTTTATTTTTTACAGTGTGTTAAAACGGAAAATTTTTGGTCAAAATTCCAATTTTGTTTTTTTTTTTTTTTGGTTTTTGAATTTTAAATACCGCTTTAAAAAAGGTGCATAAATAATGTAAGAGAAAAGATTGATGTTAGTCAGTAATTATTATAGTAAGATACAAATTTTTCGAGTATTCTATAACTATTATTCAAAAACTGTATCATACAAGTCTTTTCCTAATAATTATCAGCGTAATAAATATTTGTAGGTCTAAAAAAATTTATTTTGAGACTTATACTACAAAAGCATATTCATAATAATTGTGAGTGAGCTAATTTTTTTTAGGTCTTCCTTTTTTGACAAATTCGCCACTATTTTGGGACCAGAATAATAGTTATTGTTGATTTAAAAAATTGGTTTCACTCATAATTATTATAAAATGATTTTTATAATGTGTGCCGAATCGAGTCATGTTGTCCCCCTTTTCCATGAAATTCGAATATGTTTTTTTTCCGAAAAAAAAAATGTTCCCGATATTTTCCGACGATTTTGATTTCGCTGTGCAAATCGCATGTTTCCGTCTTTAAAATTTTCGTATTTTTTAAATGTTTTTTTTTTCCAACTCAGCCCACAAAATTTTTCAAATTAGTTGAACATTGGAATGCAACGGAAAAAGAAAATTGCCAACTTTTGTTTAAAAAAAAATTTTTCGGAAAAACCAACAAAACAGGTTCTCTTTTATATTTATTTTCTCGAAAATTGTATTTTTTTTTATTTTATTTTATTTTTTACATCGGAAAGAATAAAAAAAAATTATTTTGGCCAATCGGCCGAAAGTCTTTGTTAAAGAGATTATCAAAGTCGGTCAGTTTTTTGCGAAGTTATGTGCATTAAAAAAAACGAAAATTTTAAAGAAGGTGAAGTGCGATTTTCACAATGTTTAATGTCGCTCGATCGCCGAAAAATATCGGCAAATATTTTTTTCATTTAAAAGAAAAAAGGCATCTGTGATAATTTTTCAAGGAATAACATATGCGAGTTTCATGGAAAAATAAAAACATGACCCGAAAGGACCGGTTATCTTGAAATGGAAATGCTCAATAATTGTTGTTTATTCAAAAATATTGTCCTCACTCACAAATGAAATTCTGTTTTAATTATTATCAAAATTTGGATGGATTTTTTTAAACTCAACGGTCGAATAATCATTATTCTGGATCTCTGCTTAATCGCTTTTTTTTTTAAAGTTGGTTGACTTACTTGTGCAAAAACAGTGGCATAGACTTGCCTGCGAGTGGTTATATGAAAGGGTTGTAAAATGATTGAGAGAACTCTGATTTCTAAAAATTTTCACAGGCAGCTTATACCATATTAATCGCTCAAAATTTCGCACAGATTGAAATTAAAAACTTAGCTACGCTGATTAAAGTTAATCACAATCCTCGCAATATTTTTAGGGTCACCTATTTCCAATATGATGTTTAAAATCCACGTGTGCAAAAAACGACTTTTAATTCAGCGAGTGGATTTTCGATTTTCTTTCTAACTAATTTAAAAAAATTGCACACTTTGTTACATACTGATTGTGTTGGGCGAATGGCGTAATCATAACACTAACAAAATGAAGGGCATTACTACAAAGTCAATATGAATTGTCGAAGAAAGTGTAAAGGAAATACCGTAAAAACGCGACCAAGAACGTGACAGCAACGAAGTTGTTGAAATTCCAAGCAAGTGCTAGAAAATCGCTAAAGTTGGGGAACATCTGCAAATAAAAGACAAAGAGTGTGTGAATAAAGTGCATAGAGACAAAAGAAAGACAAAGTCTTGACGCAATGAAAGTCTAATCAAATAAAAAATTTATAAAATGAGATTTCGGCATTCAGACGCGGATAAGGCAAGTGAGTATAAAGGGAAATCTTGCAGCATTATAAAAAAACATTAAATTTTACCTTTCCCGTGTAAAAAGAAGCAATGAGCACACTCCAGAGAAGAGCCAAAACAAACGTACAGCAAAAATTTTAGCTGTGAAAAATCAAAATCCAATTTTCCGAACGTTTATCGAGCGCACAACTATGTGAAGGACCAAGACACACACATACATATGTAGCTCTACTTACCCAACGAACATCGAAAAAGATATTTCTCCAACCTTGCACTAATTTATAGTTCTCAAGTTGATAGCAAGCATATTTCTCTAAAATAAAAATTTTCTTCACCAATGAGAACAGCTGTTTATTGTGCAGAAAAAACAGGCATTGGCAAATTGCAAGCCCACGAAAATGGCACTGAAGATGGCTCAACGCCGAATGTCTCCAAAACAAAATTAAGTAAAATCGTAAATACTAAAGTAAAAATACCAGTTCCAAAAAAAAAAAAACCTGGATGGGATTCGAGTGATAAATTTACCATCGGCATTCAATTGAACGCCCGAAAACTTTTCTTTGAGGCCATTGACATCAACGAGTACTTAATTAGTACGTGCCAAACCATTTTCATTTATTTTATTAATGACGTTTTATACATATTTTGTTTTATTTTCAGTATTGCAATCATACATTTCAGTTCCATTAGAGAATCACATTTGAGTTCAAGTCAAAAATGGCATGACTCAGAACTCTCTCATTTACAGCTGAGAGTCTTGTGTTTGGGGTGGCAATAAAACGAAATGAACCCCTTGACGAACAGCTGGCATATAAAGTGCCGAGATGTCATAGCCGTAGCCGCTAACTATAGCTGGCTAAATCACTGCATAATTTTGAATAGTGGATGGTGTGGAGACTTAATAAAAGTGTACAATTTTACCTACATTTGAGTTCAAAGAAGATCAAAATTTGTTTTATTAATTTTTTGTTTAATTTTGTGTCACTTAAACCAGCTTGAGGTCACCTTAAGCAACTTGTTAAAAATACTATTTTCTTGATGCATTTCTGTTTACATTTAAAAAGTGAAACTATTTTTCGTTAAACTGCATTCATGATATTTATTAATCTTTTTGGTATTATTCCAATATCGTTCACTAAAAGAGTATTATTTGCCAATTTATTTAATTTTTTGATACAGAATTTATAAGGAAGAACCGAACTACCGAAACCAACTTCGGAAAGGCACCTATTGCCTCCTTTAGCGGTTGCGTGGAAAGTGCAAAATACCGAATAGTACCTAATTTTAAAAATTCCCAGTGTTCATTTTATCCTAGTGGCAACACTGGAAAATATTTTAAAAATTGTTCCATTTGAAAGCGCCAAAGATACCATGATATGAAGCTTTCTCATTTGCCTGCTGAGAGCGTCCCTTAAACTCGTGGCTTGAGCTAGCAACAAAGCCGAATCAGGAGACCGATGATACGCGAAGACCAAGCTACCAATGGTTGTAAATTAAATCTATCACTTTTTATCTCGAAAACATGTGGCGTTCACATCACAAAAACTAACATAAAAACAGTATTTAAAATTCTAATCCATTTTATTGCAAATAACATACATATATACAAATAATTCTGAAACATAGAAACAGTAACTGCCGAAGGAGTAGAATCATCAATCATCAAAATTCGTCAACGAATGCCCACACGCACGTTTTGGTCTAGTAGCACTAGCGGGAAATGTTATAAAAAAATGCACATCTTGACAACGCTCTCACGAAACAGAGAGTTTCGTATTATTGCTATACAAAAAAAAAAGTGATTGAGAGCGCTATGATTCTTAAGTTGAGGTAAGGTTGAGAAACAGTGTCGGAGATTTGAGAAGTACGTTAGTTCTCAACTTGAACTGTAATGTGACTCAAACCCTCGGCACTAGCGTCGATTTCGGTGCTCTATGTGGTTTTGCTTTAAAACTATTTAATTATTTTATTGTTTTTTATTTTGTGCAATTGACTATTTTTACGCGACCATAGTAATAAAATAAATATAAATTTTTTATATTCATAAAAGGTATGAGCTTCGAAGAAGTAGCTTCCGTTACTTCTTTATATCAAATTTATAAATAAATAAATTCCAATACAATCTACAATGTATGCATTTTTCCACACTATTTTAAGATGCAAAAACAGACTTTCAAAATGCAACTTAAATTCCCTACTCCCAAAATGCAACTCTACTTAGAGTTTGAGTAGCAACAGAATTTAACTGTCACTATTTGCAGAACCTTTTATGATTGTTCAATCGTGACTCAAGCCTAAATGTTGATTGGGTATGAATGTTCTGTAAGTTTATCAGTGCACGCTTGCGCTAACTGCCAATTCTCTTGCACTATGTAACTGTACCGTGTGCCAGTGTTTGTGTGTGTAGTTTGAGTGTGAAATAGTAGCTGTCACTTAAGTGCTTGTGGGAAAGTAGAAGTAGGAAATCTTCTGGTTGATATCGCGCTACGTCGAGGGGCTGACAAAATCAATTTAACGATGACAGCCAGCAAAGTGACACTTAGTGAATTCTTAGGAATATTGACTGCATGTCAATTCAATATTTGTTTGTATTTGTTTGTATTTGTAGCGTTTTATGTGCACTCCAGGCATAAGTAAGGGCCTTCCTAACACTTCATGCTCCCCAGTCTACAATAATCCAACATATGTTTGTCACTACACCAGTTTCGAGATGGTACTTCTCCTGTTTTTTTTATTTTGTGTCTTGTGTTTTTAGTTTTTCTCCGTTTTTTTTTTTTGTAACGCAGTATTAATGCCACCAATGTTGTTATCTGTAGCAAGAATGCGGCCGAACATCAATGCGTATCTATAGAGTGTACGATTGCACTTCATAAATGTACGCAGATATTTACATATTCATTATATGTACATATGTATGTATATATTTACACTGTGATATGAAAAAACAAACGAACGAAAAATATACATATGTATGTACTTTGTGCACTTATGTATAAATAAATGTAATGATGGGCAAATAGCGTTGCCCATTGGAATTTGTCCCCAGTGTCAAAATACGATAAAAGTAGTTAAAAAAAAGATAAGCACCCAACACAATCGGAGCAAATATTGTAAAATATGTTGCAATTACAATTGTAGCAAAGAAAAAACTCATAATAATAACTAACCGTTACAGCAGCAAATTGATATCGTCGCACTTGTGTCTATTCTAATTGATAATTTCAGTCAATTACTGCAAATATTAGGGATGGGGCTCATGCACATAGGAATGTACATATGTATGTAAAAAAGGAGCTAAAAAGTTTACCTCTAATTCAAGTGATCGACGTCTGAAAAAGCTTGATGGCCAAGAAGTGCGAGAGGGGCCAAAATCAAAGAAGTTTTCGTTAGAAAATCTTCTTAATATTGACTTGAATTTCTTCTCAAATTCATTGAAAAGGAAAACGGCTGGAAATTTTTATGGAATTTTGCTTAAAAATAGGCAACTGTAAGAAAAAATCTCTTTATTTTTATTCTAAAAATTACCTAAAGGAAATTAATAAGGAGATCCTCTCATTTTCTCATTCTCATTTTCTCATTTACATAAATATGTACGGTGCGAATAATCTACTTTACATTGTTTTTATTTTAATATTTTCCATATTGTTTATATTTTCGAAATGAAAATTTTTGATTTACTTATTTATTGCTCCATAGTTTTCATGTTTAATGTTTTAAAAACAAATATCTTTACTCGATAGTGACGCTTTCGTTTTCTCTCAATTTATTTGCTGTGCATTTGTACAATAACGGTCTGAACATGTATTAAATTTAAAAAAATTATTTATTTTAATTGTTATATTATAAGTGATAATAATATACAAGTACTTAATTTTAATATTATAATTAAAGTTTGTACAATTAAGTAATGAACGGTTTATAATAACAGTGAAATATTTTTTTTTTTTGCCAATAATTTTAAATAGGTTAGATCTTCGGCTTATTAAATTAAGTGGAGATTCTAATGAAGACCAAGATTCCCTTTCTAATTATATTGAAAATGTTTTCATGTTAATTTTTCTTGAAAAGATATACCCAGACGTAATAAGAATGGTTTCTCATAGGGAAAACATCAAAAGGAAATCCTCTAAATTTCGTTTTGATTTTTTTTGCTCTGTAAACACTTTTGCACAAAATACACCAGAAATTAAAAAGCTCTGATATATTTTTTTTTTTTGTATTACGCATGGTGTAATGAAATAAGATGATGTCACTCATGTTCATTACCTGACATTTTCTGAATGCCGACTGCGGCCATGAGTTTGAATGTAGTAAAAAAGCGGGAAGTACTTTGAAAATATATTAAAATATTTATTTCGAAAATTACTTCTGTAAATTTCGGCATATTCATTTTTATAAAAATTGCCGCCTGAAACTATAACTCCTTCACGAAAGCACAGCAATTACCTTTCGATAATTCATCAATCCATTTGAAAGTATTGTCCATTTTTTATAATTTTTCGAAAGAAATTACCGGTTTCCATTAAATGTATTCAAAAAACAAGTAAGTAAAATTCTACGTTCTGGTACAACCGAACTTTAAATACTCGGAGCATGTTTTTTTCAAACAAAGAATATTTTTTGTGTGCAATAAAACCAGTCAATCTTATATATAACAAAAACTACACATCGCGATTTGTTACTTTCGTTTTGCATTGACGACATTCTTTAATGCTTGACTGACGGTACTCTCTCTGTTAGCCAACGGGATGCCTGCATCGCAGTGATACCGAACGTCGTTCCCCCGACATTTCCCAATTGTCGAGGCAAACCGGGCAAGTCATTCCCACATCTCTATCTCCACCGCTGCCAGTGTTTGATTTAATGCGAGACGTATTAGATTTTTGGAAGCCTGAACAACAGTTTATGTCTCTATGCTAGAAATCGGACCATAGGTAGTACGAGCTCATATCCAATTGTATTTTCTACTCATTCCCGGCTGCATTTCGGGCTTGCGTTGATCTTGCTCCCAGCATTTCGTGAGCTGCATCGTTGTGGTCTACAACTGCTGTCACATCTGTGTCAACGTTCTTATTCTCTTTATCGGCCGATGGCATTTGCTCTGGTTGCCCAGCAGTCGGTTCGGCTTCATTTCTTATTGTCAGCGCCCCCGTCATCTTCACTGACTGCTCTTAGTGCTATATACTCATGATCTGTATTTCCCACAGATCTTCATCGAAGTCTTGCTCTCCTACCAACGGAATTGTTGGCATCTCTGCAGGAGTCATATCTGGATGTAGAACGCATACGGCGAGCAACAAAATGTTGATCTCTTTGTGATTCAATGTGCGAGAGCATTGAATAACTCGGCCAATTACAACAAAGTTATTCGCTACACTTTGGCGAAAATTTTCCCCCTTGCAGAAAAATTTTGTGATGTGGCAGCACAATATGGAACTACAACTAAGCGTCGGTATCATTCAAAGGCTGGCATGCGGAAATTTTCGAGATTACAACAACCACCCTATCTCTTTGTTATATTACACTGTGGTTAATAAATAGCCATAGATAATCTACAATAGGTGGCACAGATAGTGGTACCGCTAGCTCTCTCTTGAAAATTTTGACATAATTTATACGTAACAACAGATTTCGTCTACAAAATCCGTGTATGTATGTATACTGTCAATCGTGTCTATTCTATCCAACATGTTTAACAATTTTAGTGTGTATTCTTTCTAACATTTGTGCCAACGTGTTTTCTCTCAGTCCTCTCCACCTGTATATCTGTTGTGACGTCACATCCAAGTTACTCTCTGAATTTCAGATCAATCAGCGCAATCTTGTATTCTATCAATCTTTAATAAATACGGCCTATACCCAAGGCTAATAGAGAAGCACTTTGAAATCATGTGGATTATTACGACGTTGATTCAAATCAGTTTTTTTGGCAAATTTTTTGAAATAAGTTTATTTTATATGTCTCTAACTTAACGTGTATTTTTAGACCTATTAATCAATAACATAATAATATACCTATAAAATTAATAACACTTTTTATGAAACGTGCTTTAAAACGTATCTACAATTTAAAAGTATACTTAAATTTTTAATTTTATTTGAATGAAAATTTTGTATACATGGCAACTCTGATACTGAACGTAATTTTTGTAAGCAAACAAAAAAAATAGTAATTTCAATAACACTAAGCTTAAAGGCGTGCTTTTAGTTGGCGCTTAATTTATATATCGTATAAAATGCTGATCAAAAATGGTAAGTAGCTTGTTAAAACAAATCGTGTATAAAAATTCAAAGCATCGGTTGAAGTGTGCAGTGTTTAATTGTGGACTAACATAAATCATGATTTCAAACTTTGTACAAAATTTATGAAAGTTACAAAAATTTGCATTTTAATTAGAATTTTTGAAAGGGATTTGGGTATGCAGTTCAGCAGTTCATCAATTTAAGTCTGAGGAAACTAATTTTTTTTTTTCGTTTTTAGGTTTTTTTTTATATAGCGAATGCGTTTTACTTAAATTCCAGCAGTTGATGTTTGTTATTATTTTTTTTTTGCAGACTGTCTTCCACATTAATGAAAATATATTAACAAGACAATAATAACAAAAGATTACAAAAAAAAATCAGCCAGAATTTGGGGCCACTTCAGAAAGGTACATTCTTATGCTTAAATTAAATGGGCTATACAAATGCATACACAAAAGTTTTTTTTAAACTCTAATTAGAGAGCTCGAAATTTTGATGGAAAATAAATTTTGTACACAGTTTGAAGTTTTAATTTTTTATGTATTATCTTATATTATCCACTGAAGTTTATATATCTAAATAAAAATATTAACAAACAAACTATAATGAAAAATTTTGCGCATATTATGAAAAATTTAACTTTTGATAAATTGTCTGAGCCACTCTATCTACACAAACTAAGTAGGTGAAATAAATTTTGTAATTCGCATTTTCCTATTACTTTAGTTATTCGAAATTCTACAAATGAAAATGTACAATAATCAAAATTTCCTATTATGTTGATAAATCGGCTTTATTTTAGCCTCTCTACATCACAACTCCCAAATGTATTTACAAAATTCGATTTCGATTATAAAGCGCTGCAACTGACAGTCACGCAAAAATTCAGTACAATACAAATTATTACAATTTTGATAACCTGGAAAATATGTACATATGTATGTATGATATTTTTCACGGAAGTAGACAGACAATGCGTACGAATTTCCCGCATACAGCATGGCGCCCCACGGCCAACAAAAAAAAAAAAATTAACCCGAGCATAGATACATAGTTGCATCTGTGTGAATTCCCAATGTTAAGGTACGTTACTTACCTAAATACATTTGTACATATGTATGTATATATGTATGTTTGTATGTATGTATGCTTGTTGTAGGTCTATGACCTGAATTTGAATTATTGCCATGCCGGCATTTTTGGAATGGAATAATTTACTAGGTTTCATGAAAATAAATGTTTTGGTTGCCCAAATTTGTGCATGCAATGCTAGCGCATTAAGAGCGAGACGAAGCGATGTAGCGCGGTGGTGGTGGTGGTGAATAGAGGTGGCCGATACTCGGGTACAATTGTTCCAAATTCACAGCAGGTCACTATCGGTGCTGATCATCTCTTCTCTAGTTGTAATGGTCAGTCAAGGTATGTAGCTACCTGGCGCACATGGATGCACTGTATGTGTGTGTGTGTGTGAATGTGCAAATGTATCTGTGGCAAAAGTACCAGCATAACTGTCTTCCTCGCTGTTGTTACCCTATCGGGAAAATGACAGATAGTCTAAAAAATTTAACAATTTAAAAAACACTTCGAAGACGCTTCGTTGAAACAAATGCATGTAAAATTAATTATGTTGGGCTAACTAGGGTATTATATAATTTTTCGGTGGTCAAAAGTTTTTTCTTCATGACGCAAATATACCGAAAGGTTTGCCATTGCCTGCCGAGGGGCGACCGCTATTAGAAAAAAACTGTTTATATAATTTTCGATGTTACTTGCTTCGGCCAGGATTCGAACCCAGGACCCACCGAATGAAGCGCGCACAAGTTACGCACTCGGCTACTATCTTTCTAAAATTAATTGTAATTAGTTTTATTAATTATTATTTTGTAGATAAATACTATATATTTGGTCTAAAACATTCAGAGTTATAGCTGGTCGAAATGAAACTGCTTTTCTGTGTTTTGATATTAAAAGTACTTTTTTTTTAGAAATTAAGAAATTTTTTATTTTTAGTTATTTTTTGAACATAAAGTTAAGAATTTGAGAAATAATCGCAAGAATTAAAAAAAAAAGAAATATAACCTTAATCTTGTCTTTGGGTCAATTTGCCCCAAATTTCAACTTTCATTACTTATAATTGGGTAAAAATTGTATGCAGTTGAACAAGGGTTTTGGCTCAACGATTAAATCCCTTTTTTCAAATTTATTGGAAATCATCTCCGAAATGTTTGCCCCTAACGCTGTATTAAAAAGTACTTAATGTGAACGTGAGGGTCATTTTGACCCGGTTTATTTTTGTTTAACGCGTTCGTAAAGTTTTTGCTATTGACATTCATATAATCTTTTTTCCTTTCATTTAGTAAAGGCTTGTTTGTTAACACATACAGTTCACGTTGTTATACAAATATTTCATAAAATAAGGAATTTCTTACTTTTCGATAGAGCTTTTGTTTATTAGCGTATTTTTTGATGTTTATATATAGCAAGTAGTCGACTAACCGTTCACTTTCGATTAATCGCTCACCATCGAGTAGTCCGTAAATCGACTAACCGAAATTATTCGAATAGTGACAGCTGCTCACAATAAATGATAGTGGAAAATGAGTTTTGTCAGTAAGCACAAACATTCAGTCACATATGAAAAACAACTATTTATTGAAAGAAATCAATTAGTCGAAAGATCGAAAATTAACGGTTAGTCGACTAGTCGATTAACAAGAGCGAGCCTTACTTTTCGACCAATATCCAACTGACGATTCAGATCAATTTGATACAGACGATGATGAAGATTATTTGCCAGATGAAACTGAAGTTGAAAGAGATTTTGGCGATAGCGATGATTCCGACGTCGAATATTTCCTCAAGATCAAATCTTCGAAACATCGGTTGTCTGTTGCTCGTTCAGTTGTTTTATTCAATTTGTTTTTTTTTCACATATTACCCCCAACCGCTATTGCCACATCACAGTTTGTTATTTTCGTTGTTCATCGAGTTATTCGAAACTGTAGTGGGTATGACGAATTTACAAGGAGTAAGTCTGTATAAGGATGCATGGGTTATTTTTGATGGTGTCACAATGACAGCACACTATGGTGAGTTTTTGCTAGCTGGTATTTGTCGCTCCAATGGGGAATCCATCGAAAAATTGTGGAATAATAAATATGGCCAACCAATAACCTCTGCTACAATATCTCAGAAATTTTTTTTTTTTATTTTTTTTTTTTTTTTATTTAATACGTTTCTTTGCAATCTATTTTAAAATAATAAGCAAATTATAGAAAATGTGTGTTTGGGCTCAGCAGGTACATACTAACCTCCCTAATAACGGAATTTTTTTTTAATTTTTTGCAAGTAAAGCAGTATAATTAAATAACAAATTGACATTCACAATACTTTTTAAAACTGATGCTCGAAATAGTGGTGTAACTATTTTTAATTTGTATACTGAATTGAAATAGTATTTTTATTTAAACGAAAACGTATACTGTATATTTTTGTACATACTTATATTTTTAATTAATGGAAACGGGCTAATTTGAAAGTAGTTGGCAATTACACCATTTTTTGAAACAGTTTTAAAAAATGTAATTTCAAATAGCTGTATATAAAAACATTTTATTGCAGCGGAAAACAAAAACTGATTTTGATGCTCTTTCTGTTAAATATATTTGAAAATAGTATACAGAGTCAGATAATTGACTTGCTCCTAGAATATCGCCATGTTAAACAAATTAGTTGCTTACAAAAAAAAAAAAAAGAAAAAAATTTCAACCACTTGTTGGTTAAAAGAGCGATTTTTAAATTGCTTTGAAAATAGTTCTTGTTCCGACAGGGTAACTTTCGTACGCCGCGCCAAATTATGCAAGCATACATACACATAGATACAAACATATACACACATATATAGTATATACTATGATCCATAAATGGACATTGTTATTGCTATCTTTCCTGTCCGCTAGCCAAACAAAATTTTGCCAACAGCTGTGTCTCTAGATGCGTATGTATGTGTCTATGTATGTATGTATGTACTGCATATTTGTATTAATTCGTCTGTGTGCATATCTGCATGTGACAATCTTTACCAGCCAACAACAACAAAAGAAAAGCATACCATTTCCTTGTTCATTCGCCGGTTTGTTTGCCTGTTTCCGCGGTTTAGTTCAGTCAATTCAGCTAGTACGTCGCTTTGGTACTTCAGTTGTTTGGTCGATTTGCCTACTGTTGCTGTGTAGCTGATTATTTTCGTGGTACAATTCTAGTTAAATGGATTTTTTGGATTTTTGTTTTTAGAACGTTATTGTTAGAAAAGTATTCCTTACATTCTTTACGATTTGTCAATGTGTGCATTGAAAATAAGCATATAAAATGAAAAAAAAAAACCCAAAGCAGGAAAGCTGATCGAACAATGACGCCTTAATTACTTATCTTCAGATAATCCTTTGTACATACATACATATTTTCCTCTGGTCGTCTTTCTATTGATGTAGTAAGTAGAGTAGCCTTCAATTTATTTTTACTTAGAAATTCAAAGATATGAAAACCAAATTTTCTTAATGAAGATAATAAAAGACACTTGGGGTATTCACATCAACGAGGTTAGCGGCCTATCTGGTTATACGGTTTTAAATAAAAAATTTAAGTGAAAAAACGACTTGAAGACAATTTTTTACTCTTTTGCAGTTCACTTTGTTGTTGTTAGAGTTTGAAAAACTTAATTTTTTGTTATTGTTAACAGAAAAAAAATTAGACGTAATAACTTGGACGGTTTGAATACTTTTACTGTATGTACATACATATGTATATAAAGTTAAAAAAATATCCAAATATGTACAAAATGTGTTAAATAGAAAGTTTTTTTTTTAATATTCAATTAAAGCTCAGAAAAACGCTGTTTATTTTATTGAAAGCCTATGTAAAACTTAAAACACTGTTTCAAATTAGTATCAAAATATTTTAAAAATATTTTTTAGTGTGACAAACTTTCAGAAATTTTCGAATGCAAAAAAAAAAACATGTGCATACTATATCGAATATTTCTGTTTTTTTAAGAGATGTTTAAATCCATTTTAAATTTCTGCACCACTAAACGTTCAAAAACAAAAATGTATATTTTTTCGAGCATATACCAATGACTTTTGATCAGAACTTACTACATATATTGTATAAAAAAATTTAGCCAAAATTTTAATATATGTAAGACTTTAATTTCTTTATAATTTTAAACTATATTCAAAATAAAAATGATCTGTAATGGAGAAAAACAGCAATAAAATGAATTGCATTTCATTTACATAGGTTTTTATTCGCTTTCGAGAAACTTAAACTCAATCAATTGCATGTATTCATGCAATTTGAATACAAATTTACAACATCAAAATAAAAATAAAACAATTTAAAAAAAAAATTCAAAAAACGTTTTTGAAATTTAGAAATTTATTTTGTTTTTGGAATTTAGCCTTTTTTCATAACATTTTTTGTTTCCATTTATATAACTATTACAATTTTCGAGATACTCTGTAAAGTTTGAATTTTCTATTTTAAAATTCGAAAAAGGTGTCCGTTGAAAGAAAACATGAAATTTTAGAAATATCAATTGGAGGTATTGCTTTAAAAAAATGTGTTTGAGTTATTACATAAAAAATATGAAACACATGACAAAAGTTTTTTTTAAGTTTAAAAAAAATATTGAAAATTCTCTAATTTATTTATTGTTTGATATTTTCGATAAGCTCAATAGTGTTTGGATTTATTTTTTTTTTTATATCTTGAAATTTTTTTCTATACCGTTTCATGATCTTTTAAGATCAACTAGAGTATTTAAAACAAATTTTACTTAAAATTACTCACGAACTCGATATCTTCGATTTTGAAAATATCAAAATTCTTTTTTTACTCGGAAAAAGTCGCCTTTAAAACGAAGTCAAACCCATTTGTATTACTATATTACTTTCATTGATTTTTAAATTAAAATATAATACGACTACAAGATCCTTTATGATCAGTTATAGGCAAAGTGTAAAAAAGCTTAGCAGAATAATTAATATACGGCATCGATTGTTAATTTTTATTAATCAATACCTCCAAATATCAATGAAGGATTTCAAGATATTCAACAAATTTTCTTGAAAATCCGAGAAACGATAAAATTAAAAATTTTCAAAACTTTAGAAAAAGTTGCTTATTATTCCCCTTTAGTAAAAATTTGTTATATTTATAATAAACAAAAAATTGTCACCAAAATTCGTTCAAATCCACAATTCTTGTATACAGCCGTTGGTCGATTTGACATCATTTAATATTTCTATATTTCACTCTGTCTCTCTCTAGCACCTCTCTTATCCCAATTTAGTGAACATGAGAATTCTGTCGTATTACATATTAGGTACCCTTATTCAGCTTTTATTTGCATTTAATTTCATTGTCCTTTGATTACCTCATTGTTATTTGAATGTACATATCGTTCTTGTTTATTTGCATTGTCAAATCGTTAACATCTCTGTTTGCGGTTAATCAGCTAATCTACAGCGCAAATAATTTTAGTTATATGTTTAGAGCTCACGTACATTCGTACAATTACAAGAATATATTTGTCATTTGTATGATATGTAAACAATGATGAACAATGTTAGAATACGTCTGATTTAATAACGAGTTTGAATTGAAAATTTGTACTATACATATGTATGTTGTAATTGAATATTATAACGGATTCATAAATATATATGTAAGTAGAAAATAGGTACTTATAAATACAAAAGATATATTTGTATGCAATTGTCAGTAACTGAGTGCGCAAACTATATACATACATACATACATACATACATATGTGTCAAATCATCTCGTTTAGGACGCCTTTAGGAAATTCTAGTCAAAACTTCTCTCCTAGTGTTTGATATACAGAAATACTTACATTACACTAGTGAAATACAGATTCTGAAAAAGGCACTTCCATTTTGCGTGCACAGGAAGAAAAAAACACGAAATCAATTTCCAGTCGCCCTAATTTATTTGGTATTTATTTCCGATTTATATATAAGCAAGTACTATACGTTAATCAACAATTATTATAGCAAGATATACATTTTTCGAGTATTCTATGACCATTACTCAACGATCTATACTATTAAAGTCTTTTCATAATAATAGTTATCATCGAGATAAATATTAACTTTTCCAAGTCTCCAGAGACTTTTATTTTAAGATGTATGCATGTAAAAAAAGTTTTCCCATAATAATTATGAGTGAGAAAAAATTTTTTAAGTCGTGTAGGACGAGACTTTTTTACAACCATATCGGCATTAGTTGAGGAGAGATTCGGGACTACTTTTAAATATTTTCGGCGAAGAACGTAGATTACAGAGAAGTTGCATCAGTGAAATTATACTGTGGTAAGAAATATTAGCACACACAATACTACAGCACAAACCAATTGGATTCAATCACGTTCTAATAACAATCAAATAAAATTCAAATTCGAAATAATTTCGCCTATCAAGATTTAAAAAAAGTTGTTCTACTCATAATTAATATGCCAAGACTTCTACTATATTAGTCTCATAATAAAAGTCTTTGAAAGATGCAAACAAATTCACCACGCTGATAGCTGTTATGGAAAAACACTTATAATGTAAGTCTCAAAATAATAGGTATTGTTGATTTAAAAATTGTCCTCACTCATTACTATTATGTTAAGTCGTTTGTAATATAAGTTTAAAAATAATAAATATCGAATAGTATCGAGAAGTATAAGACTCTAAAAATGATAGTTAGGCACATTGCATATGTACATACATAGTTGGTTACGATATGTAGTGCAAAATTAGTGCAGTGCGAACTTAATATTGAGATGCTTGCAAATCTTGCGAGCTTTACGATACATGAGCAGCTATAGAGCAAGCGATCCTCGAGGCAACCCGCTTCTCGAGTAATCACGAGCAAATCAAAGGCTCTGAAATATTTATACAAAAAAGCCGTTTTCTATGTTACCATTTGGCTTCAAAACCAATTTATGGATTTGAACCTAATTTGAACAGTATATGCCTTAGAGCTATATCACGGGCATAGGCTATATTTTATTGCGTTAGGTGGCGCGTGAGTCGAGGTATTGAGCGAATCTGTAGTTATGGCCATATATTGATGCTGTTAAAAGGGTATGGTGCTGGTGTAATAAAAAAAAATTGTACGAAAATAAATGCACTAGATGGTGTTAGCGGCGTTTTATTCAGAAAATCTATATCTTCTATATATATAAAAGAAAGTCGTGTTAGTTACACCACTTATAACTCAAGAACGGCTGAACCGATTTGGCTGAAAATTGGTGGGGAGGTAGCTTAGAAGCAGGGGCAGGTTATAAGATACTTTTTATCCCGTTACCGTGGGACGACAAAAAAAAACGTAAATTTGATTTTTTTTCTTCGCCCTTCATATATTTTGCTTTTGCTTTTTTGTATGAAAACTAAAATTTGCATGTACTCTGGCGGCGAAAGGTAATATCGATGTAAATTGTAGTGACATCTAGCGGAGAAGGGCAATATCCATGTAATTGGTGTGAATTGCCAATATTAACATGTATTTTGTTTACTTCTACGAATTTTGTTGGGTGAAAAATTGACAGTTAGAAATTTTGAAGTTTACCGGTTTTTGTGTTTGTTTCGAGTGTCTATAAATATTGTGCCGATATTATTATCATTAAAATGCCGCGTCCAAGACGATCAAATCTTCCCCGAAAAAGCCGTAATGCAACTAGGATGCAAAACGTTGCGAATGAAAGGACTGAAGAAGTACAAGAAATTGCACGTGAAGAGCTCCGCTTTAGTATGGCTCGACTTCGTGCTTCTCAATCACAAGAGCAAAGCGAGGCAGTCCGTGCAAAGGCTCGGTTGGCTATGAGAAATCATCGAGCAAACCTAAGAGATCAACATCTTGATAATTTTCGACGCACAAGGAGAAATTTATCAAGTACTGATTTGAATCGAGCAGCGTTTCGATATGATTGCCGCACTGATTACTGCTTGCATACTAGCGTTCGCATTGGGCCAATGGATGTGGTTTGCGAGTATTGAAGTTTTCCGGAGAAACGCCAAGATTGTGCTGCCTTAATGGGAAAGTGAAATTGCCATTATTGACTCCCCCACCCGAGCCATTGCACTCATTGCTACTACATAATTCAGAATAAGGTCATTAGTACACTACATTCGTTCAAATCTATTGACTGTGCAACAAATGCAGATGATGCCACCAACCATCCAATTGAATTTTTAAACTCCTTGGATGTGCCTGGCTTACCACCGCATAATTTACGACTAAAGGTGAACTGTAAACTGTGCAACGGAACGCGTTTGGTGGTAAGTAAATTGATGAACAATGTGATTTACGCGACGATACTCAAAGGAAAATTTGAAGGTGAGGAAGTTCTCATTCCGAGGATCCCGATGATTCCAACCGACATGCCGTTTGAGTTTAAACGACTTCAATTTCCGATCCGTCTTGCATTCGCCATGACCATTAACAAATCACAAGGCCACTCCTTGAAAGTTTGTGGTCGAAATATAGAAAATCCATGTTTTTCCCATGGTCAATTATATGCGGCATGTTCAAGGGTCGGAAGACCAGCTGCGTTATTTGTTCTTGCACATAGTAATAAAACTACAAATATCGTCTATCACAAGGTGCTTCACTGAAGAGTGCAGCCTATGCACTAAAATACATGGCCAATAAAGAATCATTACAATAATTGATTTTTGGTACTTACTTATATTTATTATCGTAATAAAAAATTTAAACTCATAAAATCAAGAATCTGCTCATTTATTGCTTCTAAGGCGGAGCAATGTTCGCCGGGTCAGCTAGTTAATTTATAAAAGTAAGACTTGGTTTGGCCAACATGATTCTAATCCCCATTTTCCCTCTCGAATCTCGAAACACTTCAAATACGCACTTTTTTTTAACAGTGTAAGAAAAAACTCGAGTAGAATAAATCTTTCTGATGTTTGTGCCAAAAGAGTGGGTAATCATGAAACACCAGTATATGAACAAAAATTAACTGTTTGCGTAAGAACCATCATTGACGAGCTCAAGGCCAATATTCGCACCGAAATGCTCTAAAAGAGCACTGTTTGCGGTGATGTGTGTGTGCCACATAAATTGTAAAAGATTGAACTAAATAAAAAACAGCATTTTTCTGACTATTCTTTCTTTCAAAAGTTATTCAATATTCTCATAAGGGAGACACTGATGGCGCAACATGTATGCATTATTATTAACTAAAAGTTAAATTATTTTAGTTCGAACGTAAAAACCAGGGACCGTAACTGTTATGACTTTTTTTCAAAAGAGTCAATAAATAATTGTTATTTTTCCACCGATATATTTTCAGTCAAATATAAAAGTTAAAATTTGACTTTTATTTTTTCAGTCAAATATAAAAGTTAAAATTTGACTTTTATTTTTTCGGTCAAATATAAAAGTTAAAATTTGACTTTTACTTTTTCGGTCAAATATAAAAGTTAAAATTTTACTTTTATTTTTCCAGTTAAATAAAATAGTTAATATTTGACTTTAATTTTTTCAGTCAAAGAAAAAAGGTAAAATCTGACTTTTATTTTTATATCGAAATTAAATTATTGTCTAGGAAATATATTAACAGAAGACGGAAAATTGCAATTAAAAGGAAGTGAGTTTTTTACTTTGATTTTTTTTTTATTATTAAAACATATCGTATTGTAATATGTAAACTGCTATTTTTAACCGAAAAATTAAAACTAAAATTTTAACTGTTATTTTTCACCGAAAAAATAGAAGTCAAATTTTAACTTTTATATTTGACCGAAAAAGTAAAAGTCAAATTTTAACTTTTATATTTGACCGAAAAAATAAAAGTCAAATTTTAACTTTTGTATTTGACCGAAAAAGTAAAAGTCAAATTTTAACTTTTTTTTTGACTAAAAACATATCAGTAAAAAAATAACCGTTAAAAGCTGACTTTTTTGTAAGAAGTCAAAAAAATATAAATCATATAGGATTAGCATTCCTTGGCTAACAAGCATCACATTGGTATATACAAATGTTAAAAAAACAAATTCTTTCCAGCTAACTTTTTAAATTGAAATTTCGAAAATAACTATTATTTTCGATCCCTGGTAAAAACTCAACCGGCTTTCGAAGATATTTATTTATGAAAACGGAAGAGATTACTGTAAAATTTCTGTTAGTGCACTGTATTTATTTCTATGACTACCGTTATAGTATAATTGTTGATAAATATTCAGATTGATGATTTGACGAGCATCAACCAAATGCAATAAGCATTTAGCTATGTGTAAGTAAATTGATAAAAAAAGAAGATATGGTACAGTGAGTATGATACAAGTCTAGACTGAAACGCTTTTCTACAACAAATGCAACAAATGCGTTCGACGCAACGAAGCGTACGGTGTAAAAGCGAAGAGTTCCAAAAAAAAAAAAAAAATATAAACACCAAACTCTAACAGAAAGCTTTCGCTATTATATTGCATCGCTAAGCATCCTCATATCCCGAAAGTGCACACAAAAACACTTAAGGCGCTGTGTCACTTGTCATTTCGTTTGACTTTTCAATTTCATATATGTATATGAATACGAATTTTTCGTTTCGCACTCAAGTGAAGAGTGTTTTGACGGCGTTGTGATGCGCGTGATGAAAATGACTGGAAATGAAATTAAGAGTACATATATTTTTTTGCATACAAATGTAGTAAGCACATACATATGTATGTCGAAAAGGCCACAAAAAGTTTATAAGGAGCAGCAGTGTATGAATGGCGGCTGCTTTTCGATGGGATGTGCATGCATTTTTTTCTTGTTTTTCTTTTTCTTTTTCTTTTTTTTTTTGATGTACCATTACAATTTGCATTTACAGATTCCTTTATAAGATTTCAATTTCAATTATTTTTATGCGCTACGCTTTTCTGCTTCTGTATTGCAATGGCACGCGTAAAAAGCATATGAGTCGATTCAATTCATCACGACACAAAAAGGCATCTGCGCCAACACAACAAAACACTTGAATCGGATTTGCTGTTTTTCATTATTTCACAATTTGTATTGTACGCACATACTACATATATGCATGCAGATATGTTTGTACAATCTATAGAGCTAACGAGTTTGAAATTAATAAAAAAAAAAACATAAAAAAACGTACAAAATCATTAAGAAAAAAAAAACCAACGTGAGTTGAGAAAGCAAGAAAGATATGGGGGCACTCAAAGTGCTGCGCACATTTGTCGGCATTTGCACCAACGACTGAAAAATCATCGCACGAGAAAGTCATTACAGTTTTGAAAACAGACAAAGTGCTTGTTTTGCAAATACAAAAAAAAAAAAAAACAAATGGTTAATAAACTGCACAAAAAACCAAAGCAGCCTAATGGTTGTAGTAATTGTGGCATATGTGGCTCATAAGCCGACAGCTAGTCGCCTGCGCCCTCTAGTACAGCAGCACTAACCATAGATGCACACCACCACAACCACCCCCAGTACCCACCCCTAATCGCAGAGGTTGCTTGCTGTCTGTGTCACCCACTCTGCTTGTCATCGCCGCCGTCACAGAGGTAACAGTCACCACCCCCTCACTTTCATGCATTCATTCATTTAAGGCCCCACTCACGGTCAAAAAAAAAAAAAACATTGCTGCGCTCTCACGACAGCTGGCGAGGGGCCAAAATGGCATGACAGCAGGGCAAATAGCAGTAAAAGATACCATGGGAAATTGTCGGTGGGTGTTTTTGGAAATTTGTGCAAGGGTGGTTTGATGGACCCACTTGTTATGTCTGCTACGTCCTCACATTTACTTCGCTACTCATTTCGATAATATGACGAATTTCGTAAGGAAACTTCCATCCCTTCCCACAAATGGTTGGCTATTGAAAGCTGAAATTGCGCCTCACTTTCTTTTGCGATGAAACATTGAAAAGGAATGCTGCTGCGGAAAATTGGAAATAGCAATGGTGGATTTGACACCGCAGACAATGTGTCCGTCCACACCACGCAGTCAAATTGGAGTTTCGTTAAAATTAGTATGGGCATATGGACATACATATTGTGTCTTTTCTGGAAGAGTGTCATATTTAAAATAACGAAGATGTCGAGAAAGCACGTAAATATTTTAGATAGTGGAAAAAAGTTCTAATTAGCTACATTTACACTAAGTTGGAGACATGTCTAGCGAACGCTTGATATTTTCTTGTATTATTATTGTAGGGGTATATGTTATAACATATGTATGTTTAAATTTAACATAAATACAGGGTGTATTTACTGTCTATGACAAGAGGACATTCTATGACAAGAGGACAAAAAGAATCCACTTTAGAAGTAGTGTGTCATGAAATATTCAAGTATTTAAAGAAATTAAAAAAATTGTTGGGAAACTTGTATACAAATTTTATGTCAAAACCATGTCATCTTTCAACACGCCCCTTATCCTGATTACCCATGCTGACTTCAGTTATCCTAATGAACGTTGGCAGGTCCATGGTAGGAAAAATCTCAACACCTTATAGATAAAAAAGCTATACCCCGACATCTAACCTTGTCTCAAATCCAGCCGATGCAAGAAGGTGACGTGATGTCTCTTCTACTGAATAGTTAGCCGAAAAACCTGACCTGTCTGAGAGCTCCAACAGTTCGCAACTTCGGCGTTTGCAACAGGGTGGAAGTCTAGTCGCGAGCTCTGGCCGCGGATGAAGATCCCTGGTTGAGAGCTGTGTCGTGGCTGTGTCGGGGCTGTTGCCGGTTTTAAAATGGATTGAAAAGAAGATGAGAGATATCGGAAAGTCGGAATAATTAGAGACCTGAGAAGAAGGTTGACAAATCGGGTTAGAAGATGGAACAAGAGCTGTCAGAAAAAGGTTTAAATGCGATCGGTTCAGAGCGATGTGAGAATTCGGGTGGTGGTGGTTTCGGCCGCGGTGTCTAGACGGAGATTGTTTTGGAGCTGCGGAAGGCGGTGAATATCAGAGTGCGTTCTATCGATGGAGTGGAGCAATCTCCTGTCCTCTGCAGTGCGGGATTCTTGAGTCCCAGGAGTGCGATCCGATCACGGAGCTCAACTGGAAATGTTTTCGTTCACGAAGTCTGACCGAAGTCTTTATACTGGTTCCACTGGAAACAGGAGCTCGCTGAGTGCGATCAAACGCACCCGTTTACTGAATATGACCTCATATGGGGAGTATCGTGGTGGTTCTACTTCAATAGCTAGACGCTGAGAGCGCTTGACAAGACAAATGTGGAGTTGCAATGAACTGGGTGAGGGACCTCGAAGTGGGTGGAGGTTTTAGGTTGGCCTCGGTCCGTCCCAGGATGGTTGTGTGGCTATTCCACATTATATCTGATAGGTGTCCATGCAAAATGCATTCAACGTTTTGACTCAGAATTTTAAGAAGTTTACGAAAGTTTTTGTACTCGTAGAAAATTAATAAAAATCAAATGTTTTCTGAATACATCATTAACAGTGTTTTCAGAAAAAAAAAAAAAACATTTTTATTAGTATAGAGACAGAAATGTTTTTAGTTTTAATAAATATGGTTCAACTATGCCTTTTTGATTTCTAATTATACTAACGATATATTTAATATTTCTTTTCAGGTAAGTGTAAAATGTTTTCTGGTACTGTTTACATGGAATGGTAAGAAACCTTTTTGTATCATTTTAAGTTATTCCGATACAGCTTTAAACAATGAAAAACATGTTAAATTTTAACCAAAATAATCTTTTAGGGTTTCATTAAATTAAGGGAGCCGAAAAAAGGTTTTCTTTTCAATTGATTTGTAAGGAAAGGAAGAGAGTTATTTTCAAATAAATATAATATTTATTTCGGATGATGTCTAAAGTTAAAAAAAAACAATGTTTTCTACAAAAATTAAAATTAAAAATTAAGAAATTTTTCATAGATTTTGCAAGTCATGACATCGTAAATTTCATTCTGAAATCACCAAACCACAGATTTTCTTACTCAAGAGGTTTTTTTTTTATTGTAGATAGACTAAAATATTTGCGATATGTGAAAGCTTATCTTTTAAAACAGGATCTCAAACAAAAAATTACAATTTTAAAAGAAAATTTCATTGCACTTCCAGTTAAAAAGGATTTAAAAATGGTTTGTTTTTAAAAGCTTTAGGGTAAATAGAACATTTTTATCCTCCTTTAAATGAATATTTGATGCCGAAACTCTGTTCAGTGGTTTTGTTATTATAACTTACACAATTTTGAAAAACACGGTTTCGAGAAAACCCCGTTTAAAGTTTGTTTGCAAGAGCTGAGCGGTTTCGGCGCTAGCCACTTCCGAGAAGCATCTCTTCAACAATTTCGAGAATTAGCTCTTGAAACTTTGATACGATATTCTAAGGCGATATACCTATAGAGTAATACAATAAAGAAACAGATTTTTTTTTGAAAATTCTAAAGGTACCCTTTATGGCGACGTCGATTTCCAATGTAACATAGCGCAGTCATTCAGTAAAATGATATCGTAAACTATCACAATCACAAAGCACTCATATTTTTTGGCTACTTTTTTTCTTATTATAACAACAAACAATACATGATTTTAAATTAATTTTTAAATTGTAATGACACAATCAAGTTGAAATGCCGTCGTAACAGTCACACTTGATTAGAATAGAAATGAGAAGAGAATCCGAAATAACAAAACACCGGGATTCCATTCCAGCTGAGGTCTAGAAAGAATTATAATAAGCAGATCTGGGGATAAGAGTATATTCATTTTCTTACTGCAAAATATTTAACTTTTTCCTCTAAACCAACCAATTTGGCTCATTTGGCGCAATTTTGTAGCCAAAAAACAATAGCACCCAAGCGACATCAATTTTTTTTTGCGGTAATTCTATTTACACTGCCTTTTTTTATTAACTCGTCAAACCCAAGGCGACCTCGACAGTTTGTTTTGTAGCTATTCTTAAATGCAACGCACACACACTCATACATTATAGCGACAATGAAATCAAATTGCTAGACATTAGACATTGCCTGTAGGAGTAAGATATTACTTATTTTTCGAGTTACTACGTCTGGTTACGCGCACAGTGCATGAGCTGTCATTATACCGGGTTGTTTTTTTTTTGGTCGCCCTTCTATGCTACCATTCGACTTATGTACTTCCAAACTTTTTACCTTGCCACCTGCATTTCTTTTTTTTTTATCCACTATTATTTATATAGATTCTACCCCAACTCCTCTCACTCCTCATCCATTTTAGAAGCCAAATAGACGATTCAAGCATATCGCCTAGATTCTCTGTGTGTGCCAAGGATTTTTACGCTTTTCCACGTTGCAATTTTTTATGAGCATAATAAATCTAACGCAACGTCTTGTATACAAGTATTATGAATAAATATGTTTGGTTGTATGTACTAACAAATCCTCGTACGTTGACTGCTTATGGCTTTGAATATATCGTCTCATATACTAAGTTTACTCTACACTCTGTGCGGTTGAGTCTGATGAAGCGAAATGCTTCTTGGCGCAAATTATAGTTTCCTCTCAAGTTTTAAAGCTAAGCTACCCACAAAACAAATGAAGCACATCACAGCAGCCATAAAAAGTCGAAAAGGCATAGCTCTTGCGTTCTTTCCAAATTCGGAAGTGGCGGCAACTGAGTCAATTCACATTAATGGAGTTCAAAGTAGTAGATAGCGTGATCATTGAAGATAAATTTCGTATTCAAGTTTGAAAATGAGTTGGGTTGTATGGAATGAATAAACATATGTACATGTGTGTGTGTGTGTGTTTGTGCCACAGTTTGATATAAACAAGTGATTTACTTTTTATGTGCTGCTTGTGTTTAATAGAATGTATGTACATACATAATTCAATTGAAAGGAGATCAAAATAAAATCAATATAAATAGTGAATTTAATGCAATAGTTAAAGCGCGCATGTAATTGTTTTTTAGTCTATGGGGTGAGCCTTTCTGGAGTGACGGACGCTGTGAGTCATCGTACAGCCTCCAATACGGCATTTAGTTCTGCTCGTAAAACGCACAGTGCTCCGGTAAGCGAAAGTTGAAATTGAATGCGGGTGAATCCTGCTGCCTACTCTTTCGCTTAGCATTGAACTAACAGTAAAGATAGCTATGCAGTCTGGGCCTAGTAAATCCGTGACACCACTAGTCCACTCTGTGTCATTAGCCCATTCGTTGCCAAAATCAAAGCAATTTTCTTTTATTTAACACAAACAACAGCTAACAAAAACTTTCCATCGTTTTGCTGTTTTCACGCATCTACTGCTTTTTTTCTTCTTTTCTCTCTCATTCTCTAGTTATTATTTCGTGCTAACAGTTGGTCTCGGAAAGCGGAAAAGGTAACCTTTTTTCCTTTCATTCTTGGCATCTTCCCATTAATTGCGCTCAGTGAATCTTATGGCGAATTTCTTGTCCAGGCAAATCAAGAGAGCAGTATAGTTTAGGTTTCGTAGATTATTCAGCAAAATCTCCAGACCCATTGCGAATCTGAGCTCTATTCACGTTCGAATCGCATTCATTTGATTGCAGTCCAGAAATTTGGTGTAAAGGGGACTATCCTCTTGTGACTAACATGAAAGTCGTTCGCTGTTCCTGTGCTATCATGGCTCTAGGCAAAGCCTTGCTAGCACCCGCCATCAGACGGTAACCCCATAGAAGAGATTGGATCTTATCACAGCTGTTTACATCCAGTGTTATATATGCGAGTGGTTTTATTCTATAGTTTTTGTGTCTAGCCATGTTACGGGCGCATAGGACGGTAATGGGCTTCCTGAAGCTGCATTCCATGTTTCGCTTCAATCTGCTTTCGTGTCTGACACTCTAAGCTACTTGACCGGTAACAGAGTGAATTTCAGCTCATTTAATGAGGATTTTTTCGCAAGAAGGGATTCAAAATTTCTTCAAATAGATAATCATTTCTGCATTTATAGGGTTCAAGCTGAGTCCGTATTCAAATTTATACACGTTTTTGGGATTGCTCTGTCAACCGAACACGCTATAACTTGATAATCAGTGCATTTTGGATTTTATCGTCAGCGTTAGGCATTAACAATCAGACTTCATATTAGTTTAATTATAGACCCATTCCCTAGTTCTAATAGTCGATGAGTGGGCTTGCTCACTCAAACCGAAACTTGTTCAGTGATTTTTTTTAAATATTCAGAAAGCATTTCATACATTTTTTTCATACTTTTTTTTAATAAAAATTTATTTCATTATGTACCATAAATCATATAAATCAAAATTTCAAATTTTACACAATATTCAACAAATTCAAAAGAAAAAGTCATCAAATTTTTAAAAGTTTCAATAAGAATTTTTAGAAATTTTTCAGTATGCAGTTTTGTATCAAATTAAATTTCAGTAATCCATATTTTTGTTACTTTTTCGCTATTAGTGTTGCCCGTTTATGCCCATATACAAATAAATTTTTTCTCGTTTAAAATTTGGTTTGCTACAAAACTTCACACTAGAAAATTTTATGAAAATTGTAATTGATTTAAAAAAAACAAAACTTCATGAAAAGTATTATGAATATTTAAAAATAAATCGCTGCACGAGTTTTGCTTTGTTTGAGTTTATATACTGTGTACTTATATCAACCCCTGCAACTCTTAACTCCGATAAAATTCAAACAAACTTTAAAAGTTCTTCTTCCGATTTTAGGCCACCATAAATCACCCACAAGTTTCTACTCGTCATATGATCCCAGAGGCGTCAGTCTGTTCTTGAGCTACCTAACTAAGTATATGAATCTTGATAAAAGGGCGTACATATATCATTATATATAATTCATTCTTCACAAAAGCACGAATATTGAATGCTTTTTCGAAAAATTGTTTACTTAACGAAATTTTCAATCTAACAAGTACAGTAAGTGCTGTAAAAGAAAAGATACACGAATCCATTATCACTATCATTTCCGTTATTATTATTATCATCAACAATATCATTATTACTGCCATTTTTATTAGTATTTTTATCGTCACTTTAAAAATTTTTTAAATTTCTTTCACTTCTGATCTGCAGCATGAAATAAATTATAACAATATTTGTGCAACAGACGTAGTCATTCTTAATTTTTTTTTTTAAATTAGGACTCAATTTTTTTATATTTATTTTTTCTAATGAAATGCCATAATTTATCGTCGAACTTCACAAAACTAATATTAGATCATATTTGATATTCTAATTTATGAGCAATATGGCAAACAAAAATAATATCCCATTCGAAAACGGGTAACATTTCGAAAATTTGGACACGAAATCAAGTATACGACCATGGGCGTGCATGTGCGTTTGTGCGTCTTCACCCGCACCAAATTCACTTGCTCTCTTGCAGCGTCAAATGAACAAATAAACAACCGCCATTAGTCGAGTGGTAACCGACAACAAAGCAACGATCAAGAGTCGAAAACCACCACAACAACAGCGATCAACAAGCGTGGAGTGCAAACAGTGACTAGCAGGAAAAACAACTATAAGCCCTAATTGTACAACACGCCAATAAACCAATTAGGGAACGAAATTTGTTGCAACAGGACACTTCGAATATTTTGTTGCTGGTTATTGCTCTACCCACATACATACATACATATGTATGTATATTGCCTTTGCCTATAATTTTAACTCTGCCGCCACATTGAAACTTTTCCACTTGAGTTTCGCGCCATGAAATTCGAGTATCCAGCGACAGCTGTGTATAAAAAATAAATATTGAAAATACACAAAACGCGCACACATGAAGCAATGGAAAAACACATTTTAGATATTTCTAACAAACATTGTAACCCAAACCAGCACACGCACACAGAATAATTGTAGAACTGTGCTCTTTCGGTCTAGAAGGACTGCAGTGAAGAGTCAATAAATATTATATTTTCCAAATATGCTCACATTCATACGTACGTACAAACATATGTATACATTTAGTTACTTAGGTTTTTACTTTTTTAAGTGAATCAAAATTGTGACTGCGTTGGGCAGAAGTAAGTAGGCAACTTGAAAGCACGAAATTGAGAGTTGATTTTGGGGGAAAGATTCCAGTTTTACTTCTAACAATTTGCAATTTGAAAATATTCAGTTGGCCACATATAAAAAAGCAGTTATTAAAAGTTGTAATTAGTTTCATTAAAAAATATTAAAAATTTAAAAAGTACATGTATGTAAATACTTATGCAACTCTATACAAAATGTTTAGGAAGTATATTGTGAATAAATTAAGTGTACAAGATACATAGCTCGGCATCTTCAGCCGAAGTACCTGCAATTTTTATTGGCGAGCAAATTGTGAATTGTGAAATAATTATCGTTATCGTCGTAATTATGATTATTATTATCATAACTCTCAACATTATCATTATCATTATCATTATCTTTATCATTATCATTATCATTGTCATTAGCGTTATCATTATCATTATCATTATCATTATCATTATCATTATCATTATCTTTATCATTATCGTTATCATTATCATTATCATTATCATTATCATTATCTTTATCATTATCGTTATCATTATTATAATCATTATCATTATCATTATCATTATCATTATCATTATCATTATCATTATCATTATCATTATCATTATCATTATCATTATCATTATCATTATCATTATCATTATCATTATCATTATCATTATCATTATCATTATCATTATCATTATCATTATCATTATCATTATCATTATCATTATCATTATCATTATCATTATCATTATCATTATCATTATCATTATCATTATCATTATCATTATCATTATCATTATCATTATCATTATCATTATCATTATCATTATCATTATCATTATCATTATCATTATCATTATCATTATCATTATCATTATCATCATCATTATCATTATCATTATCATTATCATTATCTTTATCATTATCATTATCATTATCATTATCATTATCATTATCATTATCATTATCATTATCATTATCATCATCATTATCATTATCATTATCATTATCTTTATCATTGTCATTATCATTATCATTATCTTTATCATTATCATTATCACTATCATTATCATTATCATTATCATTATCTTTATCATTATCGTTATCATTATGATTATCATTATCATTATCATTATCATTATCATTATCATTATCATTATCATTATCATTACCATTATCATTATCATTATCATTATCAGTATCATTATCATTGTCGTTATCATTATCATTATCATTATCATTATCATTATCATTATCATTATCATTATCATCATCATTATCATTATCATTATCATTATCTTTATCATTGTCATTATCATTATCATTATCTTTATCATTATCATTATCACTATCATTATCATTATCATTATCATTATCTTTATCATTATCGTTATCATTATGATTATCATTATCATCATCATTATCATTATCATTATCATTATCTTTATCATTGTCATTATCATTATCATTATCTTTATCATTATCATTATCACTATCATTATCATTATCATTATCATTATCTTTATCATTATCGTTATCATTATGATTATCATTATCATTATCATTATCATTATCATTATCATTATCATTATCATTATCATTATCATTATCATTATCATTATCATTATCATTATCATTATCATTATCATTATCATTATCATTATCATTATCATTATCATTATCATTATCATTATCATTATCATTATCATTATCATTATCATTATCATTATCATTATCATTATCATTATCATTACCATTATCATTATCATTATCTTTATCATTATCATTTTTTTTTTTTTTTTTTTTTTTTTTTTTTTTGTCTTTCAGTAGGAGGGGAAATGCTTTATGCACTAACCGAGATTACTAGTCTCTATACTAGCTTTCCCGAGTGTGGGAGTCCCATCGCAGTTGCTGGTGTACCCACTAAAACCTAACTCCTACCGCCCGCGCGTAATTCCCGCATCCGGAACCGCAAAAGCATTACTTCGGATACGGGACGCGCCACGTGAGCCTCAGGGCTGCTCTCTTTAAAGGGCGTTTACAGCGGTTGTTCTTGAAAGACAACCATCCCCTAGTTTGCTGCGGAGTAGTCTCTTTACATACTCCCCCATAACTTCCCACATTTCGACGCTGGATATCATTGCGTTAATGATACTGCCAGGTCTCAAAGTGCCAACAACAGTCTCCACACTCTCCCTGAAGGCGGCAAAATTTCCACATTCAAAGAAGGTGTGATATGCGTCATCTTTAACATTTTCACAGTACGAGCAGAATGGCGAATCCACCCTACCCATCCTGTGCAGATAATCCCGAAAGTACCCATGGCCCGTGAGGAATTGGGTCAGATAGAAGTCAACCTCTCCATGTGATCGCTTTAACCATGGCTCGAGGTTGGGTATCAGCCTGTAAGTCCAACGACCCTTCGTGCTCGCGTTCCAGCTTTGCTGCCATTTTTGGATCAATCGCTCACGTGCACGCACCGCGGCTGTTGCTCGGTCTGTCTGGGCGCTGGAAGTATATATTTCCTTCCGCTCGAAAGCAAGTAGATCAACTGGCATGACCCCGGAAACCACTAGAACTGCGTCTTCTGACACCGTACGGTATGGTGACACGACGCGCAAAGCTCCTCTGCGCTGTACCGATGCCATTTGAACTCGGTATTTATTGACTTTTAAAGCGTCAGCCCATATTTCTGCCCCGTACAGGAGCACCGATTGGACAGTCGACATCAGGAGTTTTCTCCTGGCAGGCCTGGGGCCTCCAACATTTGCCATTAGCCTACTGAGAGCAGCCGTGATACGCGCAGCCTTCTCGCAGGCTCCGCGTATATGCTCCCAGAATGTTAGCTTATTGTCCAACTTCACCCCTAGGTACCTAGTGGACCCACACGTTGTCACGGGCTGAGTCCCGACCATCATATCTATTATAGTAGGAATGCGCTTCCTGGTAAGCAGCACGATCTCCGTTTTGGCTGTTGCCAGTTGGAGCCCATGGTCACTCATCCAACCGTTCACGGAACGCATTATCTGGTTCAATCTCAGCTGCGCTAACTGTGTGCTGCGTGCTGTTATCACGGCGGCGACATCATCCGCAAAAGCGACGAGGAAAGTGTTCCCTGGCATTTCCATTCGGAGTAAGCTGTCATATATTACGTTCCAGAGATCTGGGCCAAGTACAGATCCCTGGGCCGCTCCTCCGGTTACGGGTCTCTTTCTCTGGCCCTGGTTTGTCTCATACAATAGCCAGCGATCTCTGAGATAGTCGCTCAACATACTCAAAAGGTACGTTGGCACCCTGAACAGCCGTTCCAGCGAGTCGAGCATATCGCTCCATCTTGCCGAATTGAAGGCGTTTTTAACATCAAGTGTTACTAATAACACTATGGGCCGTGCCTGAAGGCAGGCCGTGTTAGCCCTCTGTACCGCCTCGATCACCTCGCTTATCGCGCCGATGGTGGAGTGTCCCCTCCTATAGCCATGTTGCCGAGGTGAAAGTCCCCCGGCGTTTTCGATGGCCGAGCCTAACCGAACTTTGAGCAGACTCTCCATCATCTTCCCCGCGGTGTTAAGCATACACAGCGGGCGGTAGGATGACGGGGAGTTGGGGTTTCCCTTGCCCTTGGGTATAAGCACGAGCCGGGCCGTCTTCCACTGGGTAGGAAACACCCCAGCTTTAAGACAGCTGTTATCATGTTTAGCAGAAGCTCAGGACAACCATGTGCTGTCAATTTGATTGCTTCCGCTGGTATTCCATCTGGCCCCGGAGCCTTGCCCGGCTTCAGGCTATGCAGGGCTTGCTCAAGCTCATCTGCACTAAAAAGTGGCACCTCAGCCTGTCCCACCTCGACTGGTGTGTATATTCTTATTGGATGGGTGGGAAAAAGGGTGTCGACTATGTTCCGCACCTGATCCTCATCCATTACCTGTGTTGGCTTATGAAACTTCTTCATAACAATTTTGAACCCCTGACCCCATGGATCTCGGTCCACTTCATCGCATAGCGCTTTCCACGAGTTCCTTTTACTCTTCTGTATTTCCGCACAAAGAGCTTTCTTGGCGCTCTTGTATGCGGATGCCCTAGTAAGTGCCTCAGGCCTGCCACGCGCGCGAGTTGATAGCCGCCGCATTCTGTGGCAAAGCCGTCGAAGCTCCGCGATACGGTCATTCCACCAGTGCACCTGCTTTTTATGCCTCCATGCTCTCTTCTGTGGCATAGATGCCCTGCATGCGCGGTGTATGCAGAGCATCGTTTCCTCAGCAGTCTTTTCTGCGGATTCTTTATTGGTGATACCTTGCGCCGTTTGCGCGAGTTGTTGGGCAACTTCCAAAAGTGTTGTCTCAAATTTCTGAGGATCAACCTTTGATGGATTCCATCCCGATTTTCTACGCAAGGTGGTATCTCCTTGCCCTTGTGTTACATCGGCAAGTTGAAAGGTGATGTAGTTGTGATCACTGCCAGTGAGGTCTTCCATCACCCTCCAACCCTCGGCCCTTCGTAGAAGGTTATCCGATACCAATGTTATGTCAGGTATAGAGCATCCAAATCCCGGCCGCCGATAAGTGGGAGTCGTCCCTGTGTTGAGGACGGTTAGCCCAAGGCGGGCCGCCATCTCAAGCACCAGTCTTCCTCTGGTGTTTGTTTGTGGCATGCCCCATTCCATGCCCCTCGCATTGAAGTCACCGGCAACAATCATGTCGCCGGTTCTCTCACGCAGCCCATCTTCCAAGGCCTCAATTTTCTCCCTGAAATGGCTAACTGCGTCGTTAGGGGATAGATAGCAGCTCACTATCGTGGTTCGCGCCGTCGACACCCAGACGTAACCGCGTCCCTTTCCTCCATTCAATGCACGGATATTGGGGTTGGCAATCCAGACCGCGGCCGTTCCCGTCTCGTCAACATGCCAGTTTTCTCTGATCCTGTAGGGCTCGCTGATTATAACTATGTCTGGTCTGTGTTCCAGCGCAAGCTGGTCCAGCAGGTCGTCAGCTACCCTACATCTATTCATGTTCCCCTGCATGAATTTAGTCATTTGGACCTCAGTTTTCCCTTGGCTTCAGCAAGTGCATCCCTGAATGCCTTGCATCCACCCGACCCGGCCAAGTGTTCCGGTTTCTCTTGGCCTTCTTTTGTGTGGCACAAGTAGCACCTAGGCTTTTCTTCTTTGCAGGCGGATCCCAGGTGCCCCTTTTGGCCGCACTTCCAACAGGAGTCACTTCTGTCCGGGCCTTTGCAGTCCACTTTTCTGTGCCCGTAACCCAGGCACCGGTAGCAGCGTTGCACCTCTGCGCGCTGCCGAATTCGGCAGACGATCCAGCCAATCCTGATTTTACCTTTTTCAATCAGGGTTCGACCTGGCAGTTCGTCAATTTCAACTACCGCCATTTTTTGTTCTCGCGTGTTTGCTGCGAAGAGCGACACGCGGAGTTGACCGCTATTTTGGTCGCCCAGGGCCTTTCGAACAGCATCTTCTATTTCTGCGACCGTTTTTAGGCAGTCCATTCCCAGAACCTCAAGGCGCATTCGTCTGGCAAGCACATGGGTGTCCCCGGATTTCCCGATGGCAGCACAGACGGCGTTTTTAAAAGCCGCCTGGTCCCCGCATCGTTCCATCTCGAGAAGGACGCCACCCTCTCGCGTTTTCCGCACCGACCGGATTACGGTTTGGGTCTCTTCTGGCTTCAGATCGCCACGTATCGCCCCCAGAACCTCCGCGTAGGTTTTGCCTTGCGCCGGTTTGATAACGATCGCGAGAGATCCTTTAGCTCTTGCTTTCTTCTCTCTCCGTCGTATGGGCATCTCCGGCTGCGCCGGCGGCCGCACTTTCTCCAGACCGGGCTTTGCCCTCCTCCGCTTTACAACCATTGACCAGCTGTCTTTTGGTGTGGTTGTCTGGAGTCGTTTGTTTACTGGCTCCTCTGTGGGGGTAGCGGATCGAGGTCGTGCCCGCTTTCGTCCACCAGGGCCAGATTCATGCAGCCGGTGGGAAGCAGAATCCCTACGTTCATGTTCCCGCAGGTTACTGATAGCGCTGAGCGCCTCCTCCATTTCCACCAGGCCCGTTTTTATGTCCATTGACACATTCTTCTGCTTGCTGACAGCCATTTGCATCTTTTTAAGTATGCGCCGAATGTTGGCAAGGTGCTCGTCTTCCCTGCGCTCAGTGACGGCCTTCGCAGTGGGTGCGGCCACCGGGGTTAGCCCGCGGTGCTCTTGGCTGCCCATCCCCGCCAATGGCTGGGTTACGGCCCTGCTGGGGGCAGCAGACTCTTCTGTCTGCTCTACCGCCCGCGTAGTGCTCTGGACAGGAGAACGCAGTACTCTGCTGCTCCTTCCGAATGCACGTTCTGCCTCTTCCATATCTTTGTTTTTGTTGTTTTGGTTTCGTGTGTTCATGCTTTTGGGTCCCAACTCCAAGCCGCTATCTCCGCACGATGTACAGTCGTCCTTAGCAATTCCCGTGGTTATCTATGTCGAAACAGGGAGGCCACGCATGGGTTGACACAAGTTCTTATGGAAGCAAGTGTTCAGAGCCAGAATCGGACGCAAGTCAGGAGTTTTCTCAACTGAGCCTGTACCACCAACTTAATGGCGACGTAGCTTTGAACGTACTTGGAGACCTGCCAAGGTTTTCGAGGGACGGGAGACGATTGCAGCATTAGCCTGCCAGCCATTTCCGTAAAGTGTCACCCTTACGTACTAAGGTGACAGAATACCACTCTCGCCAGCTCCGAAGCAGCCCAATTCTTAACGTTCCCCAGTATACCATAATCAGGATCTTACTGGACTCGATCCTGTGATGCTTATTGGTAGGCGGCATCTACTCGCCCGGTCACAGGAGGATCCTAGGGTACATCCGGGCTTTTAAACCAGGCCCTCCCCTCCTGCCGCTCTTGGTCCGAGACTGCTTATTGGTTATTCGCAGTTGGCCTAGATGATTAGGCCGTCCACAGCTCGCCAAGCTGTAGCCCGAGGTGGCCTGAGCTCAGCCAACCGAGGTGGCCTCTTTATCATTATCGTTATCGTTATCATTATCATTATCATTATCATTATCATTATCATTATCATTATCATTATCATTATCATTATCATTATCATTATCATTATCATTATCATTATCATTATCATTATCATTATCATTATCATTATCATTATCATTATCATTATCATTATCATTATCATTATCATTATCATTATCATTATCATTATCATTATCATTATCATTATCATTATCATTATCATTATCATTATCATTATCATTATCATTATCATTATCATTATCATTATCATTATCATTATCATTATCATTATCATTATCATTATCATTATCATTATCATTATCATTATCATTATCATTATCATTATCATTATCATTATCATTATCATTATCATTATCATTATCATTATCATTATCATTACCATTATCATTATCATTATCTTTATCATTATCATTTTTTTTTTTTTTTTTTTTTTTTTTTTTTTTGTCTTTCAGTAGGAGGGGAAATGCTTTATGCACTAACCGAGATTACTAGTCTCTATACTAGCTTTCCCGAGTGTGGGAGTCCCATCGCAGTTGCTGGTGTACCCACTAAAACCTAACTCCTACCGCCCGCGCGTAATTCCCGCATCCGGAACCGCAAAAGCATTACTTCGGATACGGGACGCGCCACGTGAGCCTCAGGGCTGTTCTCTTTAAAGGGCGTTTACAGCGGTTGTTCTTGAAAGACAACCATCCTCTAGTTTGCTGCGGAGTAGTCTCTTTACATACTCCCCCATAACTTCCCACATTTCGACGCTGGATATCATTGTGTTAATGATACTGCCAAGTCTCAAAGTGCCAACAACAGTCTCCACACTCTCCCTGAAGGCGGCAAAATTTCCACATTCAAAGAAGGTGTGATATGCGTCATCTTTAACATTTTCACAGTACGAGCAGAATGGCGAATCCACCCTACCCATCCTGTGCAGATAATCCCGAAAGTACCCATGGCCCGTGAGGAATTGGGTCAGATAGAAGTCAACCTCTCCATGTGATCGCTTTAACCATGGCCCGAGGTTGGGTATCAGCCTGTAAGTCCAACGACCCTTCATGCTCGCGTTCCAGCTTTGCTGCCATTTTTGGATCAATCGCTCACGTGCACGCACCGCGGCTGTTGCTCGGTCTGTCTGGGCGCTGGAAGTATATATTTCCTTCCGCTCGAAAGCAAGTAGATCAACTGGCATGACCCCGGAAACCACTAGAACTGCGTCTTCTGACACCGTACGGTATGCTGACACGACGCGCAAAGCTCCTCTGCGCTGTACCGATGCCATTTGAACTCGGTATTTATTGACTTTTAAAGCGTCAGCCCATATTTCTGCCCCGTACAGGAGCACCGATTGGACAGTCGACATCAGGAGTTTTCTCCTGGCAGGCCTGGGGCCTCCAATATTTGCCATTAGCCTACTGAGAGCAGCCGTGATACGCGCAGCCTTCTCGCAGGCTCCGCGTATATGCTCCCAGAATGTTAGCTTATTGTCCAACTTCACCCCTAGGTACCTAGTGGACCCACACGTTGTCACGGGCTGAGTCCCGACCATCATATCTATTATAGTAGGAATGCGCTTCCTGGTAAGCAGCACGATCTCCGTTTTGGCTGTTGCCAGTTGGAGCCCATGGTCACTCATCCAACCGTTCACGGAACGCATTATCTGGTTCAATCTCAGCTGCGCTAACTGTGTGCTGCGTGCTGTTATCACGGCGGTACGTTGGCACCCTGAACAGCCGTTCCAGCGAGTCGAGCATATCGCTCCATCTTGCCGAATTGAAGGCGTTTTTAACATCAAGTGTTACTAATAACACTATGGGCCGTGCCTGAAGGCAGGCCGTGTTAGCCCTCTGTACCGCCTCGATCACCTCGCTTATCGCGCCGATGGTGGAGTGTCCCCTCCTAAAGCCATGTTGCCGAGGTGAAAGTCCCCCGGCGTTTTCGATGGCCGAGCCTAACCGAACTTTGAGCAGACTCTCCATCATCTTCCCCGCGGTGTTAAGCATACACAGCGGGCGGTAGGATGACGGGGAGTTGGGGTCTCCCTTGCCCTTGGGTATAAGCACGAGCCGGGCCGTCTTCCACTGGGTCGGAAACACCCCAGCTTTAAGACAGCTGTTATACATGTTTAGCAGAAGCTCAGGACAACCATGTGCTGTCAATTTGATTGCTTCCGCTGGTATTCCATCTGGCCCCGGAGCCTTGCCCGGCTTCATGCTGTGCAGGGCTTGCTCAAGCTCATCTGCACTAAAAAGTGGCACCTCAGCCTGTCCCACCTCGACTGGTGTGTATATTCTTATTGGATGGGTGGGAAAAAGGGTGTCGACTATGTTCCGCACCTGATCCTCATCCATTACCTGTGTTGGCTTATGAAACTTCTTCATAACAATTTTGTACCCCTGGCCCCATGGATCTCGGTCCACTTCATCGCATAGCGCTTTCCACGAGTTCCTTTTACTCTTCTGTATTTCCGCACAAAGAGCTTTCTTGGCGCTCTTGTATGCGGATGCCCTAGTAAGTGCCTCAGGCCTGCCACGCGCGCGAGTTGATAGCCGCCGCATTCTGTGGCAAAGCCGTCGAAGCATTATCATTATCATTATCATTATCATTATCATTATCACTATCAGTATCATTATCATTATCATTATCACTATCATTATCATTATCATTATCATTATCATTATCATTATCATTATCATTATCAGTATCATTATCATTATCATTATCATTATCTCTATCATTATCATTATCATCATCATTATCATTATCATTGTCATTGTCATTAGCGTTATCATTACCATTATTATTTTTGAGACTCATTTTGGTTCGCTGAGCATGAAAATGAGTTACATTTATTTTTTTTTTTTTCAAAGAAGGGAAAACTCTTGTTTTTGAGGTCCTTTTGAAGTTATTACCAAGAGAGTCTAGAATAGCAAATAATCCAAACCTTTTATGGTTATTGTTGTAGAAGAACGTCTCGCGCTGTTACATTATTTGTGTAAATCAGAAGAGTACTTTTAGAGTTCCGGCTTCTAAATGCAAAAAAAAAATATGGACACTTTCGAGGTTTTTCGAAAATTATTAATTATTAATAATTTTTTTAGTGAATAAATTTTGTAAAATAATCAAAAATGTTTTGTTGAGAGAGGATTTATATACAAAAATGTGGAGTATAAGAACAGGTAGAAAATCGGCAAGAACTGAAACGGGTTTGATAAAAAAGTGTCCATAATTTCATGCTAAATTCAGATCAGTTTTTAGAATTGCGATTCGTAAAACAATGCTAGAAAGCATTGAGAAAAAGTCAACCCACATGCAGAAACGTCAGCACTCTGTATCTCAAAATTTAGACGTGATGAAGAAATCCTGGTGCCATTTTCAGAATTAGCGGAACCAAATCCATAAACAACGTAATATTACATTAAGTAAACATTCTGGCTGTTCTTCATGGAAATGAAAGGTTTTTGGCAAATTTTTCACTGAAGTTGTGAATGTAGCAAACTTTTTATTTGGCTGCTTTTATTTAACTTCTAATAAGTTCAAAACTTTCTGTCTGATTTAAGCTCACAAAAATATAGTTTTTAATTGAATTAGAAGTAGAGCTACTAATCGAAAGGTTCACTTTTTCCACTTCATTTAGATGCTCGCTTTGTTGCTTATTTTTATTTTGTTTTTCACGGAAAAGCTTTTGTTTCTAAAACTCCTTTGCACAATGAAAATAATTCCTTGTATGTGTGTAGAAATACTATCATAGAAACTTTTTTAATTCATTAGCCAAACAACTGCAAGGGGATCTCAAAACTTCCTTAAAATCACTTTAGCATCACTCCTAAATAACTAAAGTAATTCGTCCTTGTTCCATTTCTAACTAAGGGACAATTTTAACTAATTTATTATCGTACTCCATAAATTAAAAAACCCAACATCTGCATATCAGATACGAGGATGCTAGCCAGTTTGTTTACGTGAGCAACTTTGTATTTTCATAAATGTGGAGCTCAAGCTTTTAACTGGTACTTTTCAATTTATTTGTTTACCATCAACTTTTTTACATTTGATTTTGGAAAAATATTACATGTATTCATTTAATATTGTACTACGCAAGCAACAAAAATATAAAGGATTTTCCATTCTGCCATACAAGTGTAAAGTTAGTTTACAGAATTATAAGTGAGCAAGAAAAAACTTTGAATTTTGCCACAAATACTAAAAAAAATTGTTTTTTTTTTTATTAGCTTGAGCTTTTTAAAAAAGCAGTATATCTCTTAAATACGCTTTTATATTTATTTATGTACACATGTACTTAAATTTCCCATAAGAGAGGGTCGGTAGATTTGCAAGCAAATTGTGCGAAATTCTACTTTGAGAATATTTTATTGTCGTATAACCAGCTCTGTACTAAATTTATTTACATTTTTAAATTATTATTTATATAAATCGACAAGCAGGGTTGCCAGCAAGGCTCCGCCTTCGCATAGCAGCCACTCTAAGGATGTAGCAGAGTGTAAAGAGACCCTTGGGAAGGTTGGCTGTTACCAAAAGCGTGCACCGTCATTCGGTCCCGGGCACAAAGATGTAGAGCTAAGCTAGAAAGGGAAGATTATTTTCGATATCTCAGCACGTTACTACACGATCGCCCGTACGTTGCAAACGCGGGGCTCTAGTGCAAATCATGCGCTGCACTAATATTGACAAAATACTTTAGTTCATATTTTTAAATGGGAAATTCCCTTTATTTTTCGATTCAAATACATTTCATTCATTAATTTTTTCAGTACAAGTTTCAAAATTTATACAAACTTTATAATAATTTAACAAATATTTATCGAAATTACAAGTTGCAAATAAATTTAACTTTGCAGTAGCTTCGACTTGCCGAACATTTTTGTTTTTCATTTATTCTCGTATTGCGATTCATATTTATAAGGAAGGATACCGAAACTGCTTCAGAAAGAAAACTTCTAAAAAATTAACGGTAATACCACCGACTTGAAACTTTCATTTCTACTAATGGACTACAAAACTGTAAACTCGAAAATTGTCTAGTACTACCGATTGTCTTTTTTTATGTTTGAGATTTTAAGGAAATTTGGAAACTTTCGATTATATGGTTTTACTAGAGAACGACATTTTTTCAAAAGGCGGATTAATTATAGGTAAATATTGGCGCTACTGGAACTGAAAATAATGAGTATTTTTAAATTTTCAAATGAAAAAAAAAAACTCAAAAGCATCCAAATATCGGAGAACACTTTGAGTATATGCATATTATATTTTTGCATGCCCTGTATGAAACTAAATATTAATTAGTAATTATTTTCAGATTATATTCATCACACAGAAGAAATAATGATATATCGAGTGTTATTGTTTCGATCTTAAATAATTATTTTTTTTAGTGAATTGTTATTTTTTATGAGTTTTGTTTTTAAATAAAAATTATTTGCATTTTTTAGTTTACATATCAAATAGTAAATAATTTTTGAGTTATATTTTCTTGATCGAGATAATTTAATTACTCAGTTTTATTATTTCTTTTTAGGCAGTTCGAAAAAATCAATACAGAACACCGCTTTTCTAAACTCTGAATAACTTTTTTTTAAATATCGTGTTATACTTTTTTGAAAAAATCTAAAACTCGTTTTTTTTATCTGAAAAATCACTTTGTTGGGAATTGTTACCAAGTTTTAAGAAGTTCGAAGAAGTTTTTGAGGTTCATGTCAAAAATCAAAGCAAAACATCGCTTATCTAAATTTTAAGTAATTTTTTTTAAACCCGAGTTATGCTTTTTGAAGAAATCTAAAACTCGTTTCTGGAGTGTTATTTTTTTGATCTAAAATGATTGTTTTATTTTTTTTATCAAAAATGATCGGAATTTTTTTAGTTTTATTTTTTTATTAAAAGTAATCAAAATTTTTTTAGTTTAATTTTTCTTATCGAAAGTAATTTAAATTTTGAATTTATTTTTTGTGGCAGACCGGAAAAAATCAAAACAAAATACCGCTTACGTAAATTTTCAGTAATTTGTTTTTTAATATCGAGTTATACTTTTTGAAGAAATCTAAAGCTAAATTTTCGGGTGTTACTTATTCGATGTGAAATAATTAGTTTCTTGTGAATTGTTAGTAAAAATAATAATTTTTTAGGATTTTTATTATATTTTTTTAAATCAGAAATTATCGGTATTTTTTGAGTTTTATTTGGTTATCAAAAGTAGTTACAATTTTTTGGGTAACATTTTTTTGATCGAAAATAAAATTAGTTCATTACTTTATCTCTCAGAAACAAAAATAAATTTTTGAGTTTTTTTTTGGCAGATCGTAAAAATTAAAACATATAATAAATATAACAAATGTTTGGTACGTTAAGTTTTGATATGTTAATAATATAATATTAAACATTGTAGTATTAATTATTAAAACAAAAATCTCAACAAACCGCTACTAGAACAGAGTTATGCCGTTTTGAGTTTTTCAATCGGCCAAAAAACAAAAAAAAACTCAAAATCTGGTTATTATTTCTGAGAGACAAAATACCTCTTCGGAACTGAGTTCTAGAAAAATATAAATCTTTCGATTAGAAAAATATAAATCAACAAATAATTATTACTTTTGATGAAAAAAAAACAAAACTTGAAAATTTCTCTGATCAAAAAAATCCCATAAAAATTATTATTTTTAATAAAAGAAAAACATTAAAAAAAAATCATTCCTTAAGAGCGAAAAAATAGCACAGAAGTAACGAGTTTTTTTTTTAATAAAAAACTAAATCTCATTTATTTATTATTATTATTGATGACGAAGTTTAGAATATTAAAATATTGATTAAATATCAATTTTTTTGATAGAACTCATTATGAATATGATTCTTGCCATTTACTCAAAGAAAGTTATTAAACAATTTTTACTGCCTGGGCAACGACCCATTCTAATGTGCATACATAAAATACGTAAAGCTTGCAAACTATTCGCACTCGTAATGTTGCCCGTCCATAGCAATGCCAGTTACAGCTGTATTTGATGTCACTTCATTTTGTGGGATTCTATTTGTTTTTATTTTCTTTTGTTAATTTTTTTTATTTTGATTTTTTTCTCGCAGCTTACAATCGCCTTGTATTTAAATTATTAAAACAACCCACAATCATGGACAAAAACTTACAAGGTTTACTACAAATGAAATACTATAATACCCGCGCACGCATGCCTCCTCGTGTGTTGGTGATAGTGGTGTCCTGACAATTTTTTAGCTATTTTTTTCATTTAAATTTTTTTCTCCGCACTGGTAACGCGCATTTATGGAATATTATTGCCACTTTGAGTAAGTTGGCAATTGTGGCCATTAAGCAATTGCGTACGATGGGGCTCGCGACTGAAGGCCAGCTTATGAGCTCACATGCATACAAAGTCCAAACATACACACTTACATACATACGTACTGGATAAAAAAGCATAATAAATATTTTACACAGTTATATATGAAATACCTACAATTGTGTAGAACGCCCCAGTCCAGTACAATTGCACTCGCACATTCGCTTATGGAGTGCTGCAGCTGAGCTCAGCGAATGACGAACACGACATCCATAACGTGTTACGAGTATTTGTGCTCGCTTTCTCATTAATTTTCGCAAACGCCGCAAAAAATAACTTGCTACATTTACACGTGTATGTACATACATATGTATGTATGTCCGCCCGACACACACATTCACATCTGTTACATACAACTTCTCTATATATGGTGTAAAGTTTTTTTTTCATTTTTCTGATATCCTTTTAGCTCATAACGTGTCTCAAAATTATAGGAAGCTCAACTCGTTTCATTTGCGCGTTTAACTGGCGTCAACGCCACATGCAACAACAATAACAACAACAACAGTTGGGAAAAAATACAGCTTAATAAAATAGTCGGTGTAAGTAATCAGCGCCAGCTGTTTTTGTTCTGTGTACGACCGCTTTGCACGCATTCTGGTACCTGCTGAAACTCATCGGTTGTGAGGCTTTGGCGAGCAAAAAGGTGCGAAATAAATGGGAAATGTTTTATGCGATTACATTCGTTGCTTCAGAATATTTCAACGGTCCTAACTGGATTTAGCGGCAATCATTTTTTATCAGAAACCTAGAGTACTAATTAATTGATAGTTGACTTTAAAAAAGAAAGTCATCTCAATTTTCGTAGGAATTAATAATAATACTTTGACGCTTAAATCAAGTAATTCGATATGTTGCCGCACTCCTCCTACAATTTTTTGGTATATGTCTTGATCTTAGACCACAAAATTGAGGGACCTACAATTTTACGCCGACTCCGAACGACAAATGATTTTGGTAGGAAGATTTTTCATGACGGAAATACACTCGGAGGTTTGCCATTACCTGCCGAGGAGCAACAGCTATTCGAAAAAATAATTTGTATAATTTTTGATATTTCTCACCCCATTCATCCCATGGACTGATTGCTTACTCTTCTTTCCCAATTAGCTGGGTTGATTTTTTTTTTTTGCGCAAACAAAATACGTGGGCAATAACGGGTGAACTAATATTTTGACATTTCACTTGCAAAATTACACAAACAAAATACACAACGAATTCGTATTGGTTATCTCGCTATCCCCTTCTATGGATCCACCTTGGTTCGAGCCCACTCCGAGTGAGGCACTCACAAACTCCCCTCGTCTACGGTGGTCGTCATCGTAAAAATTACAAAAATTAGTTTTATAACTATTATAATACGAGACCAGGAACTGAAAAAAAAAATATTTTTTTTTATGTAATAAAAGTCCGGGTCAAAACATTGTTGTAAAAGAAAGTTGTCAATGTTCCTTTGATCTCAGCGCTTCTTGGGCAAGAATCCTGGATTAGTTTTGTTTTTAACTATTTGGAAAAAAATCTAATTATGACTAAAAAAAATTCGGACTTTTATTTTTGTAGTCCAGTAACTTTACCAAATATTTTTCAAGGCCAAAATAAAGTCCTTTGATAAAAAAAAGCGCTTGCTCAAATGAAACGAATTTGTTATCAATTGAAAGAGAGCTGACATAGCTTGCAAAACTGAGATATCTGCGTGGCAGCTACTTATCGAACTGTTATTACTGGACTAAAAAATAAAAGTCCGGGTTCACCAATTATTTTATTTAAAATAAATAAAGTAAACATCCAAAAATTACTTTTTTCTAACCGACGTTTACTATAAAATTTATAAGAGTTCGGGGCCCTGGATGATGCTCATTTGTAAAGTAATCCATAACTATTATTTTGGGACTGAAGTTATAAAAGTCTTTTGATAAAAATTGCGAGTGAACAAAAGTCATAAATAACTTTTATTATTTGTATTATAATATTATTTCCATAATAACTATGAGTGAGAAAAATATTTTTATTGTTTGAAATAAGAAATTATTTCGGGAACGTTTCGGGGCTAGTTTAGGACGATTTCAGAGCCTATTTATTCCGCTTTTAAATATCTAAAGCCTTTTTTATATCAAACGCCTCGAAGAGACTCTCTTCTAAATCAACTAATTGGTGGTAAATATCAATCCTCTATGATTGATGTTTTTTAGAGATTGTCATATGATAACACGTAAACAGTTTTTAACACGATAAGTCAGAAAAAACTTGTAGGCGGTATTAAGAAGATGAAGATATAAAAATCTCAGTCGTTCAGAACCGAAATAAAGCTGCGGATACTCCCGCTCGTTAAGCACGTTACGCAGATCTCAGGAACTGTCAAAACTCAATGTAAAAAAACGTTCAAAAAATACTTAACAAAATTGTATTGTTGTCTACTCTTTAGACTACGGGTTTCTCCAGCCTTCATTATTTTTTGGTATTACGATCTATTGCGCTTCGTTCACGGATTGCAATGTTTCCTTTACCCTAGCACCTGAGAAAATTTGTAGTATTGAACTTAAATTCCTAAAACTCTACCGGGTTTCATTGTAAGATGATCATCGAGGTGTCCTTGCTTGCTTCCAGTTTTTTCGCATTTATCCCTAATCCCTGCTACCACAACGTTCGCTGTGACGGTAGTAGCTCTTGTCATTGAAATTCGCGCATATTTCGACTACGGCTTCTAATAATGTTAGTCTCGGCTCAAACACACCTATTCAGAAATTTTCTCCAGTTATATTGATATGTCAAAGAAAATAGAACTAAAAGAATGGACAACACATTACATTTGCTTTTCTCATTGATCAACTGGGTAGTTCGTCCTGTTTTGTTTACTGTCAATTTAATAACGTTGTCATAGCCGCAAAAAAGACATAGTCATCCTGTTTCGGGTATGGGAAATCGCACTGCATTATTAATTTTTTAAGTTTCCTGCACGCAAAGAACTGTGGAAAACTTAGAAAAACCGAAGTTTTTTTATTTAAATTTCCACATACACGTTTTGAAGACCTTTTTATGGTGTTTGGTATGTTCACAAAAAATAAGTACTGAGACAATCTGAACAAAATTTTGTATGAAAACTTAAAAAGCTTTTGATGCAGCTCGACATTATAGTTTCAACGAAAGTTATTTGTATGTTTTTGCGTCCTTAATTAATAAAAATGATGACATCGTATACCGAATAAAATGGAGAATGCCTAACATTTCGGATTAAAAAATCATTGGCAAAAATTCGTTCAAATGCTATACAAATCTAACTTTTTTTTTCTTGATTTTTTATATTAAATCATTGTATAGTCGTTATATCGTGATTTTTATTTTTTCGGTCAGAATTTGATCGTTTTTTTTTTAATTTTAAATTTTTTCAACAACAAATGATCATTGTATTTACAATTTTTCGACCACAATAAGCCCAAGTAAATTTGAAATTAAATACTACTTCATGAACTAGATTTTGATTGAGCTCGGGGGTATTTTATTTTTTTATTAGGGAATGTTATAAAAAAGCAAACCAGTTTCTAATGGGGTACATTACCATATCTCCTCATCAGAATTCATTCTTGCTAGACTTTACCAAGGTTTGAGCCCAGACCCACAAATTTCCAGGCTTGCTTTCTATCACTGAGCCACGCTAACTCTTTGTTGTCTAGTTTGAATTTCCTGTGCACAGCTCCTGAACTCCCACACGCACTCGAATAACGACAAAAAGATCCACTCACAATTGAGCTAAAATGCCATCAAAATTGAAAGTGAACAAATCGTCAACATTGCAAGCGAAAAACAGAAAAAAATACAAACAAAATGTGTCACATGCCCAGGTGACATCAAGGGTGACATAAATGCTAGCAACAGCTGACATATAAAAACACTGCACCACCTCGCTGGCACTCCATTGCCACCGGTTTGTCATAAAATTGCACTTATGCGATGCTGAACTGGGAATTTCTGCAACACGACACCTTAGCTCGCCATGTGGATGGATGCTGTCATAAGCGGAGATATGTATTACAAACTTACACTGGCATTTCAACATAGCGTAAGGAATGGAAGTTAGTTCATCAACAAACTAGCCAGTTTTTTGTTTTTTTTTTGTTTGTTTTTGTGTTACAACAACTAAATAACTAACATGACAGTGGCCACACCGATTTGTTGCCGCTACCCGTAAAAGTTTGTAAACCAATGTTGTGTGGCATGTTGCATGCATCGCTGCTTGAGTTGATGAATCACGTGGAAGTTGTCATTGAAGAAAGCTGAGGTAGCACAGGTGAAAATAACTAACTAACTAAATGTGTGATGGCAAGCTACGGCAACAGCAACTGAAGAAGAGTAATAAAATAGCAATAGCAAAAAATATCAGATTTTTTTTTTTATGTTCGTAGATATTTATGTCTGTGCATATGCAGATACGTGAATTAAAGCAAAACGCTCATCAGTTGTGTAATTTGGATGTCTTCCCGTTCGTTTCACTTCGTTGGCCTCTATCTTTTTGTACCTGAATTTTTACATGGCTTTTTTGTTTCATCTTCTTTCTCTATTCCATCAGCAAAGCCATAGGGCAATGATTGTCATACAAATTTTTTGTCATTGGCGGACAATCAGTTTTTGTTTGTTGCCTTAGCTGGCATGTCATCTACATGTGGCATGTTGCAATATGTACGAATAGTTAGTGGCAGTCGCCAAGGCAAATTAATGAGAAAACAGCGAAAGGTAGACTTCAAAAGTCGTTGAACCGAAAGAGTGGCATAAACCTGGTGTTTTTATAATCGCTGTCATATTTTGAGCATTCGATTTTTCTTCTTCTTAATTGGCGCTATAACCATTTTGGCCGATTTCAATATATCGCGCCAGCTGCTCCTCTGCTTTGCTAACTGCCGCCAACTAGAGACACCAAATGAAGCCAAGTCCTTCTCCGCCTGGTCTTTCCAAGGTAGGTGAGGTCTTCCCCAACCTCTGTCACTACCTGCGGGTCCATCCGCATGACATGCCCCAGCCAACGTAGCCCCTGAATCTTAATTCGCTGTACTGTGTATGACTTGGTAGAGATCTTACTGCTCATCGTTCCAATGCCTGCGGTTCTCGGCGTCTCAAAGACTTAAAGGCCCATAAATCTTACAGAGAATCTTTCGCTCGAACACTCCAAGATCCGCCTCATCCGATGCTAACAGTGCCCATGCTCCAAACAGCGCCAAACAATAGCACGGACATGATGAGGGACTCATAGAGCGTTTTGTTTATTCGTCGAGAGAGGGCTTTACTGCTCATTTACCTACTCAGCCCAAAGCAGTACTTGCTGTCAGGAGAGATTCTTCGTTGGATTTCGAGGCTGGTAAAGTCTTCTACTTTGTCAAAATTGTAACTGTTAACAGTGATGTACGCTGTCTCTTTATTTGACGGCAGGAGGTACTTAGTTTTGTCCTCGTTCACCTCTAGACCCATTCGCTGCGGTTCATTACTCAGCTTGGAAAAGGCGGACTTAACGGCGTGATTGTTGAGGCCAATGATGTTGATATCATTTTCATATGCCAGTAGTTGCGCGCTCTTATAAAAGATCATTTGATTCGGCTTGGTAAAATTACCCTAACTAAAACACAGAGTACCTCATGCAAAAAAACTGGGCCTAAGGTCAACATCAACATTTACACTAAAGAAGTGAACTTATGTTCAACTGTTTAATCAAAATATGAAGTTGGCTCTGAAGTTATGTTTTTCTGCAAGAGACCTAGAGAGTCTTTGATACGATTGATGTATGGAAAGGAAAATTATAAGGTCTTAAGTTTCTATTGCTTAGAGGCGTCAACTTAAGAATTTCCGAAGAATTAAATTCGCTGGGTGTAACCCTGGATGGAAAACTGGCATTTAAAGTTCGCTTCGATCTGATGGTACATGGGTGAGCACTGAAAGTTGTCGGTCTGTGTCGGAGAACCTTTGGCAAGACTAGAGCTCTGAAGCAAGCGATGAATGACATTTGGGGTGGCACAGTTCGATTCGAAATAACAACCTCTTATTCTGCCGTAGTATGTTGGCCTATAACAATGAATACATCCCCGGTGTGTACGTTCAACTCGCTGCAGCCATGTGTAGGCATTATAGCCACCATGGCCACGATGTTGAGCTTGCTACCCCTTTATTTATAGATTCAAGAGAAGGCAATAAGAACGATGCCTCGTCTGTATTCTTTTGGATTGTGGCTCGGGGATGAGAGATCCAGACATAAAGCGACGTTTAGGGGGTTGTCAGAGCAATAGTCTTTGTTTTTTACTCAAAATGGCAAACTGATACCGAAATTCCCTTAGTGGAGAGTACAACGTAAGATTTTTCACAAGAAAGCAATGCAAACACTATCTGGTGAGTCTCAGTGTAAACTTTTTACACTAACGACTTAACAACAGAAAATGGCAGCTGGTTCCAACCAGAAGGGCGATTTCAGATAATTTACTGCCTTAGGTACAAGAATAATGGATACGAAATCAGAGTATACAGTGGTAGCCTATTGCAAATTGTAATAATATTGAACCCGTATGGGTGCCGATATTCAAGGTAATGAATTGTCTGATAAATTAGCTAACTGCTGGTCTATGAAATATACAATCGGACCACATCAGTGAAAGATTATATATTATGCGAGTTCTAGATGCATGTGCCTTCTCTGAGCATCGTTATATTGAGCTCGAATAATATTTATATTTCCTATAGATTGGAGCTCTTATTTTAAGGATAAGTTAAAAAGCTTAGCCCGAAAAGAACCCAATTGCAGCGGGGATCTAGAAAACATGGTCAAAATGCTCTACAGTGACTTGCTCAGAGGCTTGTCCAGACCCTACACTGCACCCCCATTGATGGTCGCGTGAGTAGACTCACTTCACAAATCTTGCAGGAAGAAATGGGCTTCTATGGCAGGAATACAAGCAGCTACTCGGTGCCTATGAGCTTTGAGGGAGGCAAAGAGATCGTCGAAGAGAAGGTTCTATAATGGCATCGAGTTTTCGAGACTTATCGGCTACCAAAGATTCTCTCGGAACCCTAATAGCACAACTACCATTGAAACGGCTTGGGTCTAATTGAATCATACACCGCTGGCATGGAGACATGTTAGGGTCGTTTTTATGCCCAAAGCCGTGAAGGCTTCACATATGAATTTAAAGGATTTATACCTAACAGTGAATACTCTTTGGCTCTTAAGACACTTGAGAAGATTGTTAGCAGCTTTATCTGTGATACCATCAGCAATCGGCTACCCTTATTGATCAACATGTCTACGACAAAGATACATCTACGAAGACCGCAGTACATAGCTTGGTCGAGTATACTGAAAAGTCTCTAAGCATTAAGGGTTTCTGTGCGTTGCCCCCGTGGACATTCAAGACGATTTTAACAACACACTGCCAGGGGTTAAAACTGGCGGCGTTCGGACTATACGGGTGAATTATTCAGGCTGATATTGTCCAACTGGCTCTTCCTGATAGCGACCATGTTTTGCTCCTTTGTTTTGTTGTGTGCTCCTTTGAATCGTGGAGGTTCGACTGGAGCTCGTAGGCACCGGTGTACTAGGTGCGCCTATGGGAGCCGTAGAGGCTATAGATACTATAGGGCGCGTAAAACATAGGGCCACATAGATTGTGGATCATTCCTTGTGAGTCCCAAGGTCTGCGAAGACTTTAAAGTGGATCCATCCGTCGCACGTATTACTCCTTACCGAGGTGGAGTTCAGATGGAGCCTTTTCTGGCAAACACTGAAAAAATAGATTTCTGGCCCAAAGTTTGACTCAATACCAGTTCTAAGCTGAAGGATGCGAAGAAAGCCTGCTCCTGGGAGTTTCTCCAGAGGAAACAAACGACTTATGGAGTAGACCAATCTAAACAGGGTTAGATCTCCGAAGTAACAGTCCCTGGCCGGAAAAAAAAACGCGAGTCATTCCGGTACGCGGAACGGCTGTTTTGAAAATGGCTTTATTGGTCAACTACTCTGCTGTGGAGTGGTAAAAGCGAAGCACATGGTGAAGGGATGTCCCAAGAATGTATTTTATCCTACTTCTGTGGAACCTAATTGTTAACAGGGTTCCGCTGGAAAGGGATTGGGGAGGCGCCAAGCCGGTGCATAAATTTTAGACAGACCTAATAGTCAAAGGGAGAACATGGTTCATTTTTCTAAGAGTATTTTTCATTAAGAGATGCAGTTTATAGTTTTTTGTTCGTTGTTTTAATTAATTTCTCTCAAGCTACTCTTTAATTTTGTTAATATAGCAGTCGCTAAAGACGAGTATTGCGCTATGTTGAATTACTCCTAAAATTTCTAATTTATTTATATTTCTGACTCGTGAAATTTGGCGGCGACTGCTTTAGTTTAGTATTCTACATACATTGTATAATTTTCACTTTGCAGCATAAAGAACACTTCTCATACAATAGCTGTACAGCATCATTGTTGAGGTCATAGGTGGCAACAATAGCTGAGACTCCAATAAATACCACGCTATTAAAATTTCGTTGAAGAAAAAAATAAAACCAGCAATTATGCAACGCCCCTCCAACCGCCGACTCAAAAAAAAAAAAGATAAAAATTCAAATGGCTACGCAGCAATGCCACACCGCCCATTTTTCGTTTGCGTCTATCAACTGCAATGAGCTAGGCTAGGGTCTGAGGATGAGGCTGGGGACTGGCGCCTGTTAACCAACACGCTCGCTGGCGGCAGAAGCTAGCCGTTGAGAATTCATGCCAGCAAATGTGGCATGGTTTTACCTGAAAACCACTGCAACATTACTTACTTCAGACTTTGTTTATTTAAAATAAGTTTTTGTTTAGTGTTTTAGGTTTAGTATTATTTTCGCTATGGCGGCTGTTTTGTTTCGCTGGTGTTACGTTTTTTATGCGCTTGCTAGTTTTCGTACAGTGACTTTCTGTTAGTTTTTGAGGCTAACTGAGGCAAGTGAGTTGTTGTTATTGTCGAATGCATTTCTCAGAGTTTCCATTTATTTTTATTTTTATTTTTGTTAATTTTCTCAATATTTTATTCGCTTACACAGAGAATACCTCAGTCGCGTTATTTCCCAACTTTTCGCTGCTTGTTATTGTTATTGCCTTGTTATTGTTGTTGTGTTTGTGTTTTGGGTCTGCGTATGTAAACGGGGGTTTCTTATGCCATTTGACTATTTTGGTTTTTATTTTAGTGTTTTTTTGGCTAAACTTAAATTGGGTTAATTACAGCTTTTACGAACGAATGGGCTTCATTTGTTTTCATTTGTTTTGTTGATTACAATTTTTCCTCTTTTGCATTCTATTTCTTCTTTTGTTTTATTGTATTGTTTTATTTTTTTATATTTATATTTTTTTGCTTTACTTTGCTTTGCTTCTCGCCTGTGAGTGAATTGCGCTTTATTTGGCCGCCAGATAGTTATAAAATACTTACTTAGTTTCACTGCTGCGTTTCATTGCATTCTCATGTTGCCTGCAATTTCATTGTGCTGCTATTTGGTTTCTATTCATTGTTGTTGTTGCACGAAAACTAGCGCACACCATTCATACTTCAATTAAAAACCTAATGGAGGTATTTTTTTCTATTATTTTTATTTTGGCTGTTGTGCTTAGTTTATGTTTATGATATCGTCATGGAGATAAGCCAAATGCATGGCTTGCCAGAAAAAATTTGGTAGTATCGAAATATACCCAGTTGGCAATTTGAAGAGCACTTTTGAATAAGCATTTTATTTAAAAGCTTCACAAGAAAAGAAGACAATATTTTCCTAAGAACTATAAACTAAATCTTTTTTTGTCAATTTAAATTCTTTCTGCTATCGCAGAATCCCTTGATATTTGGGGAGGGTTATTTCTTTAAAAAAAACCCCCCTATTGCATACAAAGAACAAAAAGAATGAACTTTAGTAGATTATCTTCCTACTTTTTTTTTGCCAACTGGGTATCAGCCAAATGTTCGTGTTGATCAATTATTACTTCACTTGCCGCTTGGCATTTTTAATAGGCAACCACTTATTTAGAATGCTTTGGAAAGTTGTGTACCTATTTTTAAATGATTTAATGCGATTTTACAAAAGCTGTTAGCCGTTAGTTATTTCAACTATTTTTGCCAGCACACTTTTTATCTCTTTTCATAATGGCGTATTTGGTTTAGTATTATAACAAAAAATTAAAAAAAAAATATATATTCGAACAAAGAAAAAATATAATTTATTATGATACCCTATTTATAAACATCCCGCGTCATGGTGTTTTTTTATTTTATATTTGGTAGGTATGTGAATCTGTCATAAAGTATAAGTATAGTTTTTGCTTGGAAGGAGGTTGCCGCCTGTTTGAAAAGTCAAACTTAATAAAAATATTTAAAGTATTAAAATAAGTGTGTCAAACGATTCGATTCGACTCGACGAGTGGAAGGTTCATACAGGTACATATTATGGAGAGGGTTGCCACCGGTTTGAAACGCCAAAATTTTACTAAACTGTACGCAAGTATTTAAAATCTTAAAATGTGTGTTCATTTTGCTGAGAAGAAAAATTATAGCTGGCTATATTTTGAAGAGGGTTGCCAGCTGGCTGAAAAGTCGAGTTTAATTAAATAATACACGAGTTATATGAAATATTCAATATTGAATGTCGAGCGGTTCGCCTCGACAAGGAGTAGGTTCATACCTCTATTTTTAAGAGGGTTGCCACCTGCTTTAAAAGTCAAATTTACTGAAATTATCCACAAGTTGTTGAGTTAGTCAAATATGAGCGTCATTGCGCTAGCAGAAATTGTTTGCGTATATTTTGAAGAGGGTTGCCACCCGCCTGAATAGTCGTATTTATTTAAATTATATGCAATTTATGTGAAATATTCAATAATGGGTGGTAAACGATTCGCCGAGGCAAGGAGAAGGTGCACACCTATATTGTGGAGAAAGTTGCCACCTGTTTGAAAAGTTGAACTTAGTTAAATTATGTAAGTTTATGAAAAAGTTAAATGTGAGTTTCAAAATTTCCGTCTCTGCGAGGTTGCCACCTGATATATGCGGCATAGCCCGATGTTAAGGGGCATTAATAAATAAATATAGGCATATATTTAATAACATTGTTTTCTTATTCACAGACACCGAAAGTGATATACCAATAAGATGTGGCATTAATACTATATATACCTTTATATAGGTCTGTATATTATATAGTACATACTTCGAAATGTAACTATTTTTTGACGCAGAATGCCCCATCCTTAAGGTACAAAATGAAGAATTTCGGTTTTTTTCTGACCAAAATTGCAACAAATTTACAATATTTGCAACACAGGTAGTCATTTTACGTAAACACTCTTTTATATTGATTTAATTTCATTCAAAATATCCGACATATCATTTCGGGGAACGCTTCCATAATCCATTAAGAGAAATTAAACTGGGCATACTTTAATGTGGATTGAATTTGAGTAACCAACTTGGTAAAATTACTTACATAGATTTATAGTTTTAAATCGATGAATTATGTTGAATAAATCGAAAACTTCTCTATTTGAGTTCAATTTAAAAGTTGTCCGTAGAAAATTCGTCAGTTCACTGCGAAACATGTCAGATGGCGCTGCTAGCGGTATTTCCAAAGTGTTGCTTGAAAGGATGACAGCAGAAATTATTTAATAAAAGCACTAAGTCTGTTTTAATTGGAAATTTGTGTAGTGTATCATTTCGAGAACGCTGTTTGTAAAAATGTTTAATCGCGGTAGCTGTAGCATAATCTGAAACCCGTGCAAATTTTAGTTTTATAAATTGAATTAAACAGTATTTCGAGTATATATTCTTTTGTTTTATATCAGTTTTAGGAACGTTCCCGAAATGACTTTTGCTAGTTCATCAGTCCTTAAATGTTACAGCAATTCCAAAAAACTGTAATTTCGTACTGTGCTCATTCCAATTCATAACAATGAACAATCAATTTAATAATAAATCTTTTTTTTAGTTTCTAGCGCAACTAAATTCTCCACCTCCATAATTTTAACCCATACCTACACACATACATATGTATGTGCATGCATATGTACACTTTTTTATTTTCCCTAAACATTTCACTACATTCTTAATTTATAATAGATAAATTTTATAAGCAAACTAACGAACTCAATTCAGATCTGCAGTTGTTAGGTTTTTTGCCAAATTAAACATACAAAATGTTGTTCAAAGTTTTGAATCATAATAGGGGCATACGTATTTTGGAAATAAATAAAATTTGCAAACAAAACTTCATCGTATCACATTTTACTTGTCCGCCAACAATGACTCTCATTCAACGCCTTTCAAATTTCAATATTTTGGTTTCTATATAAAAATAAAAATATAATACTATTTTTTGTTTTTTTTTTGAAATTGCAGCACATTTTCTATTTTTCTTTGCGGTTTATATGTCGATACTAGATCGCTGTAGAGGCACTAAGCATTCTTGCATTTTTTTTTAATATTTTTTTTTTTATTATCAGTAAGCGATAACTAAATCAAATATAGTGGAAAATAAGATTAACTAAAAAGTGCTCATTGAAATGTCGGATAATAAGTAGCCTCAATTAGATAGCAAAATGCTGCAATAACAGCCAACGAAGTTTTAAAAAATAATCTGTTAAAATCCATGAAAATATTTATTATAAAAAGCATAGTAGTATATTTCGTAAAACGTTTACTATTATACCAATAATCTGCCAAATTTGTATAGCCTTCATTTCACTTTCAATCGCTCTCAGAAACAAAATTATTATTGTACTCAAAAACTATGTATTTTCAACAAAAACCTATGATTACCATATAATTTCAATTGTTAATTGTGCTTATATTTCCTTATTGCGAGTTTTTGTTTACTTTCAGCGAGCAGTTATAATCTTTTGATTAATCATGCCACTTAATTAGTATTGTGTTTGATTGACGTTGATAAAGTATTGTATGTTTTCAAATTTTCTCTCACTTGATTTCTATTATGTGTAGTTTTTTTTCTATTTTCGTTCGACTGTTGTATGACTGTATATTTTACCTTTGCTCACCATTAACTATGTTATCGGTAATAGGAAAAAAGTTAACAAACAAGTAACAGGTCGATCTTAGCAAAAGTTTTTTTTTCACTGGAATGCGTGTAAAAAAAAACAACAAAAAATATGCTTATTTTGTCATTTTTTTAGCATTCGATTTTGCCTAAGCACTTTTCGTTGATCTTTTCGTGCATCGGTATTTTTTATTTGTGTAAAATTTTTACAATAGGTGTATGGTTACTTGACTTTTAATAGGGATATATGAAAGACTAATTTTAGAAAAAAAGTAAGTAAGGATTTTTTTTTAACAAAGTTTACACATTTATATACGAGGGAAATTTGAAAAGTCAGTGCATAACTTTTGAATTTTGTGAAAAATGGAAAAAGGTGAATTTCGTGTTATCATCAAATATTGTTTTTTACGCAAGAAAATGCCTGCTGAAATCAAGGCGAAGCTTGATAAACATTTTCCAGACTCCTCACCATCAATTAGAATGTTGTACAAGTGGATCATAGATTTTCGTTGGGGTTGGTCGTACGAGCACCGATGATGCTGAACGTTCTGGACGGCCAAAAGACGCTCTCACTGAAGAAACCGTAGAAAAAACCCACGATATTGCTTTGAATGATCGAAGAGAGCGAGATAGCTGACATAGAGAAGATCTCAACAGAACGTGTGTACAACGTCTTGCACGAAAAATTGGATATGATTTATGCTACGAATTGCTTCCTCATCCTCCATATTTTCCAGATTTGGCTCAATGTGACTATTATTTATCTGTTTCCAAACTTCAGGAAATCGCTCGGCAGTATGAGAAGCAAGTTGAATTGGAAACTTAGACCTATCTTCGAGACTTTGACGCAGCGTACTTTTTGGAAGGCATCAAAAAGTTGGAATATCGTTGGACTAAGTATATCGAGCTAAAAGGAGACTACATTGAAAAATAAAAAGAAATTTGCCCGAAAAAAATCTCTTTTCACTATTTTTGCACGAACTTTTAAAGTTGCCCTCATAAAGGCGAATAAAAGAATCGATACACTTAACTACTGCCCCCAAAATAATTTGTTTCCAGCTTTTTTTATGACGGTCGAGGATTTGCCATTGTTTTCTATGGTTTGTTATTTTATGTCGCATGCCCGAGATTTGATTTGCAAGTCTTATTTCTGAGGCTAGGAAGAAAGTACCCATATTTTAATATCGAATATGAATTCCTCAGATTTCAAGTGAGATAAGTTTAATATGAAATTACTATTATTTTTCTTAAACTGTACCGCGTTAGAGAGAAGTTATAAGTGCTTCGTTTTTGAACTGTTTGAACTGTTCAGAAAGCTTTTATTTTTATTATAATATTAAATAATTTTTATTCTAGAGCAAAAATCGTATAAGTCAAGTTATAAAACTTTGTGAAAAATAAAGAAAATTAAACAACTTTCATCATCAACACTTCAAAATGCAAATTTGAGTGGCAAACCACTTTCGCCAATTAATTTAATTTTTTGTTTGCTTAAGGCCGTCCATATTTTCTTCCATGCAGCGTAGCCGTCATTTTCTTTACGATCACGTAGTATTTTTATTATCCTTAATTTGTAGTATTAATCCATAAAAAACAAGTAAAGAGTCTGAGTGCAACCGAAACTAAATTTTAAACTGCTCGGGCTTTACTTTCAAATAGAAATAATTGTTGATGTAATAAAACCATTTAATATATTACTTTTAATTTTGAAAACTTAAATAACTTACATATTTTAGTTGCCAGTATAACAAAAAAGTCGTGTTTGTTCATTAAAAATTTCTTAAAAAAAAATTACTACTAATCTTCAAGGCTATTGAATGGATTTTCATGGGGAGTTAACTGGCCACAGAACAGAAACATTCCAACATGAATGAAGGAAAAAAAATTATAAAAGTGGTATAAACTACACTTCTAGAATTGAAAGGTCAAGTTTATACAGAACTTGATCGAGATAATTAATTTAAAAATGTTCCCTATGTTGCTAATTATTTTTAAAATATTGATTTTTTCATATATTTTTAAAAGTACCGTTATATTAGAGATGTGCATGGTTTTTGTCCCATTTCTAGAATTTTCGTAGCTGTGCGTATTGAGTTGAACTGTATCTATCTATTTTGAATAGAGTTTGAAGTGGTAGAAGCTCTAAGATGAGCAGTGCCAAGCCCCTTTTCCAAAAAGAAATTAACTCATATACTTCTTTAATGCAAATCAAATTTGAGCAATTGCCTTTTTTAGTTATCAAAATATTGTATTTTTTTATTTTCACAAAATATAGTAATGTGAGCGTGGTTATTGCCTGATTTTGCGTATTTTCCATAACAACCCACCTTGGGTCGAGGACAATTTGAGTACCAAGTTTTGTTGAGATATCTTAATATTTACTCGAGTTGTCCGATGCACGGACGAGCGGATGGATGGCCAGACCGATTTTGTGTTTTATTCTAAACAGTTTCGTTTACATATCTCGATATCTATATCGATTGTTTTATGCTGTTACAAATAATCGTTAAATGGACAAGGTTATAAAATCCCACTATTTAGCGAGTTGGGAAAATGTCATAACATCGCAATTTCCTTTTAATTTATTGTAAACAAACGCCATAGTTACGAAAAAACAAACAAACTACTAACTACTAAAAAGTAGAAATAACCAGGGACAGAAAAAAATCTCAGATTTAATCGCTATTTTGTGGTTTCTACTTTTCCGATCAAAAATATTCGATATTCTTCAATTTTTATTGTTTCGATTAAGTTTAATCGTCAATTTGTAATTTTTTATTTTTTTTCGATAATAATTGATCGTTATTTGGTTATTTCTTCGATAAAAAATAATCGTTTTTCCTGAATTTCTACTTTTTCGAAGAAGTTTGGTTGTTGTTTTCTAATTTTTATTTTACCTTAATATTTGATCGATATTTTTCGGTTTGTTTTTTTCATCAATCGTAATCGTAATTTCCTGGATTTAAAATTGTTGGATCATATTTGGTTAATGGTTTGTAATATTTTTTCGATCGCAAAACATATTGTCGTCGCTGAAAATTTTGCTTGCGTTAATTATTCTTATAATTGTGAATCTAAGAAGTACGATTATTTTTGTTCGAAAAAATAAACATTAAAAAGTAACGATCGAACTTGATCGAAAAAATAAAAATAATGAGTTAGCAAAAAAATTAAAATCACAAAATAACTGTTATACAATGATTTAAATCAAAAAATCTTCTAAATAAAAATAAGATCAGTTTGAACAGTATATGGCATAAAAAATAGATGGGTATATCCGATTTTTGTTGTGAACGAGTTCTTGTCAATAATTTTTTGATTCGAAAATATCAAAGCAACGGTTATTTTCGATCTCTAGAAATGACGCCGACTTGACTGCAAAGAAAGATTTACCTTACAGTAAGCCCATAGAAAATCTGCAGATATTCTGAATATAATGCGATTTTTTTGAGAAATTTCAATCAAATTTTCAATGCAGCTTTTGGCTTGTATTTGCAATAAAAATGTATCAAATTAGAATTTTACCATAGGCTACAACGGCAAAACTTATTAGAAGTATACTAACTTCCGCGAGTTAATATAGCTGCACAAAGGCAGAACAAACCTGGTGTGAGAAGAAATAGTCATGCATAAATTAATACTTCAACATTTATGTTTTGTTCTCGTTTCTTTTGTAATATATCTACTAATTTATTTTCAGAAACTACTCTTGCAACAAATAAATCACAACTACCTAAAAGTACTTATAATAAAAATTTTTATCACCTTCACTGCACAAAGCAAATCAGTCAGTTTGTAAATAACTACGTACAGGTGTTACTCACCTCCCACCCCACACACACACACTCACATACCATAACAGTACATTATACACAAAAGCAACTATACACATGCACACCGACGCTCACGCACCAAAGAACCACCAGCATTTACGCAACTATTCATCTTCATTATTTACGACGATATGAGAATTGGCGAGCAGCAAAGTAAAGTAAATATTTGGTTGAGTAAAGCACAGCAGGAGTGGAGCATAAAGTGGTAAAGCGTGCGAGAGTTGGTGCTGCAACAAGCCAAGCTTTGATTTTCTTGACCACTCTGCTCCAAACTAATACCTATGTACCTTTCGTTTATTATACTTACGAAAAACAAATTTTATATGAGTTTCAAGCAAACAACAAACAAAAAGCTTTCCCACTACGCAGCATTACATAACAACTATAATAACCTACTTGCCTGTTCTAACACGGAATTTTATACTTTTATACTTTGTGCAAAGAAAACGAGAACTAACGTAAGTGCATATGTGTATGTGTGTGGGTGTGTGTGTGTATAAAATACACATGAATTTAGTGTAAGAGCAAGTAGCTTTGTTTGTCTCATGTATATTTACTCTATTCAACTCAACTACAATATTTACAGCACGTTATGTGGTCCAACACGGCGTATACGCAACCAAGCGAAAACCAAAAAAAAAAAAAAACAAACCAAAAAAAAAAACCAAAGCTGTTGAAAAGTGATTCTTGCCAAGCAATTACTTTTCCGTTTACAAAGTGTAACTATAAGAAATGTGGTAGAGTTGCCATCTCATCCATTGGGGCAGCAAGAATGAGGCGTTACTCATTAGGCGCGTGGGAGTTTGGTTGACTGGTGTTATTGATTTGCGTGAACTATGCGTGTGTGGGTATAAACCAACCTTTCTGCTAAGTACCACTTTGTGTAGCTATGGTAAAATAATAAGACGCTATGACTCAAGCGTCCTTCTAAGCACTGCACTCAAGTGGGGGTTATTAATTGTTAATAAGTTGATAGTTACGTTTCAGTTTTGCCTTGTTGTTACCTACATATGTCGTGCTTGGCGACTGTGCAAGTTCAAATTTGCAATCCACATCATCGTTTCATGCATTGTCTCGCGCATAATTGAAATTCTATACTATTTAACAAACTGTCATTATAGTCTAATTGTGTTGTGTTTATCTTTTGTGTCCTTCAATTTTCGTCAATCAATATCCTCACTAGTTATTTATTAGTGGCACGTGTTGTTTGCACCCATTTTGTAAATATAAGTACATACAATCACACATAGGCTAAAGACGTATGTACGTATGTTTATTTATTCAATTAACTTAATTAAAGTACACTAAGACATTTAGTAGCTAGTAGGTATTAGAATGGTAACGCCCCTTTTTTTACCCTTTACATAATTGTTATATTTATTTTTGTGGAAAGATGGAATGATAGCCCTACTCCCGCATGTTTTCTTTTTACTTATTTCAAAAGTTCACTCGCAAATGCAAACTTTATTATTAGTACTTAAATTTTGGTGGTTGTAAGATGATCTTTACGCTTCTTAATTAATTTTTTTCATTTTCGTGGAAAGTTAATTGAATTCACAGAGCAAAAGCACCATTTAAAATGCTCTATAAATCAGAACAAAATTTAGCGGATTTCTCTAATATTTTTTTTTTTAAAGAAGTTCTTCTTTTTATGACTGGATATGCCTTTTAAATAAAATCAAGAAGATAAGTAAAACTAACAATTGAACTTTTCGTTGTCATTAAAAAAAAAGGTTACCAGTTGAATTAAGATGAGAACTTTTTCAATAAAATCTGTAAAACTAAGATGAAAACTCTTGAATATAATTAAAAAGTGAATATTGGCTTTTATTAGAAACGCTTCTTAATTTTAATAAGCCGATCATTATAAATTTGAAATTAGTGTCACCTAAATTTTGTTAGTAGATTATTTTCTAAAAATAATTAGCACACTGTTTTTTTCAATTGTTTTTTATTTAATTGAACAACTTAATAATTATACCAGGTTTTACATATTTGCCCATAATTTTTATAATACATATTCTTATAAATCTTTCACTTATAATTCTAAAGCGGCCAGTATGTTTTTGGCCTTATAACTTAAAGACACAACTGGCAACTTTACTACAAATGCAACTCTAAAAGACAACGAGAATAAAAGAGAGCGAGCGAGTAAAGTTATCTATATTAAAAGAAAAACAACAATAATAACTTTATTCATTACAAACTTCTGGAACAATAAATAACTTAATCAAAATTTGCAGCTCGAAAGTATAAAATTTCAAAGAACAATACTCATAATAGTTTATCATTTATATATTTTAATTGTATATATGTAGGTATGTATATATAATTCGAATTAAAAAAGGATCATTTAAAAATAAAACATTATCCTTAATTCAATAAAATTCTAGTAAGCACTAAAGAATATGCTTATTCATTTACTTTATGCCATTTCTATGATAAAAAAACATAGAGATTTCTTCTTACAATTGCAGATTTGTGGACCAAATTCCACTAAAATTAATAAAAAAGAAGTTATCTCTTTGTTTTCAGCCCTTGTGGTTTTTCCATCCATTTGAGAAAAAATTCATAACAAATGTAAGAAGATTTTGCAGCAAAAATTTATTTAATCTTGTCTTCTCTCATTCTCCTTGGCCACCAAGTGTTTTCAGACGTCGTTCTCTTTAAATATAGCTGAAGTTTTTAGCGCCGTGCACTTTATTTTTAATAATATTATTGTCTGTCTTCTGAGCACCAAATTTGTGATTTTCAAAACGAAAGGGTTGTAGAACTTAAGGCTATGTTTTTTGAACTATATTTAAAATATATTATTTCCGGTCTTGTATTTGACAAATATAGTGTAATTTTATTGAACTTGAGGTCAGTTTTAACTAGGGAATAATATGAGAAAGCGACAAGTTTTCAGAACAGTAGAAGTGATAGCTGCTTTTTCGGATATCACCGCATCTACTCATCAGATTTCTTTTCTTTGCATAATTTACCATGGTTTGAACCATGATACATGGAATTTGGTAGGCCAGCATTCAACCACTAAGCCAAGCTAACCATTTGAAAATCGCTTACTTTCTAATTGCCGACGATGTTTAAAATATTTAAAAATATGATAGTAAATACATATAGGAGAATTGTTCAAGCAACGGGTTGAGACCGTAATTGGTAATAGCGGGTATTTTCTAAATATTTGTTTACCTTTTCATGATTTTGAGAAATCTATTTTTCTCGTTTTGCATTTTTTGATATTTTTGTTCCCTTTAAGAAAGAGAGACATACCTACATTAGTTGAAAACTTTCCTACTCGCCGTCCATGGGGAAATTAAATTCTCGCTACTCTTAAAATACTTGGGACAAAAACGGTCCGGCCAATTTAAGAGTATGGGGCTTATGAAGCTCCAAAAATTGTTAGAAAGGTCCCTACCATACAGCTTGTTGTTATTTCAGTATAAATGAAAGACAAAATTGTAAAAACCGTCCATAGAGAAAAACATTTTGGAGCTTGCAAAACCCAAGATCTTGTTGAAAAATCATACGTCATATCAAAATGCGCTTAGAACAGAAAATTTCAAATATAGTAAACAATTGTATCGTAAGCGTAGTGGCGAATGCAGATATGGGAAAGATGGAGACTTTTTTTACTCCGATTTCCAAAAACTAGCATCCACTGGCCACTTACAATCTGGACCACTTAGAAGCTTCTACAACCGCAGTAAAACGCTAAATATAATCATATTTTGTTCACCATATCCAACTAAGAATAGAGATACAGTTAACAGATTCATGAAAATTAAAAAGTGTCACATTCAAGTTTACATTGTAAAAAAAGTCCACTTTTTTCCGCAAGCAAAAGAGTAAAATGTTTCCTTGAGTGTTATGGCTCTACAAATAATCAATTTTTTTTCAGTTTAGCTTTCAGGATCATTGCCTGGGGGTGTGAGCATTCCAAATCTACAATCTGTTTGCTTTCTTGAAGTAAAATTTTGTTTTGTGGTCACACTATTTTTGAACTTATTTGCCTGAGATGTTTTGGGAGAGAAGGAGAAAGGTTAAACTCAAGGCCAATTGGTTTTTTTTTCTTAGAAACAAAAAAACATATTAAAAGAAAGGTTTGTATTAATAAAAGTCAGTGACTGATTTTTATTGATGTCTTCTATAAGTAACCATCTTCGATAACTGTTATCGGGAGACAAATAAGATAAGAATTAAAAATAAGTGATATTTGTTGGGAAACTAAATAAAACTCAGAAATAACTTGTATTTGTTGAGTACTTAAATAAAAATCAAAAATAGTGGTTATTTTCTGATTAATAAAGAAAAATTTGGATATAACAGTTATTTCAAGATTTGGTAACTAACTGTAAAATACTTATTTTTAAAATAGAAATCGTAACTGTTACGGTCACTGTTTAATATGCAAATATGAGATAAATACCTCGTCCACTCTAATTAAGTAATATTTTATTTGAAATATTTTTGTGAATGGTTTTGCCCATTAGAGCACTCATACAATAATGATTTTAACTCTCATTTCCAAAACTAAACTGAAATATGAATTTTTAAGGTCAATATTTATTAAAAAAAATTTAGGGGATAACTGTTAAAGGACGATTTTTATAATAGAAATTTTCGAAAACTAAACATAACATTAAGGTCGGTAAATGGTTAATATATCCCAAAAAATTATTCTTCTGAGACAAATTCTGTAAGCGGGTAACTGAAGCAAATAAAATATCAATCCATTTTTTTCAAAACACCTTCTTCTTACGGGTATAACGAAAGCAAGAATTTTTTATTGAGAAAAAAATATTCACGATCGTCAACAAAACAAAATATTTTATATCATTTAAGACTTTAACTTCATTTCATTAGCTTTATTTCCGATTAAAAATTTGACATATTTATGAAAGCTTATTGAAATTTCCAAGTTTTGTACGAAATTTTAAATTTTGATAAGACTAGGTTTTATCATGCTCGTAGAATTGATTTTATTTTACAAAAAGTTGACTAAAATAATATTGCAAATATTCCAAAAACTCACAGCATGCAAACTTTTAGTATTGCCATCGATTAATTGCCTCCTTGGTGCCAGCTATTAAAAGCATTAGGTTAGCGGAATTCGCCAATTTAGTATAACTACGAAAGTGGAATAGTTCAACAGCTAAAGTGTAATTCAAACGCACCGCCAGCAATTCAACAAATTTGGTACTACAACGAACTCCGATAATCAAAAAGAAAAAACAAAAAACAAAAAACAAATAAGCTAACAAAACGACAACAAATTTGTGACTTGATTGGCCCAAATAGCAGAAATATCAAAAAACGTCAAAATATTAGCGAATTCGTGTGAGTATTAAATTTTGCGTCAAGTAAAGTTGGTTGAAAAACGAAATTTAGCGAATACTTGTAATTGCTTGCAAGTTTTTGTTAGTATTGCTTTCCATGACAATGAAAATGGATTCAGATTATTTTTTTTTATTGGAGTGGAAAAATAAATAGATTTATGGTTTTTTTGCAGGAAGGGAAACTGAAAGAAAAAGAACTTTCCGAGCAAGTAACTTCATTATTTCAATTGTTCTATTCTGCAGTGGATATTTTTAGTTTTTTCTTAAGCTCAGTTTCATTTATTTTTTTACTATTTGTAAGTTCATCTATACTTTTCAACCAATTTTTTGGACTTTTTGGATTCAATGCGTACAAATTTTGTAGAGAGTTAAGAAGCGTTGAAAACTCTTACTACTGGTTTCTAGAAAACCCTATGGTGACATGCAATTAGCAAGTATGGCATTTTGTCGTTCTTCCGTCCTCTGTTTTCTTTGAGAATAATCCAATTCTTTCGGCATGCACCTCCGCCCCTGTGCAAACTGCCGTAAGCGTGTAGGTCATTCCCAAAAGGGTCCTGGGTTTTGGTTATAATATCCAGAGCTGCCGAGTTATGCTATACGAAACTGTGCGGTTCCACCTCAATATAATTTTCGATTAGTAAATTTCGGCAATTCTGTTCTTGATCTCCCTAAGCGCACATCCCCATGCACACCGCGTGAGACGCCATCATTGCAGAGTCGCACCTCGCTAATTCATTCGCTATCCGATTTCCGTGAGAGAACTACCAGTAAGCCATTTAAATACTTAAGTGGCAAAGAGCAGTCAACTATATTGGATCTGTATTTTTCTTGGGACCAAAGTTGAATCTCCAATTGGGATGCTTTAGGAGCTTTTCGGTCGGTAATGGATCTTATTAGTGTGAGTTTAAACGTCGTATCTTTGGCAGTTTTAAAGCCGAGTTTGACAGTGCAACAAGAATGTCTGAATTTGATATCCCCGCGCTACTACTCAATACGTCTATGTCAAGTCAATCAGCTTCATTAAAATTATGGAGGTTCTCTTCGAGCATTTTGAGTTCTTAAAGACAGAGTTCTTAAACAGAGTGGCTTTTAAGGAGAACTCATTAACTGGATAGAATATTTAAGCGAATGGGTCTTGAGATGAGCAAGGTATATGCGTTCCTCAGAAAGTCGCATAAAAAACTCCATTTAAGTTGACCTTTAAGCTCTTTACTTTTACACAAAAATGGGAGATATGCTCCAGGATTTTAAATAACCGCAAATTTTTCAGATACTTCATAAAAAAAATTCCAAAAAAAAGTAAAAAATTCCAGGGAGGCAATATTAAGAAAACTAAAAAATTATTTATCCACTTATTATTTTATTGAAAACTGAGTGTAAATTAACTCCACAAAATTTTATTCGCATTTCAATCAAACACGAAAAGAAATACTCTAATTAGTTAAGTTCCACACTGAAAAAAGTAACAATAGATATCAAAATGCTAAATTGAAAAAATTCTTTGAAAAACCGCATAATTTGAATTGACATAAAAACCGCATAAAAGAAGCCCACACATTTTTTAAATTCTACATCGCACCCATTCTACTGTTTGGTCATAGAAGCTTGAGCATCGGTACATCGAAAGAAATAGCGAGAGAAAGTTTCATCGAGAGATTTATAGACCTTTTGTCTTTGAACTGACAAATACCGGAAACGATGGAGCGATTAGCTGTATGATCTTTAAAATGGTCCATTTGTATGGATGCACAAAGTGTGGCGCGTTAAGTGCCTCCCATTGACTACAGTAAGTAAGAAAAAGAAGAGTTTAGGGGTTTATAGCGGTAATTAAGAAGAAGAAGAGGCAGCTTTATCCACAACAATTTCCATTACCGATTCATAGACAGAAATCGATTGGAGTGACATTAAATTGGTATTTATGAGTCTACTCGTATTTGCAAACCTATAAGAATGCGTTTTAAACTTTTTATAAGTATATAATAGTATGCATGTACACTGGCGAGCAAACCTGGTCGAACGGTACTTTGTTTTACAATATTAGCAAAGTTTTTCCCTCTTGATACAATTGTTTGTTAATTTTATATAAAGCAACTAAAAAATGGTTCGGTTTCTATGACATATAACAGGTGGCAACCCTCTCAAAAAATTTAGTTATGCATCTTGTTCTCGCCGAAACGAACAGCTTGACACTCATATTTTAACATTTCATGTAACTTGTGTCTAATTTAATTAAATTTAACTTTAAAAAAGGTGGCAACCCTCCTAAAATTATAGCCATAATTTTTCTCCAAACAAAAAAAAAGGTTTCACGCTTTTATTTTACCATTTCATAAAACTTAATTTTATTAAGTGTTTAATTTAATTTAATTCGACTTTTCAATAAGGTGACAACCTTCTTTAAAATATAGGAAGCTTTCAACGAACCGTTTGACAACCATATTTTACTATTTTATATAACATGCACATATATTAAATTAATCTTTTCAAGCAGGTGGCAACCCCCTATATGTTATGAGCCTACTCGTTAGCGAATCGGAACTGGCAGCCATATTTTCGTATTTCATATTACTTGAATAATTTAATTTAATTCGCCTTTTTAAACAAGTGGCAACCTCTTCAAGATATAAGTCTAAACTTTCTCCTCGCCGAGGCAAATCGCTTGACACCCATGTTTTAATATTGCATATAATTCTTGTGTAATTTAACTCGATTTGAATTTTCAAGTAGATGGCAACCATCTTAAAAATAAGTTAAATGAAGGGTTCGATACTCATATTTTTATATTGTATATATTATTGTTTATAATTTAATAAAATATTGAGTTTCAAACAGGTGGCATCTCTCTCCAAAATATATGTATAAACCTCATTTTTGCCGAGGCAAATCTTTTGACACCCATATTTTGATTTTTCATATATTTTGTGTAAACAGGTGGCAACCCTCTCCCAAGCATAAAATTTACTTTATGAGTTATTCTCACAAAATTTCAGAAAATATCGTGGATTTTGTAGAATTTTAAAATTATTTTTTTTTCATATCGCCTATACAAGTACACATTTTTTACATATTTTATGAGGGACGGGAATTTTTATCAAATACATGTGTTTTATCAAAAAAAAAAAAAGTTGGCAGGTCCATAAATTCAAAAAAAAAAATTAAAAAATCAGCGGCAGTCTTTAATCGCTTCAAACTTGCGACTGCATACTCGAAAACCTCTTCCAAAATATTTCAAAAATATTGATGAATTTTTTTTGAATGGTTATAAAATTTGTATAAAGTTTGAAACAATAATTTACAAAGTTTTTGATATAGTGTAAACTACAGTTTTGTTTAAAATTTACGAAAAAAATTTATTATGAAAAGCCTTGTTAATATTGTAAAAAGTTCCCACCCACGATTCGATCACATTTGCTCCCACTGTATCTGCCTTTTCTGCTGCGTCACTTAACGACGATATTGCGGGTGGCGCAGGCGCCACCGAACAGTAGTCAACGATAACAACGTCAAATGGCTACCGACTAGACTTTTTAGATTTTATTATTACTTTTGCTAATGCCAATATTGCAAGCGCTTTGTTGTTCCCATGTTCGTGCCTTGGTATAATAATAATTTTCCAACAACAGATTGCCAACAACAGGCACGAGTCGCACATTCTCGCATGCGTAATGGAGGTGTCACAATGTGTTGCACATGTGAGGAGTTTCCAGACATATGTACGTACATATGTATGTATGTATGAAACCATATATTTATTATATAAGTAACTATGTATATGAACGTAGCATGTGAGTTAATTTTTTGCGTGTCTGAAAGAAAGCTTGTTATTTTAACGGCAATCTTTTTTTCTTTGTTTGGTTTTGGCCTTCACGCTGCGTTAGCTTTGACTAACTTCTGTAGCTGTAGCTGTAGCTGTAACTGAAACTGAGACTGAAAATGAAACTGAAACTGAAATTGAGGCTTAGGGCACACACGAAGAAAGAAGCCAATACAGTGAGTATTAAATCATCCGACTTTAAGTGTGTGTGTGTGTGCGTAAAAGTAAAAATATGACAAATGCAAGTATTTGAATGCGAACTTGACAAAATGAAAGAATGTGCCAGAGGTATTTTCTTGTTTATGAACGGCAAATAGACTTAGCACATTTCACGTGAGCCAAGATGCACATACCTACACTTTTTATACCTTGATTCATAATTTTTTGTAGCCCATTGCTGTGACTAGCTTTCTTCTCACAAAGCTTACTGTTACCCCAAAGGAAATGTCGACAGCAACGATTATAAGTTTTATTTAAAAAAAATTATGGTTTAATGCTTATTTTGTGATTTTTATTTTTTCGTTTAAGTTTGAATATTATTTATTTTATTTTTCTTTTGTTCGATAAAAAATAATCGTTATTTTTGGACTGTTATTTTTTCGAACCCTAACTGGGGCCAGTAACATCAAAAACTATAAAACAGTGTTTTCTAAAGCGGTCGACACTCAGCAGGCAATGGCAAATCCCAGAGTATGAATGTGTATGTGCGTGCATATGGGCTAACATCGACGAAGGATTGTTCGCGTTTCTCCGTATTATTTAATTGGTCTATTTACTGCCTATCACCCTTGCCTATTTGGCTATGTGTCTGTCCATCTCACGCTATTTGTGCAGGGGCATTTATGGGTAACGCTTACGAATATCGTTTGCCTTGTTTTCTTCATCAAAACGCCCGTTGACCTGCCCGTTCCCCAGAATAAATGCGACGCAAGGCTGTTAGTAATAACATTGTAAATTCATTCATATTGGAAAATGCGTATGTACAAAAGTATGTGAGATTTTCATTTAATAAAACTTTGTTCATAAATATTACCAGCACATAAACCTACAATGTGATGTATACCCCAATGAAAACATCCTTTAATTAGGAATAATTGGGGTAAAGGTGGCTTGCAAACCCAATGAAGAGAGCGAACCCAATTAGCGCACTTAGCGCCATTATATTAGTACACTCTTACACACTTGGAGCCTCTGATGTAATATCCTATCATAGTTCTTGTTGCACGTTTGGAAAATTTAATATATTTATTTTAGCTTCACACCACCTAAAAGTCCATGGTTTTGAGATGGTTTTTTCAGTCTGAAAATAACTCTTCCCGTACCACTTAGAAAACTTTAGTCTCAAGCCAGCTATTGTTAATCCCAAGCGCACCTGTCTTGGACGGCGCACCAACGGACGGAATGAAACCTGAATAATGACAGCACAACTTCATTTGGTTTTGCAATCATATCCACTGTCGCATTTGGTTCAGCGGAAACTTTTTTATGAAGTCGATGTATAAAATGTAGTGGTTCTTTTTTTAAACAGCGTTATTTCTCATACAAATATACATATACTTTTTTCATAAAAAATATTTACATAGAAAACCTTAAGTATTGGTTCTTTTGTTGACTTCACTTCTTTTGTTTTTTGGACCGCCCTAACGTGCATACATACATCTGTTAATTAGTCACTTCTTTATAAATAAGCAATTTATAAAGGCAGGGTCCGGTTGATAATAAAAATAATAATTTTCTATTGGTAGCAAGATTTTATTTGGCATGTTTTTCGAACTTAACCCTTCTGCAATTTTTGGAATTTATTTCTATAATGTTTCGTGTCATTTTGATCCAATAGTAGAAATTTGTCAATTTTAAATTCTAAAAAAAAAACGAAGTTTCAATTTCAAATATTATTTTATCCGAAGGATAGCATTTTCTTTTATCGAAATAATATTTAATTTATTCTGCTCCGTGCCAGGGCTGCCAAATTTTTGTATTCTTTTCTCAGCATTTTCTCTGGGTTATTTGTTCCTTTCTCAAACTGTGGCACTCTGGCTCGAGAAATTTCTACCCGCTACTAAACGCGAGGGTTAAGGTTGTGCAGCTGGTTTTAATTTTGTAATTTGTCATATCTGAAAATAGGTTTGTCCCAAAGTTTGAATTTCGACACTAAATACAAGTTAGCAAAACTATATAATAATTTTATTGGGTGCGATGAACTAAATTGGTGATGCAATTGAGATTAATGGAATTTTTGTTATATGAAAAATGCAACATTTTCGCAGGGTGCATGGTCGATTTTTCGTAATGCTGTCTTAGAATGAGGTGACATTTATTTCAAGAATAGAAAGCGTTCTAAGTTGGGAATTCCCCATATTTAAGTAATAGATTTCAATTCTCCGGTCAGCAGACACTTCATCGACAAGTTCTGTATGCTTACCGGTTCAAAATTACACTTAAATACCAAATCATAATTTGGGTCCAAATGACCCAGAAACACTGTGGGTATATGGAAAAACTATGTCGTCTTTCTACCCTTTAAAAAATAAACAACACCACAGTTTATTTAAAATTACCCAACTCTCAAATAAAATATATATAAATCAATAAAATAAATAAGCCAAAATGAATGAATGGTATTTTCGACCTAATCGTTGTAGAAAGGTTAAGTATCGCTAGCTATCTACAACATATAAGCAAAAAATTATCTCTTTAAAATATACCACGTTTTATACAAGAAACATGTTGTCGTTGATATTGAAGCTCAAGTTATGTTTGTTAGAATTTATTAGCATAATTTAATATTTTATGTCATGTTTAAGTGGAAAATTTTTCGTCACCCTACTAAAAATTTAAATACCTATGTACCCATGAATACCAACTTGTTTTTTTTTTTTTTGATAATGTTCGGATTATTTAGTCGAAATAATCTGGTAAGCTGGCTGTGAAAATCTCTCAATCAGCCGATTACGCCTAACACGACATATCAGCTTATAACTTTTGACTCACATTTAGAAAATTAGTACTACATCAGCAACAGAATCTCCTGGTCAGCCGTTCCGTGTTAAACATTGGTCACATGGTAATTGACAAATTTTCAGCACACGCCGCTGACAACCGTCAGCTAAGTAAAACGAACAGCTGCAACAGGGATTAATGATTCTCTAATAGGGGTTGGTGGGCTAGGCTGTTGAGCTGCTTAGCTGGGTGGGTTTGCTGCAGCGCTGCATCATCGAGCTATCAAAGCACACACACACACACACCTAGTCACACATACAGCTGTGCATTGTATCTCCTCTAATGCTCACGGCGTGTGGCAGCTTTGGTGGCATGGCGCGCGCGTGTGCAATGACCCGATTTCCATAAATTTATAATAAATAAAATTGAAAACAAATGAATTTCGTGTTTTGGCTTGTGGTTGGTTTTGCTTGTTATCCGAAATTTTATTTACATAGTACACATATATAGCTGTTGTTGTTGCGGGTTTTCTCCCCGCCCCGACTTTATGTGCTTTGTAGCGCTTGTTAATCTGACAATAAATTTTAGTTGATTTTAATTTTAATGGGCTACGACATTTTTTAAAAGTGTTATTTTCATTGCTAATAAATTATCAGCAATTGAAAATGTCAAATATTATGCTTAATAGAAAAATGCAATTTTTCAAATTTGAATTAAATTCAGATAATGGATTATTAATTTACTATTAGTACTTTTATATGCAAATCATATAAAATTGCTTATTATTTATTTTTGACGAAAATTTATAATTACAACGCTGTCATTTATGAATGCAATTAATATTAAATGGAATAAAATAGTAATAATTACGACCGCTTGACATGATTAGGCCAAACTTTCTAGTTTTGCAGTTTTTTTAGCGTAAATGAGCAAGAACTAGTGACAGTGGTCAAGTTCGACGCATAAATATGTACTGGTTGTAACTTTAATACATTTTTTAATAAAGTTAATTGATTTAATAATTCAAATATATGTACGTATATATAAGAGCGATGTACAAAATTGTATATGAAATAGTCATCTTTTGCTTTCACCCAAGCCCTCAAATGATGAGGCCATTGATCGATAGCAGCATGCACAGTTCCTCTTGGTATTGACGACGCTGCTCGAATCAAAGATTTTTTTGAGACTCTCCAAATTTTTGTAAGGTATTCGACAGATCTAGTTCTCCAACTCTGACCATAAATTGTAGTCCAAAAGATTAAAAACTGGATTTTCAGAGGGCCAATTATCTGCAGCTATGAAACCAGGAATATTGTTTTTAAGCCACTGCTAGATGGTTTTCGCTTTGTGTACTGAAGCAGATTCTTCCTAGAAGATTCAGTGCTCTCCATTGGAGATAGTATTGATTAACTGCTCTACCACACCTTCAACAAAACATCCTGCTGCTACACTTTTGCCCCAGTATTAGACCCTTTTTCACAAAAATGAAGAGGTGTAGCGCCTTTACAGGAGCTGACCCACCAAAACATTACAGCAGCTGGCAGGTGACCACGTTGAACCTTTGGAATCAGATTTTTTGCACCTTTGAAGTTTTTGCATACATTTTGTCGTTTTGCTTATTAAAAAAACTTCTTCAACAGTGAATATTTTCTGATCTGTAAAAGGGATACTTATCATGGTCGTTGACCGAGTGCCACTGAATTTGCCGCTTGCATCTGCTGAGCTCATTGTCAAACGATGACCACCAGTTTCTGTTTTCTTAGGGGATTTCTGCGAACAATTTTTATTTCTGTTATCGACTATAGACGTTTGGGAAAAACAATCAATAGTGCGGTAAACAAACATTCTCGAAATATTAAATTTTTTGAAAAGTTCATAAATTTCACTTGCGCTTTTTCCACACTTATGTAACGCACTGCATACAAATTGTAATAAAAAATAACGACACTTTTTTCCGCACTTTTCTCAAACCCCTTGCAAATCTTAAAACTGTAGCACTGTGAAAATATCTTAGAACTGTAAAAATAGTTTTAGCGCTTGCAAATGTAATAATGTTTCTCAAATATTGCTTGTGATATGTAGCATCTGCTAAAATTACGAAGAGTCTTTCGTCATCATTGGAATAAATTTACAATTGAAAGTATTTTTACATTTTAAAATTAATTAATTATTTAACAAAAATCAGTCAAAATACATGAAATAATAAATTATTATAAATTTTAATTTTAGCGTTCTTCAAAATCTTTTTTTCAAGTAACTCGAGTGATTAAGAAGTCATTATTGTAAGAAGAAATAAAATATTTAGACAAATATTTGGCTATGGCCATGGTGAAAGTAATACAGAATGTATTCTATCTTTCTTCGGCTATAACGATTTAGAAATGTTCTTGTGACTTACTATGCGTAAGATGGAATATATTCTTAGTTTGATAGATAGCTTACTTACTTACTTACTTAATTGACGCTATAACCGCTTAAGCGATTTTGGCTGAACTTCTCCTACAATTTGTGGTGTGCGTCTGGATGTTGTAACACAAATTGAGGGACCTACAGTTTTATGCCGAATCTGAACGGCTAATGTTTTTGTGAGAAGTTTTTTCATGGCAGAAATTCACTCGGAGGTTCGCCGTTGCCTGCCGAGAGGCGACCGTTATTAGAAAAAACTTTTTGAGTAATTTTGGATGTTACTTGCCCCGAGCTGGATTCGAACCTGGGACCTATTGGTCGAAAAAAAAAAATCTTATAAAAGTTGGAAAGTATGAAATCTTCTACAACCTTACTGTTTAAGAATGCCACCTATTAAAACCTGTTGAAGCCCATGGTATTATAACTTTGTTCACTTAACGGTTGTTTGTAACCAGAAAACGAAAGCAAAAGCCATTCCCGCAACAAGTACAAAAAGTGTGTGCTCTCTTTATCATACTACTCCCTAGTAGGGTTCACCAACACACGAAAAGTTTCAATAGCAGGTGAGTACAAAACAAACGATTTGTTTGTTCTTTAGCAGACTTGCGTGATTTCGTTTATTGTAAAAATAATCATTATATGAACCAACACAACACGATAGACAAAACCACGAATTATTCCTCAACCAGATATTCACAGACACCGGTAATTATCGGTAAAAAATTTTAATTTTTTTTTTTATATTTTGATTACTAAACGAAAGGTTTCGTTTTGTGTTGTGATCACTAACTTTGTGCTTTATTTATTTCCCTATTGCCCTATCCGTATTCAATTGTTTTGTTTGCTTTAGCTATCACGTACAATATCGGAGTAAAGTTACTGGTCTCAAAAAGTTTCTGTGTGATTTCAATCGATTGTATTTCGTTACCTTGCATGAGCGAAACTAAGCGATTGAGAAACGTTTGCTATGATTTGTTTTCGTTTGCTGTTCTTAAACGTAGAGGAACAAATATAAATATAGGCATACTTATATGTACAAAAATGCTCAGAATGAATAGGGAAATCGATTAAGTCATGTCTGTCTATCCGTCCGTTGGTTCGTGAATCGCAAAACTCGAGTAAATGTTAAGCTATCCATCTCAACTATTTGCCCGGCCCTAGACCGAAGTTAGTTAAGTATTGCAAATGGGAGAAATCGGATAATGTGAAAATCATAAGACTGCGATATTTAAATGACCGGTAAAGATAATTTGCTCAAATTTGATACATATAATTTCCAAGAAGCCCACTTTAGAAGAAAGAGGTAAGTATATGATTAAAACTATTTGATAAAACTTTTCTAAATTTGGTGCTTACTTATAATGCATTTTAAGACAGTAATCAAAATTTCAAAAAAATTTTCAAGTAGAAAAACCGTTTAGGGGTATATTTGCCCAAATGCAATTATACATAGAATGGGGCTGCATAAGCGAATTGGAAACAGGCGCGGCGTGCCCTCCTTTGAGAAAATGGATACATATCGAAAACTATGCTACCAAACTGATCTAAATTTATTTACACACGCTGTGTTTTAATATAATAAGCAAAATTTCGCAAATTGCAAAAGTCATGCAAAACACATGCCCACCTCACATATAACAGTAATTTACAAAAAATCACAAAATTCGATATTTTATTAACTATTAAAAACAAATTTGCTTGACACCGCCCACCATAGAGCAGAATTTTAGCACCACATGACAATTCGCAAACTAGCACCAAATCAAAAAGAAAAAATAATCGATAGCACAACTAAAATATTTCCAAAAAAAAAAAAAGTTGAAATATTGCACCCAATAATTAATGCAAAGTGTGCAGCAAATTTCGTAAAGTAGCTTCTGAGTAGATATGCCGTATCACCTTAATAGTTACAAAAATAACGCAGTTTTTCGTTTTTATTAATCATCGCTATTTGAGAAATGGTCGGGAGTTTTGGTCGGTTTTTACAATTTTCTAAATTATACTAACTGATATGGAAAACAAAGTGTGCTCCAATTTTGCTGAATTTGATAAAATAATTTTTGAAATGCACATAATTTTCTTTGAAGTTGGCGGTGCCAAAAAAATTTTAACCCAAGCAAAAATAAACTAACTAATTTTTTTTTTTTTTAAATATGACACTTTTCTAACAAACACGCGATATTAATAATTTATATGAATCATAGACATGTATGTATGTCTATGTAAATCAGCTTGAATAAAAAATTTGTTGCTGATTTGAATACGCCAAAAAAATTTCATGTAAAACTTAACAACCACTAGCCTTCATTCCGCAACATCCTTAACTTAATTTTCGGACACTCGTCTGGTGCGCCGCTGTATATGTAGAAAAAGAGGTCACGCCCTTGAAGCCATAGACAACTGGCGTCTGTTTGATGCCACGTATGCCGCAAATGTTGTATGTATACCAATCTCCATATTTATTCCAGTATTCAAGTAAATGGGCGTTATTAAAATATTCAAAGGCGACATATAAAATCAAAACAAAAAAGCCACTTCAAATGAAAGCAACCATGACAGCTGAGTTTTATGCGCAAATTTATATAAATAGGATTTTCAAATCTTTTAAGTAGTGCGCATACTTTAGTAGTTTAAATAATGGTGGATATTATTTTGTAAAAAAAAATCTACTACGGCGTCTTTGGCTGGTTGGGAAAAGGTTTCGTAATATATTTATTGTATTTTGCTTTTACTTATTTTATGTGCTCATATTCCTTACCTTTTATTCGCTTCACCCCTTCAATCATATGCGCCTTTTTTGTTAATATACTCCGCTTCATTTAAATCACAGTGTTAAAAATAAAAAATGACGAGTAAATTTGTGTTTGTCCTCTACACGGAAAGTGAATTTGTCCTTCGCCCATTTTGTGTAGTCCTTGAAGTTTGTTTGTCATGTCCCAAATTCACTTGAGTGAAATGTCAGCGCCATAAAGTTATTGTTATTATTTTTAATTAATTATTATAATGCAGTGGTTTTGTGAATTTTAAGAACATTTCCGGTAGCCATTTTTCACTTGTATACAGGGTCCTGTGAAGAGAAAAAGTCGCCGATTCTAGCTGCACATACATATAAACATATGTATGTATCTACATCTGTGTGTTGGTATTGTCTTTCATGCAGCATTTCCGTTTACTAAATAAAGTGTTGATGGTATCGCATAATCACATAATTAAATTGAATTCACGCAATTAAGTCGAAAGGTATACAATATTTTGATAGTTTGCAATTTACTTCTTCTCCAGGGAATAGACTTGTATCTATATCCTTGCAGTAGCTTACAATTTCACATAAATGTAAGAGGATAATTTATTCATGCTGCATACGAAACATATGCCAACATTTTTTCTTCTTTTAACCTGGCATCAACAAAACTGGGTTATATTGACCCGACGCGATTTTGCAAGCCCATATTTTGGGGTTTTCAAATATTATGTCTTTCAGCGTTTAAATAGCTAGAATACTCTACTCCTTCCACTCAGCTTGATGTTTAGCCGAACTTTTCCTACAACTTGGGATTTTGCGCCAACTCTGAAAGGCATAACAAATTTTGCGATAAGTTTTTTCCGTGGCAGAAGTGCGACCTGAGGGCATCGCATGAAAAAAAACAAGTTGTCTATGATTTTTTTATGTTACGTTTCCCCGCCAAAACCTAAACCAACTTCGTATATCGGTTGCTAGGCAATGTAAGAAAATTTGGTTATTACGCAAGGGTTAAAAAACTTTACAATTATTACCAGGGGTTGTTGAAGACGAGAAAAGTTTGCAGTGAAAGAAGTAGCTGGGTAATTTTTTTTTTTTTTGCTAAAAAGCTGTTAGAAAATCGATAAGAGTGTTAAAATTTTGGATACCAAAATTTGCATAATTTTGCTCTAAACTCAGGTCAGTTTTTAAAGATGCGATTCGTAAAATAGTGTTGAAAAACATTGAGAAAAAGTCAACCTATGATGGGACAAATCTATGCAAAAACGTCAGCACCCTATGTCAACCTATGATGGCACAAATCTATGGAAAAACGTTAGCACCCTGTATTTCATTTTAATTTTGACGTGATGAAAATAGTTTGATGCCATTTTCAGATTCAGTCAACCCAAAGCCATATACAGAACATTCTAGCTATTGCACGTTGAAATGAAAAGTGTTTGGCAAATTTTCAACTGAAAAAGTTAATATAGCAAAAATTCAAATTGATCGCTTTTATTTAATTTGAAATAACTTTTGCGTTTTCCGTCTGATTAAGAAGCTTTAATGCACCACATTTTGGTAAGGAAATCTTTAGCAGCTACTAATAATTTTTTTTAACAAGTTTATCAACTAAAAAGAGTGAAAAATATAAAAAAATTTCGAAAAATGTTGAAAATGTTAAAATTTTTTTTTTGCATGAGGAGCCATTAACTCAAAAAGTCCTACTCCGATTTACACAAAACCGTAAAAAGCCACAATTTACCTTTTAAATATTTGAAATATATGTATGTGCATATTTATTGCTTTGCTGTCGGACTTTCACACACCACTACTGACGTTTCTAGTGCGTTTGGTTAAGCAACTCTGAAATTTTTACGGAATAGTTACATTCAAGAGAGAAAAACATAAATATACAATATATTGCAATTTAAATATCAATACGGAATTCCGCCAACTCGTACGGAACGTCTCAAAATTCATAATGTATTCAATTTAAATATTTGAAATTTTTGCGATATTTCTGTTTGGGTTTTACGCTTTCTGTGTGTTTTTTTTTTCTAACATAAAAAACAAAAAGGTTGCACGTCTGCTAAAAAAAAGCTATCAGAAAAGTGTTAGGTCAAATCAGGTCCTTACAGGAATAAGCGAACCTCAAATTTTTTTCTGGAATGGTGAAATAAGCCACAAAAATTTGTTACAGATGTGGCGAGAGTGATGTGTATTCTTTGGCTTACACATTTTTTTTATAAAGAGCTAAATTGGTATGTGATTATATATATAAATTTACACTGAAGTGGTTAATATTTTTAATGCAATAAGTCGCAATGTTGTCTATATAAATATATTTCTTGTTAGCTTTTTTTTTAATTCTTACTAAATATGATTTCTATTTTATTTACAGATACTGAAAATCATATCATCGAGTCGTTAATAAGGTATGTATGTTATATTTATAATTACTTTCTTTTTTGTAGCATTTGTTGGTAGAATTAGGAAAGCAACTGATTCTACGGGAAGATATAAATGTCCAACAATAATAATAATTTAACGCTCACTTCATTTAGCTCGATATTTGGCCGACATGAAACGGGCTACTCCGAGTTCACTCGGTGGCCACAGCAGCCAATGTGATGACCAGAAGAGCATTTCTTTCAGGCTATCTTTACTAGTGTGACAGCACCTAAATTGTCCAAGGCGTCCGACTACTGTTGCCCAAGAAATCTGAAAAACATTTCTCGCAGTCCAATTTCCAATTTTCACGCTATGTTAATTGCAAAGATCTCAGTACGGAATACGCTGCTTTAATCCTGAAGTTTGTAAGCTTCCCTCAATTACAGTTGCTGGGGTTAAACACCAAACTCTATCCTAATTTTCATTCTGGTAGATCGAGATTTCGTCGTAGATCGTGTCAGATTTCCAATCACTTCGTTCAGGGAAGTGAACCTTGCAATTGTGGCTAAAGGCGATCATCACAATTAGATATTCATATATTTCATATTCCACGGTGGAAGTTCCACCTCGACTCGATTGAAAACTCATGCCCCTTATTTGTCGTCCGCAGCCTGTTAGACAGTCTAAGTCTGAGAGCACTCTTGATTGCAAAGCATCTCAAATAAAGGCATATGGGTAGTAACTTCGTGAGGGTCTCCAAGCCGAACGTGCTGCCTCCGTTATGCATAGTTTTCGTTTTCTCCATACTACTCCCACAATTTATGCGAGTGTCCTATTATGGTACGGCAAGTCAAGAGCTCGGTTTTCATGTGAATGCCTACTCCGAAAGGTAGATAATTTTTGTCTAGGCATTTTTGTGTAAATATGTTGACAAAATAGGTAAAATGAAAACTTTGAAACAATTTTTCTCTAGTTTTAATTTTTTTGAATTTTTTATCTGCGAACTCGATATTTGATAAGTCCATAAAGAAGATCTCACGATTGGATTATATATTAAATAAATACAAACGACGCACAACACAAATATCACAACCAGAAATATAACTGCTTGGTGAGAAAAATTATTGGAATTTATTGAAGAAGTGTTTTGTGAATTGAACGGGAAAAAAATCTGTATAAAAAATTTGGAGTTACGACTATTTTCTGCTGAGTGTACGATATTATGATATCAGATGATATGATGAGATCTTACGATCTTACATAAAAATAAATAAAAAGAGAATAAAATAAAACGAGTTAACAATAATATTGTAAATTAATTTCACTTGTTTTTCTCGTAGCTGCCCTTGAGACTGTTAAAAAAAAAAAACTACGACACGCGTAGTAAAATAGTTTAAGTACCTACTTTTTCAGAGAACTCATAATTTTCAGACCCTTTTTTTTCTTTTGTCTCATATTAAAAGTATACTAACAAAAATATAACAACAAATCGCCCAAACGGCGACAATGCACTTGAAACCAATAAGTAGGAATCTTATAGTGATGCACAAAGTTTCATTTCGTTTCATATTTCCCACCACTTACACTCTACGCTTGGTCCTAATATGTTATCATAATTTTTAACTTTTTTCTTGAAGAAATGCCCGCCCTTTTTATGCTGTCTCAAATTTTGTGTCATGTTTTTATTTTTTTATTTTGTAAACAAATTATGACTAATGCTGCGATCTGTTTATGTGACTTATTCTTTATACTACTTAGTTCAGTTGTTGTTGCATTCAAAAAAATGTGGAGTAAACATCCACCAAGGCACTGCTGAACTCTGGTAGGTTTATTGTCAAAAAATACTACAATCTTGAAAATTTATGTAGCAATAAAAATCTCATAAATGTTTGAACTCATTCACTTTGCGTTTCGAGTGTCTGTGTGTGTTTTTTATTTCATTGACTTGCGAATCTATTACGCGTACGTAGACACTAGACCGTATCATAAAAAAATGAAAAAAAAACCTACCATCGCGGATGAACACTTACTTTTATTAAAAAAAAAAGTATTTTTTTCAGCTCTTTGTAAAATCAGCTAAATGGTTACTTTTCTATATGTTTTCTATTTGATTTTCGATGAGGCATATACTCCATGGAAATTATACCTATTATTTCAAAAAAATAAATACCAATATCCCATAACATGATTTTGGAAAGGCATAAGAAAAAAAAGGAAAATGTTAATCAATAATTATTATGGTAAGATGCAAAGTTGTTTGAGTAATCTATAACTATTATTCAAAGACTAATATTTTGAAAGGTATTTCTAGCAATTATCCGCGAGATAAATACATATATTTAAGTCTCCGAAGACTTTTATTCTGAGAGTTATATTATAAAGGTCTCATCATAATAGATAATTTCGAGGGAGATAAATTTATTTAAGTCTTCAAAGACTTTTATTTTGAGACTTATATTATAAAAGTCTTCTCATAAAAATTATGAGTGAGAAACACTTTTTCAAGTCTTGAATGATGAGACCTTTTATAACCAGTTCGAGATTATTGCTGTACCAGTTCGTTACTATTTCGGGATCAGCTTGGGTTGAGATCAGGACTAGTCACCAACTATGGCTCTCCGTTTTTAATCTCAAGCCTTTTCTAATATTCCGAAATTTGAATTTAAGCCAGCCACGCTTTTACTCCAAAAAAGAAAAAAAAAAATTAAAAACAACTAAGTTCGCGGAGACCTGAACGAAACCAGGAGTAATCCCGAGCTTGGTCCGAAATGATCTCGAACTGATCTTGAATCGGTTCCGAATCAAACCTCAAGTAGTCCCAAAATAATTTTGTCTTTCACGACTTAAAAAACTTATATTACTAATTATTTTTATGCCAAGACTTTTATTTCATAAGTCCCATAAAAAAAAAATTTTGAAATATTCAAACAAATTTATCTCGCTGATAATTATTATGAAAAGACATTTATAATATAAACCTCAAAATAATAGTTATTGTTGGTTTAAACAATTTTCTCACTCAAAACTATTATGAAAATCCTTTTATAATATATGTCTCAAGATAACACTTATCTGTAATTTATTGTAAAAAATATGTCTCACTCATAATTATTATCAGAAACTTTTATAATTCTTGTCAAAATGAGGAAGACTTTTTTAAAACTCAACGGTCAAATAACTGTTATTTTTAATCTCGGTGATTTTGTTGTATATATGTATGTACATATCTTTCATAAAAATCGAAGACCAAATAGAAAAATTATAGGAAAAAATCAAATCGCTTGTTTTTAAGAGCGCCAGAAGAAAATCCCGATTTTTGAAATCCACACAAGGCAAATGTTCAAAACTAGTTTTTTTAAACCCAGACATCGTGATACGGTCTAATGTGCACTTTTATTCTTTTTTCGCTTCATATTTTCCATTCTGCCCCATTTTTTACCTCTTATTTTTTTCACCTTCGAGTCAAGCTATTGTATCCTGTAATTGACGTCATTGCTGATTTATGCTTTCAATTATAGGTTAAGTATTTATTTTTCCAGTCACTCTACATAGCGGCCGCCATTGTGTCTGATTTGTTATTAAAAATCTTATAAGTGAACTTAGAAATAAATACCTATTACTAACTGCATGGCGTCAAAGTCTACTAGTCTAATTATATATGTATTTACCTGCTTCAAAGTAAAATTCTCAAATTCTCCCATCATAATCGCGTTTTGTGAAATTAATTGCGCCTGTCGTGTGCTTTTCAGACTGTACCGACCGCTGCCCTTTACTGACCCGTGTGCTGGATGGGCAAACCGCACACAAATGAAATCGTTGAAAACTTTGCTTGGCCTTTACTTGGTATTTTGCATTTAATAATCACTATGTATGTATTATAAAAGGATATACTCGTAGTTGTAGATACTTTTTAAATTTGTGGCGCCACAATTTGGCGCAAAGTTTTTATAATGGAAACCCCGCCCGCAGGCGTTTGCCAATTGTTGATCAAAATAGCGTATCGGGTTTTTAGCTTTTTTGTATTGTAATTTGTTTTATCCTCAGTTGTCGTAAGAGTTGCTGTGCATATTGTTGTCTGTGTGAGTGTGTGTATGTGTTTTCATTTGGATATGCGTAATCTAAATCAGTACAACTAAATTTCTCGAATATTGTTTGCATTGTATTAAATTCTAACTAAACTTATTTCTCATTTTTTTAATTCACCGGCAAGCTTTTTGGTTTTTTTTTTATATATACATACATACATACATATACATATATGTATACATGTGACGATACCCAGCTCCAATTGACTTTAAGTCTAGAAAAACTCTACTTTACTGTTTACATACAACAGAAATGGAAAACGACGTGGGAGAATTATCATAGGAGAACCGGTTGGTAAGAGAACCACCGAACACCGATTTTTATATGGCCGAACTCAGCCAAACCGAACTTAAGGTCAAAAACAATGAAAAAGCAATAAATGTTTAAAAATTCCTAATATTTTTATTGATATTAAAAAAGCTACACACATTTGTTAAATCCCGGTATTCTATAAGCAGTCTCTAGTAACTAATTGATACTTTCCAGTGATGAGATTGATTTTGAGACTATTCGGTATTCAGTAAGCCGTCTCAAGTCTCTGACCTCAAATTCTCAGCTAGATCTGAGTAGGTCACAAAACAAAGAAATTGAGGAAAGTATTGAACAAAAGCGAAAATTAAGTACCTAGCGCTCGATCAGCACCCAGGTCATTCGCTAAAGTTTGCTTAAATCGGTCAAAAAATAACACTGAATTTTCAATACGCATAATAAAAAAAACTTTTTTTCGATTGTTCATAGTTCTAGTTTGTACTCGTATTTTAAATAACCGCTTCACATAAAATGCAGTGCAAGAAATTTTGAACGGTTAATTTCAATATTAGTTGTACGATAATTACCTAGAAATGAAAAAGTATATTTTGTGCTATCGATACATTTTCATTGAAGTTGATTGTGCATCTCTAGCAGAACATACGATCAGCTGATTATCTCAATTGCTTTTCACCACAGCCTTTGGTGAAATTTCTTCAGACTGTTGCTTACTGAATACCAAAATAATCTCAAGTCACATAAAATGTCACTGATGCAAAATCTCAAATTTAGCGACTTGAGATGAGACTGAGTTACAGAATACCGACATAAATCACATCCAATTCAATTCGTCACATAAATATACATAGCACATAGTTTTGTAAAAAATAACAATAAAAAACACGCTCGAAATTTAATACTTTTATATAGAGAGACATATTTTTACAATAAAAATTTACACATGTTCGGCCAAAGTTCGGCTTTTTTGTTTGCAAAAGCCGAACCGAAATTTATGGGCCGAACATAACCGAAGCCACATTATATGTTTCTAACGTCATCAAAATCGGCTCATAAATAGAGATTCCCTAAACAACCCGCCTCCAGCGCCATCTAGCGCATGAATTTCTCATAATTTTTTTTTGTTGTGCCACACTATACGTTTCTAACATTATCAAAATCGTACGATAAATAGAAATTTTTTTGTATAACTCGACCCTAGTGTCACCTAGCGCATATTGGTTTTATAAGAGCTCTCGTTCAACCCCCACTATACGTCTCAAGTTTCATCAAACTCGAAACATAAATACAGATTTTCTGAATGTCTCGACCCATGCGCCACCTAACGTAGATATAGTATATGTTCGTGTTATTTGCCTGAGGAATTTACCATCCGAATGTGGTTGAAATTTGTTGGCGTTTGCGCTAAGTGATATAATGAACAAATATTCCCAAAGTCATTTGCGCGAAGGCAAATCAAAACAAAGTCGGCTTTAAAGTTAGTAACAGATTTATGACACAATTTTGAAAGGGCTATCTGTCAAATTATTCTGCAACTAATTGTAACATCGACTTAATTTTGTTAATGAGTTTTAGTTTATGCTTAGCGGCTAAATGTTCTCTAATGGATGGCTAGCTTAAAAAATTGCTGGATAAATTAAAAAGTTGTCATATATTGAATAACTAACCAAATAGTTTGCTGGGTAAATAAAAACGTTGTGGTCTGCGTATCTCTGACTGTAATATATTGACTTTATTCATAAATAAGTTTGTTTATTCGCTTGTGACAGTGCATTCGAGCGAAAAGTGGCTTTCATGCAATAAATTGGCTGTGGCGCAAATTGCAATCTGTGGCATCGAGCTCCATTTATTTTCGATCGAATCGTAAACTTGTCGCTAGTTTTTTTTTTTATGTTTTTGCTTTTCTATCGTAATCTTTTGGTTATAATTTATCTTTATTTGTAAACGTATTTTGTTTTTTATTTAAAATATTGTTTTTCCAAGCGAAAATCAAAAGAGATTACACAAATTTTGATTCTAAAATTACGTAGCTTGAACTGTTTGCGAGTGGTTGGCAATTTTTAGTGAGTACATTTTAAACGTAGAGGAGGCACCCTGGCTCCATAAAAAATGCTATTGATTGAATTTTGTATCAGTTTACTTAAATCTTAGTAGATATCAAATTTTCATTTATTTTTATTGAAGAACAATGTTTGCTTTCGCAATTACTGTTGAAATTGTGTTCAACGCAAATTTTTAATTTCGAGAAAAATGGCCAATCAAATTCTCATTATTTAATTTATGTATATCAAAAACATAAGCCAATTTTAAGCAGCATTTTGAACTTCAAATGAAGCTATTTTAAAATCGTTGTTGATTCAAACTGGGACATGTATTTAACTTACATATGTTGTTTAAAATTTCATACTCAAAATATTTGCTCTACTAAGTTATGTGGTGGCCACCGTAGCCGAGTGTTTAGCTTTCATTTGGTATGTCCCAGATCGAAATTCAGGCCAGGGAAAATGACATCAAAATTTTAAAAGGACTTATACACCCTTGGCAGGCAATGGCAGCTTCCGAGAGTATTTCTGTCATAAAAAATACGTTTCTCAAAAATCTTTTGCTGTTCGTGGTCGGCGTAAAACGGTATGGTAGGAGAAGTTCGGCCAAACATCCTGCTATATAACTTTGGCGCCAAATTATTATATTACAATTAAGATATAAATTCTATACCTCTAAAACATAAACTACCACCTATACAAGTACCCGAGAATTTAGTGTTGGGTATTTTTAGGACTTCGCTTATAGCAAATTTTGGAGCATCGAATCTACGCTGAAAGGAAATTAAAATGTTATGTTGCACCACTTGTATTTTCTCAGTGGAATGATAAATATACTTTTGAACTGCCTTGAAAATATCTTTGCTAAATGCCGATATAATCATGAGTTGAATCCCGTTGAAATAATTTCCTGAAATTTTTACTCCGCACAAGTAATGAATCATCAAAAAAAAAGCCACTAGACTTAAGTTAGGCCCTTTATTTAATTTATTCATTACTTGTTTCTAAAGGTCACACACTTACTTAATTATACATTATCTTATACTTCTAAGCTATACCCTCTTTTTTGACATACATAATTAAGCGTGCCCGAAGTTATTTTAAGAAATTTCTTTGTATTATAAAAAGTTCAACAAATCCTTATCTTTCTTGACACCACACAATTTTGTTATAAAAATAACCTTAAATAACTTCTCATCCCTAGCTTTGTGACATTTTTCACCGCCTTCGTCGACCGCGTCCGTTTCATTTGTCAAAAACGGGCAACAGTGAAAAGAGATCCTTATCATCACTCATGGCATATTGTGTTAGAAGATATATAAATAAAAATATATATATGTATATTCAACTGAACTTAATTAAGTGGTAGTGTGTTGTATCAGTTTCATTTACTCGCAACTTGCTTGCAATATAAAAACCGGAAGAAGGATAACATTAGCCATGCCATTTCTCCGACCCAGCCATCTATTGAGGAAATGAAATGTGAAAATTTACTTTATTTAATACTGGTATATTTTTAATAGCAACCTTTCGATGTAAACATAAATTTTGCCGCTCCAGTACATTTACGTTTGTACTAATATGTAGTATATAGGAGGATGTACAGTGGCGTGCAAAAGCGGCGGTCGAATGTTGATTGTTTTAAAATATTTGAAATGTTTTTCATAAAAATTTTTCTCGTTGAATTTATATAAAAATATAGATCATATTATAACAAACCACAAAAAAAAACTGTGTAAACGAATATTTCATGCTTTATATAGAATTTATAAAAAACTAAACTAATTATCGTAAAAAATCTAAAATTGTTTAGAAGTACAACTAGCAAGAAAGTTATTTGGTATGCAATTATATGGCTTATTTAATTCTAGTGTAATAAAGTGTCAGTTTAAAGGTACCAGAAGCAATCGCTGATTTTTGAAGTAAAACTTCTTAAGCGGCAGTGATTTTTTACATCGCGTAATAAAAGTTGCGTCAGAACGTCGCATAACGAATGTCGCGTCAAAATCGCTTTACTAATTTCTACCATTATTTTTACCACTTTCTACCACTACTTTTATTAATTTCTACCTCTTTTTTTTACGAATTTTTACCACTATTTTCACTAATGCTATTACTAATTTCTACCACTATTTTTACTGCTTTCTACCATTACTTTTATTAATTTCTACCTCTTTTTCTACTAATTTTTTCCACTATTTTTCTAATGTTACTATTAATTAGTATCACAATTTTTGGCTTTTTTACTAAACGTATTTTTTATAAAACGTATGCATTTTTTTAAATTCCCGTTGATTTATAATAATTTTGTATGCACTTAATTATACTAAAATTAAATAACATATAAAAATGCATACCCAAAAGAAATCTAAAAATACTTCAAAAAAATTTACAAATTTATATGAAAATTTATTGTGCTTTTATAAAGTTTGTATAAAATTTAAAATATTAATTTACATAGTTTTTTATTAAAAAGTGAAAAAAAAATGATCATACCAATATCGTAAAACAATCAACATGCGACCGCCGCTTTTGCTCGCCACTGTATGTACAAACTACTTGCTCATCAGAAATGTATCGCCAGGAAAGAAATTATAGGTTATGAGATCATAGTCAAAGCATGCAAGGAAGATGGCTACTCCTACATACACTAATTGCCCGATGACAATGCTGATAAATAATTTTGCTATAAAATCAGTTTAACAAGGGCATATACAGCTTTATGATAGTGAATCTAGAGTCAATTTTCCGTCAATCCCACTCAGTGGCAAAAGAATATCCAATGCATAATGGAAGAATATCACATATCTTCAAAGCCTTATCCGCATTTTCTGTAGTAGAAAAAAAAATAGCATACAGCTGGTATGTCATTGCTTGGGAGCCTTAAATTATAAATGCATGGCAATTTGTTATGGTTAACTGATAATTAAATAGCCATAAACCTTTATATACATTTCTTTTTATTTTGATGTTTAAATAATATTAATATTTTTCTATTTGTTAAATATTTATATACGAAAATAAGAAGCTACATCCTTTCCATTCCTCAATAAAATTAGACAGAAAAAAAATTTTCCTTTGGAATATCCAACATTTGTTAATACTATGCGCAATTAACATTAACATTACAAGTTAACAGAGCTATTACTTAAATTTTATATGAAACTTCTTATTGTTTTAATTTATGTAAAATTTTGCCTTTAATCGCACATAGATTTTGCCTCAAAATACCTCCAGCTAAATTTACCGAGGACTAATTCTCTAGAATAACTTAAAACTTTATTGACTTTCCAAATCTGTTTTTGTTTTTAGGGTGTCTTGAACTGAAGGTTCAAACGGAACTTTAAGTGAAAAACTTATGAGTAAATATGTTAAATGAAAATATATATAAGAAATATATTTTACTGTATTTTTATATCTTAACAGGTCATTTCACTCAGATATATATTTTTTCTATTTTTTAAAAACAACTCAAGCCGAAACATGAAAACTTTAGTAGATCATAAAAAAATCGATCTCACTTTATCATATCCATCGCTTGTTTTATTACTGGATACATATATGTATTTTTTCTTTCAGAAAATATTAACAACGTCTGAGATGGTTTGAGTTGCCATAAATTTGTCGCACAGCTTTATCGATATGGCTTCTTTAGCGGAATATTCTGCATGACAATATTATTGAACTTTTTAGAGGACCTAAGTCTTTTTTTGCACCACGAATTTGCAGCTCATTGTCATTTTGAAGTTTCGAAATCAGCTCCCTATAGAACGCCATTTTTCCAATTAATTAGCCAAAGTATACTTCCAATGATTTTTCTCAACAAGAGACATAAGGCCCATTTTTATGAAACCGACTGATATAAGAACTAGGAAGGATAACGACGGATAACGGTACAATGATTGCCGACCTGAGATGTAGTTGGGAAGTGAAAAAACTGCAGTTTAACACGTAGTTCGTTTAGATTGATGTAGTGTTTTGAAATATTTAAACAAATCCAACAAACTATTTTCCATTTTTAAATAGCACTAAAAAAATGCCATAAAAATTATATCCGATATGAGATACATATATCGCATGTTTTATAAGATATGCGAACAGGATTGTTTTTGCACTAATACTTGAAACACAATACCGACGAACGGCGAATTTTCGCTCAGTAGAGCGACGACGTCAGCAACGTTGCAATTCAAATTTTGATTTTCAATTAGCAAAAGTGAGAATAATATTTTAAGCTGCCGCCAGCGACGGCAATAGAAATAACTCCATCGCAACGAATGTTCGTCGGACGAAACTCGTTGTTCGCTTTGGTTGTGTGCAGTATCTCTATGTCAGTGTGTTCTATTTTTGACAGCGAACGTTCGCGATGAAAAATTCGCCGTTCGCCGGTATTGTGTTTTAAGCATAAAAGAAATTTTATGCGAGTCGGGGCGCTCTTTTGCTAGTAGGCTACAAAGAAACGGGCCTATTGATGAGTATATTGGAATTTTACTGCCAATCGGAGAACACTGCTCACCCGTGACTGGTCAAAAATGTTACATAAGAATGTTGATAACATAAAATAAACGATTTATGTAAATAGGCGATATTAAATAAATAAACAATATTTACATAGCAACATACATATGTACATATATTACATATTTCTGCCTTGGATACAAAAAAAAAAAAATATTGCTCAACACGAACTTACACTTCATTACTTTTCCCACTACTTCATCGACTAACCTCATCACGCTCGTAGCCCAATATGGCTTGCGTTCGTTAACTGCTGGCTGTTGCTTAGGGCCTGTCATGTGTTTTCCGCTTTTGTCATGCTCTTGTTATTTTCATTGTTGTCTTTGTTTAATTTTGTACACGCAATGTTCCCGAGTTCTTCTTGCCTTCTCAAAAAAGTTGCTTGTCATTGCGAAATGTTGACAGCATCGAAGTTGAGAATGTGATCATAAACAAAAGTCATCGCACAATGACAAAAAAAAAACAAGAAACTTGTGTATAAAAGTTTAGAAAAATAGTGAAGCAACAACTACAAACAATATGGGTATTGCATTGGACAACAATAACACGAATAAACGCATATGTGTGTATTTTCTATTATTCATAGCGAATGAATGGTGAATTTCTTAGCTTAACCCTTGACCCACTGCAACAGAAAAATATTTGCGCAGAAACCCAGCAAACATTTACATATGTTAGTTAGACGAGCAATCGATTGTATGCAGATTAGAAGAAACTAACACTAGACATGTTGTTTTGTAGCCGACTAGCAAAAGGTCACTTTAGCTCGGATAAAATTTCTTTTAGTTGCAACAGCAACTCTGTTAGTATTTTTCGTACCATTTTTTAGTGCTATCTAAAAACGGAAAATATTTGTGCTGGAAAATGTTTGTAAAAACGCAGTAGATTAAAATTGTCCATACATTTTCTTAGGGGTCATTCACAATAGCGCAATTTTTTCTCTTCTTACACGCACACTGCATCTCCGGTCGGATAACATTTTATCGGGGTAGTTAAACTCGCATATTTTTCCGAGTTTGTGTTTTTGCTTTTCAAGCAATTGTTTACTCATCCTAATATCAAGGCCAGACTTGCAGGATTATAGGATTTCCTTTGATTAAAAAAAAAATAAATAAATAAAGACATGTTATCGAAACCCGTCAGTAGAAAATAATGTTGTCTGGACGGTCATGATTAATATTGAAATTCTGAAACAACATTGCCGCGTGGACATGGTATAATATTATTTTGGCAGTTGGTTACGAAAAAACAGGACCACAATCAATTTGTTATTTACAATTTTAGAGTGCTATTTGATAAACATGTCATAGTTTTAGTTTTCTCTCAAATGTGAATTGTTATTCAGAATTTAAAGCAATGATTAAACTTATACTAATTAAGAAAAAGTACATAAAATAAACCACATTCGCAATCATAAAAAAATAGTTTTTTTTTATCCGAGGAGTACGAGGAGAACCTGGGACCGCCGGATTGCCAATCCAATTCTCTGCTTTATTTGCTGCTGCGATGGAGACAGCGAGGCTAGTAATGTTTTGATTTGCTTTCGCTTTGGTAAAAGTCCGATTTTCGCACTGGTTCATATAGACCACGGTCATAGACAAAAGAAATGAGGCGAAACTCGCATATACGGCATATATGTATATCTATATAAATGAGTATGCAGTTCTTACAAATATTCTAGAAATTTTTACTTGCTTGGCTATGAACATGAAATGGGCCGAGTTGACAATGCATAACCGACATTTGCCCTACTCTGACATTCCTGCACTCCAGTCAAGTGGCAGAGCATACCCGCGTACAAATATTTTGTATGTATGAGCATATGTATGTATTTGTGTATGTATATGTGTATGCATTCAAAATAGAGCTAATCGAACAAAGCTACTAACGAATCACCCGTATAAATTCTTAGGTCAATTAACAATTAAGCTTGCGGTATGTTGTAAACTTTTTTTAAATTAAGATTTTTAATTTCTCATTGAAGTTTTATGAAAAACTCGAGTTCTTTCGGTATCAATCAAATAGATATCCTTATATCAGATGAATGAAACTTTAAATTAAAATGTTTTTGAAAAATGTAAAGTAACATAGTGCGACAATTTTATGCCAACCATATCGGTCTGAACTTTGTTAATGGTTTCTGAAAATATAACTATACGGCAGAGCTGGGAATTCCATCCGGATTTTTCAACTATTCGAATAATCCGAATACTGTATTCCAATATCCGGATATTTAAATGAAAAACTCGAATATTTTAGCTTCAATTGATCAGATTCAGATATCCGGATATCAGAAATTTATGAATGCAAGATAGGACAAATAAATAAATGACAAATAGGAGACACAGAAAAGTTTTGGTTTTAGTCGCAGGTCAGGAAAATTAACCGCAGTATAATTTTTTTGCGAAAATCAATGTATTTGTGAGTGACTTATGGGGGAATGCAATAATATGGCATTTCTTTGTAACCTAGTTGCAACAGAACACTAGGTAAGATAACGAATTGCATGTAAAGCAACAACACTAACTCGGAAAAATATGCGAGTTGAGCCAACTAGGTAAAAGGATATCCGACCTGAGATATAGTGTTGGGAAGTGGAAAAAACTGCACTATTGTGAGTGAGCCGGAAGAAAATACATGGGAAATTTCATTTCAATACCTAATAGCTTTATATTTGTGTAGTATTTTTAAATATATAAGAAAACCACCTAAAATTTATCAGCACAAGTATTTTCCGTCCTAAAATAGCAATAAACAAAGCGCATGTTTCATGAAAGATGCTAACAGGGTTGCTTTTGCAAGTAAATGAAACTTTATCCGAGTTGGAGCGTTCCTTTTTAGGTCGGTTAAAATAAAACGGGCCCATTACCATTACCACTATGACTAATTACAAAAGTGATTGTCAAAGTGCTCATTGAAAACTTTTTCCTTGTTGGTGTGATATTTTATCTCTTTTCTACAGATGATTTTTTAAATGCGCATGTATTAGAGATTAATCAAATGTCTTGTGGGGAAGACATTCAAGTACCAAAAATTTTACAATTCGCTACCTCGAACATCAATCACGAGTTGCCTTATTGAATTCCTTCACTAATTGTGTGTGTCGTGGGAATTATTTACTAAAAGTGTTTGTTGATTATTATTATTTGTTGTTCATAAGTTCGTTAATTTTACTCTTGGTCATCCGAATATACGAATATTAAATCGATGGAAGAAAATAGTTAAAATCTACGTCTGAGCAAAAGGAAAGGTAAAATTTTTTCTTCACACTTTCTTCAATACGTTTCTCAAAAATAAGTTAAATTAATTTGTTTTCCTACTGCAATAAAATGTGTTTGTTTCCAATTATTTGAAATTCCGTTTGCTTCTCTTTATTTTAAGGTCAGACTGCTTCCAACTACTTTCATACCTGTATGTTTCCAATTATTAAAAAAATTTTAAATAATACATTGCATTTCCAATTCATTGTTTTTTAAACATTTATGCCACTATTTCGAGCGTCAGTTATCTTTTATCGACCGTATTGTGGGTTTCGATTTGTTCTACAATTTCTACACACTTAAAGCTACAAATACCAATTAATTCAGATTAAGAAAGAGTTAAACTGTATTCACAATAAAGGGTAAATTTATTAATTTCATCCAAATTACTTCACATAAATCAAGTGTGTTCATACTTGATATTAAGATAAGCCATTAATTAAGACAGTGTGGCCGGGCTATTAATGTGTACCTCCTTACCTCAAACCACATTTTTTTTTTTAATTTTTTGTATGGATTGAGTTTTGAGTTAAAGGTAATTTCTTAAATTTTGTAAAATGGTTTAATTTTTTTTTTTTTAATAGAGCTTCTTTTGTAAAAAGATGTAAAAATCAGGTGTGTTTTATTATTATTTATTATTTTCTATAATTTTTTACAATTATTTTCTCTAAAATTAAAATAAAAAATATTGCTCTAGAGCGATAATAATTCACCAGTAAATAATTGAGGAATTTTGAGAAAACAGTAATTTTTTAAAGTATGCCAAATGTTTCCAATTTTTTTTCAAATGTATTTGTTTTTGTAAGAAGATGTAAAATTTAGCATTGTTTTATTATTATTTTTTATATACCGACATTGTTGGCAAAGAAATATGTAACTTTTTCACAAAAATTTTTACTAGAATTTTTCAAAACTATTTTTATTGGGCTAGAACTCAGTGATAGCAATCCATCATTAAATAGCTGAGGTGCTTAACATTCCCACACTGTATTTGTTAAAAAGTAGTTGATTGCCAACCTCTTTTAAAACACAGAAATTTTTGAGAATGGGTAGCTTTTTCCGACCGTGTACGTACGTTTTTGCCGTTACCTGTGTTGACAATTTTGTCTTTGCTAATTTAATTTAAATTTTTTGTTAAAACAATATGGTAATTCTATAATATAAGTAAGTCGAAGTTGCAAATTTTCTCCAAAAATTATAAGAAATTGACATATTTAAACAAATTGTTATCACAATTTCTAACTTTTTCATGATAATTTTTAAAACATACTCTAAATTTGTCATTATATTTTATTACTACATATTATCTTTGCGAACACAACTGCATGTACATATGTATCTATGTGCACATATATATCTGTTTTTCATCAACATTAATATCAGCAGTTCTCTGTAAAAACCAAATCGCTTTAATTATGTTTATGTTTAGTTCTCGAAATTTGATTATCAACTCTTAAAGCTCTTGATCATCTCAAGGCAATACCTTGAAAATATTGAAGAGCATAACAACCCGATATTTTACCACTTCTCGGAAGGCCTTCAATATTTTACTTACAACCACAATTGAAAAACTATTGTACGAACAATATTATGATTTAAACACATACATACATACATACATATGTAAATACAATTCATGTAAATATTTGTCAACATTGTGATGGTTGAATATTCATAAAAAAAAAAATGAACACAATGATTGACTGACAGCTCACGCCATGGCGTAGAGTTGTGGTAAATAGAAAAAAAAAATAAACCGAATTATTTACATTCGAAAAAAATGTTCATTTTTTAAAGTTGTAATTACACACGTTACGTTTAAATATACACAGTAGATATGTGTGCGTATGTGTTCGCCGACTTTGCTATATTAAACGGCTACCTGCTATTGACATCGGCGTTCCAATTAATAATAAAAAATAAAACTTTTCAAAGCGTTTAAGATTTCAATTTGTTATGTTGTCATTCCAATTGCAGTTTTTAAAGCTGTATAAAAAAATAAACGCAAAAATATTTTTTATACACTAAGAAGTAAGCACAAAAAATTTGTTAGTAAAATTGGCAGAATGATTTGCTCTTCCATGGAACTATGTGAATGAAATTAAGTAATTAAAGCTAAATTATATTTTTTCAAAACTTTTGCATAAATTTCCATTTTTCAAATATGTGGACACTTCCATTTTTGTAGACTTCAAAACTGTCTCTTTAGCTAATTTTATCAATGCCGTTTTAGTTAAAGTTATACGTCTACTTTAGTTTCTGCAATTTTCACAAATATTTGTGGCGTTTCTGAAGATTTTATTATGGTACATTGAATGAATTTAACACAAAATTTAAATCACATTATTTATGTACATCATTTACATACATCCGAAAAAAAAAATCGATACTGATTTTCCAGTGGAGTTACACAATTTTTTTTTTATATTTTAAGTTATATTCCAAATAATTTCAGAAAAATATTAAGGTTTACATAATAATGGTTTTTTTTTTTTTTTTTTTTTTAAGGTTTACGTTTGAGCTGAACAGATTTGAATTTAACTCCAAAGTTTGTATCTGAAAAAACAGAAGAACAAAAAGAAACTGTTTCAAAATAATTATTCAAAAAAATTACCTCAAATGATAGAACAGTTTTGGCTTAAAAGATCTGCATAAAAATATTTTACAAAATTCCAACGAACCCATAATTATTATGTTTCAGGAAGTATTTTAAAATTGGTCCAGTTCACCGTTCAGTTCACGTAGATCTTAATATTTTTCCGAAATTATTTGGAGGAAGCCTTAAAACATATTTAGATTTAAAATTTCAGTGGAAAAAGAGCAACATTTTTGGTTAGCCTTCCTAATGCGCATATATGTTAGCGTTTTCTTGCCTACCTGTTATCTATATATGTTTTGATTGTTTAATCTTTATTTTCGACTGCTTCTCTGAAAGTCTTATACTTTTATGGCATACGATTGCTTGGTGCAAGGATATCGATATCGTTCAAAGTATCGCTCTAAAAGAAGAAGACTGGATATCCAGAATATCAATACTAAATTAAAAATAAAGTTCCGTCACAACTAAAAGAAAAACGTAATCTGTTTGTCAGTTAAAAAATGTTTGCACAATTACCAACTGGTATGCCAAATTTCAACCCCACAGTTTTTAAATACCGTTACTATTTCCAGTCTATTGTTTTATTTTACTTGGAACTTGATAAGTCGAAAGAGCAGAGAACGCATCATACCTAAAATTGAAAAGGAATTAGTTCACATCGTCAACTCGATGGGGTCCTCGTATTTTTTAATACTTTCTCTCATTCCGGTTGATTGTCACATCCATATGTTCGGGCCTTAACTACGAAAAATCGTTGGCGACATGTTTACTAATTTTTCTAGATGCACTAGGATAATTTCTATAGATGAAGCAAAACATGTCACAATCGAATTGTGTTGTAAATAATTTTGTTTTTCGCGAATTCGATGCGATACTGGGTATCAAGTATTCGATTTCAGAAAATATCGGCTTAAAAGTATTGAGTAAAGGATATCGGTATCGAATGGCACAAGTATCGATATGGCATCGCATGGTATCGAAATTCGTGTCCCTAAATCAGCTGTTTACATTTGCTTTTGATAGATTACGAGGGTTGGCACTTGAGTATTGAAATACTTAAGAAAAATTAAATATTTATAATCTACATGAAGTTCAATGTATGCGTTGAACTCACAATTTATTTTTGAACTGCGGACATATATCGTATTTAGTGAGTTCCATATCAGGACTGTACGACAGATGATCCATTTATTTGATATTCTAAATGCTCAAAAACGTTTTCATTTGAGCTGATGTGTGAAAACTTGCATTATCTTTTTCGTCTGCAATTGATTTCCCTTATATTTCCAAACACTTCTGGCAAGCAGAAGCTGAATTCACCACTCTACGTGAGTGGACTTGACTCATCTTGAAAGATACCTATAGTTGTTTGGTGTCAGTTTCATAAGTATTTATCTATGATTTTATTATTTATCTATGAACTCGTCGGCCTTTTCCTTAGCTATGCCTCGGAATCCATATCAGAGTGACGATGTGCCGACGATCTTAGTTTCCAACATACTCCCTACATAGCCTCATCAGGCTCGATGCCACCATTCCGGAGCTGAGATCCCGGAGCGCTGTCTGGCTATCTGAAAAAATAGCGATACTAGACCTACGTTGCTCTAACGCCCGAAGCGTTCTACAATCTTCTCGTATGACAGAAACCTCTAACAGGATCCGGATAACACAGAGACGTATCTACTTATATTTGAGCTTCCATTGAATAAACTCCCGCGTCTATTTCACAAATCAATTATGACCCTCTTTTTAGAGGGGAACAAGATGCTAAAGTTTCTCGATAGTAGAATTTTTGGGTTCATATAGGGCGATTTTTTGGGTATTTCTGGAACGCTGAACGACTGCAGTGTGCGTCCATGACCAACGCAGTACTCCATGGAGCAGCTGGGGCAGATTAGTTTCGAAACTAATCTACGATATTTTCATGCATCACCTTTGTAAGCGAGGTAGTCGAATAACAGCTGTTTCAGAACACGGTATCAGCATGCATTTAGAGCAAAATATTCGTACTATTTAAAACAGTAAGTCAAATTCTCTTTTTCTCTCCAACTAAAATTTCTCTCTCATCAATTCAAAACCGAATGAGTGATCGCATGATACCAGAGTTACCGCCACAGGAATTTTACGGTAACTACATAAAACGCGAACACGATTTTGATAAAAAGATTACAACTAAAATCATTTTAATTTTAATTGCTGCTCAGAAAATTATTTACTGCCATAAATTTATTTATTATTATTATTTATTTTTTAACTAAATCATTTCAGTTTTCTTTCTTGGCAACACTGGCCAACAAATATGGTATAACTTAGCAAAACTTGAACACTGTGCGGAATGATTTTTGCAGCGTATGTGTGTTATATGTATAGTTGCATTTTTGTATTGGCTGATTTTATAATTTGCATTCATTAAAGCTAACTAATAAATTAAGCGCGAAACGGTGAGAGCGCAGAAAACTAAAAAAATAAATAAACAAACGAACAAATAGCAAATTTAAACAAGCTAACAAAAGGAGAAGCAATAGCAAAATATCAAAACATGTAAAGGCAAACTGTAAACAAAGATACATGAGTGTGTTTGCATGCAGAGAAGCAAAAGTGAAAAAAGAACAACCACAATAATATTTACTCCAAAGAAAAGCGGTAGAAGTGCGATTAATTGAAAGTGGCTTACTTAAAGTTAATTATATTAGTACTCATTTTTTCACAATAGCAAATGCTTGGCAAAGATTTTATTTTTTTCTTTTTTTTTTGTAAATGTATGTGGTTTTCTATTTCCTTATAAAAGAGACGAATTGATTTGTAAAAAAAGTGAAAGGTCGCACAGGAAAGACGCTGGCTGCAGCTGTGGAGGGATGGAGGGGATACCCATCAAAGTAAACTACTACTATTTTTTCACTTAAGTTTCTTTTGACAGATAATTAATGATGTTCGAACGTTTGTGTGCATGTAGGCTATTCTAAATGTATCCATATATGTATGTGCGCATATGCAAGTATATATATGTATATATGTACATGTATGTATGTATGGGTATGCATGCCTCTTTTGATGGCGTGTCCCATGACCCTTATCTTTTCTATAAGTACAAACGTACACTCAAAAAAAAAACAATACAGCACCGAAAGAAAATTGCCTTTAATTTGATCCCTACAGTTTTCTTCAAATTAGATATTTTGTTCCGATTGAGTAAAGGTTTCTTCATAAAGCATAAAGCTTTCTTCAACGCCGTGAAATATACGTGACAATCCCCACAACATTTCCACGCCGCTGCAAAAAGGCTCACAGCATGTTACCAGCAATATTTTTGCGCAGATTTTAAAATAAATTTGTCTGGGAAAAAACGACAGAAATATAACAGTTCGCCACTTCATTTAAGGGATTGTTTATGTAATAAGATCAATAAAAAGATATATTTTTTCTGCATTAAATTAAAGATTATAATGGTCCGATTTAGATCAAATATGTACCGTTTTGTTCGTTAGCTAGTTGTCATATTTAATGCTAGTTTCATAATGCCACTCTCATAGGAACCCCCGTCCCTGAGGCCAATTTTTTCACCAGCAAAACCATTCGGCAAAGACAGGAACATGTAGTACTCACTTGGTGCCAGGACCGGACTATTAGGTGGATATATGAGAACCACTCAACGAAGCTCCAAGAGATTCTGACGAGTCACTAAATTAAGAGTTAATTAAGAGTTTAACCATAGGGCAGCAGCTCATAGTTGATAATTCCCTGCCAACCGCATCAAACACTTAGCAAAACCTCCCTGACCATTTCCGTCGATTTACCGCGATTCGACCTCGACTCGTTTCGCATGACGCAGTAGACTTAACTACTACCTATCCAGAATCAACCTTGACATATCAAACACATGTTCGGCATATGGAGATCGCCGTACGATACCAAACACCTATTCACATGCCCCATCAAATTAACCCATCTAACCTCTATCTGGTCCGGCCCCGTCGAAAACGCACGTTTACTGGGCCTCCTCCGGAATAAGTTTGACGACAACAACTAAATAGCGGCTCGCAGATGGAAATTCGGTTCATGATTTTTTTTTTTGCATTAACTCGAGATTTTTTTTGGATTCAGCCTTATTTAAATAGTTTTAAAGGGTTTTTGTGCAATGTTAAGATTCTGGGCGGGTGATGGTCGGACTTGACGATTTCCACTGGAAATCCACTATTTTATCGAGAAATCGTCCACAAGCCAGACGGCTGAAAATATAAATATAAATAGTGTTTATGATATTGAGGGCATAACGGTCGGACTCGACGATTTCCATATAAAATTCTATTTTATAGAGCGTGTTGCATCTTTGATATCAAAATTACCGAAACGAAATCGACAAACCCAAAATTGCGCATGATTGGCCGTTACAGTATCAAAACCATAAACACTATTCATATTTTCAGCCATCTGGCTTGCGGTTACTGTAAAATATGATGTATTTTCTCTTAGCTGGTGTCCATCTTTGACGCGAGCTAAAATAATACTGAATCAAGCAATCACAAAACGCTCTAAAAAATTTTTTTATACGAAATCTTATATTTCTCACGACATATGTATAGCGTAATCCGGTCGCCTTAGTATTGGAAAAATAATGGACTTCCTTTTACTTGATCTATATTTGTTCGCATTTTTTTTTATGTGGTATATTTTAAGCGTTTCGATAATACTAGTTGCTAGCAACTTTTCACGGCAATCGAAATGCATGCTGGCGAAATTTCATGGCTGTGAAGTGAATACTAGCCTTAATGATTAAAAACATACATTAAATGATATCCGTTTTCCCCAAAAGTAGAAACTATTTGTTTCTTTTTGCTTGCGGCAGAGTGAAATTTTGAATTATATTGTATCGGTTTTCCGTCATCCCTTGTCAAGTTTGTATTCCCATAGGTGTTGTTTCAGTGTTGTGTCATCCTCAGTGTCGGCTCAGTTAACATATACTGAATCAAATTTATATGACAGTAAGGGTTTATTTGTTTTGGTTTATTTCGCGGTCGTTTCTGTGGTATGTTAGTAAATATTTCTCCAATGCCAACTCATTCCCATTTTCTTTGTTTCTCATCCCAGAAAATTATTTTTTTCAGTGTATACACATACCTACTACGTATGTATTCCTGTAGGTCTTAACGCCTGCTGTTTAACATAATTTGTGTAATATATTTACTTGTGCGTCCCACTGCTTGCTTGAGACTTTCAAATACAAAACATCAATTTAAATTTTAATTACATATAGGAAAATGAGGAAATGAAGCATTGGTGTTTTTATGAAAGAGATGAGATATCATTATTAGTGGTAAAACTTATTCTCTGAATTTCGGGATATTTTATCAGAAAAACCCGTAATCTAGTGGAAGATACTTGGAATGATAAACACAACTAAAGCCAATACAGGTATTAGTCTAAACGCTTGCGAATAATTCGGATTTCCATACAAAATTCAGCAGGTTTACGAGGTTTACTTGGTTACAAGGAATACCCATAAAATTCTAGTTTTTAGTCCGAAGAGTAGATTTGTTTTTTTTTTTAACGCGGTGCAGGGATTTCATCACAAATTTCGCTTGAAAAAAAAAACGGTTTCCATGTTGTGTAATATTTTTGTTCTGATTGTTTCATGGTGACAACGCTTCAAACAACTGATGACATGGTGATTTTTTAAAGCTGCATACCTAAAAATTTTCTACAAATTCTGATTAAAAAGTTTTAAATGTGATGCAAATATGTTGAATGGCGTTTATTCCTTTTTTTGCTGGTGGCCAATAAAACGTCTAAAACGCTTTGTGAAAATTTAATGAAAGTGAAGGAAACAGAAGAATTTAATTATAGTATATGCCTTTGTAGTTTGACAGCTCATAGACCTCTTTCGAATCAAAAAAAACTCAACCCAGTTACTGCTAACTGTTTAATGTGCCTTCAATAAACTACGCTTGTATGAAATATCAACGAAAAAAAAATCATAAAGATGAGGGTTCCGAATATTATAAAAAAAAATCACCATGTGGTGAATTGCTTGAGTTTCTATATGTGCATCACAGATGATGCCTTCAGAGGTACCGCTACTTTGGTTTTTGCCGAATTTGACAATTCCCAACTGCAACTAGGCAAAGCTTTTTTCACAAATGGGGTAAAGTTCCACTTTTTTTTTAGTATTTTGCAGATTAATTTATTAAATTGCTGCCTATAAATCATACTTTTTATACTCTAGAACAATTAAAATACGTTTACCACTAAAATATTGGAAGTTATTACTTTTTCTTCTTGTTTACTAATTACAAGATCTATCACTTCGCCGCGGGTAGGCGTAATCATATATTCTATCATTATTGTAGTATGTACATAAATGGCCTCTATAATGATCACGGTACTCATGTTCACTAGACACTAGTTTTTCTACAATGCAGGTTCGAAAAATTTATTGATTTCCTTTAGGGGCTCGAATAATACGGTAGATGCGGACTTACATACATGTCTGTTTATTATTTTACTATTGACAGTGTTTTTTTTTCAATTTGTCAATTACCCCATTCTGCACAAGAATGATAGAATACAAGATTGCGCCGTCCCGCGGTGAAATGACAGATCTCGCCTTTAGTAAACAAAAATACGGGAGAGAGAAAATTGAACAACTTCCTATATTTCATTGAAAAACGTGTTCTAATTGTTTTAAAGTGTAAAAGTATGAATTTATAGGCAGACATTTAATAAATAAATTCGCAAAATACTAAAAAAAAGTGTATCTTTTTCTTAATTTGTGAAAAAATCTTTGTCTAGTTGAAGTTGAGAATTGTCAAACCCGGCAAAACCAAAGTAGCGGTACTTCTAAAGGCGTCACCTTCAGTATTCAGTACACCGTGCATTCTGCATATGTTTCCTACAATTCAAATTCAACAACTTACAAAGGGTGATATTGTGAGTTGCGAAGCAAATGAATCTTCATGGCATGAGTAGCGAAACGAAAATGTGTTCGCAAAAATGCGGCGAATCCGCACGGTAATTATACTATATGATTTTTTAATACTTATACTTCTTGTTTACGGTAATTAGGCTTCGAAATGATACAATTGTCAAATTTGGGTGAACTGATTTGTGAAGTACACTTTTTTGGTTATGGAAACAGTAAATCTAAGCAAATGTGTGCATTTGCCACTCATAATACAAAAGTTTAAAATTTTCGAGTGAGCATTCGCTTCGCCAACACATTCGCTGCGAAACTCACATTCCCCCCAAATTTATTTATGTATACCTAATTAGCACGGAAAATGGGGAGCTTAATGTGGAATTATTTAAAGCCGAATTTGTACTAAATTAGTGTGAAATTAGTTTACAAAAAAGTAATTGTTATTATTATTATAATTTTTTTTTTAAACAAGGAGTCCATCACACGTTATCTCTTGTTTTAAAAGCCATTTGAATTTTGTATTTTTTTTAAACAATTTAGCTAGTTTGTAATACATTGGCTAAATTTGTTCTTATAGTCTTATACTTCTAAAGGGTTTCTGTCATCTTCGGTTTCTGATACATAAATGCTCTCAGAGCATCTAGTTGCAATTCTCCATCAAATAGAAAAATTTTGGGGAAAATACTTCGCTTACGTTTTCCGCGATATAGTACATATTTAGGAATTCATATTATCTTTACTAATATACAGTCGTATTGCGGTAACTTTGGTTGCTGTTCGATGTTGGGGCATCACAGGCAAAGTATAGGCCGACTGTTTGCTTCCAGATAGCAGTTTCACTACATCACTGACTTCACGTACGTCTTTTGGAAGTGTCCATCGTTTCATTTTTCTTATTGCAGTTTTTATTGGACAATTTTTAATACTAATGCCACTACCAATGACTATTACTATTTTTACTAATCTCTACTACACTTATTTTACTAATCCTACTACAAATTACTAATACTATTTTGAAAAGTTCCTACTACTTTTTTTATTAAGTTAAATTTTAATTACTGCTACCATTTTTACTAATTCCTACTACTATTTTTTACCAATTTCTACTACTATTCTCCTATTTTTAATAATTTCTGCTACTATTTTTACTAATGCTACTACTATTTACTACTACTATTTTTACAAATTTCTACTACTATTTTTACCGATTTCTACTGCTATTTTTACAAATTTCTACTACTATTTTTACTAATGCTACTACTAATTACTGCTACTATTTTTACTAATGCTGTTACAAACCAGTTACACATACAACTTACTACTAACGACTCCTACCACTACCACTCCCATATTTAGTTCTCTACCTTTTTATAGAGTATTTTCAAGTTAATTCAGAGGAGCAAATGCCAAGGTGGGCACGATATGCAAAAAGTGCGGCACACAGTAAAGGCCAAGGTGGGCACGATATCCAAAACTACGGCACACAGTAGATGCACAAAATATCGGAGACAAATTTAATAATTACGCAATTTTTATTATAATTTGAATTTCCTGGCTTTTTAAAAATTTTCTTAGTTTTGGGTTTTTGTGGTCATCGATTGCAAATTTGAAAGTGTCAAAATAGCAAATTAGCAAATTAGCCTTTTAAAAGTAATGGGATTTTCTTTCTACTGTTCATTGTTGGGTAATACAAAAATTTTGTTTAAATAGATAATAAAGAGAAGTGGTGTTAATTTTTAAATTTCCTTCAATTCCATTTTTATCCACATTGACTTACGATTACCAAGGTTCACTTACTTCGCGTCAAACTCAGCACTCCAACAAACAATCTGATTCTGAGCTAATTATTACATACTATCAAAGTTCGGTCTTCGTACCATACACCGATCTACCAGGGCGCATATCAGCATTTTCTTAAATCGAGGCGCTGTTAAGTTTAAAACAAAAACTAACTGAAATCCAGCAAGGAATCTTAAATTTTAAGTTTTTACGTTTAGTTAGACATTTAGTTTATCAACCAATAATGATTTTCGGTGCTTAAAAAATATTGCTAGCGCGGGATCAGCATCCTCAGTGCATGCGTATTCAATCATTTTGTGTGTAGGCTTACGAAAACGTGTGTGTCTTCATTTTTTAGTAGAATTCTCAAATTTCAACTCACAAACAGTAATATGAGCATACAATGTGTTTGCATGTAGTAGAAGGGCGGAGTATGGGAAATATGATTAATGTGCATACCTTTACTTTATTTATTGTTTAAAAAGATAGATATGTGTGGCGATATTTGACTATTTTGTAAACACTGCTCCGCAGCATATTCATTAAAATAAATTTCCTCCAAAATTATGTGTAATGAAATTTTTTAAGTATTTGAAAATTTATGAAGATTGAAGTATTTACGCACAACTTTGACTTCTACTTGTCATTCACATTTTTCTTTAATGTTCTGACACGGAAGTGTCTATTACCTCATATTAAAAAGTTACAAGTACGCTATGATCACTTTTATTTTTAGCTAAATGTAATTGTCGCACTTTCCTCCACTTTCCAGACAGCTGTCAGCATTAAGTGCCGAGTGAGAGTATGAGGAACGTGTAGCTAACTAAATGCCACTAAATCATACATTTCCTTCTACATGAATTTAATTTATGTTTTAGCTTTTTTTAATCTTCTCAAAGTAAGGTGCGAGTACATCGAGGTGTTTCGCTGTTTCCGCCTTAAGCCATCATTTGTTAATCTTTGTACACGAAACGAGGATGTTGTGCACTATTTTGAAATATATATAGATTTGAAGAGTAAAAATAGGGACCCTATTAAAAAGTTAAAGACATAATGCACCTAAGTGTGAGCCTCTGTGTGCATCGTTTGAACAACATTATTGCTCCTCGGAATCAACACCCGCTATTGAATTGCGGAAACTCTCGACAGAGCCAACAAAAGTAACAGTACCCGATGGGCCCGATCAGCCTATCGTCTATTTTTTTTTTTTTTTTTGGGATACTTAATTTTCAAAAGCCGTAGTTTCTGAGACGTCGGCCCATGAAAAACTTCCCCTCATAGGGAGTCGATGTCCAGCAATGCCCTGAATCTCGATGGATGCTGACTCTGGAAAGTAGCCCACATAAATTATAGGTTTATACATTTCCGCCATTTCAGGTTCTCTGAGTGACGTTGCCCCTTTTTGGCATCCACCTGTCTTACCCGGTCTTTGGTGAACTAACTCCGCAAAAGTTAATTTTCCATTTAGCATCGCTAGCCCCAGATGGATTTGATTTGTTCTTTAACAAATTTTATGCTAGATAGAAAGTGGCGCTACCAGAAGAGTTCCTCTTATTCCTGCCTTCACTTACTCTAGCCAGTTCCTTTCTGTCGCCGACGATTGATAGCAGAGCGAGCTTTTTTGGTAGCGCCCTCTAAAGCAGCGGAACCTGTACCTCTACTTACTAACATCAGATAGTTATCTTGCATGCGTGCCAGGCTGTTCTGTTACGACATTAAAAGAACTTTATCATCGTCCAAAGATACTGTCTTTTGAATCAAAGTCCAGTTTGGCATTTCGACCAAAGCTCACTTTGTCCATTTTGGCCGATTCGATTTGCCATTTGTGGTCTCGGTTGTCATGGTTTGACATTTGATTCTTTCATATACATAGATCCCATGAGTAATCAGGGAATAGAGAGAGAGAGAGCAGTCGAGGGAGGGCCGCAGTATCTTGGAAACCCTCTGGCACTGTTTAATTTACACCTGTACCTACGGATTTTATCGATTTTTATACCTTTCATGATGAAATGGTATAATAACTTTGGTCCTTTGTTTGAAGTGTACCCAAATGATCAGTAACTCGAACTGATTCGATTGAACCATGCCCGCCTGTCTGCCAGTCTGTCTGTTTGATTGATCGCAGAGTAGTTCCTCAGTTTTTGAGATATAGGAATGAAACCGTAAAATCAGTATTTCTATAATGTATTTTTCATTTGTTGGAACGGGCCATATCGGATATTATATAGCAGCTATATAGCTGACTGTTCAGATACATGGTTTTCCATTATAACTCCTCCACCAAAGCAGCTAGGAACACGGTACTCCTGTCACCTCTCACTTATGAGTCGAACATGTCTAACGAAAACCAATTAGATCGGATTAGTATAATTTGTAGATTCGATCAACCGTTCATTTGTGAATAAAGTCTAACACTTTTTTAGGAAAGGCCCCGTAATTTCCCAGAGCTTTAGATTTAGATGGTATAAAAACCTAAAAAAACTGAGAATTGTAATTCCAAAATTAGTGAAGATACAAATCAAAAACAGCCTTCAAGCTCAACACCTTTTAAGTGACAAATATATTCCTGAGCGGTACCTTTACGGCGACATAAAGATTTAAAAAATGGAACATCAAATAAGCAACTTATATCATTTTTTTCTCGAATTAGTGTTCAAATAAAATTGAACACGCTAACTCTCTTGCGTTCGTAATTAATAAAATAAAAACGTTTCACTACTTTTAATTTTTTTTCGTATAAAATATAAATTGGTATCAGTTTGATGTATACTGGAATGACTTTTCGTAATCCCTCGTCAAGTTTGCTTTGGAGACAAACCGGTTTCGGCGTTGTGCCATCTACAGTGTAATTTCTCTGGTAGAACGAAAGCGGACGACAAAAAATTATTCCAATATATGTACATCATCATTTCACGCTGTCGGAAAAACAGAAGATCATAAAGAAACAAGTTTCAGTATGGGTAGAAATCTACCCACAAACTCGGAGCACACAATTCGATTTTAAAGTCAACGAATTAGATCGGCTCGCACGGGAGATAAAATGCTGTTCGCCTAATAGTGCTAATTCAAATTTCAAGCCACCACTTTCTTATTTCTCGCAAGCTTAGTTAGTCTTATTTTATCATTTTAGCATTCCAATTCAATTTTGTTGCCTACTCTATGAGTAGTTATAATAAAAAAAATTCCTGGATAAAGTCGCACCTTCTTCTTAAAATTAAATGTTATTTTGCTCTCTCAATTTCCTCCACTCACTCATCATATCAGTAATTGCCAGGTATGGTTACTAATCGTATAATGCCTCATTCCTTAAAATTCTTTCGAACACGAACATTCGTCTCCATTCACTGCCCTTCATTTTCCATTGCTTGCTGCACTCAAATCTTTTTATTGCTTGGTTTTTAATGCTTAATTTCTTTATCTCTTCTGTCCGCAGCTTGCTGTAATTTAAGTGAAAAAGACAATACATATATCACACGTTTTTATGACGGAAACGCAGGGAACGCCATCTTCATTGTGGATTTTTATGTGCGCTCATGATTCTCGTTTTCACACTTCTCTATAACTATGTATTTAGATATGTATGTGTGTTCGTGTTTGTGTTTGTGACACTCTTGCAGTGTTTATGTTTGCTTGTTTGCTTTGCTTGATGAAGTCATAAATCTGTCACCATTGTCTCATGAAATCCTAATTCAAAAGAAATTAAAAAATTTAAAAAGATTTCAACTTTAATTAAACGAAGATTAATTTTTATATTTTTATCCAATCGCTGAGGGAGTATTTTATTAGGTTTTAAATTAAGAAAATGTCATAGAGTAAAGTTATGGTATTACGACTCAAGCTTGGCCGTTTCTGGGGGATGATGAATCAATAATAAATCTGTCATAGCAAAATTATATAAACGTTTATATATTTATATGTATGTACATATGTATTAACAATTGCTAGAACTGAATGAAAAATATTCGAAGTAAAAACGGTTTTTCTAAGAAAAACGTAAAAAAATAGCAGCTTTTTGTTTTAAATCATAATCATCAGCATAATTGTTATTTTGTGATTTTTATTTTAATCTATCATAAAAAAACATAATACATATTATTGGTGTGGTTGATGTTATTGTTATCGAGAAAAAGACTATTTTGATCGAAAAAGTAAACAGATCAAATTGTTTATCAAATTTGTTCGAACAAATTACTATTAAAAAATTAATATTAAAAAATAAAAAATTATTAAATCGTTGCTTTTTTGTTTTAACCGTTACGCCTAAAAAATTTAAAACTACGAAAAAAGTTCAAATATGAGTGACTGAGGTCCCAAGTAGACCGTACCCCGAATCGATGCATTTTTTGATTTTTAAAGGAAGCTAACAAAAATGACTCATATCGATACCAAACATTTACAAAATTTTTTTTAAATTTAGTCATTTTTAATAACTCACGTCAAATTGAATTGAATTTAGAAATGAATGAAAAGCGATGGTTTCACATGAAGTTAGCGAGCGAAGGTATTAAACAAGTCGAATTTATAGAAGATGATGGCATAAGAGCAGCTGATTTGATTTTTTTTATTCACCAACATGTATTTTGTTTTTGCTTTTGCATATTAGCTTTCAAAAGCCGTAAAAGCAAAAACAAAATGTATTTCAATTTTGACAACTCTTACGCAGAAACAAAAACAAAATACATAGGAATTTTGTAGTTGTATTTATAACACCACCTTGTATGGATTCGCCTTGGTATTAAACTGCTCTGTTCACGACGGGAAACGAATCATTTCGCTGGACGATACCCTTTTACAAATAAAGTCTAAAACCTATTGCGGAAATAAAACTATTCTAAAATTCAATCATAAAAACTTTGATCTTCTAATTGCACTAATTATTTAGGAAAAACATTGAAACTTAGTGACTCCTTCCATTTACTATGGTCAGTTTATTTAATTCAGTTCGAGGTTTTAATCTGTATATTTAATCAAAATGATTGGCAGGTAACAATATCAAGGTTTCTAAACCTTCTCAATCCCAAAATTTTATCGAGACAGAACACCAAAGAACTGTCGAATTGAATATCTTAAAAATATGCGAAAATACTAGTCCCACGAACCAAAAGCTAATACTATGCTCCCACGAGTCCTAATTCACTCTCCATTAATGTGGCTAATAGTTTCAATTTGCAAGAAAAATTTTGATAGCGAAACTTCTAGGTTGCTCTTAATTATATATATCCATTATAAATATAATTATTATAATTTGTATCGGAAGTTTAGCGAAATCTGGCAGGCGAACCAAATAAAAATAGCTCAAAGAAGAAACACAAAAGGGGGCGTCTACTTTGCTGAGTTAAATTTCACTATCGGTTAGTTTATGTCTTTAGAATGTGCTCTTAAAATTTCAAGTCCAAATCTCTAGAATTTCAAAATTTATCGGCCGTTTTAATATGCGGTATTTCTTCTTTTATGAGATTATCTAATATTAATTTGTAATTTTTCATGTTTCAGATCATCAAATCGGCGCTAACCTGTTCAATGCCTTCCTTCCCCCCTTTTTGTGTTTCATTATCAAAAAAATTTTATCTTTTCAATAAACCACTCAACGATTGTTTGTCAAAAAAAAATCCAAAAAAAAAATGGCACGCTTTTGACCCGACGAGGTAGAAAAATTAGCTTTCGAAGAAAACTATTATGTCGAGGAGAATGTCATCTACAAATAATTGAAACAGGCAGAGAGGATAAAGTAAGCTCTCGCTCCCATTTTCGGCCACCTGATATATAATGTAGGATTTGAATATATTTTTTGGTAGTTTTTTGTTTATTGTGTTTGTTCTCTCAAGGAATTAATAACACTAGTTTACAGTACAGTAATGTAGGATTTGAATATATTTTTTGGTAGTTTTTTGTTTATTGTGTTTGTTCTCTCAAGGAATTAATAACACTAGTTTACAGTACATTTGTTGCCGAAGAAATTTTAGCTGTTGCTGACTACATATAATATGCTATTTTCAAAAATATAATTAGAATATTTTTATCAGCTCTAGTTTCTGAGTTTCAGCTATGTAGGTATTAGACAGAAAAAAACATGTATTTAATAAGAAAAACTTTATTTAAAGAAACAATTAATCATTGAGTTCTAAAAAACTTCGTTTTAAAGCTTTTCTCCGATGTGTCGACTTTGGAAAATGACGTATTAGAGACCAACAACAGTCAGACATCATATTTGTATCCCAGAAACCCTGATAGCGCTCTTCCATGACGCGTAAGTCTTGATGCATACGCTCTCCCTGCTCTTCGCTCATATCTCCTAATTTTTTCGGAAACCTGTCCAGGTGACTATGGAGAAAGTGGACTTTTATACTCATATTGCATCCCATATTTCTTAATTGTAGCAGAAGGTCTTCTACAAGTTCAACATAATTTTCAGATTTCCGATTTCCGAGAAAATTCTGCATCACAGATACGAAAGCTGTCCAAGCCTTTAGTTCTGACTCAGTCATAGAATTTCTAAATTGAGTATCATTCGTAAGTTGTCTAATTTGAGGGCCATCAAAGATACCGGCTTTAGTCTTTTCCATAGTGAGCTGAGGAAATTTTTGGCAAATGTAAGAAAAGCAGTTCCCATTTTTATCTAGTGATTTTACAAACTGTTTCATGATGCCCAGTTTTATGTGTAATGGTGGAAGGATAATTTTGTCACGAGATACTAATGAATTGTGGACTATATTATGCTTTCCAGGCTCCATATTTGCTCTCAAGGGCCAGTTTTTTCTTACCCAATGTTCTTGTTTAGCTCTACTGTCCCAAAGACATATAAAACAGGGAAACTTGGTGTAACCACTTTGTTGACCGAGAAGAATGTTGACCATTTTTAAATCGACACAAATTAGCAACTTATGGTCATTGTATTTTATTTTGTTCAAGACTAGCGAAATATTACAATATTCCTCCTTTAACTTTGTACTGTGGGCAATAGGTACCCCAGCATATTTATTTGCATTATGTAATAGAATACATTTTAGGCTACGTTTTGAGCTGTCAATGAATAAACGCCAGTCATTTGGTTCGTATTGCTTCAAGCCCATTTTTATCAACAATTTTTTGATATCTGAACAAAAGGTAATGCCATCTTCTTCGGAAAAATAACACCGTAATTCTGTATCTCTTTCACGATAAAAACTTATTTTAGTATCCGAGGATAGCAAATTTTTTTCTTTTAGTCTTGATGCTAACAATTCTGAAGATTGTTTAGAAAGATTTAAATCTCTTACAAGATCATCTAACTCATTTTGGGAAAAGCTTTTTGGCTCATTAGACATAGCTTCAAAATCAGGATCATTTTGTGATGAGCTTGGTCCTTCAATGTCTTGCTCTAATGGTTCAGATATATTTTTAAGCTTTGAAGAGTGAGGTGAACGCTGCACTGGACGTTGAACACAACTAGTACTTGGGTATTGCCATTTAGCTCGATTTTTAGTGTTTAAACCGTTTATGTTCACACTACAAAAATAACAGTCTATGAGATGATTTTGTGGTTCTCGCCAAATAGTCGGTGTTCCAAATTTAAAGGCACTTCTTTTACCACTTTTCCATAATCTTAAATATTCCACACACGATTTACAAACACAATTGGGAGCCCAAGTCTTCTCATTTTTATCCAAGAGCATCCCAAAATACTCAAAATAGGTATTTTTCACCAACTCTGATATAACTTTTCTACTATTGTTAAACACATATTCTCCGCATATATAGCAAAAATGATCTGGATTGTTTAAACAACGTCTCCTTGAACTACTCATGACGAAAAAACTAGAGAAACTAATTTTAACACAGTAAAATATGCCTGTTATCGATTAATATATATGATATAAATTAATATAAATGATGAAATCAAAAACAAAGTAACTCGAGCTGCTCAAAAAATTTTGAGGGTAGATTTGACAAAAACACGTGATGAGTGAACAATATCAACCACAGGATTCGCGGCAACAGACAAAAAGTTTAATATTGTAAACCAGTGTAATATGAGTATATTTCAAAATAATATGTTTTCAACAAAAAGTGTAAAGAAATTAAGAAAGCAAAATTGTCGCGCGTACTTTACACGGAAGAAACTGTGTGGCACCGTCGGCAAAAAAAGATCAAAATCAATTGAAATTTTAAGCTACCGTGCATTTAATTTCACTAGGTATAATTTGGCGGGCAATAAAACTGCACGCCTAGTTTTTTTTTAAATTCTTTTTATGGTGTTTTTGTTGAACGCTCCAATTTGTTCTAAATTTTGAAATTTTTTTTTGGAATTTCTCTATATTTTCCAGAAAGTTTAAAATGTTTATTTATAAAGTGTGTGCTATATAATATAATAAGCTAGATTTGTATAAAAAAAAAGTAACAAACATAAAAAACAACAGAGTAATAGCCAGAACTGGTCAAACTTTAGTGTCTCTAGTTTTTTTGCACTTAACAGTATCTGTATTTAAATTACTGGTTTCTTTATTTCGCGAGTAAAACTGAACTACCTTACTATTTGAATTAGATGTATAGTAGTTCAATATGGTGAAAAAATGAGAGAGTTCATTCAAAAAAATTAAATAGTACTGAATCAATAATTTGCGCACACTAAAAATACAACTCTGTTACAACTTAATTACATTTTTTTGTTCAATTTCCTCCCATTATGCATCTAGAATTTTTCAATTAGTTTAAGAATAAAATTACTTCGTACGTACAATCTAACTAACATTTAACTTCAATTTTTTTCTTTCTTTTTACATCTAAAAATACAGTTGATTTCTTTGTCATGTGAATGCCGCCTTCTTGTTAGTAGCATCACCCACACACACAGCCCTCCCACTTGTCATAAATGTATTGTTAAATCAAAACTTTAAATAATAACACATTTCATTCCCATGAAAGGATTTTATAATGAGTTTTCCAATACATACACACATACATACATATGTACATATATAGTTCGGTTGTACTTAGTGCTATTCGTTACCGGCTTAATTTTTGAACAACCAATTTGGCAAACATTGTATGTACATATAAATTAGCATAACAAAGGCATTCATTGTGGCATTCAGCAAATAATTATCCACATATGTGGGCAGATGTATATGTATAGATATATATATATACTTGTAATTTAGTGTGCTTATACCCAGCAGTCAAACTTATCAGTTCCTAACTAAATAGAATGCTACCTTTGCCCGAGGCAACTCAGCTGGTTCATCTTCAAACACATTTGTATTTTATTATTTTTAGTTAGTATTTGGGAAGGTTATATAGTAAACGAGGCAAAAATAAGGCCACTATATACAGTCGCAAGCAAAACTGGTCGAATTGTCATATTTTTACAATATTAGCAAAGCTTTTTATAATTTTTTTTTTCGTTAATTTTACTAAAAATAAAAATCACATTATAACAAAAGCCATGCAAATTAATATTACAAACTTTTTGTTTTTTTATAAAAATTCAACCACTTTTTATCAAAATTTTTTAAACTTTTTAGAAGAATGTCTAGACATTTTTTGGGTATGCAGTTTAACAGCATATTTAATTCTAGTTTAGTAAAGTGCAAATTAGAATTGGCTACAAAGTAGCTTGAGTTTTTTATAATTTTTGGAAATTTTTCCCATAGAAATTTTTTTTTTTAAATCGCCTATACAAAAAAATATTTTATGGGTTAGAAAATGCTGAATACTGTCGGCATGTAAAATTATTACAAATCAATCGAAATTTTTATAAAATACATGCGTTTTATGAAAAAAAAAGTTTTCAAGACCAAAACTTAATTTTTTTTTTTAAATCGGCGGCAGTTTTTAAGCGCTTTAAACTTTGTTATACTAAATTTAAGTAAGCTATAAAATGGCATACTCGAAACATTTCTAAGCGTTCTTCGAAAAAAATGCAAAATGTTGATGGAAATTTTTTGAGTCTTTGAAAATTGTATATAAATTTTGAAATATTAATTTACACGGATTCTGTTAGCGTATGAACTGTATTTGTATAAAAATTAAAAAAAAAAAACTATAACTAGAAAAACCTTGCTAATATTGTAAAAAGATCAACATTCGACCGGTTTTGCTCCCGACTGTACATGTGTTTATTTATTTATTTATAGATTTACAAAAGAAATCTTTGGTTTGGTTCATTAATTTACAAAAAAAAAATTCTTTGTTTTCGTTTTTAAAATTTATTTAATTTTTTCCTTTCTGAAATTGCGAATTAAATAATAAAATAGTAATTTAGATTAATTACAAAAATAGTAATTTTATTATTTTTGTAATTAATCTAAATTAAAAGCTCACATATTTCTTAAATAAAACATTTGAAAATAAAATAAGAATATTTAATAGTAATAATATAATTTGGCGCTTACACCACTGCTTGACGTTAGGCCGAACTTCTCCTACAATTTGTGGTGTGTGTCTTGAGACAACTTGAGGGACTTACAGTTTTATACCGGACTCCAAACTGTAAATGATTTATGTGAGAAGTTTTTTCATGTCAAAAATACACTTGGAGGTTTTCTATTGTCTGCCAAGGGGCGAAATTTTTTTTAAAATAAATTTTTATGTTATTTGCTCTGGCTAAGATTTGAACCCGGAACCCACCGAATCAAGCGCGCACACGGTACACACTCGGCTACGGTGGTCGCCGTATGTACCTCACTCCAGACTCAGTGAACCTTAATCACTTTCAGCCTTTATACCAGTTATGTATTTCCTTTATACCAGTGCATGATCTAAGATATTTGTTAAATTGATTAGCATTTCAGTGCAGGCTAAGAACTACGGTTTTCACGTTGTATGTTTGTTAGAAAAAACAATCACAGCTAGTTGAAAAATATGTGTTTATTAGTTAGGGTAATTTTCATAATAAACTAGAGAAAATTGTTGCCAAAAGTTAAATATTCAAAACGCTAATGAGATTTTCCTATATGTATGTATGTATTTATTGTGCATATGTATAACCAGTAAGCAAAATCTGCGATTTTAAATGCAGAAATAAGTTTTCAGTCTAGTAACTATTATCACTTTAATTTTGGACTAATGACTTAGTAACAATTTTATCATTAGTTTAATGACTAGATTTTAATCCTATTTTAAGAAGTCTGTAAAATAGCAGCTTTTGAAGTTATCTAATGAATCAATTCAAAGTCTTCACACCTAAATTTTACTAAGGTTATACACAGACAATATATTCATGTACATATATTTAAAATAATATTAATCACAAAAACGTTACCTAACGGTACGTACTAACAGTGCTGTTAGCCAACTATAGAGTAATTTATTTTATTTTATATAGAATTATATGTTAATCCTTTCCATAATTTGTCTAAAAAGATCTGTAAATAACTTCTCTAAAGATAAATTATCGATATTGTGTGTTAAAATAAGGGTCAAAATGGCCATTCAACAAAAATGTGTCTAACGAAAATTACACTTTGAATTAAAACGAAATATTTGGTTGTCCTAAACAATCGAAAATGTTTACTAAAAATTTAATGTCTAGAATGTGCTGAAAGGAATGCCACAAAATAGACGAAGTCTACGAAACGCGATAGTGTTTGATTTAATTTCAACTCACGAAAAATAGTTAAAATTCTATTGCTAAAATTTAAAGAAGGCTGCGCGCAGTTCAAATTAATTTTGAAATGAACTTTTCATGACGCTGAGGATTAGGACTCAAAAGCAAACTATAAGTAGAACAAAAAGCTTATAGATTTGCAAAACAACAATGCCAGCCACGCTATTAAGCACATAGTGGCGATGTCACAATTAATATCGGTATGGTTGCAGATAGGGATAATGAGAAAAACAAACAATTTTCAAACGGTTAGCGTGGCTGAGTGGTTGCGTGCTCGCCTAGCAACTCCGTGTACCATGGTTCAAAGCCAGGTAAAGTCTAGAAAGAAAGAAGTCTGATGAGGAGATGTGGTGATCTCCGAAATAGCAGCTATCACTTCTACCACTTTGAAAAATTGTTGTTTCTCATATTATTCCCTAATACAAACCTGGCCTCAAGCTCTATAAATTATACAGACGATTCATAAATATAAGGCCAAAAATAATAATAAACTTTTTTAAGTTTGTCTATATATTTTAATAAAATTTCAGCATTCAACGTGTTGATAAGACGCGATCAATTATGAAACCATTCGAATATGAAATCAACTCGTACTTATATTGAACTGTGACTGAGAAATCACGTCTAAGGGGTTTGGTATAAGGGTGTCAAAAAACTCGCGATCGTTCAGTGCACTTTCACTCAAAAATGATATGATATAGGTTAAAACTGGCAAAAAACACTTTTTAAAATCATTTTTTTTTGTGTAAAAAATGTGAAATACATATATAATCAGGCACAAAAGAAGGCCTGAAACGTTTATTGGGATTTTCCATGCCATCTGCTCGAAGAGAAGAATTGCCTTTCGCTTCAAAGCGAGTAAATTGTTTATACATACATACATACTTACATATTAACGAGTATTTGTGCATATTGCAAATAATTGTCCTTATTATGTATACAAACATTTGTATGTATGGATGTATTTTCTTGCGTAGACCCTGCAAATTTTAATAAACTGTGTTGCATAACAAAATGCATTTTGAGGTATAATCATCATAAACAAACATAATTGCACTCAATTTGAACATTTTAAAATAATTTTCAAAATTATCCAATTTATAAAAAACTTCGCCTTTACCGCTTAGCGGTTCTATTGAACATAGAGAAAATTGGCATACCAAACTGGCATAAAGCAAAAGTTAGAAGTAAGCACCAACATTTTCTGATTTTCCCAAATTAGATTTGTCCGCTACTAAACTTTAAATTAACTACATTAAATTGCATTAAACTTTTCTTTACCAACCCGCAACAAAAAATATGCGCCCTCACCCAACGCCCGAAATGTTTCACTTTTCCTAACTAAAAATAAAAATCACATTATAACAAAAGCCATGCAAATTAATATTACAAACTTTTTGTTTTTTTATAAAAATTCAACCACTTTTTATCAAAATTTTTTAAACTTTTTAGAAGAATGTCTAGACATTTTTTGGGTATGCAGTTTAACAGCATATTTAATTCTAGTTTAGTAAAGTGCAAATTAGAATTGGCTACAAAGTAGCTTGAGTTTTTTATAATTTTTGGAAATTTTTCCCATAGAAATTTTTTTTTTTAAATCGCCTATACAAAAAAATATTTTATGGGTTAGAAAATGCTGAATACTGTCGGCATGTAAAATTATTACAAATCAATCGAAATTTTTATAAAATACATGCGTTTTATGAAAAAAAAAGTTTTCAAGACCAAAACTTAATTTTTTTTTTTAAATCGGCGGCAGTTTTTAAGCGCTTTAAACTTTGTTATACTAAATTTAAGTAAGCTATAAAATGGCATACTCGAAACATTTCTAAGCGTTCTTCGAAAAAAATGCAAAATGTTGATGGAAATTTTTTGAGTCTTTGAAAATTGTATATAAATTTTGAAATATTAATTTACACGGATTCTGTTAGCGTATGAACTGTATTTGTATAAAAATTAAAAAAAAAAAACTATAACTAGAAAAACCTTGCTAATATTGTAAAAAGATCAACATTCGACCGGTTTTGCTCCCGACTGTACATGTGTTTATTTATTTATTTATAGATTTACAAAAGAAATCTTTGGTTTGGTTCATTAATTTACAAAAAAAAAATTCTTTGTTTTCGTTTTTAAAATTTATTTAATTTTTTCCTTTCTGAAATTGCGAATTAAATAATAAAATAGTAATTTAGATTAATTACAAAAATAGTAATTTTATTATTTTTGTAATTAATCTAAATTAAAAGCTCACATATTTCTTAAATAAAACATTTGAAAATAAAATAAGAATATTTAATAGTAATAATATAATTTGGCGCTTACACCACTGCTTGACGTTAGGCCGAACTTCTCCTACAATTTGTGGTGTGTGTCTTGAGACAACTTGAGGGACTTACAGTTTTATACCGGACTCCAAACTGTAAATGATTTATGTGAGAAGTTTTTTCATGTCAAAAATACACTTGGAGGTTTTCTATTGTCTGCCAAGGGGCGAAATTTTTTTTAAAATAAATTTTTATGTTATTTGCTCTGGCTAAGATTTGAACCCGGAACCCACCGAATCAAGCGCGCACACGGTACACACTCGGCTACGGTGGTCGCCGTATGTACCTCACTCCAGACTCAGTGAACCTTAATCACTTTCAGCCTTTATACCAGTTATGTATTTCCTTTATACCAGTGCATGATCTAAGATATTTGTTAAATTGATTAGCATTTCAGTGCAGGCTAAGAACTACGGTTTTCACGTTGTATGTTTGTTAGAAAAAACAATCACAGCTAGTTGAAAAATATGTGTTTATTAGTTAGGGTAATTTTCATAATAAACTAGAGAAAATTGTTGCCAAAAGTTAAATATTCAAAACGCTAATGAGATTTTCCTATATGTATGTATGTATTTATTGTGCATATGTATAACCAGTAAGCAAAATCTGCGATTTTAAATGCAGAAATAAGTTTTCAGTCTAGTAACTATTATCACTTTAATTTTGGACTAATGACTTAGTAACAATTTTATCATTAGTTTAATGACTAGATTTTAATCCTATTTTAAGAAGTCTGTAAAATAGCAGCTTTTGAAGTTATCTAATGAATCAATTCAAAGTCTTCACACCTAAATTTTACTAAGGTTATACACAGACAATATATTCATGTACATATATTTAAAATAATATTAATCACAAAAACGTTACCTAACGGTACGTACTAACAGTGCTGTTAGCCAACTATAGAGTAATTTATTTTATTTTATATAGAATTATATGTTAATCCTTTCCATAATTTGTCTAAAAAGATCTGTAAATAACTTCTCTAAAGATAAATTATCGATATTGTGTGTTAAAATAAGGGTCAAAATGGCCATTCAACAAAAATGTGTCTAACGAAAATTACACTTTGAATTAAAACGAAATATTTGGTTGTCCTAAACAATCGAAAATGTTTACTAAAAATTTAATGTCTAGAATGTGCTGAAAGGAATGCCACAAAATAGACGAAGTCTACGAAACGCGATAGTGTTTGATTTAATTTCAACTCACGAAAAATAGTTAAAATTCTATTGCTAAAATTTAAAGAAGGCTGCGCGCAGTTCAAATTAATTTTGAAATGAACTTTTCATGACGCTGAGGATTAGGACTCAAAAGCAAACTATAAGTAGAACAAAAAGCTTATAGATTTGCAAAACAACAATGCCAGCCACGCTATTAAGCACATAGTGGCGATGTCACAATTAATATCGGTATGGTTGCAGATAGGGATAATGAGAAAAACAAACAATTTTCAAACGGTTAGCGTGGCTGAGTGGTTGCGTGCTCGCCTAGCAACTCCGTGTACCATGGTTCAAAGCCAGGTAAAGTCTAGAAAGAAAGAAGTCTGATGAGGAGATGTGGTGATCTCCGAAATAGCAGCTATCACTTCTACCACTTTGAAAAATTGTTGTTTCTCATATTATTCCCTAATACAAACCTGGCCTCAAGCTCTATAAATTATACAGACGATTCATAAATATAAGGCCAAAAATAATAATAAACTTTTTTAAGTTTGTCTATATATTTTAATAAAATTTCAGCATTCAACGTGTTGATAAGACGCGATCAATTATGAAACCATTCGAATATGAAATCAACTCGTACTTATATTGAACTGTGACTGAGAAATCACGTCTAAGGGGTTTGGTATAAGGGTGTCAAAAAACTCGCGATCGTTCAGTGCACTTTCACTCAAAAATGATATGATATAGGTTAAAACTGGCAAAAAACACTTTTTAAAATCATTTTTTTTTGTGTAAAAAATGTGAAATACATATATAATCAGGCACAAAAGAAGGCCTGAAACGTTTATTGGGATTTTCCATGCCATCTGCTCGAAGAGAAGAATTGCCTTTCGCTTCAAAGCGAGTAAATTGTTTATACATACATACATACTTACATATTAACGAGTATTTGTGCATATTGCAAATAATTGTCCTTATTATGTATACAAACATTTGTATGTATGGATGTATTTTCTTGCGTAGACCCTGCAAATTTTAATAAACTGTGTTGCATAACAAAATGCATTTTGAGGTATAATCATCATAAACAAACATAATTGCACTCAATTTGAACATTTTAAAATAATTTTCAAAATTATCCAATTTATAAAAAACTTCGCCTTTACCGCTTAGCGGTTCTATTGAACATAGAGAAAATTGGCATACCAAACTGGCATAAAGCAAAAGTTAGAAGTAAGCACCAACATTTTCTGATTTTCCCAAATTAGATTTGTCCGCTACTAAACTTTAAATTAACTACATTAAATTGCATTAAACTTTTCTTTACCAACCCGCAACAAAAAATATGCGCCCTCACCCAACGCCCGAAATGTTTCACTTTTCCCTCGTTATACTTATAAATTTCACCTGAAATTTTTTCACTTTTGAACATATTTTTCACCTATCGGCAAGACTAATTTCGGGCGAAAAGAATAGCCATTTCCATTGCACTTTTCCTTTTTGAATTTGAGAGGCGAACAAACAGATTCAAAATGTAAGAAGGTAATGGTTTTATTTATAAACTGACAATAAAAACCAACGGAATTTACTTTTTTTTAGGAGTAAAATAATAAATAGGAACAAGAGTGATATCCTTTTTAGTAGATTACAGGAAAAATTGGACATTACCAGGGGTTTTTTGAGGATGATTTGAAAGAATGTGGTAGAGTTTTGGAAGCAGCTGACGTTGAAAGTAAATCGCGGATTTTCAAAGTCTTTACCAACACCCTTTTGATAGCCATCCTCCGCAAAAAAAAAAATAAGCGCTAAGTTTAAGGATTTACGGAATACCAAACTCCTATTTTGAGTTAATGTTACTTAAAAAAGCTTTTTTTTAATTTGATTTGAACAAGAGCGACCTAGATGTTTCAACTATTTTTGTTGGCTTTTCTCAGTTTTACACTTTGTAATCAAAACAGAGAGTTGCAATTTGTATGTTCGAATTTCAGTAGCTGTTTCGAAGTGGAATTTTTTTCAGGTGGAATTCTTAATAAGCGTATTCACTTCGGACCAAAGAAAAAATATCAGACTGAACTCAGAATAAGGCTGATTAAGTTATTTCAATTTTTTACAAAGACAGTGTAATAAATTCAGACTATGATTTATAAGAACGAATGAAGTGCTGGCATAGACAAACAAATATGAAACACTCTCGATTGCTCATTAAAGAGAGCACGCAAAGAAGCAAATAAGAGGCGAAGTAATTGACGAAAGCAGTGCGGTTTCCAGTGGGATGGAAAAGGCGAGTGAATGTTGTTTTGCAAAAAAATCGTCATACTGAAGTATTTAAAAGGACATGTATTTGCTTTTTGAAGGATAATTAAGAATTTATTGCTTAATTTGACATACAATTATTATTTATAATAAGACATTTTTCCTAATATATTCAAGGGAATCATCTTATGAAACAAATAATTTCAAAAAAATTCAAATTTTAATGAAGGTATGTTCCTCTATAGCAACCGAAACGAAAAGGAAATCGTTCATATGGAATCGCCCGCTCTTAATATATAATAAAATAATTAAGCGCTTTCATGATATATAGCTGGATATTTGGGTGCAATTTATGGTGGAGTCTTGATTTTGTAGCACAAAATGAGTAGCCTACAGTTTTACGCCGACATCGAACAGCAATAAAATAATAATTTTTTGAGACGTTTTTTCATGGCAGAAATACACTCGGAGGTTTGCCCTTGCCTGCCGAGGGGCGACTACATTAAAAGAAATCATTTTTAGGTTTGAACCATGGTAAACGGAGTTGCTAGGCGAGCACGCAACCACTCATCCACGCTAATCGTGTGAAAATCGATTGCTTTCTCACTATCCCTATCTCCAAGCACTATGATAAATCCTTATTTTCTCATATTATTCCCTAAATAAAACCTGGCCTCTAGCTCATAGCTCAGTAAATTAGATTTGTTTCTAACATATAAGGCAAAAAAATATAATAATTTAAAAAAATCTTTTCTATAATTTTCGTTGTTACTTGCCCCGGCCGAGATTTGAACCCGGGACACCCCGAATCAGGCACGCACATGCACGCCCTCACCTTACCGCGACCAACAAAAGTAAGTGACTCATTCTCAGAAAAATATGATGGCTAAACTCTTTGGGTGTTTCGAAGAAATTTTAGTGCTGAGTTTTAAAAATGACAGCATAACAATAGCGATTTACTACTATGCTTCGATTTTACATCAATAGCAAGATGCTATTAAAGGTTAGGAATACTGTTCCGAGCAGTTTTCTTACGTTGTGCCAACGCGCGGATAATTCCAAGACTTGCTTAAATGAACTCCATCATCTTCCTATTAAGTAGCAACTTACTTATTTTTTTTATTTTTTAAATGCGACTTTAAAGGAAAAATTTAACACTTATGTATGGTGGAATGAAGTCAGCTTTTAAGGGTATGTCAATATTACCAAAGCCCTATGAAAAGTTAATGGAAATTAAAGAGATTAATTACTTTTAAAGATAATAATAGTTGCTTCCTAACAAAATCAAGAAAAAGGAGTTATTTCATAAAAAAATCCTATGGAATATATTAAGAAAAGGCGTCGTATTTTCAAAAGGCCGTGAAATAATTGTTAAGAAGTCTTATCATTTGCATGCATAACATTTATTAGACCTATAACATTTATTCAGACTTAAAATGCCAAATATTTAATGCATCGTTTGCTGGACAAAACTTCCTTTTTCAAGTGTTTATTATTTATAACTTCATTGCTGTCAATATATTTTGTCAAAAGATTTTATCCAATTTAAATTTAAGACATATATAATTTGTGTAAGTTAGTGTCAATGAATTCACTAATCGAAAATGAACGAACAGAATACATAAAGCAGTCTAATCAATTGTGGTTTTCGGTATTTGTAATATTAAATTAATTAGTTTTGTAATGTTTGCGGTCGTGTAAAATTAGTGGCATATGATTTTGTTACGTGTGGAAAAACCAACACCTGTCTGTGTGATTTGTGGCAAGAAAAAGAAAACAGACATTTAGTTATTTCAAATCGCATTGTATGCGGTATTTTGCCTAAAAGGTTGCATTCAGTTTTTCATCAAACTTGCATATAAATATCTATGTAGATAGGAATATAATGATCTCGCTTATGAATTTTAGCTTTAAATAACGAATACTGAACAAAAAATAACAAAATTATTACAGAAAAAAAAATGTTTCATTATGCTGTGCTAAATTTTATTAATACTATTATTATTATTACTGTAACTATACTTGTCTCCACCTAAACAAAACGTTAGGGGCTAATCTTTAATGATTTCATTTGCCTGTGAGATCATACTTTGTAACTATAAACTAAAGTCAAAATTAGTCTTTACCAAATTTTGTGAAATTCTGCCTTTTTCTAATTAACACTAAGCCTACTTAAGAGAAATTATTTTTAATTACCAAAAAAAAATTGCCCAGTTCAAATTAATCTCTCAAACGAGGAGCCGCCGTTATAATCTAATAATTAAAGAATTTATTGTATGAAAAAAGCTGCCTATTACAGAAAATTCGGTATTTTTGCCGACAAACTACAGCAAAATTATAGGTTGGCTTTCAACATACCACGCCACTCCCACTCCTTGGCAAAACCATCAACAACGTGATTATATATTGTACGTATGTATGTATGAGAGTTTATATGTCTACACCCACTGACAAACTGTGGTATTATTTTTTGTTGTTGTTTAATTTCAGCCTCTGACCAACCTAATGACCTGTCGACAAAACAAGCGGCGAAATTCCACAAAAGCCAGCCAGCATTTGTGAGAGCTTGTCGACTGCCCGCGCTACATAAGATACTCGTAGTTGATCGTTTGCTATTTTTCTATCTTTCTTGCTTTTTTTCATTCATATTTTTATTTTTCTTTTTTTTTCTTTTTTGAACATCTAAAGTCATACTAATGTATGTACATCAGGTATTCGCCCAGAGTGGGTGTTTTGGTGTTTAATGCGCGAGCGAAATTTCAGATGTGATTACAAAATACTCGTTGGACATATTTAGAGGAAAAAATATGTTTGTAAAGACATAAAAAATAAAGATAGTTAGATATTAGGATGCAACATACCTCGTACAAAAAAATGGGTACTGTTTTTCCATCGGAATTATACAGCTGCTTACCGTTAAAGCAGATATCCAATAATAATTATTTGACCATTGAGCTTTTAAAAAGGCATCCTAATTTTGATAATAATTATGAGTCAGAAAAATTTTTTAAGTTATCGATATTTATTATATTCTCCCTCATAATAAGTTTGAGTAAGAATAGTTTTTAAATCAACCATAACTATTATTTTCGGGATCTGAAGTAGTGCCGAACTGGTCCAGAAGTGATCCCGAACTGGTCCCGAAATTATTTCGAAATCTGTCCCGAACTAATCCCGAAATGGTACTAAACAGTCCCATCCTTAAAAACTTAAACATTTTTCTCTGACTCATAAATGTTATGAGAAGACTTTTATAATATAAATCTAAAAATGAAAGTCTTTGAAGACTTGAAAATATTAATCTCGCTGTTAACTGTTATGAAAAGACTTTTATAATACAAATGTTTGAATAATGATTATAGATTACTTAAAAAATGTGTATCTTACAATAATAATTATTGATTAACTTTTACTCTTTTCCCTTCTAATAGCTATGTTTCTGATTTCAAGGCATCAGCCGAAATATTTCTGAAAAACATTGAAATTTACGTGAGCTAAACTGATTTGAAAATATCTCCAAAAAGTGTTTTTTTTTTTTAAATTAAAAGTAGTCTTTGAAAATTTTTTTTGCAGCTCTGATTGCTTGATTTAAGAAAAGCTGGTATAATTCAGCCAAAACTTGACCGATTTGAGATTTATAAGACAGCATTGGAAAGGTATTTTCCCAGCATTTCTATAACTGGTTTCGCAAATCTGATTATTATAATTCCGTAGAACAAACTTTTTACATTTTTTTATGCAGATCTCTTAATCGTAAGCTATGTTATCATTTCAGTTGGTTTTTTTGGAAATTTAAACAATTTTGGAGGTATTTTCAATTCGGTATAAATCTTAAATCTTAATATTTTTCCGAAATATTTCAAACTAAGCTATAAAACATTATTTTTCACTTTTTACTTTTCCATTATTATAAACTTCGCCCGGATTTTTTCGCTTTCGAACATAGTTTCCGCTTATCGGCAACACTAATTTCGAGCTAAAAGAGTAACCATCTACACTAAATTATTTAACTTAAATTTGAGAGGCGAACAATTAAATCCAATGTGAATTTTTTTTTGTTTTATCTATAAAATTACAAGAAAAAATAAGTGAATTTATTTTTATTCGAGAAGTAAAACGATAAATAAAATCCATGGTGATTTTATTTTAAATAGGACGCAGCTAAAGCCGGACATTGCCAAGAGAGTTGTGATGGAATGAGCTTTCCAGTTTATCTGCATTGCCCCTTTCCTCACACAAAAGTTGCATTTCACTAGCGTTCGCGTATCCTAAATGCGTCTATTTTGAATTTGGTTTAAATAACAAGGAACTGAAGTTTAAATTATTGTTTTCGGCCTTTCCCAATTTTACGCTTTGTAAAGAAAATACATAGCTGTAATTCCCATGTTCGAATTTTCCAGCTGTTTCGAAGTCGAATGTATTTCGTGCGAAACTTATAATAAGCGCATTCACTCCGGGCGGATGGAAAAATTGCGGATGATTTGTTTTTCGAACGGAATTCCGAATAAGGCTGTAAAAGTTCCACAATTCCGTCAATCAACCTAATGTATTTATATTTAGTATTTCATGCCATATCATCTTGACCTTTTCTCTATTTGTTTTTATTTTAAATTTACGCAAAAACTGTGTGACGGCCTTTTCGACCACTTGCTAGAGTGAAAGCCCTCTGTTGAAAATGTGTAAAGTTGTGAATAGCGGCAAAAGGAAACCAATTTCAAAGCATCAAAAAAAAAAAATGTAAGCTAAAAAAATTACTCGAAGGGAGTTTTAAGGACAATCAACGTCCAATTGTTGAGATTATTGTGGAGGGATTTTTACAGTACAAAATGCGAAGACGAAACGAAAAAGCAAAAAAATCTCCCGTATTTCGTTAAATGCTTAGGTAAGCTTTCATGTATGTACATTTGAGTGTGTGTGTGTGTGTGTGTTTTTTATCAAATGGCACATTAGGAGCTTCTTTAGCCCGCAGCCGGATATACAGTGACTGAAATAAATTACCATATTTCGATTTATTCGCAATATTTGCTATGCTTTGTCTGATAATTTTGTTCGCCAATTTTGTATAACACTTTAATTCGTTATATAAGAAAAAGGCAGAGAAGTACTTTGTACACAATTTATGAAACTTTATTGGATTCAAATTTCAAACTTTTAAATTCAAATTTAAAATTAAATTTTTGCAACTCTAACTTTTTAATTATTTTTTTTTTTAATTATGGTCTCAGGAATTTTCCAAATGACGAATGGATTTACTAAACATTTTTTCCGCCGATGGTTTTGCATTTTTTATGCTGTATAAACTGCAGGCGTTAAATGGAAAAAAGCTCATAAGTCCAAATTAAAAAAAAATTGTCAAAAATCAACCGAAACTTACAGAATCAAAAGTTTTCTAAAACTTCAAATTAAAAAGTTCAAAATTTTAATGAAAATTTGTTGATTTTTGAATTTTTTGTTTTACAAAATTTGAATTTCTGTCTTATTTGATTTGATATTTGTCATGCGAAATAAAGTTTTATAAAAAACTAACCCAAAAGTGACAATGAAAAACATTGCGAGTATTATCAATATGCGATCAATTGTTTGAGTCACTGAACATTTTTTACCTCGAAAACATTTTTTACCTTCTTATGCTTCAAATTAGAGCTGGACCACGTTATGCCCAGTTTTAATTTAATTGCCAGTACTAATTGTTGGTTCACTTGTCTGCATGCATTTTTTTTTTAAATATGTTTGGGGTTAGATCTCAACATTTGCACAGGCTTATCGAATGCTAAGGATTGAGTGTTATTACAATTTAGCATAGGCAATAATGTCAAAGATAACATATTTATAAAATGTGTAAATCAAAAATACGAACTCGGAACATTTATTTCGCAAATTCGGTTCAGATCTCATATAATAAATTTAACACAAAAAAAAAAGAAGATGTATCTAATATTTTTTTAATACTTCACTCAGTATATTTGGAAAATATTTGCTTTAATTAACCTATACTTAAATTTTCAGTTAATATTCAACCCAACTCAGAAGTAAATACTCATACATATATTTCATATTTTTAGTATTAGTATTTACTTTGAGAAAATTGCTTTTAATGTTCGTCGCTACAAATTAAGTTTAAAATTATTTGCTCTCTTATAGCTTGTACGAATTTTAGTTTCTTGATTATTGTTATGCTGATTAAATATTTTACTTTCCCCTTTGCCGATAAGAGTTATTTCCCAATGTTTATTTTTTACGTTGTCTATTGGGATTTTTCAATATTACTTACAGTTGCTTGAAAACAGATATTTTCCAATAAATTTACATCGTCAGAGAACAGTTATTTTCCAAAGTTTCATTATTACAGTGTCTGATAAACGTTGTGGGATAAGAGTAATCATGAAGATTGCGATGGATATGGATAAGATCATAAAGGTCAAAAATTAATGTGAAGATAAAAATAAAGTGAAAGTGACAGATACAGATAACTGTTATTAAGAAACATAAAAAACTCGTTAAAAAATAGTTCTTATTGGCAACAAACAAAAAACTCATCCTGCATAAGAGTTATCAGATAACGAAAAAAAGTAGACATGAGGAAACCACTTTTGTTGACAACGGGAATAATATTTCTGATCCAATAATAGTTATGAATCAAATTTATCGTAAAATTTCAGAATTCCGACCACGTTTTTTATTTGAAAATTCAAGGCAACAGTTATTTTTGATTCATAATATTAATTATAGAAGGTTAACGCAAAATATTTCAACAAGACACGAGAAATAATTTTGCCATTATTATAAACATTTACCATGTAATCCAACTAACGTTACCAACCTACTTACTGTATGCTTTAAAATATTTAACATTTCTTTTTATATTTTTTTATCTTTATAGGTAAGTCGAATTTCCACAGACTGATTTTTAAGGCATCCATATGGAGATAAAGGGAACTGATAAAGCGAGTGAGGATGCACCTGGAGGGTAAAATTAAATTGCTGACGGTATTCAAACTACAGACTTAGAAACTCAGACCTAGCTGCGTTTTGAAACAAAAGGTAAATAAACGATAATATTAATTTGTGAGCTCAAGGCCAGTGTATAAGGGAAAGTATATTGGAAAAAAGACAACAACCGTCAGAAGTGGTAGAAATTATAGCTATTTCGGAGATAACCACATCTTCAAAAGGTAAATGTTTTAATCTGTAAATATAGAAAGAATAAATAAGATTTCTTTCAAGGCAGTTTAGTTAAACGAGTAGTATACTAAAATGAAGTGGAAGCAAAATATTCCAAAACATTTTCTTTTCTCCATTTCGTAAAATTAATCTGTTAAACCGATAAATTGTGTTAAAAGCAAGTCGATTTTAGTAGATCGCACGCAACTTTTTAAATATCGATAAAACTATAAGTAAGAGTGTCTAAAAAAAATTTTATTGACATATAAATTTCTTCTGTACTAAAGTCACTAAAATCGCTTATTTAAAAAAAAAAAAAATATTACTTTTTAATAAAAAAATACAATTTCAAGTGTACAGTGACTCAAACAACTGATGACATTACGATTTTTTTACAATATTGAAAATGCTGCTCATGCTGAGTCTTTTTAATAACTTTTTTATTAAACTTTAATTCGTTGCATAGAAAACCTTGTAATCGGAATTTGTAGAAAACTTTTAGATAATCAGTTTTACGGTTTATTTGATTTTAGTATAATATTGTGCACGTCTGGCTTAAAACTCCGGTTGATTTTTGCATTTTTTTTAAGAACTTTTTTAAATATAATATGCAATACTGCCAGTGCAAAAAATAACAAAAATGATCGGGAATTTGAATATAAAAGCCATCCGTTATATGAACAAACGTTCGTAAGACCAAAAGTTAAAAAAATTGTCTCAAATCGACACGAATTTTTATACTGCATTAAAATGAGCTTCAAACCAATAGTTTTTTCGAATTAAAAAGTTTCAAGATTTGATGTAAATTCTAACTTAAGTTTTATAAAACGACTTAGCTTTAAAGCCATTGGAAATTTTGTAAAAAAAAAAAAACATCGCCAAGAGATCACTGTACTGAGAATCGTAGTCTGTTCACATAGCGATATAAGTATATATAGACCTATATATACCAAAATATTCAGAATAAAAAGAGAAATCGATTTAGGCATGACTCTTTGTCCGTTAGTGTGTCGAATAAGGCGAGGGGTCATAAATCTCAACGAAACTTAGTACCAACATTGTCCTCGAACCACGTTAGGATAATTTGCAAAAATTCTACTTAATGTTGAAAACACCTTGTATTTTAAATCAATAAGCATAACTGCAAAAATTTTTTATATATCGGTTAATTACAAAAAAAAACCAAAAAACTTGATGTTATAATAAATAATATAGCAGCACCGCTCAAATTTAATACGGGGGATATGTGCCAAGCGGTTGCAAAGTCCTATGGTGAGTTTCACTTTTGGTATTGTGGTATTGCGTTTTCTACTGTGCGAATCAGTAAATTTTTACTGAAGAAAAGCAGAAGAATGTCCAATTGCTTGTACAATTTTTCAGTAGCCCTATGGGGCTGCCAAATTATATTCACCTCATAACTGTCGAAAATTTCCATCCAATGCACTTTGCTATCGTTGGGTATACAAAAGTCCGAAGAATTTAATTACAAGGAGACAAATACACAAAAATCAAACTGTTTTAAAGTGGGCGTGTAAAATATCGAAAATCATACAAGTCAGACCAAACCGACGCCCTCCTCTTATATAACGTTAGTTTACAAAAAAAAATCATACAACTTCATATCTTATTAAATCGTGAAACAACTGCGGTCAAATTTCCTACCAAGAATGTAATTATAAAGGGAAGGGGGAAAAATGTTGTAAAATAGGCGTGGTGCTGGGAAATCATACACATTTTCTTTTACTTTTAATTCAATGCATACAAGTCGTTAAACTTAAAAAAAAAAAAAAAAAAAAATGCTGCTTACTTTCACCTGCACTTAATTCATTTTATTTATCGAAAAAACTTTCATAATTACATTTCAATAGAGGCGATCCAAAAATGTAGCAATAAAAGACACTAATTTTGTTTCCCCAATTAAATGAACCTACGAAAATATTGCCTAAATTTACATCATAATTAAATGCTACTATTATTTTAAGTTTACTGTACTCATATTCCATAATTCTCAACAGACACACATACATACATATATATATTTATAAATATTATACAATAACCCACTACCGCTTTTCCAAAACGCCGCCAATAAAGTAATGTAGATAAAAGAAAAATTAAATTTTCACTATAATATATCAAAAACGTGCACAACTTGGCATAAAACTTGACTGCCATTGATTTATTTGACATAATCGCATGCAAAGTGGCGATAAATTAAAAAATATGAATACATATACTATAAATCTATAAGTATAAATAAAGTTAAAGGGTGTTAGCGCAGAAAATGGGCAAAAACAAAGAAAAAACAAAAACCAAATCTTTGCAAACACGTAGTAGATGGTAAAACGCCCAAAGCGAACGTGTGTCAAAAAAAAAAAACAAATGGCCAACACAATTCGATTTCATTATCGAAAACTTTTTGATTTGCCAAAGGCCAAACAAGCAAAGAGCAGTACAGCAGTACAGTGCAAAAAAAAAAAAAAACAAAACCGACGCCAGTTAAAGAAAAGCTTGCGCCAACAACTGTTTTTTGGCAAAAAAAAAAAAAAAAACAAAAAAAAAGAAGAAAACAGCCACAATGGCAAAGTATGCACAGCTCGTACCAACCGAGCTACATGAAGTGCCACAATGTAATTTTCCGGCTGTCATGTGGTTTTGGTTACGCCACAAGAATTCTTATACCTTATAGCCATAAGATATGCACAAACAGATTGTGGTTTTTTTTTTGCACCTATTTTTTGATTTTTTTATTATTATTGACTTTGGCTGGCTGCCAGTGCTGAACGGGGCAAAAGTTCAAACTTGCCAGAATTCGCGCCTCGTTTGCTACTTTTCGCCACATTCATATATTTCTCTCTCATACACTCATGCACACACAAATAAAGCCTCTAGGCTTTTGCACCAACACACATACATATACATATATTTATACAAAGTTCTATATCTAGTAAAATTTATATCTACTGCTTCGAGCCACTCACCGCGCGATTTGGGCGGCACAGAGTTTAAAGTCGCAAATCAAATTTGAACTTTTGCTTCTTCGCAATTTACCGCCGCCAAAGCGGTAGAAAGTCCAACACAAATATATACAAATATTTATATATATATATATATGTACGTACGGACACTTGAGCCCTAATACAACATTTTGACCCGCACACACGCCGAGTGCAAACTTCCTGTCATCCGAAGCAAAAAAATTAAAATAAAATTTTGCGTCTTTTGTTTGCTTACAGCGCCTCAGCAGCCTAAAGAACTAACAAAAAAATAAATTTGTTCGGTTTCTCTTGTCCAATACGAATAGTTGGCTAACTGTTTGACTTCTGGCAGACACTTTCGAAGACGGGCGAGCAATGCGCCGAGACCGCCTGCTGCGGGCATTTTACTTATAGATTACAGTGTAGCGCAAAGTTGCTGAAATTTTTTTTTTGTTTCGTGAAGTTTTTCAAATCACTGCCTTTGTTTATTGTTATTTTTGTCAATAGCTTTGCTAAAGTTTTGTTTTATATTGTTGCTGCTATTGTTACTGTGTAAATACTCATTGACGCGCCTTTCCTCAATGGACAGGTAAATTTTTCTAAACTTTACTTTACAACTATTCCCCCTTGCTGTGCAAATAAAACCAGAGTGTTTGTCAGTTATAAATTTAAAAAAACGTGCCACCGGGTTCAACTTTACGTGTGCAACAATTTCTGCCCTTACCCACCCACTTTTTTTTCGGTCAAAGCTCAACTTCCTTCCAGATTTCAAGCCGAAGCAGTGATTTTCCGCTTACATTTGCAATCGCAGTTTTTGCTTTAGTGATTTGCCAATTACATACAACTATAAAAACTCTTTTTTAAACTTGTTTATCATTCCCACTCTGTTTTTAATCCATTCTCTGGTTGGTTTTTTTTTTAAATTTTTTTTCGCTCACTTCGTGACTGCCATTGGGCCGCACTTGCGCAAACTAATTGTAAAGCCAATGCCCATTAGTTAAGTCCCACTCTTTTATGCGGCATCCGGCGCCCAATGGTCGCAGCAGCCACACCGCCACTCCCACTTTGGCTCGTATTGAACCAACAATTTACAGTAATTTCATTTGTATGGCGTAGTGATAGATGAATTCCCAATAAAATTTGAAAGTATCTAAAGTGAAATTTCCAAAAAACCAGTGGGACTCTATTTGCAAGAGTGAGAAATAATTTCAGTTTCAAAAAAATACTGCCGAACGTGACCAGTGAATTGCGTTATTTGCTTATTGCTTTTGTGAATCAGGGAATAATAAAATACAATGATTGTTTGAGTGGGAAATTGTACTGACTATTTTTCTTGCAAATATTTTGCTTACTTTAGCCTTCAATTTGTGCCATATCGAAGTTCAAATGTGAATTTAAGTTTATCGGTGAAGCGAACTACTTTTGCGTGGCACCAAAATGAAGACAATATCCTTGCATCCTTACACCTTCTCTCTAATGATATTCGCTTATTTGCGCGGTAGACATTTTCAGCAAATATATGTCTGATGGAGAGCAACTTACGCTTAAGGATTTCACCTAAGACCTATAATGATTTTCTGGCAATACGCTCTTAGAAATCAAATTTTATTTTACCTTCTACTTTACCCATTTCCTTTATAGCAAACGAGCTCGAATAATATTTTCCAAAATTATGATGTTAATGCATTTCTATCCTTAATTGAATTCTTTATATAAAACTTTAGCGAAGTTTCTATATACAATTGACGCCGACTCCGAACATTCACTCGGAAATTTCGCCATTGCCTTCCGAAGGGCGACCGCCATTAGAAAAGCGGCCAAGGTGGTTTCATATAATGTGATGCTAACTAAGGCGAATTCACCTTGGGTGTCAACCCAACAGCTGTTTGTATTCGCTTGGGGAATTTATGTCAAAATTGTGTGTTTGTTGTAATTTTTTATTGTCATTGCGCGTATGATCTGTTGGTGCACATTTTTGTTGTACGGTTAACTCCATCTGATATGAATTCGTCTTAGGCCTTTTCTAATATAGTTTCCTTATATAACTATCCCTTTTTCGATTCACAATCATCAAAACTACTTTTTTTTCTTAATTGGCGTCATCGAATCTTAATTCGCTGAACTATGTCTGTGTCGCCATATAACTTCCATTATCTGGGATATTCACAAATACAATTCAAGAACAAGGAAAGGGAGGCAGAAAGACGGAAGTGCGAAGAATTTGAGATGCTGGCAGACAAGGAATGCAGCCCGAAAATTATATCAGAAAATTAGACAGACAACTAATAGTCTTACGACCGTGCCTAGTTCCTGCAAAGACGAAGATGAAAATCTGGTAATGGACGTCAAGAGTTCACTTGAATACCAACATAGTAGGTATGTTTGAAGATGATGAGACCAGATCAAGGCTTAGGGGCGATATTTACGTCCCAGCACTGGACCAACGTGAGGTGGAAACAGCAATTGTGCGGCTTAGAAATAATAAATCTCCCGGACCACCGGGTGAGCTGTTCAAAGCTGGCAGCGAAGAGCTGGTAGGGTGCATGTACCTGCCTATAAAAAAAAGTTTTGTCTGATAAATATATGCCCCACGATTGGAATCTCAGTGTGCTTTGTCCAATCTTTAACAAGGGTGATCCCGCTTTTTGCGCCAATTATTTCTTCCTTCTCAACATCGCCTATAAGGTCCTTTCGACGTTACGGTGCGAAGATCTGAAGCCCTACATGTACCAACTGATTGAACCTTAGAAGCGTGGCCTCGAACCTAACAAGTCCACCATTGACCATATAGGTATATTCACCTTGTCCCAATTCCTGGAAAAGACACACCGTCTTTTTGTCGTCTTTAAACCGTTTTTTATAGCACGACGAGAAGTTGCTCTACGACGCCATGTCTAAATTTCGGATCACCGCAAAATTGATATGGCTATATAGAATGGCGTTGAGCACAAACTTTAGCTCTGTCCAGATTGAGAAAAAGTACGATGCTGATCGCATATGGAGATGGCATTGACTTCATTTGTCTGAGCAGCAAGGCTGTTAGTGCAGCTTTTTCTAGTTTACAGAAGAAGGCAAAAGAGGTTGGGTTAGCGGTGAGTTAAGGCAAAACAATGTACTTCCTGGTCACAAACAAATCACCTTCACAGATTGGGAAAGAAGTCACTCTTGGCAGTTATAGCTTTGAAGTAGTAAAGAGCTTTGTTTACTTTAGATCCAGCATAAATATCACACGTCAGCCTTGAAATCAACCAAAGAACCACTCTTGCAAAAAGGTGCTATTTTGAGTTCGATAGGCCGACGAACAAAAATTTCGCTCCACAAATTTCACATTATACCGCCATTTCATTTGGCGCAGAATCGTGGACGATGTGAAGCAACTATGAGAAGACTTAAGGAGCTTTCGATGGAACTTTTAATTTCAAGATATATGACCCTATTCGCAAGGGCGACGGGCACCGAAAAAGATGGAATTATAAGCTGTACGAGCTCTATAATGACATGGACATAGCCAATCGTATAACAAGTCAACATTTGCTAGGGCTAAGATAAATCGTACGTATGGATGATTATGCTCCGATGAAAAGATCCTTCGATTTAACTGATAATGGGTGGACAACGCAGGCAAGGGCGTTCAAGAACACATCGACAAACAGTTGTAGTGCCAAATTAGAAGAAGAACGATAACGATTAGTGGTATTGATGACGATTACAATTTCGATAACAATATCGATACAAGAGTATAATTTTAACATTGTATGAAAAGTTATCGATAAAAAATGTGATTACTATGTTCAAAGATATTCGAAAGGGTTACGCTAGCGGTACTGATAATAATTCTGGGTGCAAATAGAATGATATCAGCATTATTGATATCGATAAAGATAACGATAAAGACTTCGAGTATCGTTAGACTGAAAATTTTCATTTCATGCTACTCATTTAGGCTCCCTGAGTACCTAGCAAACTTAGTACTTCATTAAATAACTACTCCCTACTAAAAGTAAATACCAAATTTTACGCATTCACTTGGCATTTTCTGCGTAATTCTGTATGCGTTAAACGGGGAGTGCTTTAAGGTAATAAGTAGTAGTAGTAAGTGTGCATAGTACTCAGTTTTCTTATTAAATTGAAATTCTCAACTTAACTTTAACTAACTTAACTAACTGAATCACAACCGCACGAGTTTTTGTGCTGCAAAACAAAGTACCTAGTTTCTGCCATTACCTCCAACATTTTCTTGCCGAACTTTACACTATACAGAAATTTCTCCGACTTAAATTAAAATCCGTAACGCCAATAGTTTAGAGTTGTCAGCACAGCACCGCCTTCTTTCCTCTCTACCCCCTCCTACTTCGCATTCAAGCACTTCTCCAATTTCTTGAGCACGCCGACCTGTTTACTTACCATGTATGTTTCATTTAATTTTAGCTATCAGTTTTTACAATCAGCTCTGCGGCTTTAGTTAGACTTTCATGCATTGGGAATGGAGTGGTTTTGCGACATGGGGTGGGAAAAGGTTGGCAACTTTTCTTAAGCCAGCTAAGCAATTTTCACTAAAAACTGGGAATAACTAGGAAAGCAAACAAGCGAAACGACGCCGTCAGCTAGAAAAACTATAAAAGCGCAGGCCATGCTATGCTGGTAGTGTCTGTCTCACTTGGGGTACGGTGTTGGTGTTGTTTGAGCATTTTTTGTTTGCTTTTTTTTTTGTGCCTTTCTGCGACGGCGTCAAGTTTTTCTCTGATGCACTTACGAAACCTACTTACTTGCACGACTCTGCCATCAATTCAGCCAACATTCAGCGCGACAGCCAGTCAGGCAGTCAAGCAGCCAGCCAGCCAGCCAGCCAGCCAGCTAGCCAGCTAGCCAAGTGGCTAAGCATTTGACCTCATCTTGATATGAGTTTGTGTGTGTGTGTGTGTGTGTGTGTGTGTGGATATAAAGCGCCGTTCAAAGCGTTGTTTGCAATTGTGACTTTTCCATTTTTTTCGCTTAAGCTGCTGCTCTTAAGTGACTATGTTTTGCGATAAGTACCGACATATTCGCCGCTTTGACTTTTGTTCCTCGTATGTAGTTGTTGACGATAGTTTTATTATGTTTTGTTGCATTCAATTTATGGATTTTTTTCTATTTTTATTTTTTTATTTTCAATGCACTCTTTTTTTTAATGCAACATTTACGTCTTATGTTCGAGCAATGATTTGCTAATGTTGTACAGCGCACAGGCATGCAAGTCATTCGTGTCAGCTATGTGGGTGATGTGATGTGGCTATTAGATTGTTGTGAGTTGATAGAAGGAGTTGAGTGGTTGGCAAGCGGATGGTCTTAAAAGCACACATTGTAGATATATGTGTGTAGTAGTTGCCGCCTAGCATAACATAAATGTTAAAGAAAGTCCAGCAAAAGCTACGCGGTAGTTGTGTAGTTCAAATTTCACTACGGAGTTTCAGTTCAGTTTTGTTGTCATTCGATCGATATTTTCCTATAACTCCTTACGACCTGAAGCCATTGCAGAATGAAAATGGAAACACTTATTAAAAACATGCAACATGAATGCATACATTTTTAAAATGCACACACACACACACACACACACCTGTTACAAACATGAATTTGAATTGTCAACTCGGCTGGAGGGCGGACAACATATTGCTATGTTGTGGGCAAATCATTTGAGTGCGACGTGTTTATTTGACAATCGGAAACACACATTTCACGTACGTGACCGATGAAGGCGACAAGCAGCCAAAGGAATGCTTCTCTACAATTCTAAAGACACACACACACACACACATACACACAAACAAATGTACACATTTTATAAATGCGGCAGTGAGCTCTGGACACCAGCGCGTCAAGTCGGAAAGCAAATCGTAGTCTTCACTGTTGTAGTTGCTGTTGCTGTTACTGTTGCCATTGTCGTCTTATCGTGTCTTAATGCCAGTGAAAAATGCCAGGCACAAGACAGCCGGAAGGAATTCTAAGCCAACCCATAGCCTTACACACAAACACACACACAAACAATATATGTATGTACATAGCTAAATGTGGTATGTGGCAATGTCAGAGAACTTAAACGGAGTTGAAGCTAAAAAGGAAATGTTTTTCAATAGCCAATGTAATTTCAAACAGAAAATCCACTACAGTGATAGAGATAAATAACTGTTGTGTTTGTGTGCCGCTTGGCATAGAGAAAGTTGGTTGGTATGCTGCAAAACAAAAAAAAAAAAAAAGAATTAGTATCCGGATACATGAAGAAAGAGATGAAGCATTCAAAAAAAAAAAAAAAAAAATTAAGAAAATGTATGCGTTACAAATTATGTGAAATTATGTGGGCTGATAGCACTGAGACTAAGGTAGTGGGGGTGGTGTGCAAATATTACCGTAAATCTCAGTACACATAGCAATTAGTAGCCGGATTTCAAATAAGATAAAATATGATTCGTTTTTTCTTTCTAACATGATAAAAATAAAAGCGGTTGCCAGTGAAACTGGGTCCCGGACATCTATCATAGGAAGCTCCGCCGTAGAGTCGACCTCAGCAAGATGGGAGGCTCATGGAGGATCAATGTAGTGAAGAATGTGAAGAAGATCTCAGTGGTATGCAAAAAGATGTTGGGCAGCGCTTGGGGTCTATTGTCTGCAATGTCAAATTAAAAAAGCTTAAAAGCTTATGAGCCTCTCAAGAAGGGGGCTCTTCTCGATGAGCATTGAAATGCGAACATGATGTAACTATTGAATACGTCATTTGCATGTGTTCCGCGTTATTGGTTTAGGCACAATGGATCTGAAAACGTTGAAGTGCAATCTTCCATGTATGTACATCGCGAAAATTACCAATTTTATTCACTTGCAATACTAACACATAAAGGGAGTATTTCTTGGTCTTCAAAGCACTGGAAGCACAACCGACGCAATCGGTCTATCTACCTAACCTTACCCATGTTGTGAGCATTCATTGAATTTATCAAGCAATCAGTTGCAGATATAATCAGTTCCAGAGACAAGTCCAGCCTTACTGTTTTTTTTTTCAGTTTTATTGGAAAGTTGATTCACATATTTTTCTCTGACTTTACTGCGTGATGAGCAATATTTGTGACAAATCTTTCGGCTGAGAACGCTAGGAAATAAAGTTACACTCTAAATAATGCCGATCTTGTCCCAAAATAGTCCCAAACTGATCCCAAACTCTGGCTACCTAACTTTGCTAACATCTTCTAAGCGGAGCAGCTAGCCATTGACAGGGCCTGTAAGGTGCTGACTGAAAATAGCGAAGAGTACTAAAAGCATAAGTATATACTCTCAGGTAGTCAACCAGCATATTCTCCGACAGTTAGCAATACGAATGACAAATTTCAAAAAGCCAAGCACTGTAAATGGACGTTAGGCTTAGCGGCTGAGGCAATCGGCATCTCTCTCTCGTCCAGATTACTTGTCATGGAAATATATATGGTAATGAGAGCCTCCGAATTGGCCAGAGAGGGGGTATGTGTCAATTCATCTGAGACGCAGTAACTCGCTGCCGGCTAGGCGTAAAACTACACTCATAGTTCTCACGAATAGTAGAAAGAAGATAGTTCAGATTAACAACTTAGAAGATTCCGAAAAAATATCAAGAGCTATAGACCGGTTGTTGAATATGCGGCCAAGATACAGGGTGTTTCGCATTTGTAAAGTAAAAGTGAATTACCATAAAAAAAATTCAGAAATAAGGCGACTAAAAATACCGTTGATATTGTCACCACTAACAAGGCCATATACATTATTATTATTGTTATTATTCGAGATAGAGCACTGCCCCTCTTTCCTTTAATCCAGCTTCTGAGATAAAATTTAGTATTGACCCAAAATCACTGGAATACCAACTGGCATCCATTATTATCTATTCGTCCTGATTCCTTAAGTGTTTATGCATTAATGCGAGGCTTTGTTCTGTAATGTGTCTTGTGGTTCCTTTTCAACTCTGCAGAATGAACAGTATTCATCAGAGTAAATTCTCAGTTTTGTCAGGTGGAAGCCCAGCCTGCGTGTCTTGTAAGAAATCCATAATAATTATTATGTTATTCTTTGATAGGGCCAGGCAATACCTAAAGAATTTTAATTTATAATAACCTAAGGCACTTTGCTAGCTTTCCCCAGCACAGTTACCTGCGGGCTTCCACCTCTTCTTTGGCCAAAGTCGTAAAGGGCCTATAAAGGGAGTCCATGGTACCCTTTTCGCTAGTTTGTCCGCAATTTCATTTCCTTCGATATCAGCATGTCCTGGATCCCACAAATGATTGCTCAGACCAAGTGTGTTCGGTTTTTTAATTAATTCCATCACCAGTTTTGAAGTTACCTGCCGATATTTGAGGGCCTTAAAAGCTTATCAGCTTTGGGTCATTGTGTTAGTATTGCGGTCCCAGTAGTTGCAGGTGGTATTGAAGTATCCACATATTTCATAGCATATATTTTTCCCTGAAAGATTGGCATTCGCTATCTCATGGCTTTCGAGTATCTGATCCCCGGATCATACACTCCTACGGCGGTACCTTTTTTCGAGCTTCTCATTCATTGGTTTATTTCAAATATTTCCGAATCCTTTTTGTTACAGACTTCTATTTTGCATCATTTTGTAAACCTAAACTCTGATTGCCTGCATCTCTCGGTATTGCTGTTTCGGGGTATTGTTTCGCTATTGTTAGCTCCAAACAGAACCTCCATGGCTGCTGTCGGACAAATTCTCATTATTTCTGACCAGTCTCTGTAGCATTCTCATTCTATGTCCAGAAACACATGCATTACATATTTTATATATTTTGTTCAAATTCCGTAATAGAAAAATACAGTTTATTTGCCACACACTCATACCGCTAATTGCGCCCATATGGCCACATCAACTTCCTCATATGTTTACCTGTTCAATACACGCATTCTATACACATACACAATATATCTATGTATGCGTGGAAGTTAGTATCCCTGCAAAAACTGCGAGTACTCCCTGTATGCATGTAAAGAGTACTCCTTTAGGGCCACAGAGTACTCCAAAACTAACCGCATTGCATATAAAAAATGTGGTCCAATTAACATTGCGATGTCCTAGGGCAGGACCATATACTCCAGCTCTGCATGACATCAGAGTAGCACAAAACTACTCCAAGAGGTTACTCCAAGGAGTAAGTACGGGAGAGTACTTTCGAAACTACTCTGAGGTAATTACTCCAAGGAGTCCCTACGGGAGAGTACTTTCGAAACTACTCTGAGGTAATTAATCCATGGAGCATCTACAGAGGAACAGTCTCGATACTACCTATTTTGCCGCTTAAGGAAAACTAATTTAAAATATAAAATTTATATTGAAAACTCAATTTCCTTTATTCATACTAATACAAATGTTGACATACTTATATGCACGTATATTGGAAACATAAACCAAAATTTTAATACTTTTAATTTACACCCCTATTGCGGGTGTCGATTGTCAATTATTGACAATTTTTTGATAGTCGATTTCTCAGTCAGTTAGCGACCGTGAATAATTCTTACTCTACCACCCTTCCACAGCTACGATAATAAACATTTTAAGCTATTAAAACAAAGTCACGGCAGAAAATTCAAAGAGAAATCGGCACTTTAAAAACTGTCGATGTTCGACAATAGAAATTCGCAATAGGGGTGCTAATTTGATAACTATATTGAAGCCAAATTTGACATGATAGAATTTTCACATACAAACGTTATACATATTTCTCTTTTAGCTGACTATAATAGTAAACTTTTAGCAAAGAAAAGAATCGCAATTTCACCGATCCATTTCAAAAAATTTCAGACAGTTAAAATTAAACTTAGGAAAATTTTCTTATCAAATTGCGCTATCTTAAATTTTAGCAGTCTTAATAACTATATTTTATTTGTTAAATATATACTTAAAAATCTTACTGTTAAAATCAAAGCATATCACATATTTATGATTACTATAAACGAAAAAAATTAAAAATTGTTCGTTAAAAAAAATCAGTAAGATAACTTAAAAATAGCTTTTCGTTTAACTTACTAATTATGCATTCATAGATTTTGAGTTAAAAAAAAATTCATCACATCACAATATCTACATATTAAAAAAAAAAATAAAATAATTTCAACTACTTATAACTACATTTCCGTGCATATATGTATAAACTGTACATAGCTTAAACTTAATTGACTTCTTTCTTTTTTTGGCTGGATACTTGACGAAAGTGGCGTTTTTTCACAGCTTGAAGTGCCATTCTTAATTCTTTTTCTGAATTTGGAGTAGTGTGACTTAGTGCAGCTGAAATATATATATGTATATTTTATTGGTTTTTACAATTACCAAAAATATTCCCACTTCACTTCTCCTAATTACCCTCGTTTAAGTACCACTCCGGCTTATTCACCTCAAAATATTTTGAAATAATGAAATAAAAGTGACTTTACGAGTTGTAATATTTACAATTTTCAGCATGAAATACTTATAACAAAAATTATTTTGGTCTGTTGCCCCATTTAATTCTTCATGTGGCGAGATTTCTCCATCTGACGGTATATGACTAAAGAAGCCAACCGATTCAACATTTTCGAATCCTGCTGCTTCATCGGTGCATTCAATTTGCGCAGTTACGTTATTTGCGGTTTGCAATCTTAATGCAAAATTTTGCCTTTCCAATTTTATAACTCGTCTTCTGTGACGCGCACTGCACTGCATAATGTTTTTTATTTAATAATTTATAATAATTATTTCAATTTAATTTATTAACCAATAAAACTCACTCTGGCCTTCTTTGCAACTCAATTTCACTTTCAAAAATTCTGTATACTTAAAACCAGTTGCGCAGTTGTATCATGCAAGGGTTGCCATAATAGATACCATCTGTATGTTGCAAGATGTTACGAGTTTACGCATACGGAACTGACACTTTATATAGATGCAACTGAAGTATAAATAACCAAAATTTATCTTCGATCATTTTACTAGTTCTCAAAAATATATATTCGGCTACAAGTTCGCTTTGATTGTCAATTTATTTATTTTTAGTACTTAATTAAATCTTCATTGTTCACTCTTGGCAACACAGCCCAATCAAGATCGTGTAGAGATAACGATCGTTAAAACACGAGCAGTGATCGGGTAACAATAAGCTGGTGTAGAGACATGAATTGGTCCGCTACTGCATAACGGAGGAGCATATTTGTAAGTACTCCAATACAGCACAAATGGACCACATGGTCCAACGATTTTTGCAGGGATTCCACTCCACTGTCTATGTGTCTGTGACTACCTGGCTACCTGGCACACGTTTCGTCTGCACTTTTATTGCTGGCGAGTCGCATTTCATTTCGCTGTTCCGGTTATTACACGTGCAACTGGCGAAAAGGCACGTACAACACGTGTAATTAATTATTCTTTGGCGTTATTTGAGCATTGCGTCCGTTTTTCTCACCCTCTTGAGTGTAATTAAGTCAACAGAGTGCCATAGAACTATTAATGCGAACTTTAAAGAAAACAAAAAAACAAATAAAACTCCGGAAAGTATGCGATTCTCCATGAACAGGTAACATGTTTCACAATAGGACCCAATGGTGATGACACTTTTCAACTTTTTTAATTGAATTATCTTTAATGAAACTATAAACTCGTGCATTTTTCTGATTTCGACTTATGTGCATGCGCATTATTTTATGGGACACATTAAACTCTTGCTAGAAAAATGAAAAATGGCAATAATAATGTTTGAGTCAAACTACAACACAAATTGACGATGTCATAGCTTCTGTAATTAAATTTCTGTTAGAGTTGACCTTTTGTTTACACGAAACTAAAAGTAAATTGTGCTATTAAATTAGAAGCATCCTTAAAATTGAGTTTTGCTAACCTCACATCATACCTGTTAAGTCATGAGTACTACTCGTACTAAGTAGCATTTTAAGGACTTTGGCCTTCCAGAGAAGTACTCAATACTTTTCAAGTACATTACATTTGTATCAATTACTACTCGAGTACAAGTACTTGTAATTGGAAAATATTTGGAAATACCATCAAGTACTGAAAGTACTCGAAAGTACTCGAAAATACTCGCTAAAATAATTGCAATCCTTTTCCAAGTACTTTCAATTACTTTCAATTACTTTCTATTACTTTGAAATTCTTGGAAAGGGATTGCAATTCCTTTAGCGAGTATTTTCGAGTACTTGATGGTATTTACAAATATTTTCCAATTATAAGTACTTGTACTCGAGTCCTAATTTCAATTCAGCTAGAAAACAATTACGTATTCATTATAAGTACTTTAAAAAGTATTTGCATTGAGTACTAATTGTACTTGAAATTTAACGGGTCTGCCTCACATAAGAAGGCTTTCAAGTCGATATCATATAAATTAAATTTTCAAAAGTCTTTTTTAGAAAATAACATACGCCTCTAGTATCAAAATTAGCCCGTCCGGATTTATACTCAATATTTCACTTTCTGTTCGAATGTTTTATAATGTCTTCTGCTCTTGTTGCAATCAAATTCCTGTTCCAGGCGCTATAAAATATCTGTTTGTCTGCTTAACCGCGTCACAGAAGTTAACAATCAACAATCTATATTTTTCATATCACAATACTCTAAAATTACTAGAGACAACATTAAAGGATGATAAAAAAATCTCAAGGGACTAAATTCTTCAAAGTTTTTTTTATAATAATTTTGAGTGAGAATAATTACAGAAAATTTTTGATCGTCGCTTACGATTATTTTGAGACTAAATATCAAATAGTAATTTCAATATTGAAAAGTAAAATTTTTTAAGTCATCGGTAACTATTATTTTACGACTTATAATATAAAATCTTTTCTTAACAGATATCAGCGAGACATATTTTTTAAGACATCCGTAACTAATAGTTTGCCACTTTTATTATAAAAGTCTTTTTATAATATTTATCAGCGAAATGTATTTTTTAAATCACCCGTAGCGATTGTTTTCAGACTCATATTATAAAAGAGTTTTCATAATATTTATGAGAGAGCACAAATTTTCAAATCCATGAAAAGGAAACTATTTCGTTTGGGATCTGCTCAGTACTAGCTCGGAACCATTTCGGGACTAGTTCAGGACTATTAATGGGCAATCTAAAGTAAACTGTGTAAAGAAGGGTGCGATAGACTTAACATTTTGGCTATATTGAGCGATAGATTTAACGAATTCGTTTTTGTTTTTTTTTTTTGTAAGTTGGAATTAATGCCTATACATCTGGTAGCACCAATTCATTTACCTCACACTTTGAGTTTAAAAAATAATATTTCATACCATATTTTTTGTGAAGACAGTTTTTTAATTCAACAACCCCGTTAAAGTTTTAATCAAATGTGCCATGTAATGCTTTTGCACTCTAAATAAGGTAAAACTAATTCAAATCTGCAAAATTTGTGCGGTTTACGATGAGGATGCAATAACGGAACACAACTTCCAACTTAATGCATCACACTTCTAAAGCAAAACGATTTAGTGGGGCTGAAACTTAAATTGATTTTAAATGGAATGGTCTAATTTGATGATATTAACCTTGATATTAACCTTCAAAAAGATGCAGCCAAAATAAAATTTCCAGAATGGGCCAACAAAAAACGGTTTCTCAAAAATTTACTGCAATTGTTTGGGAAGTTAAAGAGTCTGGTTACTATTTGTTTCGGTATATTCAAAGCTATTTTGATGGAAAGGAATTCGTCAATAGATGAGCCGCTGAAAAGCCCAGAATTTTTGTACCAATGGAATTACAAAACTACCTAAAGAATGGTAATGCCGTTCAATAATTGACTTAAACCGAAAGAAAAAGATATATCGCCCAATAATTTTAATGTTTTTCTCAATGAAGTATTATCAACTATTAAAATATTTTGCAACTAAAATATCTAAGCAGGATTTCACAATACAAATGCAGAAATCATATAAAAAACATAATCATAAACAAAAAATTTGGATCGCGAATTTTGCAACGAAACTTTATTTGAGTACTCATTGTTAGTAACGTAATAGCTAGTATATAAATGAAGGAGACTTAAAATAAAACCTCATATCTGAAAAATCAGTTGTCTGGGACCTAATACTTGACGCTTTCCTTTTTCTGTTTATAATATGCGATGGATGTGCCAGATGCCACAATCTAAACAACGTTCTATACTCATATTTATTATGCCAAGACTTTTATAATATAAGTCCCAAAAAACGAAAGATGTAACAAAATTAATCTCGGTGATAATTATTGTGGAAATACCTGTATTATATTAATCTCAAAATAATAGTTATCGTTGATGTCAAAAAACAATTATCATGCATAATTTTTATGAAAATCGTTATATAATACAAGTCTCACGATAAAAGCTATCAAAATAAACAAGACTTTTTTAAAACTCACCGAAGAAAGACTTATGGGTATGAAATATTTATTGTATCAGTTCCGACAAATGATTAATTCATTATAAAAATACATCTTAGCTATCAAATATCAGTCACATGTCTCTAAAACGTTCAAACGGACAGACAGACAGACAGACAGACAGCACTACATTCATAAACATATGAATTAATTTTACGTATGAACAAACTATATCGAATCTTAAAAATAAATGATTTTTGAAGCTTATAAAGTCAATATAAATATGTGAAAGACTTATAAAACTTTTTTACGAAATCGTAAAACGAATAAAATGTGTGAATTTGCGATTTATTTGTTTAGCCTTAAACAAATTTTGATTTATCCTTTTCGGAAAGGATTGATTGATTTGATTTATCCTTTGCGAAAGACTTATAAAATTTTTTTACGAAATCGAAAATTTGATTTATCCTTTTCGGAATTTTATTTTGTCTATTTAGCCCTTTTTCCAAAAATTGCTGGCAACACTGTTTATAATAATATTTCATCTTCATGAAAGGTATAGTAAATTATCCTTTAGAATTTTAATTTCGACATTTTCTTCAACTCACACACACCGTAAATTTTACTTATATATAACTAATTTTTAACTTCTACAAAGTTTCCATGCTACACATATTCATCATATTAAAGATCAATTTTAGTAAGCACCATCAACTGAAGCATCCCGTATTAATAAAGAGCAACTATGTATAATATATACATTTTTTGGCAAAAATGAACAACTACGAACTCTGTATTTAAAAAAAAAAGCAAAAAAAAAACTAACACTTAACATAAATTAATTTGTAAAACACTTTTACAAACCACTTCTTTTGCATTGCGCCCACAGTGTTCGCTGAACGCTTAGCGGTTGCAAAACTTTAACATCTCACCACTCTACAATATATTTTTATTACGAAATAGTAGTAAAAGTGAAGGGCGAAATGCAAATGCGCGAGAAGCCACGCTAAGGGCAATAAATACACGCAGTGTTGCAGCGCCACCGCACAGCTAGTACGTGCAGAGAACGCACAATATTTTCTTGTATTTTCTTGTACTGCACGTTACAACAAAAACAAAAAATGCTCGAAGTGCAATACCAATGTCGTTCGTTACGAAGAGGAATATAGTTAAAATGATGGAGTTGTAGTTTTATATTGCAGTGTAAAAATTTATGAATATTTTTTATCTAATTCCTAGCACTTTGATATGTAAAATAAAGATAGGTGATGAATAGAAAGTGTGGGAGGGATAGTGGTGGAGGTGGAGAAAGTCTGGGGAAAGAATGCTGGTCTTGGTTGGGCGAGTTATTGGGACAAGGCAGATTTGAAGCAAACATTAGAACAGTGGGTGGCCACAAAACACGCACTAATGTAACTACCCAGTCGGAAAATAAGCAGGCAGTCTAAAAAATTTATATATTAAATTCATTATGTTGACCTAACTCATATATGTATATATATATATATATATATATATATATATATATATATTATTATAATTTTTCGGTGTAAAATATGCTTGCCATAAATTATATGCAGATCTTTATAAAACTGGAATTAGTTAGAATAATTATTCTTTTGTAGATAAATTCCAGCTACATTCATATACATATACATTTGAAGAGTTATAGCTGATCGAAATGAAACTACTTTTTTTAATTTTGACTTTAAAATGATTTTTTTTTAGAATAAGTACATTTTTTTAATTTTTTAAATTTTAATTTTTTTTTTTTTTTAATATACAGTTAAGAAATTAAAACTAATCGCAAAAATTACTTTTTTTGAGGATTGGTTTTTTTTTGTACTTAAGTTATTTTTTTCATATAAAGCTAAGAAATTAAAAAAAAATCGCTAAAATTTGGACAAAAAATTTAAACCCAAAATGAAAAAAAAAAAACATTTTGATCAGCTAAAATTCAAAATGTTTTGAACCAATCCTATACAAAAAATTTACAAAACGTGTGTTTGAGGTCAGAAAGAACATACAAATTTTTTGAAATTTATTGCCTGCAAAGCGACTCTCACAATATTTCTGAGAATTGATGCTCGAAATAGGGGTTAACTATTTTAAACTTGTTAACTGAATTGAACTTGAAATGTATTCTTGTTTGAACGAAAAATAAAAATTTCATAGTTACAAAGATGTTTGAAAGTAGTTGGTAGTTAGACTAGTTTAAAAATAATCAAATGTTTTGATGGTCCTTCTGTCAAGCATATTTAAAAGTAGTTGAAATTAAATGCAGAGTAAGATAATTGCTTTTCTCCAAGGACATCGGCATGCTAATAAAGTTAGTTGCTTACAAGAAAAAAATAAAAAATTTCAACCACTTGAAGTTGGTAAAAATATACTTTTTGAATTACGTTTAAATTCGTTCAATTTCCAACAGGGTACGTATATAAACACGCACATATACACACACAGAAATGCAAACAGCAAATGAACTTTGTCTATGAAGTTTTAATTGTTGACCAGTCAAGTTAGAAACACTTTGAAGGCCGCCGCGCTATAGATATTTATGGTAGGTATCAGTTCCAAAAACGAACTCCCTTTTAGGCTTTCGCTCACTGGTTATATTTATTTAAATTTAATGTACTTGGAGTTGGCTAAAAAAATCGGATGCCCAATAAAATCAGTTCAATCAAATTTTTTTTATTAATACAAAAACTACTTTCCACAATTTTCAAAAACTTTTAAACGCCATTATAAAAAGTGAAATGTTGCAATTATTTCTCTATTTAGTACCACAGATAGCCATTTACGATAACCACTGGCCTGGCCATTCAAACTGCATTTGGTCTTGCCACAGTTGTTATTATTCATTTTCTCCTTACCTCCGAAATTGGACTTTTGTGATATTTTTTTTTCGTTTATATCAAACGTGTGCGCGTTTGATTTTAATTATTATTGCTCTCTGTTGTATGCCGGCAAGTGCGTGCAATGCGTACGAGCGTCACGTAATTTGCTAACCGCATGCGTTTGTGAATTTGAGATAACAATCTGATTCACATCTGTACTCACTCGACTATGCACGATTTTTGAAACTAGGTTTCCAGTTATTCGAAAAACCTGCAATTAAAAGGTCGTTTTCTGCTTTTTTTTAAATTAAGTCAGAAACACTAGAAACGCAAAGCAGACATTCGCTTCACAAAAAAACCAAAACTGTTGGTCAGAACGCCTACCAGAAATGCAGTAAAGTCATTAGAATAATACTTGATAATCCAGTCCATATTTTTGTCAAAAGCCGATCTATATTATGTCTGCCTAGTGCATATATATTTATACAATTTAAGCAATCGAAAATTAAAACTAATACAGGCTAGATATTAAAGAACTAAAGGGGTTTTCAATAGGGACGCTACAAAAGTAGACCGATAGTGACAGCATACGACGCCATATTTTTTCCGCTCTTTTGACATTTCTCTTCAGTAAGGTTTGTCATTTCATCATGGAAAGATATACGATCCTACAATGAGTCGAAATTATTAAAATTTACTACCGAAATTCGGAGCCAATGGCCTCAACTTTAAGAGCGCTACGTCCAATTTATGGTCGTCGTCATTTCTGGCTGAATGGCTTCGTCAATAAGCAAAATATGCGTTATTGGACAGGCAGCAATCCACACGTACTTCATGAGTCAACATTTCCTCCCGAAAAAATTACGGTTTGGTGCGGTTTATGGGCCGGCGGCGTCATTGGGCCGTACTTCCTCCGTGATGATCAAGACCGGCACGTTACTGTGAATGGGAAGCGCTACCGCTCAATGATAACCGAATATTTTTGGCCCGAATTGGATGATATGGACTTGGACAATATGTGGTTCCAACAGGACGGCGCCAGAAGCCACTCAGCGAATGTCACAAACGATTTATTGAAAACCAAGTTTGGTGAACGTTTTATCTCAGTCAATTGGCCGCCTCGGTCGTGCGATTTGACGCCGTTAGACTATTTCCTGTTGGGCTACGTTAAGTCTATGGTCTATGCCAGCAAGCGACGTTTGATGAACTTCGTACGAATACCGGGCGTGAAATTGGAGCAGTATAGGCCGATTTACGCTTGAAAACTGTCGAAAATTGGGTTCAGCGTCTGGACTTCTGCAAGCGTGCCCGTGGTGCCCATGCAAAAGAAATCGCGTTCCATACATAATGGCATCGGATTTACTTTTACAGGAATAAAGAATTTAATTCATATACCAAACCGTTTTTGTTTTATTTAAAAAAACTTTTGTGGCGTTCCTATTGAAAACCCCTGTAGATTGAGTAAAAGCAAATCCATAATTTTAGCATTAAATTGAAGGTTTTATTTAGCAAAGCTAGAATGACCCGATTTGTATCGTTTTGTTTGATAAGTTATTTTCATTTGGAAAGTAATTTCATAAGTGCACTCTCATGGAGGCCCTCGTCCCTATTGGCAAAAAACTGGGGTGGTCGATTTTCTCAAAACTTCTCTCGAGGCGAATTTTTCACCAGCAAAATCATTGGCCATATACAGAAGTAGGTGGTAATCACTTGGTACCAGGTTCGGAAAATGAAGTGAATGCATAAGAACCTCCCAACCAAGCTCCCAGAGCTGCTGGCGAGTCACTAGCGATGTGTGTGGCCTGGCATTGTCCTGATGGACCACAATTCCTCTCATATTGGACAAAGGTGATCGTTTTTGGGAGATTGGTTCACTTATTGACATTAGAGATCCGAGTTAAGAGTTTGGCCGTAGAGGAGCACATCATAGTAGCTCATTCTCTGCCCACTAAACACACTATAAAAACGCTCGTCCGCAGAATCTCCATCTCACAAATCGATGGCGATGTCAAAGAACATTTATGTCTCCTTCTCGCATTGAAGTAGACCGTTTGGCCCTTCGTCGATTACCGAACACGGACGTGCTTCACGAAGTATCGTAAACCGTCGCCTGATAATACTGGGCATTCGCATATCGCATATTAGGTACCTTGCATATTTTATCTCTTACCAAGCTTAAATTATATGGAGCAGAGGTACACACCTAAAGTCTGGATTGATCCCTTTTAAGAGAAAATAGAAAGCAGCCCTACAGCCCTGTATTTGATTCGATGCCCTTCTGCTCGCTGATATAGATACAGCTCGTGCTGTTGTTTAATTGTTTGTATATAGATCCTCACTAATTGGATAAGTTTGGCAAGGCTATTTGCACTTTCACTCTCTTCCACACCCTTATGTCCCGAAAACCAAGGAAGGTGCATGGTTCGGCCGCAGTCAACTTTACCAAGAACTCTTTAGACTGTGCTATATGCTTTAGAGTGAACGCGTGCCCTAAAATATGTCGGCTTTGCAAAAGCTAAGTTCTTGGCTGCTAGATTTGCTGGCGGCAAATGCAATGTGACGGATAGTGTTGCTGTCGGTGAAGTTCATTATATAGCTCCTGTTAAGTCATCGGCAAAATATACAAAAAAAGGTGAGAATCCTCAAACCAGTATCAATGAACCTTATCTCGTAATTATTCCGTGAGTCTGAATAGTTTTTACTTAAAAGTTCCATCCTGACCTTTCGTGTATGGAGCGAAAGAAAAACCTGGAAACTAAGTTTTTGTAAATTTTTGTATTCTCGTTTTCGGGAAATTTTCACAAAATTTTTATTACTTCCGAAAGGTTTTTGAACACGCAATCGGCTTGAGGACTTTATATTTATAACAAAAGTTAAGTAAAAATTACTCAGCGGTGTTTGCAATGCGATCGATTCTGATATTTGACATGAAATCTAAACAGAATGCGATCTAATTCGAACTGTAGCTAGCAAATTTAATAAACTATTGAAACCAACTGTGGATTTTTTATGCCCACTATGTATGTTTTAATATTTTATTCGCGATCGTTTATTGTCCATGAATTGAATATCTCTCCGTATTAAGTTAACGCTTACCAACAAAATTTCAAAGAAATCGAAATGCAATTTCGCTACAAAAACATAGAGTACAATAAATCATGTTCAATAATATTCCATAACTGCATAATTCAAACACAATCGGTTGCAATTTCGATTCTGATAGAAACTAGATTGCATCAAACTACTCGTATTCACTTATTGAAACAGAATTTGCTTTTGAGCTACCGAATTTTATAAATTTTCCTTTTGTGGTCACATTTGAACAATTATTTTATATTTGCAATACTTATGTATTTCGAAAAAAACTACACATTTTTACGAATTAATTGTATGTAAGACTCAAAAGTTTTCAAGTTTCAAATATTAACCTACAAGTGATCTGTTAGCGTCACATTCAATGTGCAACTGAATAAGAAACCATAATACCAAATTTCCCAATCAATTACAAAACCAGCCAAAATGATTGAACAACCTTAAAATGCTATTACTTTTTGCGCCATTTATTTAAATACAAATTCTTAAAAACTCCGTTTTGGTTTTTTTTCTACTTTAAAAAATAAAACATTTTTCTGTAACCACATGTGTTAACTTGCCCTTAAAATGAGTAAAAATTAAATGCGCTTTCTGGGAAAAACTGACGATAAAACTTCTGGTTTTTAATTATGATACAAATCAAGATTTCAAAAATAATAAAAAAAAAACACCTAGAAAATTTAAAACATATGGAACCCGGTTTGAAAAAACAAAAAATCCGGTTCAATCAGCCTACACAAATTAAACAATAGAAACATATTAGCGAGCCAACGCCATTGTCATGACATCAAACAATTGGCACGTATGTTATAAATGGCGCATAACACGAAAACTGCAATGCAACTCTAATGATAATCGTTGTATAATTTCGTTGTACACACACACATACTCGTAAAATAATATAAGCGCGCTTAGATTAATATAGTACTATATGTAGGTCCGTAGTAAGGTCCAAAGGTTTCTAACGTGCGCGTATTGGATTTGTCTGAGGGGCACAAAACTTTTATATATTAAAAATACTTAAACTCCTTTGCCTGCCCACAATATACAATATTAGATTTTCTTTTTTAACTTCCGTTTTTCCGACAAGGTGAAGTTGAAGACGATTTTCCGCCATCTTTCAAGTGATGACGAAAATGACAGGAGCTGATGAAAAAATCTTTCCAATATGCATACAATTTTTAATTATTTAATTTTTTTTACAAAGACATAGTGCAATAAATTTCGACTATCGACTAAAAATTCGAAATACATAAAACTTAGTACAGAGATGTGAATAAATTTTGTATAAAAGCGAGGAATTCGCATTTTAAAACAAATATTAAAAGAAACAATTTATTTTGGGATTATATGCAGCCAGAAATAGATTTCTGTAGCAGATTTCTGTAGCCCCATCCAGATCTGAACGGAATGAAGGACCTGATATGTCAGCCTGGAATCACCATATATACACTGACGGTTCCAAGATGGAACAACGGCAGGGGTATTTGCAGACTTCTTAGGAGAGGGGAGATCTTACCATCTGCCTCAATTCGCCAGTGTTTTTCATCCGGAAGTTTTTGTTATCGCTGAAGGCTGTCGTGCTTTAGAGCCTAATTGCCTTGGTAATTTTCAAGATGAGAATGTAGCCATCTTCTCAGACAGCCGATCGGTCATATTGGCTCTGGCATCTTGCACAACCAAATTATTGAACGGAATCTGCAACCAGCAATCTCAGCAGATTTAATTTGGGTTCCTGGGCATCGCAATATACATAGCTAGAAACGAGGCAGCCGGTATGCTAGCCAGAGAGGCTTCAGAGACAACCTCAAATGAGGTGGCGATTCCAGTCCCAATAGGATAAATTAACAGGGGCATTTACCTCCACCATCTTCAGCAATCTGCTCAGAAATGTCGCACAGCGACAGGATTCAGAATTGCAAAATTTACATGGCCCGAAACATGACCTTTTTGGCGAAGGGTAGGCCTAACGTCGCGAGACTCGTGGCAGTTCTCAGTGGACACTGGTCGATCGGAACCCACGCTAGAAGACTTGGTACTGTCTACCATAAGTACTGCAGAAGCTGCAGAGATGAAAATGAACAAGAGAGAGTGTAGTGTATCTTCCGTAAAAGATGTCCGGCTCTAATGAGGAAACGAAATCCCACTCTGACAGTCTTAACAATATTCTAACATCTATCAACTACGTTAGTTCATTTTAAAACGAAATAATGCGAAATTCTATGGTATCAAAACGGCACTCAGTTGCTAATTGGGTGTGGAGCTACTTTGCCGCCATTCTAACCTACCCTAAGCGTATCAAAATATATATTAGTTAAGCACTGTGAAAAGTATATTGAAATAGAATAATAGTGATTTGAGATGTACACTTCCATTTATAGTTGAGGGCAGACACTTTTGCACCTTACTACAGCAGCCATGCAAAATGTACAAATATAAATTAAGGAAAATCATTCGTATGAATAATTCTGCTTGGCTTTTGAATAGTAGCAAAAACAACTGGCATTCATTATAGTTGCTGCGCACGCGCATGCACGCACGTGAGCTAACGCCAACGCAGTGATTATACAGAGGAATGAGACAAATAAAAGCCAGCAGCAGTGGCCAAGTTGTGCTATCTTCATTTAGCAGGTTTTGTGGATTTTTATTTCCTTTTTGCTATCGCATCACGGCGTCATTCATTCTTTTCTTTTTCTTTCACCATAATTATACCCTAATTCGCTTAACTCATTACTCGTAGTCAAATTAAGATGAGCAGCGACAAAAAAAAAAGAAGAAAAAACTTGGCTAATAAAAGCTAAATGAGCGCCGCCTAACTTCAACTCAACCTCTGCTCTTGTGCCAACTCTGATGGTAGCAGACGACGACGTTGACGTACAACAAACTAGACATGAGGCATTTGCTTCTTTTCCATTTACTTACTTTACTACCTTCTTGCATTTGCGTCAAATGTTGGCAACAGCAAAGATTTTACTGTCCATTACACTCAATGCTTTTTCTTTTCTCCCCTTTTGCGTTTGTGCTTTTGACCTTAATGTGATTTTCTTGGCATTAAGTCGTTAGCGAAATGTACAGTAGCTCTCTACGTCGCAATGTCAAGCATTTCTGTAGCCCCAGCATAGCTTTTGCCTATCTATCTATTTGTCGCTCAATTTTGCTTTGTCAGAATTTCAGTTTCGTTGGCTACTTAGTTGGGTCATTAAAATTAAATTTAATAGTTAGCAGAATTGTTAAGTAAGCAACGAAGCAAAATAGGCTAAATTAAATAGTAGAGTTAATGTGCATTTGTTTTATTTATTTCGTTAGAGCAAAATTTCCGAAAATTACTTAGAAAAAGACGATTCGAAAGCAAACTGCGGAGCTCATAATAATGGCGGCATCACCTTTGAAATATTTGAAATACTTTTAGGATAATTAAATAAAATATTGATGGGAGATATATAAACTAATTACTTTTTTCCATAATTATGAGAACTAAATTTGAGACTACATTTAATATTTTAAGATTCTTAGAATAATTTTTTATTATAATATTTTTTTGTTTGGCAAATTTTTATTTTAATCTAATAAACGCGATAAAAAAATTATAAAAAATTAAGGTTAGTTTTAATTCAATTCAAACTTACACTAAAACTGTTGGCTAATTTTCGTAGCCGAAGGATCCGGAGTGAATGGTCCACTTAATTAGCTAGCACAACTCGTCAACAGCTGCAGTTGTAACCACCTTGCTGAACTGAAGGTGCTGTCGTGGAACCCAAACGAGCCAACTCTTTTGAAGCTCAAGTAGGTTCGGTAATCCAAAATGAGGTCTGCCGATCGAGATGATTATCGATAGGTAGTGTGATGCAAGCAATCACGGTATGCCATTGGTCAGTTCCGCGCTATCTTCTATTATGGCTGGCGAGCGACAGCAACTACCTATAATTCTGCAAAATGTCGGATGGCCAATCTGGTCAACCAATTCGTTTCCCCTACGATTACATGGCAGGCACGAATTCCAGAGAGCGTTGTGTAAGTCACGTTTGATTTTAAAATAATGAAATTGATGTGACTTGAGAATGAGAAATGTGAGTCAAAAATTACGCCTAGGTCTTTGATCTCTTATACCGGTTGGCGCTTATTATTTAAAGAGATAGAACAATTTATACACCAATAGACAAGTTCAATGAGATCAATATGAATCCAAAGTGCATTCTCTGAGTTTGTTATTGCTGCAAACATTTATCAGGAGTTTTTTTGTTTAAATTCCCATAAACCGCGCAAGTGCAGAGCGACGGGTGGATTTCCCATTGTCGCTCATCATTTTTTTGGGAAAGCAACGGCGTCTGATGAAGCGGATAAAGGCCGCCAGAAAGGCATCGCTTGTCAGAAAGGAGCACAGCTCGAGGTGGATTGTTTTTGTAGTTCACGAGGGTGGACAATCTTTCCATCGCAGTCTTTATCTGAAAAGACCCGGCATAATCTCTACCGGCGGATTTAAAACGCTCTGAAGCGAAATCAGCCATGATTTGAGAATACCCTTTATGTTGGTGGACGGCGCATCGTTTGCATTGGAAGGTGTATTTTTTATGAGAGGCTTGAGACGAGAAGCTTGAAGAGTACGCGTGCAGAGGACTCGGGATTTCTCGGGGATGATAATGGAATGTCGTTTATGATAACTTAACGTTGAGTGCGCTAACTGAACATTGACGTGGAGGAGACCGTCTTTACCTAAGAACAAGTTGAGCAGTAACAATGAGCGAGCTTCGTTTGTCAATTGGCAGCGAATCTGTCTAGCACGCCCTTTCGCGATAGCAGTACGAGAATTATGTTAGGGCAATAGGGCGCTGTTTGATGGTGCAGAAGTCGTCATAGGCATTTCATGAGTGAGATCACAAGAACTTCTTTGACTTTATTCGTTAGTTTAATTAAAAAATTGAAGTTATACGGCATCACTCTCATGGCCGGCGAGAAATAGGAGAACCGATACAAGATGTCGGAATCTTCTTCAGCTGCATGAAGAGCTTTCATTCGACGAACCCATGGCATCGGACTTGTCACGAGGAAGTTGTTAAACACTCTGGACCTTTTCACCATAATGTCGAAGGGGCTAAGTCGCGCTGTTTGCAACTTGTCGTGTCCCTTTCTGCGGGGTTGCCATTACTGCGTTCTTGTGGCCATGTGGCGTTTCCAACTGAATCACAGCAAACGTGAGAAATAGGCATATCTCAAACTTGCTGATCCAAATTGTTATTCCCCTAACAAAATCATGTTCGAAGGAATTGAGAAACTTTCCAAAACTTACAGGCTGTAAATATACATTCACAAGAAGTTTGAGTGGCCAAATTCCCGAAAAGGCGGCAGCCGTCTCAGCTCAGTTGGAAGGAGTATCAAAATATGGCCAGCAAATGCAAAATAATTACATATATCATTTATGAATAAGACAAAAAGTAGGGAGCACAAAATTTTCCCTAGAAAAAGCAACAAAGTGAGCAGAGAATTCAATCTCAGTCGTAGAAATACAACGCTTTTCAATTAGATATATTTGCAACCACTGAAGGAAGATCAAGTGAAACAAAAAAGTGCTCAATTTACATGAAAGGGTTTCATAGGATACAGGAAAACTCCATGTAGATGCTATTTACTCGAAGTCCATACGGAAACTATTCAATGCGAAAATTTACTAAGAACGGTCAGGTAGAATTGAGGTTAAATTGATAAGAATTGTATTGCCTCAACAAATCTGACACATTTTGGTTTCATGGCTATTGCTCTGTAGGGCACAGCGATTATGCTTTTTTCATTAAATTCCAAATAAAATGAATTTGAATTAGTCATTATTCTAATGCTTCACAGAGCCAGCAGAGGCAGTGAAATTATGGAGCAATCAAATTTCAAATAAATTAAAATTTTATATTATTTACATTCATGTCTATGTTGGAAAAGCTTATCAGCCAGACATGCCAGTCAAACAGATGTGAAACCCAATCAAAACTCCGCAATCTGACAGCGGCAGTCAATAATCAATTTACTATTTACACAATAAAATCAACACCAGAAGTATATTGTATACATATATATAATATGTGTACAAAATTTCCCAGACTAAGTGTATGCATTTATTTTGAAATGATTAAAATTTCCGCACTGATTTAAATCAGCTGCCACTGGTATCGATGGCACTACTCTCGCACCCTCTTTGCTGAAACTAACCCATAAATTACACCCCACACGCAAAGGCTCGAAGTGTGGCCTACAATCTGCGTATATTTTTAGTGTTTTATTTTTTCAACTACGACTACATATTTGTTGCACAACTAAAATAAGCGAGTTTATTAAATAAATGAAATCAATAAAATGTTATGAGCTTAGCACTTGCATAAATAAATGAAATAAATAAAAGTATAATAAGTGTGTTAAAAAAAAAAAAAACAGAGACTGAACAAATTTAAAATTTATAGACTTTGGCAAAAATAAATAATTGAAAGCAATAAAATTTATTAGCCAGCAAATTTATTTCAATCGAGGAATTAAATACTGCAAAAACTGTAAGGCAAATTAAATGTACATAGTATATGGAGATGCAAATAAATGATAGAGAAATGCAAATATCTAAAAATATTATAACAGTAAAATAAATCGATGATTAAAATATAGTAAAAATGCTGGATTTACTTTGCTGTTTCATAGAATAACTAAATTGCCTACAAAATGCAGTAAAATGCAGAAAATTTCAAAATCCAGACCATTAGCAGTCAACTAGAATAAATATATAATTTAAATACAAATATGGCAATATATATGTGCATACATAAATCCGTACATATAAACACATTGTATATAAATTTAATGTATAAATATGGAAATATTAAAGAAAAGTGAACGCTCACTACAGTAGCTACATCGAAACCGAAAGCAATCATACTCAGTCGGCAAATGAGGTTAACCCAGAAACATGCCTGCTTGAGCGAAAAATTAAAATCAAGCAGTAATTATTATAGCAAATTTGATACACATTTTCTTCAACAATCGATAGCTATTATTTAGACACCGAAATAATAAAAGCCTTTTCAAATAATGAACGAGCAAAATTTTTTAAGTAACCGATAATTTTTGGCCGCTTCATTCGGTGTGTTCCGGGTTTAAATCTTGGCCGAGGCAAGTAACGAGAAAAAATTATAGAAAAAGTCACTTTTCTAATAGGGACGAATAGTTTAACATTCAGATATTAATATTTTATATCGCTTTAAAATATATTGGCAACGCTCTTCAAAATATACCTATAAATTTTCTCCTAGCGAAACAAATGGTTTCATACTTATATTTCAGTATTTTATACAATTGTGGATAATCTTTTCAAACAGGTGGCAACCTTCATAAGATTACCAATGAAGCTTCTTGCCGATATGAACCGTTTGACACCCATATTCTAATCTTTCATTTAACTGGTGTAAAATTTAATTAAGTACAACTTTTCAAGCAGGTGGCAACTCTTTTCAGAATAAAGCTAGCTAGAAACTTACTTCGCAGCGAAACGAAATGTTGGATACTCATATTTTAATATTTTATATACATGTGTGCAATTTAATAATTTTTGACGTTTCAAAGAGGTGGCATCCCTCTGCAAAATACATGTATGATCCTTCTGCTCGTCGAGATAAACCGTTTGATACCCATATTTGTAGACTTTATACAACTTCTTTATAATTTAATTTGATTCGACTTTTTCAAACAGGTGGCAACCCTCCAAAAAAATCAGTCGAGCTATTTCGGAAGAGTTCGACCACAATCACCACGAAACGAATTTATATATATGTATAAAATTAAAAAAAAAAAATCGTAATGCCTATTATTTTGAGCTGTATGTCTTTCCATAATACTTATGAATAAGAAAAATGTTTATGAGTATTCAAAAGACTTCACTCATGATACTCATAAAAATCTTTTTATAACATTTATCAGAGAGAAATTTAAAATATAAATGTCAAAATAAATGTCTTCTAAAGACTTAAATACAATACGTTTTTCTCTCTCATAATTATAAAAATTCTTTTCTTTATAATTATTGTGAAAAGACGTTTATAGTATAATATAGTGTAATCATGAGACTTATATCATAAGAATCTTTTAATAATATTTATTTTTACTTTTGTTTTTACTTTATATTAAAATCTCAAAACAATAGTCCTCTGAATACTTTAATCAATTTTTCTCACTCATAATTATTTAAGGACCAATATAAAAGTTTTTGGTGACTTAAAAATTTTAACTTGCTGACAATTATTATTAAAACAGTTTTGTTATATATACGTCTCATAATAACAGTTATCGATGACTTAAAAAAAAAAATTCTCACACATTATTATTGTCTATTTTATTTTTTACTTTTATAATTCTTAGGGTAATTTTATGGCATCGGAAGAATTGGACCACAGTCACGGTGATACGTAATTTTTACACATAAGATTAAAAGATAATTTTCAAAATATATAGTTATCTGTCATCAACACCTATTATATTGAGCCACATGTTATACAAGTCTTCTCATAATAATTATGAGTGAGAAATATTTTTGTAAGTATTTGAGATACTTCTATCGTGAGACTTATAAAAGTTGTTCATTATAGTTATGTTTGAGATTTTTATAATATAAATCTCAAACTATAAGTCCTCTAACTGTTTCTCACTCATAATTATTTTAGGTATAAACATAAAAGTTCTGCATGATCTAAAAACTATACCTCGATTATAATTATTATTAAAAAAAAAACATTTATAAATATGTCTGAAAAAAAGAGTTATCGATGGCTTACAAGATTTTTCTCACTCATAATTATTGTCAAAAATAATAAAATAATTAATACTTCTTACGAAAATTTGCATGTAAAACGCAGGCATCAAATAATTATTATACTCGGTCTCTGAGTAAAAATCTTTGGTAGCAGCCCATTTTTTTGATCTTGAAACATTTGTTATTTCCTGTTCGATTATTTACTCATTTCAATTGATTGAATGTGCCGAGCTTTCTGTCTTAGCCTACCCACACCTTTTTAAATAAGGGTCTCAATATTTTCAATTACTATGTAAAGATAACTGTTCATCTGATTAGAAGTGGAGTGGGGGTTCAGTAGAGAATACCTTGAGACCTCCATCATTGCAAGTGATCCGGGAATAAACCAGAGGGTATCAAAAAGTTTTGCTGCTTCCTAGCTGCTTTCACCTGGTATAATTTACCGTTACTCATGATCAATATTTCTTCGCATTTGTAAGTCGCGCTCTTTGTGTACTTTTAGTTCCTAACTATGTAGAGTATTCGCCCTTCTGGTCTATGCATTGTTTAAATATAACTATGATCCTTGTTTCTACTGGGTATATTCTGCTGAACAATTACATAGTTATATTTACTATATATGTCTGTATTTATATGCACTCCATATGGCTGTAATGCAATCACTGAATCTGAATGTGATAAATAATAATAAAGCCACGCTTCCCAAAAGCAGTGAAAGGTGAGCGGTAGGTGAATGGGATGATTGTGCAATGCGCAGAGAAAGACAAGCAGCCTGTTGTTCCAATCATGGAGACATGCAGGCGGGTACTTCCACAATCATGATATGTACATATGTACGTCGAGACAGTCGTAGTCGTTCCAAAGTTAACGATGCTGTTGACAGGCTCCAGTTTGTCGACTGTTAGTTATGCTTAGATTCCCTAGCAGATATCTACAACAACCATGCGTTCATTTATATTTACTTACGTGGTTAGTTATATTGCTTCATTTCTATCACATGTTATTTTATACATACATATGTTATATATTCGCCTACATACGATTCGTATTTGCTTATACAGTGAAGCTGGTATAAAATAATCAAACGGTTGCAAGATTGAAACCCAGCAAACCATGGGAGTAATTATCGATTAGTACACGATTCGCGCACAAGAACTACCCTCTGTTTGCTAAATGGTGTCAGTAAAAGCGCCGCCAGAGAAGATGAAGATTCTGAACCTCAAAGCGCTGATGACGGTATTAACATCCCGGCATTTATACCTGGTAAATCTGCTATCCACCAGACATTCACGATATGTCAAATCTTGGAAAGAACCGTGTGAAGAGGATCGATGCACAATATCTATTTGTCGGCTTTCAATCAGCTTTCGACAACCCGAGAAAATATTGCCTTTATTTTGCGATTTCTACAAAACTAATACTATGTAAAATGACGCTAAGCTACACCTGAAGCTCCATTAGAATTGGGAAAGACTTCCACTAGGCGATTGACACAAAAGGCGTTTCAGACTGGGAGTGGCCAGCACGATTCTTTTGCATGCGGTTCAAGCAGCTCACGAACTTCCGGATGATTTCCACCAAATGTCCTCTAGCTTCCGAAGAAAGAAGGCAGCTAAGCGAGAAGGCGAACCTTGTTGGGTCGCTCCGATGATTCCAGTCTAAGAGTTCACCAGGGTTTTGCAGCGTCTGTTCATCAGTAGGTGCGTCTGCGAGCGGGCGTCTGACTTGGAGCAAGTGTCTCGCTATATAAATGTGTCTCAAATTAAAAATGCCCCCAACCTGGTTATGCGCTGGGTTTCACACCTGCCACGTAAAAACATTGGAAGCAGTTTTATACAAGCCTCGGATGAGATCCCCTATTCTGATGACTATCACGACAAACATTTTAAGGACCACTGCCCGGTTGGTGGATGTCCCCGTAAAGGCAAATGCAGTGAAAGGTGAGATGCGATAGACGGGCCAAGGAAAGAAGAATATCGGACCTTGCGACGAATACTACAGTGTCAATGTAAAAGAGCGCAAATTCAGTGTCGGGCTTGTGCTGAGAGAAAGATTACGCTGACAGGTACTGTCTTTCGCCCCAGTGAACAAACGTCTCGCCGTAAACCGCATTAGAGCAAATTTTTATTAACAATTTGCTAATTTGCGTTGGAAGATAATGGATCTTTGGTCCTGTAGTCGGTAAATTTAGCCTATTGACCTTGCAGAAAACAACTGGGCTGAAAGTGTGAAAAAAAAGTTGCAAAACAAAAACTTGCACCGAAAATCATAGCTACATTTTTCAAGGCGACCTCCACAAGAGCAACACAGCAGACACACTGTTGGTTCCACAAATAACTGAAACACCAACCGATATCGGGCCAATCAGTGAACAGTATTGCAAGCGGGACGAGCAAGGCTGGATATTTGTTCCGTTAGGGACTGCGGCGATATATTAATGTAGGTGAAAAATATCAATACTGAATAACGAAAGTGAAACCAAATCCTTCTCAAATTTGTAACTAGACGTCTTAGAACAACCGGTGCGCTCAATAGGCGCGGCCATAATAATTGAAGGAGATTTTAATATCAGAGCCTACTGGTGGCATATGCTCACCAGAAATTCGCCAGTCAGGCGAATCCGAGATATGTTTGCTAGAGGTAGCATCCTGATACCAAATTAAGGAGGCGCATCCGCGTTTCGAAGACAGGCCAGAGGAAAATTATCCCCATCATAACACTCGTTGCAGAGGTATTTTGAGCAACAGTACGGGGTGTGAATGGAAAAATATTGAAAATTACACTGGTAGCGAATACCAGTAATCCCCGACCTGTGAAATAATTGTCAGAGACTAAACACAAGAACACGGTGAACGACAGCACGCTCCTGTCAGAATTCCGAAAACTAATAATTCCCTAAAGTTGGATTCTTTGGTTACTGGGAAGTGTTTTTAACGCTTGCGCTTTTTATGTACGCAGTGGTAACTAATATTTATTTCAATTTGCATAAAAATTTATATGTGTGGGAATACATTGGTACGTAGGTATCAGGATATATTTTTTGTATGTACGTCAACTTGTCTGCCTGCTTGATTGCCACCGGCAACGCTTCATTTAACTTGATGCAAAATTTCTGATATCTCACTTGCTGACTTTGAGATGATACTACTAGTGGTATAGGAACAATGGGTCTCAAGCTGTTGATCGAGGTAAATTTTATTATAATTTAAAATTAGATATGATGGCAATAAAGCTCATAGATTATTAAAAATATTTCTGTATACGCATTGTTTTTTTTTTTTTTGATTTTGATTTTGAAACTGTATCAAACTTTTTCTTTATCATAAATAATAAATTTAACAAACACATCAAAAAGATTAAGATATTTACATGAAATATATGTATGTATGTATGAAAAGTAGAGACTTCATTTTCTCGATTTGCTCGATAAGCTTTGCGAGCGCCGCTTTCTCGCGGGCCTCTCTTTTATCGACAAGTTCAAGAGGCTCGCGAGCCTACCAGTACTCAAAACCATAAAATATCTGCCTAGCTGTGCTCTACATATCTTACCTCTTATTATACACAATAAGCAAAGTAGCCAAAAGAATATCTAGAAAAAGGATTAATAGATACATCGATTAAAACTTAGAATTCGTTAATACTTTCGAAAACCACAAATACAGCATACAAGGGTAGATATAATAAATCCTGTATACTTCTATTGATGAACTCCCAATAGAATTTACTTTTGAAGAGAAAATTAATAAAATATGTTATGGTTCACTTTTTTTTATAACTAAAAGTATAAAAATATGTAATGTGTTATTTTCCATTTTTCAAAATTGATTTGCATACACTTGCTTCCGTATTTTACTATCAATATTGCATATTCCTATAGGAAACTCTATCATTCCGTAAAAGTAATTTTTATTTAAAAAGCTCTTCATATTATTTGATCTACATTGTAATAAGTACTTTGACAGAAATCAGAAAAAATACTTAAGAAGACGTTCAATTATACAGTACATCAAATTTTGATTTTTTTTTGCAACAGTGTATCTATGGTATTTTTTAAAATGGCGCATAGTTCAGAACACTTTTCCTGAACAAACTTATTGTTAACTTCTTATAATCCAGCAAGTCTGAGTTTTTGAAGTAAAACTTCATTTCTTTTTACATCGCTTAACGAAAGTCGAGTCTAATTTCTGCCACAATATTTACTAGTTTCAATCACCACTATTGCTATTAATGCAACTACTAATTTCTACCACTGTTTTTACTCATTTCTACCATTACTTTTACTAATGTAATTTTTAGTAATTTCTACCACTATTTTTACTAATTTCTGGCATTGTTTTTACTTCTTTTACCGTTATTTTTACTAATTTCTACCACTATTTTTAGTAATGGTATTAATAATTTCTGCCACTTTTTACACTTATTTCTACCCCTTTTTTTACTACTTTCTACCACTATTTTTACTGATTTCTACTTCTACTTTTATTAATATCTTTCACTACATTTACTAATTTCTGCCACTATATTTACTAATTTCTGCCAATGTTTTTACTATTTTTACCGTTATTTAAACTAATTTCTACTACTATTTTTACAAATTGCTGCCACTGTTTTTACTAATGATACTACTAATTTCTACCACTATTTTTACTAATGCTACTACGAATTTCTAGGACAACTTTTATTATTTTCTACTACTACAAAGAACTTTTACTTCTGGCTCGCGCACTTGGGTCCAAGCGCATTTTTTTTTAGCGAGTTACATCTTTGATGAATAAGGAAATTTTTTTTCCTATTAAAAGGTAAATATCCCTTGCCTACCCTTTGATCCACCACTGCCACTCTTTCTACCATTTTTTGATGTTTTTTTCCCGTAAACCTTATAAAGCAGGTACTTTTAATTCGCATAGCGTTGCCACTTTTTGTGGAAACTCAACTAAAATGGTGGAAACAATTGGCAGCAGGTGAGGTGATGGCGGATCAAATATAGATATAAAATATTCAAATTTTTGTAAGGAAAACATTTCCTCAGGCATAAAAGCTGCAACTCTTCAAGTTTCTGTACTTGGGGGTACAAATACCCATTGGAGCCCTCTTAAGCTTTAAGGTTCAATTAAAAAAAAAAACTCGCACTTTTGATGTTGGCCAAATACATATATGTAGATATGTATATATTTTCCATATACCAAAATATTTAGCATGAAAAGAGAATAGCTCGAGTAAATATTGTGATATCTCAACCCAAGCATAATATTGACATCCACATAACGGTGTTTTGTCAAAATCAAATGAATGCTATATATCAGTAACTAGAAAATTAATTTAATTTTCACACATAAGAATTAGGTAACAAATACTGCGTTACTCTTTTTGGGAAACTAGGCATTGCACTACATAACTACCACAATTTCGAAAATTATAGAAATCGGCCAAAAGCATGTCAAGCAAGGTCATGTAACGGCAATTTACAAGAACCAGGAAATTCAATATATCAGAAACTAATCTAAAAGGTAATTCGCACAAATTTCGCATCCACGATCTGGTTGTAGTGAGACAGACGTGGGGTTCACCCGAACTGAGACTCTCTTCTTTACTGTTTTCTTTAGTGGTGCGATTTGGTTGGTTGTCTTAAGGCTAAAAACAAAATACATGCGATTTTTACATTTGTTCTGCTGATACCTTGGCCGAACCAAACAAATTGAAAAACTAAGTTTTTACTTTAAAATATTTGATTAATAACTTCTTCCTGTTTGTATTGATTATGTCTTTGAAAATTTTTAGAATTTACATACTTGGGAACCCCATAAGAAATCGGTAATATTTCCGTTGATTATGTTCTAAAAAAATTTCTAAATTTACATAGAATTGAATTGAAACCATAATAAAAATAGGATATGTTTTCAAATGTTTATAAATGTTTTATTTTTCAACAACATCACACAATGTCGATGCCATTGTCAAGGCGAGGCGGTAGAGTTTCTCAACATTCCCTCACTCCGCCCATTCTGTGTGTGACTATCATCTTCATATTTCTTAATATATGCAATGTATCTCATTTCGCGTGTCTGCTAGGCTGTCAGGCCTCACAAAACGCTGTGTGCTCCATAAAACCCCAGCAGTCAAACCTATTGGTTATTAAAAAGCTTGCTACCAATTTGCTTTGCTTTAGCTCGACTACTTTGTATTTCAGAAAACCCTAATTGTATTTCAGGATAACACAAACCTATTTCAGAAACAGTCAAATATTTTTCGTAAAAGCCAAATGTTTTTCAGATAATGCAAATGAATTTCAGAAAGCACCAATTGCATTTCAGAAAATTTTACATCTATTTCAGAAAAGTCCAAATGTGTTGGAGAGTGGGCGAATGGGAAAACTGGACGAGTTTAGAAAATAATTTGGAGAACTCACTTATACTTTGCGACAATGGATCGGGTACATTTCCTTGGGCCATATTCGTCAATGCTCAACCGTTGAAAACATATGGAGGAAAACAAAAGCAGTTTTGCTCTTGTTTATATTTTTCTGAAATACATTTGAGATTTTCGGAGATACATTTCCGTTTTTCTGAAATACATATCCGCTTTTCAGAAATATATTTGAGTTTTTCTTAAATAGATTTGTGGTTTTCTGAAATACATTAAAATTTTTCTGAAATAGATTCGTGGTTTTCTGAAATACAATTGGTGTTTTCTGAAATTAATTTGTATTATCTGAAAAACATTTTGGCTTTTCTAAAATGCATTTGCGTTTCTCTGAAATAAATTTCGGTTTTTCTGAAATATATTTGTGACTTTCTGAAATACATTTACATTTCTCTGAAATACAATTGTAAAAGGTGTAGAAATTGGCAATAAGTTGTAAATGAAAATATTTTGAAAATTACTTTAAAAATAATCTAAGTTTCCACGGGGTAGTTAGGTATGTGATTTGCGAATTAATGTATGAGAAAAAATCCCCTTCCTTTGTTGTTTTTTTGGTTTCTGGCGTTTTTTATTATGCGTGCGATATATTTACATATATAGTTCATAAAAATCCAAGTATTCCAGATTATTTGTTATTGCCATTCCATAGTCTCCACAGCCAACACAATCAAAAATCAAAACTACAATTTTCTACATTTCGAAAACACAAAGTTCTGCCAAACTCGAACGACAATCCCCCCTCCATTAAGTACCAGTTTATGAACTACACTTTTTGTGTGTATGTTTAGTAAGATTTTCGATATAGGGCGCAGTACAAGTTGTGTAAACAACGCGCACACTTTATATTCATATGTTTGTGTTTATTATTAGGAACCACAAGATGAACTTTAGTATCTAGAAGGTAATTTTCCATGCGCCGTTCATAGGCGGCAAAGCAACAGACAAGCGAATGCGGCAATCGAGGTATGTAACTTGCTGGCGGGTGGCAAATGAAATCGGAGACGAGAGCGCAACACCACAACAAAGCTTCATTAAATGAAAGAAACAAAAAAACAACCACAAAAAAACAAAAAAAAAATAATAATTGACTTTCAATGCGCACTTATTGTCTGTTTCATATGTTGTTGTTTGTTGGTGTAATGTTGTTTGCTTTATTTTTATTTTTTAATTAAGTTTTCTTTTTGCCTACAAGCATAGAAGCGAAAGAAAAAATTACAAAACGAAACAAATAACCCCAATAAAGTGTGTAATAAATATATAAATGATTGGTAAAAAAAAAAAATGTTCATAATATTTCTTTGTTTTTTATTTGAGAAGCCTTGACGTGAGATGCGTGGCGAACAAATCGCTTTATTAACTGCAACAACCCTATAAATTTTGATTAAGATAACACAAAAAATATACAACGAAAACGAGAAGAAACTTTGCCTTCGAGGCAATTGATTTTCCAATATATTTAGATACTTACCTACTACTTCGTTTGCTTGTTTCTGTGTCCAATATTTTAGATTGTTTGTTGTTCTGGTTTTCTTCAACCAATCACTTCCTATGGTTTCTGTGGTTATCGATATTTTCATTTTGATTTGCCACATTGACTTACAGCAAGTCAACAGCAACAGCAGTAGCAATACAAAAAAAAAGAAAAAAGAATACCAACATATATCAATTTCTATGTTGAAAAGTAAATCGACGACGAGTCTTAGCGTCCGCCTCCCTGATATTTTTTTTTTACTTCCATATTGGTTGGGCAACCTAATCCGCTTTCGACGAAATATTTAATTTAATTTGAGATCTCTTTTGTTTTCCTATGCATTTTTGGGTTTTTTTTTATTTTACTTTTTGTTTGTAAGCATCTTAGCTATGTTGGTTTGAATGTAGACGGAAATCATAAATTTTACTTTAACACCGCACTCACACCAATACATCCAAAGTGGATGCATTTGCATGGATGACTTTTTTCAAAAACGTTCAATCACAAAAAAAAAAAACAAAATCGATCTAATTTCAACTAGTGTAGCGTTAAATGGCGATAAGAGGCTTATCAGTTGATTTGCAGGCCGCCCGAAATATTACCCACGCTCCAAAACTCATGCTCTTATGTATGTGTGATCCAAACATATTTTATATATTTATAAACATAGATAAATACATATGTACGTATGTATCTACGCAAGTGTGTGTGTGTGTGTGTAAATGTACACTGTAGGAACAGCGCAATCCAATTGCAATTCTATAAATTTTTATTAATGAAATTAAATGCAAAATCCTTAAACACTTTGTGAGTGACTTATTTTTATTCGAACTACAATGGCATACTCAATAACTCAATAATATAGACAACAAAAATCAAAATTTTAAAGTTTGTAAAAATTTTGCGATATTTTAATAACTAGAAAAAAAAATGTTCTTCATGCATCGGAAAGAAATATACCGCCGGAATTGAATTTATCAAAAATCAATGGAAATTTCTAAGAATCAGAAACTTACACTCTATTATATTTGAATTGAATGCGGTATAATACTGCATATTTGGAAAACTTCTGAAAATTCTGAAAAAAAAATTGAAAATTTTTACGTAAATTTTTTCAAATTTATTAAATTTTCATAAAAAAGCTTTTTATAGTAAATACAAAGTAACTCCGAGTTCAGAGTGTTACGAGTGTTCTTCGTGTGTTTCTAATTAGTTTTGTTTTTTTTCCTCTTTCCGTGTATTTTTTGTTGCGAAATTCAATTTTCCATGTCATAGGTAGTAAAACTTCATTTGCATTTTTCGAAAGTTGGTCTCGTGACGTCAATTATTCAATCGTCGTCGGAATATAGACGGTAATTGATTTTCATTGCGTCTAACGATATAACCTAGAAAGGAGTGGCAAGAGTCTGACGCGGAAGCGGTTTTTTTTTACATTGTTTTTTTTCCCCCTACATACAGCGTATTTTTAGCTGTTGATGCGAATTCGCTGTAATAGAAGGGTTACAACAGGCGAATAAAACGCAATAGTGTGAATGTGGGTGCGAATTCCAAAATCCTCGCTGCTACTCTGCGCAAAATACTCGCGCTGGCATGTGGAACTCTCTATTTTGGTTAGCATTTCACGACCTTGGTTCGGCTCCAATTGAAAGATAAGGTTGTAGGTTGTAAATCACTGAGGACTTTTAAAATGTGATTTTTATTAATCTAGAGAGGATTTCATTACTCATACCAGCTCAAACCAAAGAGGCAATTGCTAGACATACATAAGGATTTGGTGGTCAATATTCCTAGAGGTGTAAGTGTTCTTCAATAATTTAAATAGGGGCCGTAATCATTCTGAGTTCCTTCTAAAAATTATGTATAGAGTTACACTTTTTTGATAAAAAATAAAATTCGTATTCCGAGTGCTATTTTTTCGTTCTGAAATAACAGCAATTTGTAAGAGCTGAAGGAATTTTTTTTTATCACTAGCTCAAGGAATTAATAAATAATAATGAAAGAAACAACAATTACAGAGATAGAAGTTATAACCGTTATTTGAGATCATAAACCAATTATTGCTGAAATAAATATGCCGAAAAATTTTGTAATTTTTTTTTTTATATAAAATCATCATAATAATATCATAACTTAATATTTTTTTTTTTTTTTTTTTTTTTTATATAAAACTATCATAATGATTTTCATAGAAATAATCATAATTTAATTAACATTATCTACCATATCGCTTATAACAGTATATGCTCGTTATAGTTCAATATTGAACGATTTTCCTAGAGGGTCTGTATAAATATTAAATTCATGCTCCATTAGTTATGGTTGTGAAACTCCGTCTAATGTGATAAGTCAAATCGATAGCTTTTTACGATCTACAAACATTCTTCTTTTGCTTGATTCATTCATGAGTAATAAAAATGCAAAGACGATTTAGCGCTTACTAATAGCGATTTTATTTTAAATATGTATAGTAAGTATATAAAGTGCAATATCTACGAATTAATCCATTGTTGGGCACCGAAATTAAGACATTAATGCTACGCTTATTGTGACCATAGCAAAAGGGTAATTTTATAGTTTAAAGTTGTTAATTTTTTCATCAAAAGCTTACATATATATTGTTCTAATTTTTCCTTTACCCTTTGTTAGAAATTTGTGTGTGTGTCTAATTTATGCAAGATAATGCATGAACAGTCACTAATGTGACAAAAAGTCCGGCTATGTATATTTCTGTGAAATGTCACTTTTTATTCTTTTTTTAAATCTTTTTTCTATTCAAAAAAATAAAAAAAGCAGAGGAAAATAGCTTCGAAACTGAATCCATTTAATTGCTATAAATCTGATTATATTGTTTACGGTATCTAAACATGTCTGCACTTACTTTAACCTTTTATTAGCCCCATAACTTCTTTAATTATTTAATATTTCCCATATTAACCCATTGTCGCTCGCGCAAATGGTTAATTTTGACACTTCTCCTCCAGAGAGTTAGCTGTATAATTGTACAGCTAAATACTTAAATATTGTACTAATATTGTGAGATAACAGAGCTGCTACTTTTGTCGTAAACTTTTTGCTAATTTATTTTCTATACAACATATTTTTGCCAAACAACTTTTACACTCTGGCGAGTTTCAAAAATACCCTTTTGATCGTAACAATTGGTAAACACCTGCAAGTTCTGAATAAGCTACCATACAGTATCAGCCTAGAAAATATCTGGTTGAAAGAAAGCGGACTTAGCGTTAACCCCGCAAGACTGAGATGGTACTCTTTACGAGGAAATACAAAAAACCTCCTTTCAAACCACCCTCATTAAACGGGGTTGAACTCATTCTCTCAACCGAGGTCAAGTCCCTTGGAGTTATTATAGACAGGAAGCTTGAATGGAAGCGGAACATCAAGGGCCAGTCAAGGAAGGCCATCACCGCCTTGTACGTTTGCAAGGCATCTATAAGAAAAAATGGGGAATGAAACCACTCGCAGTATACTGGACATACACAGCAGTGATAAGATCCGTTCTCTTCTACGGGGTTAACGCCAGGTGGCCAGACCTGCTAAATATCTGGAATTTTTGGTCAGCTAGAGGGCCGCCAGGCTTAATGTGATTCAGCCGTGGAAAGAGCCAAGATACGGAAGCTCTTCAGATTGCTGTGGGGATGCTAGATTACGCTACTTCTCTTCTATCTGTTTAAAGGCAAAACGCATTGAGGAGATGAATATTAGGTGGAAGCCAACTGAGGGATTATCGGACAAATTTGGCCAATGGTTAACGATGAGCGATCCAAAGCTCTCATTCGCCTGGAGCGACTTTCTCTCAAACTAATGGTTGGCGTAATAACCGGGCACACACGGGAGGAGATAGGGATGCCTAACCAACGATTGCTGCCGAAGTTACAGACCACTGTTTCTGCTCCTGTCCCGTCCTGGCCAAGACTCGAAACCAATTCTTTAGTTGATACTTTCTAGATTTTTTGGCCGACCTGAGCTCGGCAAGCATTTCCAATTTTCTGTGATACGGAGGGCGCACTCGGTGGTTTACCTTCTAAGAGATGGGCCTTTTGTTAGCCTAAGTGTGTCTCCGTGGTCTTGCATGGCAGCAGCCGCTCTAACCTAACCTAATCCGTTTGTTAAGAATTTAAATAATGTTCTTTCTCAGGTTGGCATTTTGACCCTCTCTTTTACTGTTTCGTAAGCCTCGTTAACCCACAGTTTCAACCATTGAACTTGAAAAAGCAAAAATAGTAGGTGTTACTGCATAGACGACCTCCTGGTGACTTGCTCCCGATTTAAACTATCCATATCTCAGAACCTGAAATTGAAATCAGCGTTTCAGTGTTTGAAAATTATATAAATATCTTCAGAAATAATCGAAAATAAGTGAGGACTTTGATTTGGGAGTTGTAGGGCAAATGCAGAATAACTTTTTTACCAGACATTTTTGCATGGTATCCAACTTTTTCGTCACTGATTACAACTATATATAAGAAAAGTAGAACCAGAAAATCGAGCTTTGCCTTCAGATCACAGATTGTACTGGAGTCTAAATAGATATTTCAATTACCTGAATTATTTTTCATTTGTATGATTTTCATTAATTTCCTTAATGATTCGATTATATTATATTTTCAGAAAACCAAATGTAGCACTTGAAATTTGGGGTAAGCCATTATTACTCAAAATTCTAGCAGTTAAGTTATCCCTCTCCTTTGATTATTTAAATATTACCCTTTTTGATGTATATTGGAACGATTTTTCGTCATCAATTGCCAAGTTTGCTTTGGAGACAAATATATATTTTGTTCTCTTTTCTGTCTTCCCTTCTCTCTCGTTACCCTTTGTCTCCACATCATAGTTGATATAGTTCTAATTTCAATTTTCTAATCTGTCCTCTCCACTCCTCCCTATTCCATAAAATCTCACATTAGTACAAACTGCATTGAAAGGAGATAATTAAGATCGGATGTGTTAACAAAATAAGCGAAAGTAGATAATATGCACGACTTATTTTCAATTTATTCGTTGTTTTCCAATTTCAACCAAATCGAAATGTAAAGAGTAATAGCAGAAACAAGAAAAGATGTGAGGCGAGGTGAAGAGTGCTAGCTTTCGAAAGTGGGAACAATGTTATGTTGTGATGATGGCAGTGATAGCTTAGCTGCTGGAGTTTTGCAAAATTAGCAGATAATAAGATGCGCAGAATTAATTGAAAGACATCACATTGTAAAAAAAAATTTAATTAATTGAAATGCAGTGCTATGACCTTTGAATACACTTAAAAATGTATGTAAGTAATATCACGTAAATACCATTTATGCTTCGATCAAAAACCTACATATCTCCAGTGTAACTTTGTATAGCATTTACTATGCCATTGCAAAAGAAAAGTACAATAAATGGCGTAGTACTGCAATAAATTGCTTGCCTTACTCTCGAAAGCTAGCAATTTTCCATGAGTCAATTGGCACTAATTACTCAATGTCAATTTTCTTTGCTAGTTACGTACATACTTATGTACAAGCTTTTTCACTTATTCAACTTTGCTACTTAGTTATGTATGTATAGTACGTACTTTCTTTTGCACCCTCCACTCTTGAGGGTCAGTAAACGACGGTCGGTACTCGTACTAGGCACGCGCTATTCTTCATTCTTCTTCTACACCATGGCTTACATTGTACGTTTATTCTCGAGCTTATTTGCAATTTAATTTTTGTTCAGGCAATTCGCAACATTACTTGGTCACCGCCCTACTCTGCTCCTCTGCACTCACTTACTTATCGTAGCTTGGTGGGCTTACTTATTGTCGTATTGTCGTATTGTCAGTTTAAAATGTAAATTCAACTTTTAATCTCTCGTTGTTGTTATATTTGTAGTCAATTGGCTATGGGCAATGTTGTGCCCTATGCTCGGCCACATTGCCACATTGCACATCGCATTGGAATTATTTTAGAATACCAATGACTTTTCTCAATTGCTTTGAATTGAAGTTAATTTTGTCGCTTAAGTGAAGTTTTTATTGGTGGCATTGCTTTTGGCTGCAATTGAACGTCTTCTATTCAAATGGATGCTTTGATTAAGTTTAAATTGAAATCATTTGCTGAGTTAAATTGTGATAAGTGGAAAAGTGCGATTGAAGGCTGGAGGCGAGGTGACAGTATGTTGAGGTGAAAAAGTGTGACTTATCTCTAAAAGTTTATTTTAGATTCAGCAAGCAGCAAATGTTTATTTAAATCAATAAACAATGCATTTTCTATAGCTATCGAACAAAAAAAAAACGAATAAAGAGATGTATTTTTTTACTTCCATTTATATTTCCATTTTATGCTCATATTTGGTCAGCGGTTTTCTGATATTTACTTCGAAACAGGTTGCCCACTTGCGAAGATAATAAGAAGAGAGAAAAATTCTATCATTGTATCATTCAGTACAGAATACTAAGAGACCTATTCGAAGCTCTGAATCTGAATCCAGGCGGGGAAAATGCTTCGAAGATTCCATTTATGACAATGGCAGTCCACATAACATTTTTTGTTGTACAGTGTTGCCGAATATCACACGGCAACTGTATAGTAAATTTGTGTCAATCGAATATAATTAAATATTCTGTTCACATTTTCCTGTCAGAATGAAGTTGGTGTACCCTGAACGACTTTACTATCCCCACCATTTTTCATTATTAGCTCATTCTGTTTATTTACCTTCGTCTCATCAGCAACTTCACACTACTTCGGTTTAGTCCTGGAAGAGCATTCAAACATTCAGTAGGTACAAAGAACGTAGCAAAAAAACTTACATCACTCCCACCGTTCTTCTAACAGAAAATGTTGTCTTATTTCACCATAGCAGAACAAATTTGACGTTTGTTGATTGATATTACAATCTGATTGGTATGGTAAAATAAGAGAATATTAATTTCCACAGCAAAGGAAACGCCATGGAACTTTTTGCGACCTGCTAAAGAACGTAAATTCCAAAGAAGTTGCATGGCGTTTAATTTCCTGTGACAAGAATTTTCTACCAAATTCCATCACACGTGAAACCAATTGAATCTAATCAGATTCTAATTTCAATCAGCAAAAGTCAAATTACTTCTGGTATGGTGAAATTGGATGAGATTTTCTGTTAGACGAACGGTGGAAGTCATGTAACTTCATTGAAATCTATTTGTGCTTAGTTATTGGGAAGTTCTTTTATTCATTTGTTCACAAACAGTTCTCTATGTTCTTTTACTTTCTCGTTCCTGGATTTTGAATGATGCCGCTGAAACTGTTAATTGAAATGTCTTCATCCTGAAAATATACGCAAAAGCATGATGTGGGTTTTGATGGCTTTGTATCGATTTATTTACCTGGATCAAAAATGGTTAGATCCCGTCGTGTAATTGGCTTTTATACATACCAGTTATTCAACATAGTAGTTTCTTGCGAAAATTCACGATACCCATTTATGGTTTTAATTAACCTAACTGCAGTCTTTCTTGATTCTCTTTCAAACATTTATATTAAATTCCTTTTTATTCTCTGCTATATATAACTAGAGCTCTTTTTAATCGGCTTATCGGTTAATTGAATAACAAAGATTGTTGCCAATTCTTTCCTTTCGATTTTTTCGACTAACCACCTACAAGCAACTAGTCGGCTAACCGTTTCGATTTTTCGGCTAGTAGCCTTTGAAAGTACTAATCGGAAGTAACAAAACCTCACTTGGGGTTTCTTGGTTTACCTCTAATTCGTTTTAATGTATTGTTAATATTTTAATTGAAACTTTATTTAGCTAAGAGTTATGTGACGATGTGAAAGAGTGACAATTGTGAAGTTCTGCTTAAATTGGAACCGATAGTTTTAAAAAAATTTCGATAGTTATGACAGATTTTAAATATCGATACTATCTTTAGTATTATCGATTGTATCTTATCTCCAATCCCATCCTCAGGTTGGACTAGCAGCTTAAGCTTACTGGATTTATTTCTTTCTATGCCAGCAATATAAATATGATCGGAATATCAGCTAAATCTCACCACAAGTACGGGATTTCAAAACACCACAACCTCAGCGCCGCCAAGAGATAAGTCCTAATGTAAGTTTATCAAGTTCGATAGAATTTTCTAAAATACCATGACCTCAGTGGAAAGATGAGAGGTAATTGGAATGGAATTAGGATAGATGCAAAAAATATTTTCGACAGACGTTTATAATAAATGCAAAAAATTTCAGTAAAATTCATTGAATTTATAACTGAAATTATATTTCGTTTAAGTATTTGGATAACACAACACACATAATTTTTATCATGCTGGTTGATTAATCTTAAAGTATACTACAAAAATTTCAAAGATAAAGAAGTTGAAAAAACCCTATTACAAACTAAAAGAAATGCCCGGCGAAGCATAGAATAAAGAGAAAAGTTTTATTAATGTCATTATTGTGTCAAATTCTAATCTGTGAAGAATAAATCTCTGCTTCGAGTGAGCAATTCTATCCAATTTTACAGTGTCGTATTGTCGCTCAGACGCTCTAATCTTAAAAAGAAGATATGTGGCTCTTTACTGTTAGGTTGTTCCTTTATGATTTACCTTACTTTCTGGAAAATTAAATATGCATTTATTTTCTATTCAAGCACATCAACTTATCCAAGGTCAAAAGTTAAAAAAAAACTAAAAAGCCTTAATAATGAAACCTTAGCATAGTATTGACCGTCAATTGGAAAAAGATTTTACTGGGACGCAAAGTTGGTGCACATTATCGGCGAACGGAATAATAAATACCAGATTATCGTGATACATTTACTCAAAATCATAGCAACCATTAATTTTATGGAATTATGAACTAAAAAAAATAATAGGTTAACTATTTACAGGTTCTTAAATTATAGGCCCATGTACCTAACTAAAAAGTAAAAATATATACATACATTAATTACACATACAAACCTAAAAGTATTATTTGTATATAATTTCTCTTAACGTTTGCATTTCTCTCAAACCAGCAATTATTTTCTTCCACATATTAATTTTATTTCATCAGCAATTATTAAGTAATTTTTTTCTGCACCTGTCTGCCCACAGCGAAAAAGATAGATGTTGTGTTTTCTTATGTCCTACAGTTTTGTTGTCTTCCATATTTTACATGGCAGGTATATTATTATTATTATTATTTTTTTTTTTTGGGAGAAGGGCCGTTTAGATTTGGCATTTTTGAAACCTACATTAGCCGTAGCCGCTGGCGTATCCAAAAAATTACAAATAGAGTACATATATATTAAAAAATATGCCACGACTATAATTACACTTTCACAAAGACACATTTGTATTGTATATAATAAACATAATTGCATGTAGCAACATTAAATTTTTAAATAACTTATGTATATTCGAACTTTATGTAAATACAGGATGTCTCAAAGCCGTACATTTCATTTGAAGAGTGTAAGGAGAAAGTTCGTCTATCGTTTGAAACTTGTAAATAACAATATTGTCGGCCTATTGCTCAAATCAAATGTTTTATGTTTTCCAACAAAAAGGAAAATTAATTTAAAAATATCAAATTAACAATTTAAAGATGTTGTGGAGAAAAACTGTCATGATTCACTTTCACTTTCGTCTCACAATTCCACACTCTTTCTAAGCTCAAACGACAGTGTCCTACTTTTTGAGAGCACCCTTTATATGAAATGGAAAATTTGGATTAATTCGTAGTAATAGAAAAACCAGCGTGGGAGTTGCATATGTAATATATTTCATAGCAATTAGCTATTCAAGTTGTTTACACGATAAATAATGCATTTTCAAGGTTAAGGAAAACACAAAAGTATTTAATAAAAAATGGTTTACGTTAGGATAGTTTCCAATAGCTAATTTCCTTTTTATAAGAAATATTAATTTTTCATAGAAAGTGTTCTATGGAGGACAAAATAGGAGCAAACTTTTGAAGCATCTGGTCCGTCCGAAATCACAACGTTCGAACTCCGTATATGGTATTTAATAATACTAAGGGTCCTAATTAAATTTGCACATGAAACGTTTTGTGATGATTCTTTATGTATTTTTAAAATCCGCTTTAAAATTTCCTGCAGTGGTTTACTTCTAAACAAGCAAATGAAATATTAAAACCTCATATTCCGAAGTAACCGTATACTCTGCACTTTAAATTGGAAATTGAAAGGTTAGACCTTGATTAGTGCCACTGTATATAGTTCAGATTATTTCTTTCAAAGATTTATGGATGTAAAACTTCTTTACTACTATTTTTACTAATTTCTACTACGGTTTTTACTACTACTGGTACTACTACTAATTGCCACTACTATTTGTACTATGCCCGTGCTAATTGCTACTACGATTTTTGCTAATACTACTACTATTGTTACTTAAGTCTACTACTATTTTTACCATTTTCTACGACTATTTTACTAGTTCTACTACTAGTTAATTTTTTAATAATGCTACTACTTGTTACTACTACTATATTTGCTAATTTCTACTACTATTTTCACTACTTTACTACTATTTTAAATTTTGCTACTACTAATTACTACTACTATTTTCATTAATGCTACTACTATTTTTACTAATTTTTTTTATTATCTTCACTCCTGCTAAATCTAAAAAAAAGCTAAAAAGGATGTCTTATAAAACTCTCTGCGATATTTAACTTTGTAGCTCTTTCTAGAATCGACACAGAAATTTTACTTCGGGCTCGCGCACTTAGCCGCAAGCGTGCTTTTTTTTGAATTAGATAGTTAAGCATTCTAGAGCCAACGATGACCAGTTTTTAGAAATTTGTTTTTTCTTTTGATTTTCGAAATTTGATCAACAGATATTCTGCGTTTTTATACCATACCTGTTAATTCAGTTAAATTGAAAAATAAATGAGACAAATAATAGAAAATAAATATTTAAGGTATTCATACAAGCAAGGTTTGCGGGTTATACGGTTTTATATTTTTCAGTTTACAATAACAATTTGTGCTTCAAAAAATTAAAAAATTAAAACAAGAGTTTTCTGCAGTTCACTTTTTGCCCAAAGGCTTCGTAGGGTACAATGACCAGAACTTTAGTATCGGATCCCTCACATATGGCTTTAAAATGGTCAACTTTATTTATTTGGTCTTGACAACTATGTTAGATCAGGCTTTAGTTGGGGAACCACAATAGCCACTTTAGAAAATTAACTTCATGCTTTTTAAGGAGGTTTGCATTTTATTCAATTTTTTCATAATATAGGCGGTCGACACAGTCTAGTAACTATATGTATTCACAAAATTAGTAGCTTCGACAATTTTAAATTTAATTATTTTTTATCAAAATATAGTTAGTTCTAGAACAAAAACCATAGAAGCCCAAATTTCCAGCTTTCTAAAATACACAGCAATACAAATTTAAAAAAAATTGTCATCAAAATTGTCAATGTTTTAATCAAAATTTTAACAAAAGTTTCGGGTACGCAGTTATGCAGCCCATTCAGTTTTACTGTAATAGAGTGTAAGTTTAAAAATTCTTTTTGATTTCTGCTGAGTTTTTTTTTTTTTTTGCTGACGGTCTTGCCTCTTTTCCTCCACATAACGCATTCACAAAATTTACTTTTGTATGGAAAATGATTATTAATTAAAAGGCGTGCCATTTTGATGGTTAAACGAAAAAAATAATTCGATAAAAAAGTGATTTTAGTTTGCTAAACATTTTTTCATGATTTTAGTTGTTTTTCCAAAGAAGATTTTTCGGGTTAAAGCCAAAAAAAATCATATTTCCTAAGTCTTTTTGCTGTTAGCCCATTTAGGCATAAAAATGGAAGAAACGATAGGAACTCTACACGAATCTAAATGTTTTGGGTATCAGAATTTGCCTAACTTTATTTATAATTCTGATTAGCTTTTAAAACTTCGGTTTATAAAATACTGTTGGAAAAAATTTAAAAAAATTTCTACCTACATATGTTCAGAAGAACTCATGAAAAATCTTCAGCACCCCGTAACTCCAAATCTAGATGTGCTGCAAATATTTGGGTGGCATTTTCAGAATTAGCGGAGCCAAATAAATATGGAGTGTGATATTACTTCAAATGCACAGTATCGCTCCTGCACTGTGAAGTGAATAAGTATTTTGCAAATTTTCAATGAAAAACTTTAATGTAGCATAATTCTAAATTGGCAACTTTTATTTAACTTTACAGCTTCTGCGTTATTTATACGTAACACAATTGTGCTTCGTTTAAAAATTTTTAAATACTTTTTTATACAAAGTGTATTAACTAAAAAAATTTAAAAAGTTTGAAAGTTTTCGAAAAAATCAAAAATGTTCTAATTTTTTTTATTTTGTGATTACCTGCAATTGAAAAAATATATTAGCTTTAAGAAGCTTAATGTAGCCATGGAAGATTAGTTGTATTAACTATTCCAGAGTTTTTTCTGGCAATAACTCAAAAAGAAGCTAGCAAATAAGTTATGGTATATATCTTGGAAACGGTTCTTTTTTCTTTAAATAAGTGAAACTCATTTTGATGTTAAGCGACCCAAAATTAGTAAAAAATCACCTTTAAACGAGGTATTACTTATTATTGAAACATTTGTAATTATTACTTTCAAAATAAATTAAAAAAAATATATATAATTTTTTATAATTCCATGATTTACACAATTAGTATTTATATCCGATTTTTTAGCAGAATTTCAAGGACACAGTTTTCTAACGCACTGAAGTTGTGTACAGCAAACTGCAAATTTGACAACTCTGAGAATTACTTAATATCTAACAATTTCTGGTAGAAAGTTCTGCCCTTGTTCTACCATAAAATGGCTCTGCGAATTTTTTTAAGCAAAAAATCAAAAACAAATGATGTACAAGAGTGCCAAGAAAAATGTTATTAAAAATTGTTTGTATTTTTATTCGATTATAACATTATTTTTTTATTACTTAATTAGTTGTAGTCAAATTTATTCTTTAAAAAAAATTGAACGGCAAACAATCTTGATTATTTTTAATTATTATTTAATATTACTTGCTGGGTTTTATATGAAAACTAAAATAATCATTGACATTCAAAAAAAGACAAACAAAACTAATGACTAAAACTCGCTATGATAGTTTAACAGCTCTAATTCAATGGCACTTATATTATCAGCTAAGCTCAATGATTTTTTTTCTTATTCCTGTCAAAATTTCCTTTACCTAAAATGAATAATCTCTAACAATCTTTTGTCAATTTCCGATTTATCGACACATTTCCTGACTTTTTACTGATATTTTTTTTCATATCTGCGGCTTCGTATTTCCTCTGCTTGCCATCACGAGTAGGTACATACTGATATTATTATATTAACTTCTTCTTCATTGCTGCTAGTTGTCATAAACTTACCGATTATATTTTATACTCGCTTGATTTTTCACATATTATGTTCATCTTTTTTCCTTTTTCTTTTGCAGACATTTTCAGCATTTCACGCGCACACTTCCCATACTCCTCTAAGAGTCATTCTTCATTCATTTGAAACGTGAGTGGTGTGCGCAAGCGTAGCAAAGCAGCTGTTGCATTAAAATAGCTAGCATACACACTCTCAAACTGAAAGGAGTAAAATATGCTCATCAATGTGCAACATTACTGGCAAATTTATGAAAGCCAATGTCAACAGCAATACACAATGCCACAACAACAGTACATGTAACACATAGCATAGCATAAAAGCAGGAAATCACATTTTGAGGTAAGTACCTACGCAATTTGAGTTGACATTCAACAAACACAAGACGTTAACGTATGCAAAATGTTTTTAAAATACTACACTCATATTAGGGCGACTCACCAAAAAAAAAAAAAAAGAATACAGGTGCCGGTTTTTCAATAAGACTTTCAGAAAAAAAAAATATTTCGAAAAAAATATTAAGATTTACGTAGGGATTTGAAAATATAGTTGTGTCTGGATATAGTGAACTAAATATTGCAAGGTGTGTTCACAGTACTGAGGTTGATCTTTACGTCAAGGTTACATTTTTTGCACAAAAAATATAATATTGGTTTCAATGTTCAACAATGTAGAACAAATATCAGTAGAATTACCTCAGGGATGATAATTTGCGGCAAACACGGTATGTTTGTATAAATTGAAATGTTCATATTATTCATTATACCTGAGGGACGAAACAATGGTGGAACTCTTTCCTGAAGATGTCAGCAGTCATCCATGCACTCATAGAGTTCCTGTAGTCTACCAGTATGTCATACGACTTAAAAGAATGCGGCTTCTTGGCATGGCCAATTAACAATGGTATGAATTTCCGTAATTATAGGCAATAAAAGTTATTCTGGCCTTTACTGCTTTTCTTTCCGAAGCGGCTGTTTCAGCTTATCTGACATAAGTTCTTTCAGGAAGCTTCTTCCACAAAACTGTGTTGTCTGTGTTGTAAATTTGGTCCTTGCAAAGCTTCCACCCAAAAATAACATCGCTAAATGCTTATACAGCTCAACTGCTTGGGTATCGAAAGAAAGTTTTTCTTCGATCAATTTTAACAGTCGAACTCCAAAGCGAGATTTAAATCCAGATAATCATTCGAAGCTGGTATGAAAATTACCTACCGTTTCCTTAATAATGGCGTGCAACCT